>JAHHFK020000699.1:0-735000 GCA_024533555.2 Aedes koreicus
TGAGGTTACAGTTTGAGAAACAGATAGTGAGCATCAAAATTGATTCCGCATCCCGGCGGGCGAGCAGTGCTTCTGTATCAATGCTCAATATTCGGATACTGATGGCAATGTGCAAATAAGACATTTAGGTTAGGTATGAATTTCAACTTGAAAATTAGTATATAGTTACCATATATATTTTTTTCTTTAAACTTTTGAAGCTGTACACGAGATGAATGAACGGCAAACGAAAGAAAATTTGACCAAGGTGATTTGCTATGTGAAATTCAAACGAATTTCGTCCGAAAAATGGAACAAATCTTCGCGGTTGCTCATGACAATGGTGCCAACATGTGTGCGAGAGAGCAGTACGGTAGGTTTCGAAAAGTCTATCGAAACCAGCTTGCGGGGACAGAAAGTCCGCCAAGCAGTATGCTACCCACTGAGTTCAAAGTGATAGACGAGAATGATCATGATGACCTTGAATACGCTGATGAAACATTTGACGAAGATTTAATGAAATCGCTACCACCGAACAAAACGAAGAACCAGATGATTTTGAAAAGAAAACGGACGAGATGGAACTGCCGATATCGTAGTCAATGATGATAGTATATCGAGGAGCTTGAGATTATGAGCAGCATCAGATGCGGTGCCCATACTGCACAATTAGTGGCATACGATGTCATTAAGCAGTACAAAACTAGATTGGCACAGATTAATAAAATTTGTCTCACGATGCATCACAAGGCTAACAGGGAACTTTTTGTGTTGCACAAAATCCCTCCACCACCGAAAGTGAACGAAACTCGTTGGGGTGTATGGTTCATCCTTTTGCGATATCTACAGGTCTTGAAAACGAAGCAATTCTTATCAACACTGCAGAGTCAGCACCCATCGCTGCCAAACAAGGTAAGTATAGGGCATATGCATTTCAAAAATTTGCAACACTTACATACTCATATTTCGATGGTTTCTAGATTTGAATAAACACTGGCAGTTTATTGACCGTTTTTGTCAAGCTTTTGAACCCATTTACGTGTTAACGTTGAAGCTGCAGAAGGACCACGTTCCCTTTCCGATTTCTATGGGCAGGTGTGGACTGGTTGAGTTTGTCAGGCAGAGTTATTTGTCGTGAAAAAAAACGGAAATACATTGGCAGCAAAACTTTTGATTTTCGATGGAGACGAGAATTCATAAAATTAAAAACAAGCATGGCCTTCAAGGCTTGTTTATATATCTAGATCCCCCGATTCAATTTGGTTGGGCCCGGCTGACTTAGCCCAAGTGATAAGAAAGATGTCGCTGGTAGGAAAACATTCAAATTATTTAACGAAAAAATAGACGCTAATGAATGGGAATCTATTGACTTTCAGGAATACCTCTTTTGCATTAAGCTGCCGACTCAATGGAATGGAAGAATCACTATGTTAGAAGAACAATGTACAGAGACTCAGAACCGGCAAACAATAGTGGCTTCGTGGAAGACTACCTGATGATATATTTTTCGCCAACAAAGGATGCCAGTAGGCGCCACTGCATCCAGTTCAACTAAAAAGCTCATCTAACGAATCCTTGTTGTTTGACCTGATTAAGCTAGAGAATCGAGACAAAGTAAATATCACTGTACCAGCAACCATTCGGTTTGGACTTCCACAGCAACCCTCTGGCCATCAGCTCCATATATCGGTATGAATAAAATTCAATCAGGTACATCGGCGACTCTATCAGCTAAGCCAGAAGACAGGTAACGGCCACACACTACCATCACCCTCCCGTTTCGATATACTCAAGTATTGGAAGAAAAAGGGAAGTACTGACCCTCGCATTTATCGGGGAGCAATGATTGTATTGTCTGCACCTTCGACGCAAGCAAGTAACAGTGGAGCGCTTATTTAGTCAAGTAAAATACATCCTGACTGATGCTCGCATGCGGCTCAGTGATGTATCCATTAAAGACATTATGGTCCTAAAAAATGAATTCAAATTTGTTGGAGGAAGTGGTGGACACAATGTTAGAACGTGACTTAATTTGATTGTGTAAACAGCTTTTAGACATGAACTATATTTGCAGCAGTGAGCGAAAGAACTGCTGAATTTTTTGTCTCATCATTATCGTTTCAAAAACCTGTTTTAAACAAATCACATAATCACAGAAGTCCTTTTTTGATAAAGCAATCACAATCTGAGAATATAAAAGGGGCGTTTCTTAGGTACATATCATATATATTTCTTTATTTACTTCTCATTGTTCACTTTCGCGCAATTGCCTCTGCTTATGATGGCATTTCTGCATTATGAAATTCCTGATGTTCTTGTTGACAAATATAATAACAATGTTGCTTCATTTTCTTCCGAGTACAAACTATGTTCCATAAACTGATATAGCAAATGGCATCGCTGGTGATTATATACCATCATTATCCAGAATCGTAAACTCATACTGATCCATGTCTAATCCTTATGAATGTTGACATATTCATCAACCGGGCATTGATTATCCCGCTAATCCGAACGACGTTTTCTTTCCTCTCCAACTTCACATAAAATCCTTCATCATCATCAAATAGCTGGCCTGAAATTTCACATAAAGTATCAATTTTAAAATTTTCGCTTTTTGAATAGTATACTTCCGCAAACATCATGAGTTGCCATTTTGTTTAAACACGCTGTGAAAAGAATCTTTTACTGAAGGCCGACTAAAAGATGCGTAGACTATTGTGTTTTGTTTTTTAAATTCACTTGCAGCCCAACGACTGCAGAGAGAGGTTAAACAAATCGCCAAATGCGTATGTATTAGTAACCCGAAAATAACGTAAACATAATTAGTGACGCCACTTATTGCACTCGCTGCTTGCTGCCCAGCACTGATTTTTGCCTATGTAATTTTGTTGTCATTAGGGCCAATGTTGTATTTATAATCCATCACTTTTTCCGTAAATTTCTCGGAGAGTGAAACATAGTCCAAGTAAATTCTAGATGTATAGATTGCTTATGATTGCGGCTTACGTTCTTCTGACAGTTCACTGTCAACATCGTGTTTCGAACCATATGGAAGCAGATCTTGAAGGAGTGTGGATGAGTTCGCTGTTTGATTCAAAGATACCGAAAAAGTATGCACAAGGTTCCGGTTGCTGCCAGTGCTGTTAGTGACGTCTTTACTTTGTTTACGTTATCTTGGAGTTACTGATACAAATGCATTTGATGATCGGTACTACCTATGAATTTGAATGATGAAGCATTCAATGCTTCATTTTACGATGCAACAATAATGCTGATAGTAATATTATTTGCTTGGCGAATACTTGTTTAATGAACGATAGTTCACTGTATGGATAGTTAACCCTCTTTAAATGAAATCTCGATGATGATTTTTCTCGCATGTTATGTGACATAAAATTCATAAGGTGGTAAACAAGTGTGGAGGGAAGAAAATAGTGTGACGTTGGAGGGTGGGAGATAAAAAAAAAAATGGAGGGTGTACGGGGTTTTATTACGTGTTGCAGAAGATGATGGTGGAAAAATTCGTGGCGGCGCGTCGGGGGGCCCGGGGGGGGCGGTGGGGGGGAAATCAGGTTCCGGGGTGTATTTGGGGGGGTTGAGTGAAAGAATGGGTGTGACTAAAACCCTGTATTTTCAGGACGAACAAATAAATTTGCCAACTAAAGAGTATGTTTGATTGAAATTTCTCTTGAGCTCATTGAAATGTTCATTACCACGCACCGGCTCAACATGGCGTTGCTTGAAAAGCCACGTTCTGGAGAAAATGAGCAACATTTTTTATTATTATCCGTATATAAATCTCTATTTGCCATGTTAAAACTAGCAAGCACGTTGTACATTCAACAAACGAAATATTAACAGTTAATTTGAGCGGAACTGCAGCACGGCAGACCAATTATGTGTTTCACATATTCAGTGTAGGGGGTAGGTTAGCTTCATTGTAGTTCTTGTTGTACATAAGTACATAATGGATTAGTTGCAGTTAATAGATTAGGTTAGTTGCAGGTAGTTTTAAAGTGTGAGTTATAATTTTTCTGGCCAATATTTATAAACTCTATTCTTTTGCAACTCTCTTTGGATAGGGTTATGAGGCCCTGACAAGGGCCGTTTTTCTGTTGCCTGAGTTGAAAAGATGCAAATTTAACCTCGGAAACCCCTGTCGCTCTAATGAAAACTAATGACTTCATTTCAATGCTACTGTCTGGCGTAACAACTGAGGCCCGTCCCCTTTTGTAAAATTTGATTCGCATTGCCTTCGTTGAGAACCCCCTTCCTGTCATGTAATGGTATATGCCATTACAGGCCCAGCATGGCGAAAAGCTATCATTCGTTATTGGACCAGACGTTGTGTATCCCTTTTTAGACGTGTGTATCCCGCTCTCCTGATAAAAAAGCACTTTTCCGAGTTTTTCGCCCTGCTGCTGGAGATCGAGTAGACGCCGCCTGATGTGGCTGGTGCGTCCGCTAGACGAGGCAAGCGGAAGAAGCCCGACGTCGACGCTGACGTAAATCATCCCTCCGTAAACAACTAAAATCTGTCCTTTTCAGGACGATCAAATCAAGTTGCCAACTAAAGAGTATGTTTGAAAGAAATTTCTCTTGAGCTCATCGAAATGTTCATTACCACGCACCGGCTCAACATGGCGTTGCTTAAACTGCCGCGTCCCGGAGAAAATGGCCAAATCAATCGCCCACATCATCTTCGTGGTCAAGTGGTTAGCGGCGTCGCCCGTCGTTCAAGCGGTTGTTGTCATGAAGTTGAGGGTTCGAATCCCGCTCCAGCCTGTGGAACTTTTTGCAAAACGAAAATGTCCAAACTGGTCTACTTGGTGTTAGGTTAAGTTTTTCGTAATTCGCTCTACACCCAAACTAATAAAGTAAGATTGTTATACAATTTCGCTTGATTATGTTCCATTTTTGCTATTGATCGTAACTTGGATGAAAAATCTAGCATTAGTTGTGGGCAAAATAGTAACAGAAACTCGCGATGAAAAATTGAACGTGTGCGTGAGGTTGTGCGCAGTGATATTTAGTTGATGAGTAAGAGATGTGTGTCCCGAAAGTCAGATGGCTCACCAAAAAATAATATACTGATACGAGATCAGGATACGAACCGCGAACGTCAGCGCGGCGGCTTTTGATAGCAACCATTTAGCCACTTCGATAAACTAAAGGATGGGGAATATAAACCCTACAAGTAGTTCTTTTGGCGAGGAATTCATGGTACAGCAATGATGCAAATGGATATATTTTCCACCAAGCTATGTACAACCGGTCGCTAACAAACTTGCATGGCATTGTTTATTAACCAAAGCGCTTTGTCGATGATCAGTGAGGACAAAAATAGAACACTTGGCGGCGGCAATACAACAGTGGCCAATAGCGTTGCGGGATTTTGTGATATGGACTCATCCATATTGTATATTGATATGTTGGTGATGATTGAATAAGGATCCTACAGCGATAAATTTGTTTCGAGCTATATTTGCTTGCCAGTCGCTTGCACACACTTGCATTTGTACCATAAAACGCATTGTGGATCAAAATGGGCAAAATAGCCTTTTCTGAATCATGCGGATTTCTCAGGATATGATTGCAAAACTGCAATTGCACTTTTTTGCCACCTTTTCAACTTTTGAGTGTATGTTCAATATTCAGTCTGTACAATCTCGAGTTGAAGGCGGTGCAAATGCCTATTTTTATCGTAGTATCACGTGCCGACAAACACTCAAGCTGTCATGCAGCCCAAGAAGACTGTGAAGAACATTTCAATCACGAACCATGTTTCCTCCATAAACACAGAATCCATGTCACACTTACAAGAACGTTGGACATTTCAGCGCCAACATTTGATTAGGGCGAATCTGTTTTTGTAAACAAACACTTTGTCTGCTAATTTATCGGAAGTTGAATACAATTCCTTCAAATTGAATATATCAGCGGATAGAAATAAGCTGATCTTCCTTAAAGAGTGCTTAATTTGTATTTGTATTTGTGACTTTTTGTTCAAGAGCAAATGAATACGAAAGCCATTGTTTACAAAAGCAAATTCTCCTTAATTTAATGTTGGCGCTGATTTAACAAACAAAATATCATTAACAGTAAATTCGAGCCGAACTGCAGTTTCTATAATTTTTTGTGGAGAACCAATTGCGGAAGAAGAACCGGAGCCTCACACACCAATAGCATAGGGTTTCATGGTTCTATAGACTGAATAAAATATAGTAGAAATTTATTAATTCGATGACATCAATTTCTTCACATCAACAAGCAGTCCTACGTCAACTTTGCAGTTATGTCACTGACATAACTCACCCTTTCGTTTTTATGTCGGTCAGCTGACCCTCGATGCGGTCGATAGCTTCATGCATAATTTCAACTTTGTTTTCGAGCTGTGATCGATGAATGACCTCCGTGTTTTTGTCCAAGTTTTTAGTAAGCGCTGCCAGTTCACATGATATTAATTTAAAATCGAAGTTTAGGGTTATGAGCGTTTGACAGGAACTACAACAGGGCAGCACATACGACTGCACATCAATTTTTTTATCCTCTTGCCTTGTTTTCCGTAGAGAGATAAGACACTCCCACGCAGGCAGCATGGAACATACGATCACATCCGATACAGGTCCACATCACCGACTCGCCGGTAGAGTCTAGTAAGCAAATTTCACAGCTCATTTCGAAACAAACGCACGCAATAAAATAAATCGAAAAGTTTGCAAAAATTAAACGCGAAGCGCACGCGGTTAGGAACGAAATAAAAACACGTCTACTCTGATTGAGGACTAAAAAGTTCAGCAAGCAATATGGCTTTTAGGTCGTGGCAATATTGATAATTGCAATTATTGACGTTGTTGCACTGCTTAACACACAACTTTTTCTTCTTCAAAACCAAGACTCGATTTCACTCGCGATCGCGAAAAATAACAATACTGAAGAATTGAAACAACTCGTGAAAAGCTTCCAAAGCAACTGAAAGCGGACCGAACGAACTGCACCATTCGCTTGTTCACTGACCAAATGCAAAACGTAATTATTAGGCATCAAATTATATTGGCATTATTTTATACCTCTCGACCGTCTTACCGAAAGATGGCTGCCAACTAGATTACACTTATTTCGCTCGTGGTAGCGCAAACCGGCTGGCTCTAAATTCAACACTGGCTTGGTTAAACGACTGCATAATCAATGGTTGGTCGCGATATAAACGTGCTCCGAGCGAATGGACCCTTGCAATGAGTAGGTATTGAATTGACAGCTGGCGGTGACAAGTACCCTGGAAGGTGCGCTGGCGACCAACCATTGATTATGCAGTCGGTTAACCAAGCCAGTGGTGAATTTGAAGCCAGCTGTTTGGCGCTACCATGAGCGAAATAAGTATGAGTTGTTGGCAGCCATCTTTCGGTAAGGCGTTTGAACGGAATAAAATAACGCAAATATAAAGTGGTGTTTGATAATAACGATAATACCACAAAAGTTCGACTCAGTGAACGCAATGGTTCTACGCCCCAACAAAAAAAAAAAAAAATGTTTGCATAGTAAATTTGCTTCATGCCAAGTATTTTCCAGACTTCAAATGTAAGTATCTCATATGCAGCAGTGAACGATACAATAGAGGTACACCTTCGCAAGATGCTCCATTGGCTCGGCAGCCTTGTAGCTGCTCAGTGCGGCAATGAGCCATTATTGAATTGGCAGCTGGCGGTGACAAGTACCCTGGAAGGTGCGCTGGCGACTAATCATTGATTATGCAGTCGGTGAACCAAGCCAGCGGTGAATTTGGAGCCAGCTGGTTGGCGCTACCACGAGCGAAATAAGTTTGATCTAGTGCAGCCAGTTTGGTTAGGTGGTTGAGAGGATCAAAATAACGAAAATATAAAGTGGTGTCTAATAATTACGTTGCGCAGAGTAAATTTACTACATGACCAGTATTTTCCTATCACAGACTTCAAATGTAAGTAGGGCGATCTCATATGCATCAGTGAACGATATAAACGTGATCCATTCGCTCGGCACCCTCGTTGCTGTTCAGTGCAGCATTGAGTAAGTATTGAATTGACAGCTGGCGGTGACAAGTACCTTGGAGGGTGCGCTGGCGACCAACCATTGATTATGCAGTCGTTCAACCAAGCCAGTTATGAATTTTAAGTTTTAAATTAAGTGTGATCTATTTTGCAGCCATCTTTTGGTTAGGTGGTTGAGTGGAAGAAAATAAAGCCAATATTAAGTGGTGTCTAATAATAACGTTTTGCATAGTAAATTCACTACATGCCAACTATTTTCCAAAGAGATAAAGAGAGGATAAAAATAACGAAAATATAAAGTGGTGTCTAATAATTACGTTTTGCAGAGTAAATTAACTACATGCCAAGTATTTTCCTATCACAGACTTCAAATGTTAGTAGGGGGATCTCATATGCATCAGTGAACGATATAAACGTTCTCCATTCGCTCGGCACCCTTGTTGTTGTTCAGTGCAGCAATGAGTAAGTATTGAATCTACAGCTTGCGGTGACAAGTACCTTGGAGGGTGCGCTGGCGACCAACCATTGATTATGCAGTCGTTTAACCAAGCCAGTGTTAAATTTGGAGCCAGCCGGTTTACGCTACCACGAGCTAAATAAGTGTAATCTTGTTGTAAGGCGGTCGAGAGATATAAAATAATGCCAATATAATTTGATGCCTAATAATTACGTTTTGCAGAGTAAATCTACAACATGCCAAGTATTTTCCTATCACAGACTTCAAATGTAAGTATGGGAGATCTCATATGCAGCAGTGAACGATATAATAGGGTTACACCTTGACAAGATGTTCCATTGGCTCAACATTCTCGTTGCTGTTCAGTGAGGCAATGAGCCAGTATTTAATTGGCAGCTGGCGGTGACAAGTACCCTGGAAGGTGCGCTGGCGACCAACCATTGATAATGTAGTCGATTAACCAAGCCAGTGTTAAATTTGAAGCCAGCTGGTTGGCGCTACCACGAGCGAAATAAGTGTGAGTAATTGGCAGCCATCTTTCGGTAAGACGTTTGAAGGGAATAAAATAACGCAAATATAAAGTGGTGTTTGATAATAACGATAATACCACAAAAGTTCGACTCAGTAGACGCAGTTGTTCTACGCCCCAACAAAAAAAAAAAAAAAAATGTTTGCATAGTAAATTTGCTTCATGCCAAGTATTTTCCAGACTTCAAATGTAAGTATCTCATATGCAGCAGTGAACGATACAATAGAGGTACACCTTCGCAAGATGCTCCATTGGCTCGGCAGCCTTGTAGCTGCTCAGTGCGGCAATGAGCCATTATTGAATTGGCAGCTGGCGGTGACAAGTACCCTGGAAGGTGCGCTGGCGACTAATCATTGATTATGCAGTCGGTGAACCAAGCCAGCGGTGAATTTGGAGCCAGCTGGTTGGCGCTACCACGAGCGAAATAAGTTTGATCTAGTGCAGCCAGTTTGGTTAGGTGGTTGAGAGGATAAAAATAACGAAAATATAAAGTGGTGTCTAATAATTACGTTGCGCAGAGTAAATTTACTACATGACCAGTATTTTCCTATCACAGACTTCAAATGTAAGTAGGGCGATCTCATATGCATCAGTGAACGATATAAACGTGATCCATTCGCTCGGCACCCTCGTTGCTGTTCAGTGCAGCATTGAGTAAGTATTGAATTGACAGCTGGCGGTGACAAGTACCTTGGAGGGTGCGCTGGCGACCAACCATTGATTATGCAGTCGTTCAACCAAGCCAGTTATGAATTTTAAGTTTTAAATTAAGTGTGATCTATTTGGCAGCCATCTTTTGGTTAGGTGGTTGAGTGGAAGAAAATAAAGCCAATATTAAGTGGTGTCTAATAATAACGTTTTGCATAGTAAATTCACTACATGCCAACTATTTTCCAAAGAGATAAAGAGAGGATAAAAATAACGAAAATATAAAGTGGTGTCTAATAATTACGTTTTGCAGAGTAAATTAACTACATGCCAAGTATTTTCCTATCACAGACTTCAAATGTTAGTAGGGGGATCTCATATGCATCAGTGAACGATATAAACGTTCTCCATTCGCTCGGCACCCTTGTTGTTGTTCAGTGCAGCAATGAGTAAGTATTGAATCTACAGCTTGCGGTGACAAGTACCTTGGAGGGTGCGCTGGCGACCAACCATTGATTATGCAGTCGTTTAACCAAGCCAGTGTTAAATTTGGAGCCAGCCGGTTTACGCTACCACGAGCTAAATAAGTGTAATCTTGTTGTAAGGCGGTCGAGAGATATAAAATAATGCCAATATAATTTGATGCCTAATAATTACGTTTTGCAGAGTAAATCTACAACATGCCAAGTATTTTCCTATCACAGACTACAAATGTAAGTATGGGAGATCTCATATGCAGCAGTGAACGATATAATAGGGTTACACCTTGACAAGATGTTCCATTGGCTCAACATTCTCGTTGCTGTTCAGTGAGGCAATGAGCCAGTATTTAATTGGCAGCTGGCGGTGACAAGTACCCTGGAAGGTGCGCTGGCGACCAACCATTGATAATGTAGTCGATTAACCAAGCCAGTGTTAAATTTGAAGCCAGCTGGTTGGCGCTGCCACGAATAAAGTAAGTGTAACCTAGTTGGTAAGGCGGTGAAGGATATAACATAACGCCAATATAAAGTGGTGTCTTATAATATCATTTTCAACATGCCAAGTATTTTCCTATCACAGACTTCAAATGTTAGTAGGGGGATCTCATATGCATCAGTAAACGATATAAACGTGCTCCGAGCGAATGGACCCTTGCAATGAGTAAGTATTGAATTGACAGCTGGCGGTGACAAGTACCCTGGAAGGTGCGCTGGCTACCAACCATTGATTATGCAGTCGGTTAACCAAGCCAGTGATGAATTTTGAGCCAGCCGGTTTGCACTACCACGAGCGAAATAAGTGTGAGTAGTTGGCAGTCATCTTTCGGTAAGGCGGTCGAGAGGTTTAAAATAATGCCAATACAAAGTGGTGTCTTATAATAACGTTTTTCAGAGTAAATTTGCTTCATGCCAAGTATTTTCCTATCACAGACTTCAAATGTAAACAAGGGAGGTCTCATATGCAGCAGTGAACGATATAATAGGGGTACACCTTTGCAAGATGCTCCATTGGCTCAACATCCTCGTTGCTGTTCAGTGAGGCAATGAGTAAGTATTGAATTGACAGCTGGCGGTGACAAGTACCCTGGAAGGTGCGCTGGCGACCAACCATTGATTATGCAGTCGGTTAACCAAGCCAGTGGTGAATTTGAAGCCAGTTGTTTGGCGCTACCACGAGCGAAATAAGTGTGAGTAATTGGCAGCCATCTTTCGGGAAGACGTTTGAAGGGAATAAAATAACGCAAATATAAAGTGGTGTTTGATAATAACGATAATACCACAAAAGTTCGACTCAGTAGACGCAGTTGTTCTACGCCCCAACAAAAAAAAATATGTTTGCATAATAAATTTGCTTCATGCCAAGCATTTTCCAGACTTCAAATGTAAGTATCTCATATGCAGCAGTGAACGATACAATAGAGGTACACCTTCGCAAGATGCTCCATTGGCTCGGCAGCCTTGTAGCTGCTCAGTGCGGCAATGAGCCATTATTGAATTGGCAGCTGGCGGTGACAAGTACCCTGGAAGGTGCGCTGGCGACTAATCATTGATTATGCAATCGGTGAACCAAGCCAGCGGTGAATTTGGAGCCAGCTGGTTGGCGCTACCACGAGCGAAATA
Organism: Aedes koreicus; assembly: GCA_024533555.2. Taxonomy (NCBI): domain Eukaryota; kingdom Metazoa; phylum Arthropoda; class Insecta; order Diptera; family Culicidae; genus Aedes; species Aedes koreicus. The sequence continues at coordinate 11,743 of JAHHFK020000699.1, forward strand.
AGTTTGATCTAGTGCAGCCATTTTGGTTAGGTGGTTGAGAGGATAAAAATAACGAAAATATAAAGTGGTGTCTAATAATTACGTTGTGCAGAGTAAATTTACTACATGACCAGTATTTTCCTATCACAGACTTCAAATGTTAGTAGGGCGATCTCATATGCATCAGTGAACGATATAAACGTGATCCATTCGCTCGGCACCCTCGTTGCTGTTCAGTGCAGCATTGAGTAAGTATTGAATTGACAGCTGGCGGTGACAAGTACCTTGGAGGGTGCGCTGGCGACCAACCATTGATTATGCAGTCGTTCAACCAAGCCAGTTATGAATTTTAAGTTTTAAAATAAGTGTGATCTATTTGGCAGCCATCTTTTGGTTAGGTGGTTGAGTGGAAGAAAATAAAGCCAATATTAAGTGGTGTCTAATAATAACGTTTTGCAGAGTAAATTAACTACATGCCAAGTATTTTCCTATCACAGACTTCAAATGTTAGTAGGGGGATCTCATATGCATCAGTGAACGATATAAACGTGATCCATTCGCTCGGCACCCTTGTTGTTGTTCACTGCAGCAATGAGTAAGTATTGAATCTACAGCTGGCGGTGACAAGTACCTTGGAGGGTGCGCTGGCGACCAACCATTGATTATGCAGTCGTTTAACCAAGCCAGTGTTGAATTTGGAGACAGCCGGTTTGCGCTACCACGAGCGAAATAAGTGTAATATAGTTGGCAGCCATCTTTCGGTAAGGCGGTCAAGAGGTATAAAATTATGCCAATATAATTTGATGCCTAATAATTACGTTTTGCAGAGTAAATTTACAACATGCCAAGTATTTTCCTATCACAGACTTCAAATGTAAGTATGGGAGATCTCATATGCAGCAGTGAACGATATAATAGGGTTACACCTTTACAAGATGTTCCATTGGCTCAACATCCTCGTTGCTGTTCAGTGAGGCAATGAGCCAGTATTTAATTGGCAGCTGGCGGTGACAAGTACCCTGGAAGGTGCGCTGTCGACCAACCATTGATAATGCAGTCGATTAACCAAGCCAGTGATGAATTTTGAGTCAGCCGGTTTGCACTACCACAAGCGAAATAAGTGTGAGTAGTTGGCAGCCATCTTTCGGTAAGGCGGTCGAGAGGTTTAAAATAATGCCAATACAAAGTGGTGTCTTATAATAACGTTTTTCAGAGTAAATTTGCCTCATGCAAAGTATTTTCCTATCACAGACTTCAAATGTAAACAAGGGAGGTCTCATATGCAGCAGTGAACGATATAATAGGGGTAAACCTTTTCAAGATGCTCCATTGGCTCAACATCCTCGTTGCTGTTCAGTGAGGCAATGAGTAAGTATTGAATTGACAGCTGGCGGTGATAAGTACCCTGCACCATTGATTATGCAGTCGGTTAACCAAGCCAGCGGTGAATTTGAAGCCAGCTGTTTGCCGCTACCACGAGCGAAATAATTGTGAGTAGTTGGCAGCCATCTTTCGGCAAGGCGTTTGAACGGAATAAAATAACGCAAATATAAAGTGGTGTTTGATAATAACGATAATACCACAAAAGTTCGACTCAGTGGACGCAGTTGTTCTACGCCCCAACAAAAAAAAATAAAAATGTTTTTAGAGTAAATTTGCTTCATGCCAAGTATTTGCCAGACTTCAAATGTAAGTATCTCATATGCAGCAGTGAACGATACAATAGAGGTACACCTTCGCAAGATGCTCCATTGGCTCGGCAGCCTTGTAGCTGCTCAGTGCGGCAATGAGCCATTATTGAATTGGCAGCTGGCGGTGACAAGTACCCTGGAAGGTGCACTGGCAACTAATCATTGATTATGCAATCGGTGAACCAAGCCATCGATGAATTTGGAGCCAGATGGTTGACGCTACCACGAGCGAAATAAGTGTGATCTAGTGCAGCCAGTTTGGTTAGGTGGTTGAGGATCAAAATAACGAAAATATAAAGTGGTGTCTAATAATTACGTTGCGCAGAGTAAATTTACTACATGACCAGTATTTTCCTATCACAGTCTTCAAATGTTAGTAGGGCGATCTCATATGCATCAGTGAACGATATAAACGTGATCCATTCGCTCGGCACCCTCGTTGCTGTTCGGTGCAGTTTGGGTAAGTTGTGCGGGGGGGGGACCAGTTGTTGGGGGGTGGGGGGCGACAACATTTTTTATGGGGTTGTTTAACCAAGCTGTTTTTTTTTTTTTTTTTTAAAATAAATTTGTTTTTTTGGGCGGCTTTTTTTGGGTGGGGGGGGGGGGGGGAGAAAATTTGGGTGGGGTGTCCTCGCTCTCGTTGTGGTGGGTGGGTCGCCGTGCGGGGGGTTTTTTTCACCTTCAATCGTCAGTCAGTATAGACGTGTTTTTTGTTCGCTCCTAGCCACGTGCGATTCGCGTATTTTTTTTTGCATACGTTTTTGCTTGTTTTTTTTTTTGTGCTTTCGTGTTACTATATTCAATATGAGCTGCGAAATTTGCTCAACTGATTCCACCGTTGACACCGTATTGTGGACCTGCATCGGATGCACGAGGGCATTTCACGCCGCCTGCGTGGGAGTACCTGTTCAACGTAACTCCCTTCGTAAAAAAGATAAAAAGATCGACGTGCAGTCCTATGTGTTACCATGTTGCAGTTCGTGCCAAGTACTTATTGCACTGAATTTTGAATTCCAATTGCTTACTAAGCAACAGGAGCAGTTGACCGAAATTATTAATAAAAACACGGAGGTTACCCATCGCACAACGCAGCAAAATAACGTTGCGGGTGTGCAAGAAGCCATCGATCGTCTTGAGGTATCGTTGAGTGATATAAAAAATGAGCTGACGGCGACTAGAAACAGTGGCTCTACCGGCAATGTTATTGCCATTAAAAACCATATCACAACACTAGTTGATGTCGCTGTGAAGGAATCTACTAAAAAATTATCAACATCAATGCAAACCATGACTTTAGGTATAACGAATGATTTGAAAAGTCTGAGCGGAGAGGTAAAAGAACTTTCGAGTTTCACAATGTCTCCCATGCACAGGAATCCTATGCATGGTTTGGACATTCTAGAAGAGCTGAAATCATTATCTGCCAATGTAACGGCGTTATATGATAAGCCATTGACTCCACCATTCGATCCGTGTCCAAGCCTGGAAATCGAGCTTATAGACAGTAGCAACAATAATTCCGATGACTCCGGCTGGCGACTTCTGGGTACTAGAAAGGTGTGGAGAGCCAATTGGGCGGAGTACGATACTCGCAAGTTGCACCGTTTGTCGCAGCAAAAAATGGCAGAAAAGGCATGGAAACGGAGGAATCAACGAAAAAAAGCGTACAGCAACAACAACAATACATGCAACGTAAAATTCGATAGTCCACACAACAAAAGCTGCAATGCTAATTACCGAAGTGCCAACCACATTAATAACCTCAGCTGTAATAATAAAAATAATCAACTTCCACCCGACCGAGAACTTCTCGCCGCAGCGAAAGACCGTTTCTCCAGACCACCACCAAGCTATCAACCCATTAATTTTCAAAGAGGTGAAATACTATACCCGACGGGCTATGCATCATCACAACCGCACTCGACCAACTGGATGTCTCCGATGACCTCATCAACAACTCCGTGCGAGGCGTGTGTCTCTAGGCATTCGTGTTTTCTCGGGAATTGACGGACCCCTTGGAGGAGGACCATATTTTTAACGCGCTCGACGATCCAACCCAGGACTTGACGTCTTCTCGTAATCAAGGAGAGGTAATCAGTTTTAATAATAATAATATTAGTTTTCCGACTGACACGGAGGTGCTTGAGAATGGCTCAATAGTAAGTAGGGCTGACGAACTACCACTAATTTCTTCAGAATCATGTGCTACTGAGATTCTGGTGTATTGCCAGAATTTTAATCGTATGAGTGGCGCATTAAAGATGAGTCAAATTCATAAAAACGTATTAAGTTCTTCATTTTCGGTAATTTTGGGTACCGAAACTAGTTGGAATGAGAGCATTAAAAGTGAAGAAATTTTTGGTAGTAATTATAATGTATTCAGAGATGACCGTGACTTACTCTTAACTCAAAGACTGTCTGGTGGAGGAGTTCTCGTTGCGATATCCTCAAAGTATAATTCTGAACTTATTGTTTCATCCAAATTTAAGGAATTTAATCATGTATGGGTTAAAACACATATTGCGGATGAGACCCATGTTTTTGTCACAGTGTACTTTCCACCTGACAAAGCTTGCATGGCATCATATGAAATATTTTTTCAAACCGCTGAAGCAATCGTATCTCGTTTCCCTCCTGAATTCAAAGTTCATATATATGGTGATTTCAATCAGCGCCATGTCGATTTTATTCCTGATTCTGATAATGAGAGTATTTTACTTCCCGTCGTTGGTGATAACGAAACACTGCAATTTATTTTTGAGAAAATTGCGGTTTTAGGGTTCAACCAAATAAACCACGTAAAAAATCAACAAAATTGTTACTTAGATTTTTTATTAACGAACATACATGAAGACTTCTGTGTTAGTGAATCTCTTTCTCCTTTATGGAAAAATGAAGCTTTTCACACTGCTATAGAGTTTTCAGTTTTCGTACATAATAACGTTAATCCCAACGATTGCTATTACGAGAATACCTTCGACTTTAACAAGGCTAACTATGACAATATAAGACAAAAATTGAATAATGTAAATTGGCAAACAGTTCTTAACAATGAAGAAAATGTTGAATACGCAGTGGAGATTTTCTATAAAATCTTGTTAGAGATCATTCAGGAGGATGTTCCACGCACGAGAAGGCGACGAAATTATAACTCAAAAAATCCAGTCTGGTTCAATAAACAAATCATCAATCTAAAAAATCGGAAACAGAAGGCTCATAAAACGTATAGAAAATACAATAATCAAGCTAATTTAGATACATATATGAACATTTGTGCTCAACTTAATTGCGCTATTTCTGCTGCACTTAATGCGTACAACACGAAAACGGAAAATGAAATCAAGTCATGTCCAAAAAATTTTTTCAACTATGTAAAAACTAAACTAAAATCTGGTAGCTTCCCATCAAAAATGACTTTGGATGAAAGCGAAGGCGATAATGCAGAAGATATTTGTAATCTTTTCGCGACATTTTTTCAAGAAACTTATTCTAAGTTTTCGGATAGTGATCGTGATTTTGAATACTTTTCATACTTTCCTAATTGTTCAAATAATGTAGTTGTTAGTCAAATACATGACCATGACATTTTGTCAGGTCTCCAAGACTTGGATGCCTCTAAAGGTCCCGGGCCAGATGGAATTCCGCCAATATTTATGAAAAATTTGGCAGTTGAGCTTACATCCCCTTTATTTTGGTTGTTCAATAAGTCACTTGCTTCCGGTAAATTCCCTGCAGAATGGAAAAAATCTTTCTTAATCCCAATATACAAATCTGGCAGAAAATCCGATATTCGAAATTATCGTGGAATTGCAATAATATCGTGCATCCCAAAACTTTTCGAATCAATTATAAACAAAAATATGTTTAATCAAGTCAAGCATAAAATAACGAATGCACAGCACGGCTTTTTCAAGGGACGTTCCACCACTACAAACCTTCTCGAATTTGTTGATTACTCATTGAAAGCAATGGATAAAGGTTATTACATAGAAGCTCTTTATACAGACTTCAGCAAAGCGTTTGATAAACTTGACATTTCTATGTTGATATTCAAGCTTGAAAAAATAGGAATTGAGTTAAGACTCCTCAATTGGATTAAGTCGTATTTAACTGATCGCCAGCAAATAGTTAGATTCAATGATAAAAAATCAAATCCTATTAAAGTCACGTCAGGTGTTCCTCAAGGTTCACATTTAGGTCCACTTCTTTTTATCTTATATGTTAACGATATATCTTTTATTTTAAAAAATCTAAGAGTTCTTATATATGCTGACGATATGAAACTGTTTTATGAAATAAGAAATGATGATGATATAAATGTATTTCAGAATGAAATCCAGGTCTTTTATGTATGGTGTTGTAAAAGCTTGTTGGAACTAAATGTAAAAAAATGTAATCTTATAACTTATAGTCGAAAACGAAGCACACCAAGTATTGCAGTATCTTTAGGAAATCAAAATATTAAAAAATGTGATAAAATAAGAGATTTAGGAATAATTTTAGATACCAAATTGACATTTGTGGATCATTATAACACATTAATTCATAGAGCAAGCAACATGCTTAATTTCATAAAACGTTTTGGCCACAACTTCCAAGACCCTTACACAATCAAATCATTATATATTTCCTTTGTGAGGTCAATATTAGAATACTGCAGTGTTGTTTGGTCACCTCATATAAAAAAGCACGATGAGCGTATAGAGTCAATTCAAAAGCAGTTTTTATTATACGCACTACGTAGGTTAGGATGGACACAATTTCCCCTCCCTTCATATGAAGCACGTTGCTTGTTGATCAACATTCAATCATTGAAAGAGCGTCGAGATTATGCTATGGTCTCATTTGTTAACGACCTCGTTTCGCAACGAATAGAATCAACTGAATTATTGTCAAAATTAAACTTTTATGTACCTACCCGACAACTACGTAATCGAAATTTGTTTGCTTTAGATCACCATCGTACAAATTATACTAAATTCGGACCATTAAATCAGATGATGAATGCTTATAATCAACATAGTGAAATGATTGACCTTAGTATGCCTCGTACAAAATTGAAAAAATATTTCAATACATTAAGTAATTATAGGATATAAGAACATAAATGTAGTCTACGATTGATTGTTTGACGAAATAAATAAATAAAAGAAGAACCGAACTAATATCTGAAAGTTGTTTTTTTATTGAGGCTCTAGGAGGAATATAAACGGAAGCAATGCAAAGGCTTTAATTTTAATAACAGCCTGACATGCGACAACTTCAATACCTGGAATAGGAGGAAAATTCACTCTATAGAAGGAGTAGCACTTTTTGATCCCCAGAAGTACTCCTCCTCCACGTGAATCCTCACGATCAAGACGAATAATATTGAAATCATGAAAAGGAAGATTGATTTCGGAAGAGAGCCATGTTTCACAAAGAGCGAATGCATCACAACCGGTATTGTGAGTTAAAAATTTGAATGATACCAATTTAGGAATCAAACTTCGACAATTCCACTGTAGAACAGTGATCAAATCCCCGACCTCATTTGGAAAATTATTCTTCGAAGGAGATGATAGCTGCGAGGAGGGGCCACTTAATTGTCAATTGCTTCAAAAAGTCTTCACTGTTGGAAGCATTGCCAAAACAATGCTTTTGAGAGGGTCAAAAATTTTGAGGTACTTGAAGATACGTTCGACAATGTTATCAAATGAGAACAGCCCAGTCGAGGAAGGGGCTTCTGTTCTTAAAATCGGGGCATCAGGGGTTTTGGATGTCCCCGGAAGAGATGGAAAGTCCTGGGTGTAGTTAGTACTACGGAAACCAGGAGGAATTGGATTTTCCTTTTTCCCACCTTTTTTTTAAATGGGCATGCTGGTCTCTGGCTTCTTTTCAGCACTTTCCGTGGGCGGACGCGTCTTCGCTTCCTTGAAGCACCTTCCGGAAAAGTGAACTGATGTTCTTCTTCAGCCGAATCAAAGTCAGACTCGTCATCTGACAGAGGAGCAAAGGGATTTGTATAGGCATTGGGTGATGGGGAGGCTTTTTTCACCATTTCGGCGAAAGATTGCCTGGAACGCTGTTTTAGCGAGCGTTCCTATTTTTCCCCGTGTTGTTTGTACGCCGGGCACGATGAGAGAGCATGAGGAGGAGTTCCCTTACAGAAAGCGCATTTTGGTCCATCCTCATGTTTCTCTCCGCAGTTGGAGCAGCGTGCCTTATTGCCGCAATGGGAGGTCGTATGTCCCATCTGCTTGCATTTTTGGCAGATCATGACCCGAGGTACAAACAACCGCACAGGTAGTCGAAGTTTTCCCAACTCGACGTATTGAGGGAGGGCTGAGCCAGAGAAGGTCACTCGAAACGAGTCTGACGGTGTAAACTTTTTTTCACCCTTATTGGTCGATACTGTGCCTAGTTGGCGCACATCCAGTATCTTAACTGGAGATAGCAGAGGGCTCTTGAATCGACCAACCCCCTGCTTTAGCAGGATCTCAGGGGTCAGACTTGTTTCGGTGACCACACCTTCAATTTCAATACCTCGAACTGGGATATACACTCTATATTCTAGTGTAAAGAGCTGGGAGACAGCAATCTCATTAGCTTGCTTGAGGTTGGACACAATGACCCGAAGTTTATTTGGCCTGACTTTAATTATCTCGGTCACGGCCGAGAATCGTTTCGTCAGATCATTACTGATCTGATAAACGTTTAGAGGTTTCGTTTTGGGCTGGAAGTAAACAACCCATGGACCAGCTGAACTATCTGGATATGCACGTGATCTGGTAACTCTATGAGCTACCTCATCATTTCGCGCCATAGATGATTCGTCATCCGACAAATAATCAATGGCTCGCTTGTGGGAGCTTTAACGCTCAACCAATAACGCATTCGTCATCATTATCATCATCGTTCAGCTCCACGTCTAGCCGGTACACGCGGCCACACATCGTCGCTCGACATCAGCAGCACATTCGTCGCCCGGCTGCAGCAGATCAGTGATTCATTTAAGATAAGTTAACTTAAGTTTTTTTTTTGTGTGAGTGTGTGAGAGTGAATGAGAGTGTGTGAGAGAGTGTGATTGCATATAATTGCGTTATTGGTTGAGCGTTAAAGCTCCCACAAGCGAGCCATGGATGATTTGTCGGATGACGAATCATCTATGGCGCGAAATGATGAGGTAGCTCATAGAGTTACCAGATCACGTGCATATCCAGATAGTTCAGCTGGTCCATGGGTTGTTTACTTCCAGCCCAAAACGAAACCTCTAAACGTTTATCAGATCAGTAATGATCTGATAATTAAAGTCAGGCCAAATAAACTTCGGGTCGTTGTGTCCAACCTCAAGCAAGCTAATGAGATTGCTGTCTCCCAGCTCTTTACACTAGAATATAGAGTGTATATCCCAGTTCGAGGTATTGAAATTGAAGGTGTGGTCACCGAAACAAGTCTGACCCCTGAGATCCTGCTAAAGCAGGGGGTTGGTCGATTCAAGAACCCTCTGCTATCTCCAGTTAACATACTGGATGTGCGCCAACTAGGCACAGTATCGACCAATAAGGGTGAAAAAAAGTTTACACCGTCAAACTCGTTTCGTGTGACCTTCTCTGGCTCAGCCCTCCCTCAATACGTCGAGTTGGGAAAAATTCGACTACCTGTGCGGTTGTTTGTACCTCGGGTCATGATCTGCCAAAAATGCAAGCAGATGGGACATACGACCTCCCATTGCGGCAATAAGGCACGCTGCTCCAACTGCGGAGAGAAACATGAGGATGGACCAAAATGCGCTTTCTGTAAGGGAACTCCTCCTCATGCTCTCTCATCGTGCCCGGCGTACAAACAACACGGGGAAAAATAGGAACGCTCGCTAAAACAGCGTTCCAGGCAATCTTTCGCCGAAATGGTGAAAAAAGCCTCCCCATCACCCAATGCCTATACAAATCCCTTTGCTCCTCTGTCAGATGACGAGTCTGACTTTGATTCGGCTGAAGAGGAACATCAGTTCACTTTTCCGGAAGGTGCTTCAAGGAAGCGAAGACGCGTCCGCCCACGGAAAGTGCTGAAAAGAAGCCAGAGACCAGCATGCCCATTTAAAAAAAAAGGTGGGAAAAAGGAAAATCCAATTCCTCCTGGTTTCCGTAGTACTAACTACACCCAGGACTTTCCATCTCTTCCGGGGACATCCAAAACCCCTGATGCCCCGATTTTAAGAACAGAAGCCCCTTCCTCGACTGGGCTGTTCTCATTTGATAACATTGTCGAACGTATCTTCAAGTACCTCAAAATTTCTGACCCTCTCAAAAGCATTGTTTTGGCAATGCTTCCAACAGTGAAGACTTTTTTGAAGCAATTGACAATTAAGTGGCCCCTCCTCGCAGCTATCATCTCCTTCGAAGAATAATTTTCCAAATGAGGTCGGGGATTTGATCACTGTTCTACAGTGGAATTGTCGAAGTTTGATTCCTAAATTGGTATCATTCAAATTTTTAACTCACAATACCGGTTGTGATGCATTCGCTCTTTGTGAAACATGGCTCTCTTCCGAAATCAATCTTCCTTTTCATGATTTCAATATTATTCGTCTTGATCGTGAGGATTCACGTGGAGGAGGAGTACTTCTGGGGATCAAAAAGTGCTACTCCTTCTATAGAGTGAATTTTCCTCCTATTCCAGGTATTGAAGTTGTCGCATGTCAGGCTGTTATTAAAATTAAAGCCTTTGCATTGCTTCCGTTTATATTCCTCCTAGAGCCTCAATAAACTTTCAGATATTAGTTCGGTTCTTCCTGCTCCACGGTTGATCATGGGAGATTTTAACTCTCACGGTACAGGCTAGGGAGAACTGTACGACGACAACCGGTCTTCCTTGTAATATGACCTCTGTGACAACTTCAATATGACAGTTCTTAACAATGGAGAAGTAACACGTTTGGCTGGTCCATCCTCAGTTGGCAGTAGATCAGACCTCACGCTTTGTTCGAATTCATTATCGTTGGATTGCACATGGATGTGATTCAAGATCCCCACGGTAGTGATCATTTGCCCATACAAATTTCGATTGCCACCGGGTTCAATCCGTCGGAATCCATCAACGTCGCGTATGATCTAACCCGTTAAATCGATTGGACAAAGTTCAGGACAGCAGTAGATGAAGCCGTAATGACGGTAGAAGAGCTTCCACCGCTGGAGGAATATAACTTCTTCTCCAACCTGATCTTAGACAGCGCGCTTCAAGCTCAAACTCGACCAGTTCCAGGAACGTCATTTCGCAGGAAACCTCCTTCTCCATGGTGGGATCAGCAATGCACCGAGGTTCACCGTAAAAAGTCCGACGCGTTTAAAGTTTTCCGTAGACGTGGAACACCTGAGCACTTCGAAGTATACACGGCTCTCGAGCGCGAACTTAAGAACCTCATCAAGGCCAAGAAACGCGGATACTGGCGAAGATTCGTGGACGGGCCACGCGCGAGACGTCGATGAGTACTCTTTGGAACACGGCGCGAAGATTGCGTAACCGAACTACGAACAACGAGAGCGAGGAGTAATCGGACCAATGGATCCTAAAGTTTTCTTCCACTCAACCACCTAACCAAAAGATGGCTGCCAAATAGATCACACTTATTTTAAAACTCAAAATTCATAACTGGCTTGGTTGAACGACTGCATAATCAATGGTTGGTCGCCAGCGCACCCTCCAAGGTACTTGTCACCGCCAGCTGTCAATTCAATACTTACTCAATGCTGCACTGAACAGCAACGAGGGTGCCGAGCGAATGGATCACGTTTATATCGTTCACTGATGCATATGAGATCGCCCTACTAACATTTGAAGTCTGTGATAGGAAAATACTGGTCATGTAGTAAATTTACTCTGCACAACGTAATTATTAGACACCACTTTATATTTTCGTTATTTTGATCCTCTCAACGACCTAACCAAACTGGCTGCACTAGATCACACTTATTTCGCTCGTGGTAGCGCCAACCAGCTGGCTCCAAATTCATCGCTGGCTTGGTTCACGGACTGCATAATCAATGATTAGTCGCCAGCGCACCTTCCAGGGTTCTTGTCACCGCCAGCTGCCAATTCAATAATGGCTCATTGCCGCACTGAGCAGCTGCCGAGCCAATGGAGCATCTTGCGAAGGTGTACCTCTATTGTATCGTTCACTGCTGCATATGAGATACTTACATTTGAAGTCTGGAAAATGCTTGGCATGAAGCAAATTTACTATGCAAACATTTTTTTTTTGTTGGGGCGTAGAACCACTGCGTCCACTGAGTCGAACTTTTGTGGTATTATCGTTATTATCAAACACCACTTTATATTTGCGTTATTTTATTCCGTTCAAACGCCTTGCCGAAAGATGGCTGCCAACTACACACACTTATATCGCTCGTGGTAGCGCCAAACAGCTGGCTTCAAATTCACCGCTAGCTTGGTTAAGCGACTGCATAATCAATGGTTGGTTGCCAGCGCACATTCCAGGGTACTTGTCACCGCCAGCTGTCAATTCAATACTTACTCATTGCCTCACTGAACAGCAACGAGGATGTTGAGCCAATGGAGCATCTTGAAAAGATGTACCCCTATTATATCGTTCACTGCGGCATATGAGACCTCCCTTGTTTACATTTGAAGTCTGTGATAGGAAAATACTTTGCATGAAGCAAATTTACTCTGAAAAACGTTATTATAAGACACCACTTTGTATTGGCATTTTTTTAAACCTCTCGACCGCCTTACCGAAATATAGCTGCCAACTACTCACACTTATTTCGCTTGTGGTAGTGCAAACCGGCTGGCTCAAAATTCATCACTGGCTTGGTTAAACGACTGCATACTCAATGGTTGGTCGCCAGCGCACCTTCCAGTGGTCACCGCCAGCTGTAAATTCAATACTTACTCATTGCAAGGGTCCATTCGCTCGGAGCACGTTCATATCGTTTACTGATGCATATGAGATCCCCCTACTAACATTTGAAGTCTGTGATAGGAAAATACTTGGCATGTTGAAAATTTACTCTGAAAATGATATTATAAGACACCACTTTATATTGGCGTTATGTTATATCTCTTCACTGCCTTACCAACTAGGTCACACTTACTTTGTTCGTGGCAGCGCCAACCAGCTGGCTTCAAATTCAACACTGGCTTGGTTAATCGACTGCATTATCAATGGTTGGTCGCCAGCGCATCTTCCAGGGTACTTGTCACCGCCAGCTGCCAATTAAATACTGGCTCATTGCCTCACTGAACAGCAACGAGGATGTTGAGCCAATGGAACATCTTGTAAAGGTGTAACCCTATTATATCGTTCACTGATGCATATGAGATCTCCCATACTTACATTTGAAGTCTGTGATAGGAAAATACTTGGCATGTTGTAAATTTACTCTGCAAAACGTAATTATTAGACACCACTTTATATTTTCGTTATTTGTATCCTCTCTTTATCTCTTTGGAAAATAGTTGGCATGTGGTGAGTTTACTCTGCAAAACGTAATAATTAGACACCACTTAATATTGGCTTTATTTTCTTCCACTCAACCACCTAACCAAAAGATGGCTGCCAAATAGATCACACTTATTTTAAAACTCAAAATTCATAACTGGCTTGGTTAAGCGACTGCATAATCAATGGTTGGTCGCCAGCGCACCCTCCAAGGTACTTGTCACCGCCAGCTGTCAATTCAATACTTACTCAATGCTGCACTGAACAGCAACGAGGGTGCCGAGCGAATGGATCACGTTTATATTGTTCACTGATTCATATGAGATCGTCCTAACCAAAATGGCTGCACTAGATCACACTTATTTCGCTCGTGGTAGCGCCAACCAGCTGGCTCCAAATTCACCGCTGGCTTGGTTCACCGATTGCATAATCAATGATTAGTTGCCAGTGCACCTTCCAGGGTACTTGTCACCGCCAGCTGCCAATTCAATAATGGCTCATTGCAGCACTGGTCTTGGTTTTGAAGAGAAGAAAAAATCAGTGGGGTTGTGTTTAACACACGACCGGTTGACGAAGACTACGTTAACCCGTTTGATTAGTTTCGTAGTGTACTGTTCTAATGGGACGTTGGGTTAGCATAAATAAGTGAGAAAGTATGTTAGAACATGCTATGATTCGCTTCTTAGAAATGATTTGGCAGCCGTGGAAAGGGATGTTTGGTTTGAATGTTAGTACATATGATGAAAGGGCAACAATTGTGCTGCCTGTAGTGATTGTGTTGATATGATCGACCAGCTGGAGACCATTATCCATATCGCGTAATCTCGAAAATCTATCGATAAATGATAAAGCTTTAAGAGTTCACACTGTTTCAGTTATTTTTAAATGTTGATTTGACCTCTATCCTCTCCATAAGGCCTAGTCTGATCAAAATAGCGTTGATGTTTGTCCTCAAAGATCGTTAGACAGCATAAGATAGTAAGTATGTTAGCAAAAATCTATTGTACATTCTTTAGAAAGCATTTGCACTTTGTCAAGTTGGTTGACCACTTGATTTTATTTCCCACCTCAAGTTTTAGGCCCTTCTCTAGCTTTCCGACCAGTAGTTAGCAACGCATTACCTCTGGTTGCTTCCAGTTTCGCCCGATAAGTTTCGAGTTCGCTCGGCATCGGTACATGGTCAATTCTGAGGATTTTTCGAATGTTCGATCTTAACGCGCTTCCGAAATTTGCGAAAACGGTTGGCATCAAAACGAATAGGCATGGCACTTATTCACCCTTTCACAGTTTCTCAAAACTTATTTCTTTCTAAAAGTAAAACGCCATCCAACGCGAATCGTTAACACAACAGAATAACTATTCATAACAGTACTCATTGAAATGTGCATGTTTGAGAATCAAAACATTGTCCGTGATAGGGAATTTCTTGAAACATGCCAGAACGCAACATTCTTTAAAATTTTCAAACACCGTTTGATGAATATGTATGCGAAATATATTAATCTTTTATTTGTAAAACTTTATATACCTGAGAAAATAGAATTGCAATCGTATAAATTTCTTGATTAGAGCAGTCTCAAAAATAAATCAATCAAGAAACAATCGAATTCTTAGCGTCCGGTGTTTAAATTTTTCGTGACGGTAGCCATTTTTAAATTGTACAAAATGCTCAAGGTATGCAACAAGGAGAAAACTTATATTGTTTTAGCCATCTCTGTCAGCCAATCGGTAAGAACCAAACATTCAAATCAAACAAACTCTCTCAAAATTAAATTGGTCATCCTGAAAAGGACGGATTTGAAATGGTCCGCATTTGAATTAAAACCCTCTCTGCGCCTTACCAAAAGATGTCTACCAAATATCACACAATCATAAGCACCTTATTTCGCTCCTCGTGGTTGCACCCACCAGCTGGCTACAAAGACATTATTTGCCCAAGTAACCGACTGCTTAGCACACCACAGCATAATGTATGGCTGCCTAGCAACGGTTGCCTAGCCAACGGCTTGGTAACAACAGACTGCAGTGCAATCAGCTACCTGACCAATTGGTAGGTCGCCAGTGCACTTTCTATGGTGGTTGCCACAGCCAGCTGCCAAATCCAGATTGGAGTCTTGCCGGTCCGCTGAATAAAGCTAGTGCACCATAAGTGGCGAACCAGCCCAGGAGGCTGAAAGCCACTATAATAAAGAATATAAAAAAAACAACGCTAGTGCACCCTCCAGGGTACATGCTATCGCTCGGCGCCAAATGCCAATCCATACTGGCTCGATGCTCCGCACAGCTCCAGTACTGCAACACGAATGAGAAAATTTTCGAAGGTGTACCCGTTTTATATCGTTCACTGCTGCATATGAGACCTCCCTTGCTTACATTTGAAATCTGTGATAGTAAAATTGAGTGAATTTAGTAAATTTACTCTGTAAATCGGCATTATAAGACATCACCTCAGATTTTGGTTATTTTCAATAGCTTGAAATTGTTAACGGATAATGTTTGATAATTGAATTGATACGCGGGAAAATTTCCAATCGCTTGATGTACACATCTTGAAAATCTATTGAGCATTTAATAAGTTATTAGCGTTTAATTTGTAACGAAATTTCGTGACGGTCGCTGATTTTTAGATTTTCAATTGACACCCTACCCTTCCCGTAAGACGTAGTCTACGTCAAAAGTTGTGTGTTAAGCAGTGCAACAACGTCAATAATTGCAATTATCAATATTGCCACGACCTAAAAGCCATATTGCTCCGCATCTTTTCGGCACGCACACCAGCAGTTCATCGTGTGTGGCGTGCATTTGGCCATCCACCAACTACCACCGACCAGCAACACCATCATTATCGGCATCATTATCATCATCGTTCAGCTCCACGTCTAGCCGGTACACGCGGCCACACATCGTCGCTCGACATCAGCAGCACATTCGTTGCCCGGCTGCAGCAGATCAGTGATACATTTAAGATAAGTTAAGTTAAGTTTTTTTGACGTAGGACTACGTCTGTGTTTTCAATACTGGGGTACACGTTCGAATTGCGAAAATTTGGAGCGTCACGAAAAATATATAGGTTTCGAACGTTAATAACTAAGTCATTCCACGATTGATTTCCAAAATGTTTGCACCAATCGATCGGAACATTTTCTACGCTTCGATTTAAATATTTCAAGCTATTGATTTTTAACATGCAACTAATAAAATTAACGCAAATATGAAGTGATGTCTTATAATATCGATTTTTCATAGTAAATTTACCAAATACACAGTACTTTCCGCGCACAGACTTCATATTTAAGTAAGGAATGTCTCCTAGGCAGCCATGAATGTTATATAAGGGGTACACCTTCGCATTTTGATTTAGTTTTCCGGCGGTCGTGGAGCTGTGCAGCGTAGGATCTGCAGTTGGATCGTAGTTGGCGGCAGCACTGGCGAGCAGTCGCTGCCCAGAGAGACGTTGGTGCAGTTGGCTTTTGTTGCCGATGCTCCCGTCAACCTCGCTGCGAGAAACATGGCTGCTGAAGCCTACTAGTTGGCGGGAAAAAGCCGCCCGTGACAACGAGACAATAATCAATCATCCCACGTCACCTGCAGATGGCCACTCGCAATGAAGATGAGATGAACCAAGAAAGAAAGTCCAAGTTCAATCGCGAACTGTTTCTCCCCCGTCAACTAAATGCGTCTTTTTCAGGACGACTAAATTAGTTTGCCAACTAAAGAGTTTATCTGGTTGAAATTTTCTCTTGTGATGTTTGAAATTAATTTCAATTACCGCGCCCCGGCTGAACATAGCATTCATTAAACGTCGGGTCCCGTAGTAAATGACAAAGAAGGTTGAACAACCAACGAACGGAATTCGAGCCGAACTGCGTCACTTCAGACCGACCATGTGGTTGAGTTCGTTGTAGTTCCTAGCTATGCATAGCGGATTAGTTGCTGGCGGTGGCAAGCAAATTAGGAAAGATTCCCCAAGTAGCAATTCAAATGCAAATTGGTTTTATTCATGTTTTATGGTAGTTTTATCATAGCATTATGGAGTTCATCCGGTTTTATCGGGGCATATTCCAAGTTAAGGTGGTTTTAATTCCTTAACAGTTCTCAAGAGTGATTAAAGAACACTTGAAGAAACCTCCATAAAACTACATCATTTATAAGTGTAATTCACCTTATCAGTAGTTTTATAAGATACTTGATGCCCCTCTCAAGACATTGTTTCGCAACTTGCATAAAACCTGATAAAAGTTTTGTAAAAGTTTTATGACATTCTTCATTAAGATGAATGTATCTTGGAAATGCTGCCATAAAACTCTCTTAGAACCATTTGATTTTAAATAAGAGCACATATTCTTGAGAAAGAACATTATGTGAAAAATAAACAAACTGTCACAATGGACGCCCACAGGTGGAACAAATTAAAAACCAGCGGATCGTTCAAGCGGAAATTCAATAAAAACCTATTCAATATATTAAACACTCCTTCATCTCAGCCACCAACGACAATTTTTTTTTGACCATTCCATTGGATTCGCAGCCTACTGAGACTAACTTATCAAAAGGGTCCATGCGTTATGCGTAAAACGAATAAAATAAAATGGTGCAATGTGTCACCAGTTGAAAACCGAAATGCATAACTCATGATATTTGATTTTATGCCAGTTATGCAAGTTAAACCTAACATCTCAGGTAGTGTGTTATATGGCGCACCACCGTGGAAATACAGCGCAGTACTTTTGACGTAAGGTTTAATGTGCACTTCGATTGTAAAATGTTATGTTAATGTTGAATTCTCCCGAGTCGTGCATTTCAGTTCCCAATAGGCTACACAATATTTACTCGTTGCAGGTAAAAATTAGTATATCATCTGAGCGAAAATCGATTTTTCCCATAATCCGCACTTTTTATCCAAAGTCGGAAGTAGTGCGCTGGAATCGCTCAGTGATCCACTACACAGTGCACTTCTTCCAACGTTAGGTTCGGCGTACAGATCAAGAGAAAAATCATCTTTCGCTCAACTGATGTTTCAGCCATCGACGCAATATTATTATCTGTTCTTCTTCCCAAATCCATTGTTAGCATATTCAAGTTAGAGTTTTTTTTTAAATGTTTTAATCGACTTACGCTGGTGATTAAAAACATCAAATTATAAGCTGTAATTACATATGAACAACAACTATGCATAGGCACTTTTGATTTGGACGTTCACATTTTCTTTGTTTATGATGTGCCTTCTCCACAATGATTTTATGGCTATCTTACGAAAGACTTGTTTACCTTGAGCAATTCAAACAAGTTTTATTCAAGCGTTACTCCTCTTTTTCAAGAATAGAACAAGTAAAGATGAACTTATCACGCTCCTAAAAAAATCTTGTTAGTCTTGTGCAAGAAATATTAGTTTTATATGCGTTTTATGGTAGTTTTAGATAAAACCATTGAAAAAATGGCGAGCGTGGCTATTCTGGATTCCCTCCGAATGGTAGCCATTTTCATTTATATGCAGCAAAACTTTCGTTTTTCCAATGCTACGAAAAATTTCTGCTGTTTAAAATACATTTTGAAACTTAAAATGGATTGTAGACACAATTTATTCAAGATCTAACAATTTATCAGCCTTGTCACCAAATTGTTGAATTGTCAAGTATTTTTTATTATTCAAATAAATCAATGTTCTAGCAATGATTCCGTGGCGCATTAAAATTTTCGAACTTTTATGTTATAAAACACCAATAAACTGAACGTCGCATGAAAAATTCATCAATTGCAGGATAAAAAACTCAAGCATTAATGGTCAATTTTACAATTAAGTTAAATACGTACCCACTTTGGAAAAGAAACATCATAGGTATATCGATGTTTTCTTTTCTCTCTTTCTCCCCATTCAGCAGAACGAATCCAAAAATGGAATCTTCGAAACATATTTGTGACGGACTGGAAGTGTTCTTAAAGAGGAAAATCATAAAACTACCAAAACTTGTGGTAGTTTTATCATAGTTTTAAGCATGTCCTGCATGTCATTACAAGTATGTACCGATAAAACTATCAAGTTTTAAGCGAATCTTGGGAAATAGTCTTGAGAACCTCCTGTAGTATGGGCCTTTTTGAACTTATGAGGGTTTTATGGCTGTTTTATCGATGTCATGTAGAATATCTAGTTTTATGCGTGGTTTTATGAAATGAGTCTTGAGAACTTCTTCAAGTGTACCTTAAAATTGAATTTGTTACTTGGGTATTTGCACCTTGCAATACATTCTTACATACCGTTCCAAATTCTTGTCAATTGGAAGCCAGCGGTGGCTTAAAAAGTTTCAGCATTTCTATCGCCGCATACCTTAAGTCTGTTATACAATTTCAAGCACGAGCCGGAAATGTAAACGCTCTATATTATTCCAAAGTGCAAATATAGAGCAAGTTTATGCAAAGAGCAGTATGCCAAATTGAAATTTCACAAATAGCGACCGTCACGAAATATTGAAACAAATGATTTATAATCGTTGATTACACATTGCTACGTCACCTATGCGTACAACCTCACTGGGATGTCCCTCGTAGTTTTTAATAGTTTATAAGAAATATATACAGCTTACTTACGGACTAAATCAAAATTGGCTAGCCATTCGTTTAACACGAAGTACGGAACAATCATGCTGCTTCAGAAAAGTTAGCAGAAGTTTTTTGTTTCCAGACACTCGTTCACATCAATTTTCTGGTTGACGGTCCGCGGTTGCGATGAAAATGTAGCTATACAAGCCACAGGTACAAATTGCATATCAAACCACATGGGGAGGAGTTTCTTAAGTTATTTAAGGACATTGTAATGGTACCATCCTCGTACCACGTGGGAGGTGAGTTTCAGATCATTGTCCTGCTGGTAGAAATAATCGCGAGGCAGCTCCAGTTGTTGCATTGAAGCTTGCAGATGACTTTACAGTACCCAATTCACTGGCCGCCATTGTACTTGCTGTCTCCTCCGTGTTTGATAATACGGCTCAAATTTGGGACCGTAATTGGAACCGTAAAAATTTAAACCGTACAGATCGATACCCGCAGGTTATGGGATTTTCCCTAATTGAAGGAAATGAGGTCTATCTCAGTTGTTTCAAGTGACCAACATACTAAGGGGGAGAGAGAGAGAGAAAAAAAAAAAAAAAAAAAAAAAAAAAAAAAAAAAAAAAAAAAAAAAAAAAAAAAAAAAAAAGAAGAGAGAGAGCGAGATAGAGAGAGCGAGAGAGAGAGAGAGAGAGAGAGAGAGAGAGAGAGAGAGAGATGCTGGAGCACAAGGGTCAGTGGTATAGCAAAGAGCAGTGACGCCGCAATAGGCTGTGAAGTTACAGGAGCAAGTGGTAGAAAGAGACAGGGGGTCAAGGGATCAAGGGACTGCTATGTAGTATGGGATAGAGGGAGCAAAGGCAGGAGGAATCAAGGCGGAAGGAGATATCAAGGGCCAAAGAAATACCGAGGAAAAGGGTTAAGCTTGAAGAGGCTGGGTTATATCAAAAGGTCTTGGCAAGCTAGAAATTCAATTTATTCATATGGGTGGATTGAGCAATGGGAAAGTTTTAAAAATAATCAAAAACATTGTTTATGTGCAAATTGATGCTTTATTCTCTTTTTCCATTTAACATCAACTCCTTCATGTGTCATTCGTTTTGACTCTCATTCTTCCACTCCTCAAGTAGGGTTCTGATTTTTTTCACTACGTACCACGTTATTGTTCAAAGTTTACTTAGTTAAACCAACAAAATTGTTTGAGAACTTAAGCCCATCTGACACCTTGATGTTAGAGCAATAACATACTGAAAGCTCATATGCACACCAGTGCCATGTAGTGAGTGAATTCTGTACTTATATGACCACTTCTAGGAAGAACTTTACCACTAGGACAAGTTTACTGAAAAGTGATATGTCCTAATTGATGAGACTACCGAGATAACATAGGATGAAACAAAGTATCCCTTATTCAAAAGCGTCACTGTACTCATTCATAGTAACTCGAAAGTAAAGCGCTCCTAGCGGTCAAATTTTAAATTTAACAGGAATCCAATGACACTGATTTGTTGACCTTACTCCGAACAACAATCCTGCAGAGAGCTGTAGAGTTTAATGCCTTGAAACAGCTGAGATAGACCTTATTTCCGCCAATTAGTAAAAATCCCAGGCAGTACGAAAAAACCATAGATCGAAGTTGTTTCACTGTTCTCGCCATAGCTGCCATAAACAAACTGATGGAACAACTAGTATATATTGACTAAAAGGTGTCCACAGTTAAATTGCATCAACTTAAACTCGTCCTAAAAAACTAACCTCCCAACCGATTGTCATGAAATATTCAGGGAATAAAATACAATGTATAATCCGGGGTAAGGTATTTTTATTTAACTGTATTTCTTTACCAAATCCACAAGCCCGAACTTTCTTCTTAATACCACGCATAAGATTTTGAACAACGCTTGAACCGACATTTTTTCCGCTTTCAACCATGACTTCAACATTTCCTGTTCTGTAGTGACAACTTTAGGATGCTTACGAAGTTCGTGCTTCATTAAAGCAAAATATTTTTCAATTGGCCACAATCTGGAGAGTTTGGGGGATTAAGATCCTTCGGCATGAAATTGACACCATTTGTCTTGTACCACTCCAGAACATAGTTGGAGTAGTGACAAGAGGCTATTATATGCACACTAGCGTCGTGTAATGACCAAATTCCGAACTTGTGTGACCACTTATAGGATTTTGCCGGTAAGGCAGCATGCTGAAATTTTACCCTACCATGAAAAATGGTAGTATTCTTTACGCGGTCCTATGGTCCTAATTTCAGATCATCCATGGAATTTCCGAGTGTTGTAGAATAATTTTAGATTATTATTTTCCCTCGTGGCTATGGTAATACCAGTCCGTTTACAATTGCAGCAGGACCACAATCTGCAGACATACAAATGTAATTGTTATTATCATTTTATTATATAACAAAACCTTCACAATATTTTTTAATGCTATTTTCATCTTCGCATTTATACATTGTTGTAAGTCTAAGCCCACCTAACTCACGTTATGTATATGAAAGGATGTAATTACATCGTAATTTTTTTTCCCTTTTTCATAAAAAAAAAATTTAAAACTATTATTGTATATGATCCTACATTTTCTATTTGCCATGCATAAAGAATCATTTATGGGCCCAGTAGGATTATTAAATTTCCATTTTTAAACAATAATCAGCCTCATAGGAAATTTATTTCGCCTTATTGTTTGCTAAAATTTTCTTTGCTATTTTGCTAGGCTGCCAGGGTATCAACTTTCTTTCATTATATTACGTAGGAAATTTTCGTTATTTCAGAGTTTCAATCAACTAGCACCGCTGTGGAAGAGACAAATAGCTTATTATTATGTGCATATTATTTAGTATTTCATTACAACATCGTATTATTTTCATCATATCATCATTGTTTATTATTATAATCGTATTAAAATTATTATTAAAATAAATAAAAAATAAAAATTAAATTGAATCTGCTTCAAGGTTATAAGGAAGTTGATTCCAGATAGTATAGCTATTTTGTTGCATTGTAGCTAAAGGATTTTTTCTATGAATTCAGATCATTAGATCTTATTAAAATACTCTTCAATTCTGCTTATTATGTATATCCATGTGTCATAAATACATACATATTTCTTATTGTTTAGTGTGTAATTAAATGTTTTATGGATATTTGAACTTATTTAAATACCAGAGTAGCATTCATCTGCCAATGATTGAGCTTTAATGGGGCACCAAGCAGCATATTCATATCATATGCCTATCATTGTTTCAATTATTTCATCATATTATTTTATTTACAACCATTCATTTCATCGATAGTATGACCTTTACATTTTAGTGTACATTCATCATAAAGCTGCAT
This sequence comes from Aedes koreicus, assembly GCA_024533555.2. Lineage (NCBI taxonomy): Eukaryota > Metazoa > Arthropoda > Insecta > Diptera > Culicidae > Aedes > Aedes koreicus. Next base: position 34,746 of record JAHHFK020000699.1, read on the forward strand.
CTTAATATTAATTGCATATCATTATTATATTCATGAGGAAAATAATAATTATTATTATGACATTTAATGTGCTTCAAGGTTACAGAAAAAGGTGATTCCATGTTATATTGTTATTTTATTACATTGGTATTAATCATTGAATATTATTAAATTTAATTTTTAAAATCAATAAATGCTCCTCGTTTTGCTGATTATTCATACATATGTCATGAATACATACATATTTTTTATTGTTACATGTTTAATTAAATGTTTTATGTTTTATTTTATTGCAATATGACCTTCACATTCCAGAGCTACATTCATCTGCCACTCATTGAGCTGTAAAAAAGCACCAAGCTGTATATTATTATCATATGCCTAATATTACTATTTTAATTAATACATCATAGTATTTTATTTATAACCATATTAGAATTACAGGACGATAGATTCCAACTATGACATATTTTAATTAAATATGTTGTATTACGAATTGGGTTATTCGATTTGTTGGATCGTATCGTTGTAAAGAGATTCTTAATTTCCCGTGGATTTTACGTGAGTGTCTCTGCTTACGGGTCCACCCCTCCGTTTTTGGCCATTCATACAGCGATATTGTGAATTCAGATCGGTGGCTCTATGTGATCTTGCTACTAAGTGGAGCTGCATCCAAGCCAAACGCTAGAAGGGATAGTGGCTACCATACATACATTAATACAATTATCATTTTGATCCTTTCTTCTCCTCTTATGATTGAGAAGGGTCTAGTGCCTTGAATACAAGAAGCTGCAACGGAATCTGTGGTAGGCTTTTGCACTTATTACTGAATGTATTTTTTATTTCCGGTTTGCAAATGGACATTTTACCAAATCTAAGCTGATCTGACTCATGCAGCGCTGTGTGCCATTTGGCTAGTGTCTGATTTTACAGTTCAATCTTTGTCATTACTTTATCATAACTCACAAAATCATTATATTTGATAATATTGTTCTATTGATTTTACTTCATAGATTATTTAACCATTACTTATTGTTTTTTTATGTCAATATGTCTTTAACTCCCTTTCAATTAAATCTTTCCTGTTTTCCCAACTCAGGAGCAATAAATATTAGACCAGCAAAAATAAAAGTGGATTGCTGTTAAAAAATCAGCATCAAGCAGCAAATAGTGACCGTGGCAACAATAAATTAAAATGTATAAATGTTAGTTTTGTAAAATTTCAAACTTTTTCAGGATACCTCAAATCAAGATTTTGGTGTATTGCTGCTATCGCTTGAAAAAGAAGGAAAACGTGCTTAAGCGCAGAACCACCTAACACTACACTTTAACCCTTTACAACAATTCTTGCATTTCAGGATCAACCGACTGAAGATCGTATATAATAGATACGAATGCTTGTAGTATTTTTCATTTACATAAATATATACACCATTATATAAATATTTCATGAGAATGGGAGGGACCATCCGGGCACCCGATTGAAGCACTCTAGATGGGGAGAGTGGGAATGCCAACTCCCCATTGCTAACAGTTTGTGAATAGAGGGTGGGCTCTTCTTCCCGCCCATTGGGGAATCCTCATGTTAGATAGCTCGCTCTTATGGTAAATTGGTCAATCTTGTTGTTGGAAGGAGATTCTTCTCTTTATATCCCTGTGGAAACGTATAAGTGATGTTGCCTATCGATCCACCCAACCCGTTTTTGGCCCTTCATACAATGGCATGATAAGGATAATCAGTGGTTGTTAAAGCTTGATCAAGTCTAACAGAGAGGAGAGCCCATTGCTGTCGGACTTAGATTCTGTACTACAATGGGTGGCAGTACATATCATACATCATACATTAATAATCGGTTCTTATGTGTTTTATCATATGAAATGTTTCAAGTTGTTACAAGTCCATAGAGTAAAGGCACTAGTGATCCGAATATCTACAGTTCGATTACGCTTAGATTGTTTTTGATTTATACATCTCAAGCAGCACACAACTGTCAAAACTGGATAGAGCAACTTTATTGTGACTTCAATGAGTCAAATTCGAGTAACCTCACCCGGTTCGGAACATGTGTGCTGCTAAGGATAGACACCGCCTCTCCATACTTTGCTTTTTGTTCTAACATTGAACAGCGAATTGGATCACACTTCCTCTGTTTATGCGAAAACTTCCTCTGTTTATGTGAAAACTTCAAATTCATAAATTTTATCAACATGAAATTTTGGTCACATAGGGCCTATACATGTGTTATAGTGTTGTCAAATTTTCAGTCAAAAATATTTATAATTGACAAAGTTACAGAAGGTTGAACATGGCGTTTTTTTAAGCAAAATTTTGCTCGGCTTTTTTTTGCTACTAAGTGTAGGGTGAAGGAGCCTCACTCAGCCGGGGAACCAAAGAAACATTGATAAACACAACGTAGATGCACCTTATTAAGCTTATCTCAGCAAGCGTGTAACTAGTTGAATGTTTTTTTGCAGCTTAGTTACTTTATGCGTGGCAATCAATAATGTAACCGACCGCTACATATGAGGATGAGGTAAGGGACAAATACCCTACGGAGTCTACGTCAAAAAAAAAGAAGAATGCTTTTCTAAGTACATCTCAGTTAATGTACTAATGTACCTGTACAATATATATGTTTAATAGTGGATCTTTGGTAGACGTTACTGACAGCAGCAGTAATACTTACAAATCTGTTTTCTACAGCTGAGAGAAGTGAGAGTCATCTAGACAGTCCCGTTACATCGCGATAAAAATCCATTAGAACCTTGCTTGCGAATCTGAAATTAGTCCAGCAAGGCATGTTTTTGAAGAACAGAATTCCTTCTTACATGTTATTTTATCTAGTTGTTCTTCATTCCTCAATATAAGATACAGGGATGGTGTATTATTCTATGTAACGTTTCAAGAGCTCCAGCTAGCAACTTAGCATTACATACATACTCTCACATACCATTATTGAGAGCTTTCTATGCCAACCATTGTAAAATTTGTACAGCATGTGGCAAGTAGAAGCATAATGTTTGTTCGAAGAAGACAAACTCAAGACATACAGCTTCCAGCATGCAATCTTTGAAACACTTCTGTGCTAACACAACGCTATGCAAAAACTCAACCACATGGCAAAATCTAACCTGCTATCTCCGAGTTGATTAAACCGTACGTTCAGTGAGTTGGCTTATCGAGGTATTCCATGTGAATTAAAATTTGATTTTCTCATGGGAATCCCCCTATACCAGACTGAAGCGTACATCGCTTTCATTGTGAACATATTACTGATCGTCTATAACCTGTTTTATTTGATGTCCAATACAGGTGGCTGGTGCTTTTAATAACTCTTACACAATATTTCTCACTTTCATCATTTAAACCAAAGCTAAGCGTTCTTAATTATTTGGAACCGGTTATCTTACTGACGTTTCGACATGAGGGTTGTGTCTTCCTTAAAAAAGAAACTGTAAAACAATGCACACTCGTTCATAATGCAAATTTAGATGGAGAGATTTATTTTCAGCCTAAGTTTATAATTTTAAAGCAAAGTTATTTTCCATTAAATTGTTCCTAATAAAAGGCCCTCTTGACGTTGGACTACGTCTTTGTTTGACCGATTTTTAAAATCTTTGCACCAATCTATCTGCAATATTTCTACGCATCAGTTTTTATATTTAAATTTATTGATTTTCATTATCAAACTATTGAAAATAACGTAAATACAAGGTGATGTCTTATAATTTCGATTTTTCAGAGTAAATTTACCAAATGCACAGTATAATCCTAGGACAGACTTCATATTTAAGTAAGGAATTCCACTTTTAAAGCCTTATTTTGAGAGTATTTTCTTCAATATATTGTAATCGACAACGTCACGCATGAAGTACAAATTCAAGCAACATAGTTAGAATGTTATTAATCTTTATTTCGAATAATTACACCTTTCTCGGAACTCCTGCCAAAATACGCTACATAGCTTTCTAGGGTTGCATAAAATGACTTTCTTTAAAATAATCCGAAATAATTTGCGGCGGTAGTCAGGAGAAACATATTTTGCATATATGGAGGTAGCTGCAGTGATCGATTCTCTCTTCGCTTTAGTACGGAAAATTGAATCAGCTTTCGAATTAATCTACGTTGCAGTAAGGTGAAGGATAATTGAGTCTAACAGAAATCACAACAAAATCTACGCATAATATTCCTCAGGCCGATATTTTACCGGATGGGTAAATTGATAAAGAGAGGACGATCGAAGTAGTTAAATTCTTATGATACTAAGCCCGAGATATGTATTAATCTACCAATGCAACATGGTTAATTTTTAGTCTTTTGTTGTTTAATATGATACTGGCTGCTGACTACTTCTCCGGGTATTTCGGCAACTAGTGTAGATATTTATTTAACTTGTTGTCCAATCCTTTGAGATTTCAGATGCTTTGCGGTTTTAGGCCCTTGTCCGAAACCGGCCACTTTCCCTGCGGTACATGCAACATGACCGGATGTGTCAAATATGCTCTTGGGCAAATGACCACAATTGGACATGATTTTTTATTCTGATGTGATTTAAGTGGTGTTGTTTTAAGTCAGATGTATTCAATTACGCTGTTAATATATGCCACTTTTCGACTTCAGTGTAAGTGTAAGTCACATCCCAAAGTCACAGTGCATCAGCCGAAAGTTCAGTTTTTTTTTTGGCTTGCCCTGAGTCGAAATTTCGATTAATAACTGCGAGCGTATATCTAGAAAACTAAGTTGAGAACCGACAATAAGCGCTACAGAAACATAAGAATTCATGGAAGAAAAGTAATGAAGAAGACTTCATTAAAGTTGGTGAGCTTTTGCTACCTAGGCTTACTAATCGCTTGTAACGGTTTCCTACGTAAGGGAAGAAAGTTCGTTGATCCCGGCTCATATGTAAATGAATGCATTATCCTCTGCTAACGATTGCTGTCCAGAGATGATAAACGATGTTTTTTGGTGATTGACATTTGATTGCTGAATGAAAGAAGAAAATCTATGTTAGAAAACCATTGGTCATATGCAGCGCCTATCAATATTTCAGCCTCAAAAGCGTGGAGACAAACGATAGCGACGGAATGTTGTTGTTGTTGTTTTCGTATTTACGTGACTTACAGCCTGAGGCTGGTTCGTCGCGCCAGCGAGACGGCTTGGAACCTACAAATCGAACCCATCAACACATAGACCTGGACGGAATTGTTTGAAGAGGCTTAATATGTTTTGATTTGCCTACCTGTGATAGTATGCGATGGTGAAACGATGCAGTTGCAAGCATGTCTGCTCATGAATTATTCAATATGTGTGAATCCTCTGACAGTTGCTTTGAAATAGACGCTGACGGTGCGCAAACTTTTTTTTCGATCGGAGAATTAAATCAATCGCTGGAAAACCGGCAGTTGCTGAAAATTTCCCGACTGAAAGCAATTAACTCACATATGTGTAGGGTTCATTGTTGTAGAGGAATTAAATTAAAACAGCGACAGGGAAGAGTGTGGAATACGATGAGTCAACACATGTTGACACAAAAAAGCCTAGTGTTCAATTGGATACAGTAAATTGCTTTGTTTTTTAGGCATTATTTCAAAGCAATTTTGTTTTTTAATAAGGGAAGCATATTACTTAAACGCTGACTTCATTTTTTTAAAAGGGTCTTATGGTGTATTTTAAATTCTGTTGATTAATTTCCTTCTTTTTAACAAGGGAGCGGAAGCGATCAGATATAGGGGAGATGGTTGCATAACGCCGATATCTCATGCTAGGAGCCATTTCACTCAACTTCAATTGTGTTAACAGATAGTATTTATGGTTTAGATATGGTTCCAAATAAATAATAAAAAAAATAAAGTTTATTTCTGAGCTATTTGATGTGATATATAAGCGATGTATTTTCACAGTTATCATGGGTTTAAATGTCAAAACTTCATGTAAAATTTATACGAATCAACTTGCTTATATGTGAGCTTCAAAATCTTGCAAGAAAATGGAATGATCTACAATCACAACTTTCCCTTTTTCATGTTTGAAGGTCTGAAACGGCCTTGAAGCAAACTACCCCGTAGCTCCTAAACGACCATAGATATTCCAATCTTTATTATGAGCTACGAAAAGAGCTACCGAAAGTGAAGACTCAGCAGAAGAAGTTTGAATGCGTTCCTTAGTTCTACTTCTTACAAAAAATTTAAAAAAATAAACAGGCAATGCCAACATATATGCAAACAACATTACATAGAGTAAAGTCGTAACATCGTTATGGAATGGCATATACGGGATATAGAGTCGCTTTATCCCCTTGTTTCGCTGTGAGCATTTTTAAAGTACATGTTTTCTAAAATAATTGCGATGAAGTTCGTGCAACGTGTATTAATTTATTCACTTTAGTTCGACCGAACATCAAAGCCATTATTGAAAATTCAAGTCGCCGTCAGAATAACCCGTCTAGCAGTGAAAGATTTACCTGCCCCGACTAGAGTGAACCGGAAATAATAATATTTCATGCGAAACAGAACAATCAGGTCATTATCATAGTGCTTTTGTTTGCAACACAGGCAATTTCGTCAGGGCGCATTTCGTCATCGTTCAGGTAAAACCATCACCGGCTATGCTGTCAGTATTCTACTAATCCCTCACGCAAGTGATATTTCGTTGCTCACTTTTATGATCTCGATAAATTATTCATAGGCTGCGCTGGGTGTGAAGCGTTGAAAAGATATATATTTTTGTTTATTCAATCTGTGGATAATTGCCTGTCAATCTGAACTGATCATCAAACTTATTTTATTTGTTCATCAATTTTTCTAGTACAAGCATTTTATTTTTTTCATTCGTAGTACACGGGTGGCTTTTTCGCCTTTTTTCGGCTTTTCAGAAATGGGTCTGGCAAAACAAGCGTAGAAAAAAGATATTCTGCGTATTCAAAGCTTTTAATGTAGATCCATTTGAAATGCAAAATTAAATATGAATCTTTGAGATTCAGATAGAATACGCAGTAAAGATCCGATATTACCAACCGAAGACATCGTGTTTCGTTCCCTATCCATTTTTAGGAGATCTTTTGAGTTAAAAATCAATAAATTTTCACACAACTATTGAAATTAACCACAAGAGGAAAAATGACAACAAACATTGGACATGTCTAAGAGCGGTGAGAAGTTCCATAGAATCTTACCGTTACTCTCGACCTGGGATCAGGACAAGGGAACAAGGTGGTTTCAGTCCAACCGGCTCGTCCACACTCTATGAGCCATACTCTCCAGGGACTTTTAGTATATGTATTATCAGCCTCTTGTTATTTAACGTTATTATTAGTGTCAGGTCTATACGAGTTTATAATCAACAGTAAAAGAACCGTTAATTTTATTATTGTCTATTACAGCCACTAGAACATAAACTAGAAAGATACTTTAACCAGTATTTTTCTTAGAAACATAATTATTTGTGGCATATTTGTAATAATAATATTTTGATGGCCACACACTACCAAATTGTCATGTAAATTTCTGTCCCCAGAGACCGACACATGCAAGCGTCCTTTAGTACATAAGAATGAGTTGGAAGAGATGAGAAAATAAATTCAATCTAACACATCTTTCGCCGAATTGCGTATGTGTCAGTTTCAGGAAACATAATTTTACACTTTGTTTACATTTCCTGACCTTTTACAAACTTGAATTACGTTTCGTGTAAAATTCATAATTTCTAAGTGTGCAGGCCAACTGTAGCGGTGGGGATAAAATAGAATTCAAAAATAAACACAAATAAAATATCCATTTAATGAATAAGTTAATCAACGGATATTTACGGATCGCAAGAAAGAAGAAACGGGGAAAACCGTCCTTTCGTCTCCATTTTGTAGGTTTAAGTTAATCGTTGGGAGTGACGTGGCTAAGAAGGTTAATGTCACTCCATTTGTCCTGACATCTTTGAGAAAGGCAAAGGTATTTCAACCTCGTGTCTGGGGTGAGGGGCGGGGGGTTAGGGGCTATGGTGGTGGGGGAAGGGAGAAAAGGATGGCGCCAGCATTTTGTAGGTAGGTTGTTGTGGGGGAGGTGTGGGGAGGGGAGAGGTTAAAGGATAGGTCCGGACCTATCAAGGAGGGGGGGTCGTTGTTGGGGGGGGGGAAAGGGAAGGGTAGGGGGAGGAAAAAAGAAAAATGAAAAGGAGACAGCGATAAACAGGGAAATAATAAGTATCATATATTATTAATTTATGTTTGGGATTTCGGCTTCCGTCTTGCACGTAGAAGTGTATGCGTGCGGTCCCGGGGGGGTCCGGGGGGTGGCCTATGTCCCTGCCCTCCCCAACCGTACTAGGGAAGCGGTACCTATCTTGAGCTCAATAAGCAGACCTCCAGTGGAAATCGGTGAATATGCACTAAATACCGAACACTAAGTACACAAGTTATTCACAATTTATTCGTCCACTTACCGTTAATCGTTTAGCAACGCACAAAACATTCGATTCTGATAATTTTCTTCCAATTTAATACGGAAAAGTTTCCACTGCTATGTACCTATTTTAATAATATCACGAAAAACATTAATCCCATCTGTGTACATATGTTAATCGTACTGATTTTAATCATGAAAAAATATAAACAAGTTAACGCTCTCCACTACTACACCCAAAATTAAATTTCTCGCATGAAGTAGATCATTTGACAGCACTTTAATTGTGTTGGATAGCCTGCATATAACCAAGACAAAATGAACGGGTTTGTTTGTTATTCTTCCATGACAATATTGACAACAAGACTCACCATAACGTTGGGCATAGAATGCTCTATGAATTGAACTAGTGTGCGTGAGCAGTGCCGCCAAATTCAACAGAGATGGAAAAATATTATTAAATGTGGGATTTTATTTCTCGGTAAACATTGCAAAAATCTACAATTAGAAGCATGTTATTATTTATTTAATCTATGGAAAAATAAAATAGTTTAACTTTGGGCGATTTGTAGCACTCCCACAAAACAGGTGATATTGATGTACTGCCAAACCCATTTCATTCGAATAAGAGTCATAATAAAATAGTTTGGCAACATCAAGTGATTACGTCGATTGTAAACACGGTTCAGAATAGGTGCATGCGTATTTAAATTATTGTGAAAATTAATCCCATAGTTTTCTCGTATTTTATCACGTATTCGTAGATTCTCGTGTGGCTAGTGTAATAAGTGAAGTGTGATTTTTATGGTTTGTGCAATTACGCAACGAAAATGTGTGAGGATTAAGTGCAATTATAGAGACAACTTGGAGTCTGGCTCGGGTATATTCCCTAGTACGGTTAGATCGATACGACGAATTTGTAGTGCAAAGGTAAGAAATTGTGTTGAAAATCTGACTGCTCATTATTTTTACGAAATTTAAGTCTCCGAAACGTTTTTGTAGCTTTTAATTATATTCAAGACCTAATTTTATTTGCCAGGATTATATATTTTTGGTTACTGCGTCCGTTTATTGGAAAATTAAACATCTTTTTACGTTTGAAGTTGGATGACTGCAGAATGTGATGAATATATGTACTATGGTGAACATAGGTTCCGCTTCCCTACAATGTCGAACATGTGGAACCACAAAAGTCGTAAGGAATGCGATTACTTACTTGCTTCCCTTTACTTGTGGGGGGGAGGGGGGGGTCACAAGGGACACGAGGGGGGGGAGAAAGAAGTTGGTGGGGAAGAGGGGGAAAGGGAGGGGGGGGGTTTTTTTATCCGGGGGGGGAGAAACAGAGGGGCAAGGGTGGGGCGTGTTGGGGGGGGGGTTTAATTCCTGGGTTTTTTTTTTTTTTTGGTGGGGATGTTTTCTTGTGGGGGGGGGGTGGGGCTCTTTTTTTTTACAATAAAAAAAATAAAAAAAAAGTGGGGAGGCCATCCAAACTTTTAATAAAAATGTGAAAGTGTGTTTAGATCACTTAGTTGAGAGCATGATGTAATTTTGCAGCTAATCGCCAACCGCATATTTGTTTAACTTTATGGTCAGAAATGATTGAAATAAGCATTTTCTATATTTTCCTATGGCAATTTGTCAATAGTATCCAAAAGTTTATAAGACCAATATTATTTATTTATTAATTGTTGATTTTATGTTTCTACGCAGAACCCATTCAGTACTTCTTGCTTCGCACCTAATTGAGCTTCCACAGAGCATCGTGTGGTGTCACTTTGCATCCTTATGCGACAAAGTTAAGCTTTACCTGTAAATATCCACAGCCATAGAATATATTCACATATGGTGCCCAGAAATTTATATCACTGGTTGCCATTATTCGCCAATGTTGTCGCGGCTGCTACTGTTGGCCATATCGTGCCGTTACGTATCAGCTCAGGAGCACAGTCGCGAATATAGGGTATGTGTTCCAATATTTAGCTCATAGTTTCGCAATGAGGAATAAGGCGCAGGTGGGTTGGTTTGCATTTGTTATTAAACGTGAGAAAACATTGAAAAGAAAAGAAAATCTATTTGCACTCTATTCCCTTGATTGAGCATGTGATGAATATAGAAATAATGAGATTGATATCAAAACTGTTACCCTATGTTGTGCATGTTTCCCGTGTATGCCAAGAAAGTGCAACGAGTGAGGATATAAATCTCATGTTCACCAAGTTCTCCCTTCGGTCTGTGTCTAGCACGAGATATTCTTTTTTTATGGTCATTAATATGGATTCTAGAAGTATCGTCATAGGATACGGAAGGCTTGTTAGAGTGAGCTCACACCTTTGTCAGTCTTAAAAAAAGCGAAAAATATGTTAGCGCACAGTTTTCCATCTGCAGTAATATTCAATTATTAGCTGATTTAGCAGCTGAGTCGTCTATGTGGAGAAACAGAACACTCTTTTGGAATTGTCTTCATATTCGCTCACTCGTGGAATGATGGTATACATCAGAGAGATCTTCCTTGATTTTCTCTAGAGTGCTCAGTCATAAGATTCCACGCTGACATAAAATGCAATGATTTATGATAAAATGTTTCATTGCCAAAAAAATCAGTGGGGTTGTGTTTAACACACGACCTGTTGACGTAGACTACGTTAAACCGCTAGATTAGTTTCGTTAGTTTCGTAGCGGAACATTGTTCTAATGGGACATCGGGTTAGCATAAGTAAGTGAGTAAGTATTTTAGAATTCGCTTCTTAGAAATTATTTGGCGGTAAAATAGTTGATTCATATTCAATATACTCGTATAAACATAAAAGAAATACTTGAGAAAATAATTACACATTAAAATTTGTTTAGAGTATTATTCATATCAATATCATGTGCAGGTTCGTAAAAAGTGAATATATGCTGCACATTTCTTCATCAGAATAACAGCATTAAAACTATCGGGAGATTTATTAATACTGGAAGCACAATGCGATTCAACGATGGTTATGCGATTGTTACGATGAAGATTCTTATATCGTAATAATCTCTTAGCAGGTCACTTATATATTAAATTTATGTTAGAAGGAAAGAGAGGTGAAATAGGTTTTGTGAAATGACATTAAACTATGGGTAGAGGAGAAATAGTGAATCAGTATTTGCACTTTGTCAAGTTTGTTAACCACTTGATTTTGATTCATAAAATATATTCATCAACACAAAATATATTCATCTTTTATTCGTGAAATTTTAAATACTTGAGTAAAAACCTCCACTGGATAAGAGCCAAAATCTCAAAAATAATCATCATCAAAATAAAAATCAATCAGGAAACGATCAGACTATTAGCGTCCAGTGTTTCATTTTTCCGTGGCGGTAGCCATTTGTAAATTGTGCACAATGCTCAAGGTATGCAACGAAGAGAAAACTTAAATTGTTTTAGCCACTGCTGGCTGCCAATTGGTAAGAACTTGGAAAGTAATGTTAGATAAATTCCAATCAAATAGTCTCCCTCAAAATTGAATTGCTCGTCCTGAAAAGGACGGATTTCGTATGGTCCGCAATTGAATTAAAACCTTCTCTGTTGCACGTGGCGCCTTACCAAAAGATTGCTACCAACAAGATCACACTTGGGGAACCGACTGCCTTGCACACAACTGCATAATTTATGTTTGCCTAACAACGGTTGCCTAGCCAACGGCTTGCAGCGCGACCGCTACCTGAGTAATGGTTGGTCGCCAGTGCACCTACTATGGTACTTGCCACTACCAACTGCCAAATCCACATTGGCGCCTTGCCGCTCCGCACTATCTAATGAAGCTAGTGTACCCTCCAGGGTACATGCCATCGCCAGCTGTCAATCCATCCTGGCTCGTTGCTCCGCACAGCTCCATTACTCCAACACAAATGAGAAGATTTGCGAAGATGTACCCCTTTTATTCCGTTCATTGCTGTCTGTGATAGGAAAGTACTGTTCATTTAGTAAATTTAGCATGCAAAACAAAATTATAAGACATCAGTTTTTATTTGCGTTATTTTCAGTAGTATAAAATTGTTCACGGATAATTTTTGATAGTTGAATTGATACGCGGGAAGATATTCAACCGATTGATGTAAACATCTAAGAAATCTATCGAGCATTTATTAAGTTCTAAGCGTTTAATTTGTAACGATATTTCGTGACGGTCGATTATTTTTAGATTTTCAATTGACACCCTACCCTTGCCATAATACGTTGTCTACGTCAAAAAATCCTGAGTATTGCTATCAACTGTCATTATATTTAATTTTTTTATAGTTTATTCTGTAGTCTCAGATGTCGTTATAGAAACTTCAAGGATCCCACTAACATTCCATTCATTTTATTGTTATTTACTGTATCTCTATTATCTAGATTTTAATTTCGGTCGCCCCACATTCAATGCAATTTCGTATAGAAAAAAAACTGACTTAATACACCTATGGTTCTTTCCTATCGGACCTTTCTAAGGAAATTATATTTATGATACGATTCACCGTCGCTGTCCACATCACAGAGGGCTCCATATATGAGCAATGTGGTCCAGGCACTTTGGCCATCAGTGCACTCGTTATTGAATTCTCGTATGGTTTTAGGTGCCGGTTTATAGGTTTTGGTCCAAGCCCACAACTGGCCACTTCTCCTGAGCTACCCGTAAAAAGTCCGGATGTGCGCAATGTGTTCTTGGGCACTTGGCTATGGTTTTGGCTTTTTTCCCCTGGGGAAGTGATGTGAAAAAACTGGATCTTGGATTTCAGATGGTATATCTATCATCAATGTTCAGCGTCTACTCATCGCCCCTGTGCTGAAAATGGCCATTTTGTGCAATATTTGATCAACTCCTAAGAACTAAAGGCCACCATTTTCAATCCACTATAGCTCATTTATTACACGACAACACGTGAAGATTACATGGTTCATTTATCATTTAATGACATAATGAAAGAAAGGATCGAGTTTGTTTCAGAGCTTCGATAATCTATGTCCTTGGTAGGCAGCAGTTTGTCCCACCCTCGCAATTTGACATCCTCTTACTTTTCGCCTCGCTTGATTCAAGCGTAACATCAGAAAAGATCCTATCCTCGTTGATCAAAATCGGTGCTGCTCGCAGTACAGCTATTAATCAACCAAATTCACCGGATGCATCCTTATGGACGATGAAACGTACAGCTTCAGTGACAGAATTTTTATGTTGCCAAAGTTCACGGAGATGTTTCCAAGCAATCTAAATTTTTGTCTGCAGACAAATTTGCCAGTAAGTTGACAGCTGCGGTCATAAGGTTCCGATTTTTATCGCAAATAACTATATAAACAAACAATTGTACATCAACGAATGTCTAAAAAAAAACGTGTGTCAAGGTTAATAAGGCCCTGGCAAGTTTTGGCCAGATTTAGCGAGTTGTCACTTTAGTAAGAATGCGCAAAAATTCTTGTATCATGATAATGAAGTAGACGGCACTAAAAAAGGGATTAAAAATTGTCAACAAAAAACTACCACAAAGTCTACAACATTAGCTTGTATAGGTAGTAAAATTTATCTCTTTAAAATGACTAACTTTCGCTCCCACACAAATCTGAAAATGGACAGGTTGGAAATTTGGTTTTCCCTTTCAAAGAAGCAAAAGTTTAAAATTGTCTGCTTCTTTATGTTTAGTTTTATTCCATATTTGATAATGCAATAGTCACACTTCTCATCTGTGAAATAATTTAGCTTTGTCACCATTTTTCATGATTTTCGTTGTCCAGTTTGACTTCTACGTACACAGGTAAAAAGAATCATTGAATTTTCTGCGTTATCTAATGCACATAAAGGGAATGTTAGATTTGGCAGAAAACAATGGGATATTTCATGTAAATTTAAGCCAGATAACGCCTGAATCAAGTCTGTTGTATGAAAAATTGCAAATATTGTTGTATTGCGCATGAAAGATTGCAAACAATTTCGTTGTTTACGCCTCCTTTGGTTTGGAATTAAACGAGAGGAAATTTTACGCGCCTGTTTCATTATTTTCTTCTGTGTAACTAAAGACAAGCCAATTACGTTGTGGATTCCGCAAGCACAAGCGTGAGGCGATTGAGAAAAAAATAAGAAGACGTGGAAGATTCGGGAGTATTGCCGAGGCTGGCCGTAGCTAATGCTGCTGAACGCGTGAGGCAGTGACGATTGCGAAAGAAATTTACGAAGGACGCTAATGGTGTTTGCAGCCAACCAGGCGCCAGTGCCGATACTCGGTCTGCTATTTGTTCCGAAGCTAATAACAAAACAATAATAATATCTTATTATTATTTTGAAACACTCACTTGTTAATGTATACTGATTTCCATATATTAACATACACATGTTTAGAGAAACAAAATGACACAGAAATCAAACAACTACAGAATAGTTAAAAAAAAAAAACTTATATTTGCAACGCCCTTTGGTTTTAAACGAATTTTTATTGCTGATTGAAGAACCCAACAAAGTTTGCATGCTACATAAGAGCTTGGTTATCCAAATATAAGTTTTAATTAAATCAAATTGCATAATGAACATAACAAACACAATAAATTCAAAAACGATTACTAAGACGACCACCTCTAATGTTTCTTTCAGTCAACGGTATCTGCCTCGGAATACACACCACTAGTGAGACCTCGACTGGACAATCATTCTTCCAACGGTAATGAATCATCTATTTCCGAAGCAGATGTACAAAAGCGTATTCAGGAAGTTTTTAACCGTAAGGGATTCTCAAATCCAGATCCTAGTCCAAATGATTCCCAAGAAGCACCACCAGAATTAGTAGCAGTGAGAATTGTAGGTAGACAAATCCCCAATTCCCAAACATTTTCAGCTTTTTCCTCCTGATGCCAGCTATGCGTAACTATTGGAAGGATAGTTGAAGTAAAAGAGCATGTTTTCTCTAGGATAGTCAACCGACGAGACGGCGCAAGCGGCCATTACGGAAAATAGATGAAACATTCGATCCAAAAAAATCGTACGTCATCAAGCACCCGAACGGAACCATAACCTACGTGCCACCGAGGGACTTAGATATAAGTGGCACAGTTACTGCTACTGCATCCACGACTACGCCGAGCAGCACCATATCCAACGTGCTCATCGACAAGATGAGCGAAGCAAGTACGAGTGATAGTATGAATTCTCGAAGTAGGCGTGTTTACACGAAAAATGCATCAACTTGGTTAGATTTGTTCAATGCTCTGAGTCTGCGAATAATTTATACATCAACCACGAACTAATTTTGAGTTTTTTCGCCAACATGATTTATTTTGAATGCAGCATCTGAACATCGACATCGATAGATTGATTAATCACAGATCAAACAAAAAATCAAACACAAAAGATTTGATGTTCACCATTGAACAGATCTGACCAATGCTGCTTCAATGTAGTTTATATGCTACTGCTTGTTATTACATATTTTCTATGGAATTTTTTTGACCATGCCTAAGCCCTATTATTTTTTCAATTTAATAGAAACGTGTTCAGTCGAGTTTAACTAAAGATTTTACTCGAAAAAGTTGCAATAGACAAAAATGATCACCAAAAATTCATTTTAAGTCGGATATTTTTTAATCTCTCAGTGAATAAATAAACACATATAAGCGAAGTTGGTTTATTCAACCACCTCTCCTAGGCTAAATTATCGCACCTTGGGCTTAACGCTACCCATCAAATCCTGTGCAACACTTGCGCCATATTTCTTACACACTTTCATCCACTCTTTCTTCAAATCTTTATCGGTTTTGAAGACCTTCCCTGTTTTCTGGAGCTTGCCCTTCATAATCGCCCAGAATTTTTCTATTGTTCTATTCTAGTTCCGTCGAGTTTGGTGGATTTGCCTCCTTCGGCACAAAAACAACATCGTTGGATTCGTACCACTCCATCATCGGTTTCGCGTAATGGCACGATGCCAGATATAAAAGTGTCACCTTCGTGGGACCAGAAGAAGAACAACAGGCGCTTCTGGAGGCATTCTTTTTTACATATTTGGCTGTTGATGTTGATTACCGGCACAATTATGTTCGGCTTGCTGAATTTGCCACACCCACAAAACACCAGGCACACCAAGTAGTTCTTCGCAAATGTGTCAACCTTCTTCTTCCGGAATTTCTCCCGGACTTGTTGTATGTATGTATGGTAGCCACCATCCCTTCATGCCCTTGGCTTGGATGCAGCTCCACTTAATAGCAAGATCAAATTGAGCCACCGATCTGAATTCACAATATCGCTGTATGAAGGGCCAAAAACGGAGGGGTGGACCCGTAAGCAGAGACACTCACGCGAAATCCACGGGAAATTAAGAATCTCCTTCCAACGATACGATCCAACAATTCGAATAACCCAATTCGCAATACTTATTAAGCTTTCTACAGGATGGCTTGTTAAGAAGGGCGCGTCACTCTCACTGAAACTGTTGGAGTAGAATTCGCAGCATCACAATCGAATCGGTAGGATAAAGAAAATGATAATGCTCGTTCCCTCCTAGACTCAGGCAGTCAATCAAACCATCGTCCAGTTTCAGCTTGAATGATACCCTGATGCTCCCTCCCAACCCAGTATTTATTATATATAATGTACATAATATGTCATAATATGCAACATATGCAGTATGTAATAGAGCAATGAAATATACTATAATATTTAATTAAAATATGCCATGGTTGGAATTCGTCATCCTGTAATTTAAATATGGATATAAATAAAATAATATGATGAAATAGTTAAAATAGTAATAATAGGCATATGATAATCATATGCAGCTTGGTGCATCTTTACAGCTCAATCAGTGGCAGATGAATATAACTCTGGAATGTGAAGGTCTTATTGCAATTAAATAAAACATAAACCATTTAATTATACCTGAAAAAAAAAAAATAAGTATATATTCATGACATATAGATAAACATAATCAGCAGAATTGAAGAGCATTTATTAATTTTAATAAAATTCAATGATTTAAATTCATAGAAAAACACCTTTAGATACAATGAAATAAAATATCTGTACTATCTAGAATCTATTTCCTTGTAACCTTGCTTCCTTGCTTCAACACATGAAATTTAATTTATTTTCATTAATCTTTTAGTAAATATTTTTAATATGATATACTAATATATATAATGATGATATGATGAAAATAATACGATGTTGTAATAGTATACACATAAAAATTAAATGCAAATATTTGTCTCTTCTGCTGTGATATAAGATGATTGAAACTCTGAAATGGCGAAAATTTCCAAAGTGATATAATGAAAGAAAGTTGATCACCGGGCAGCCAAGCAAAATAGCAAAGAAAATTTAAGCAAACAATTAGCCGAAATAAATTTCATATGATTATGATTACTGCCCAAAAATGGAAGCTTAATAAATCCACATAAAAGAAAAAAAAACAGAGAAAAAGAAAAATTAAATTTGAATTCTCCGATAACTCTTGCTTTCTACTGGGCCCATAAATAATTTTTTAATTCTGTGCAATAGAAAATGAGAGATCATAAACAATGTTTGTTTTTGAATTATTAAACTTTTTTGGAAATTTTATTTAGTAGAATTTGTCGTATGATCCTTTCTAAAAGAAAAACATTAAAAACCATCCTATCTTTTCAAATACATATCGTGGGTTAGGTGGGCTAAAACTTACGACGATGCATAAATGCGAACCTGAAAATAGCTTTGAAAATATTGTGAAGGGATGTTATAATATAAAATGATAGTAACAATTATATTTGTACTGTCTGCATGTCTGTAGACTGACGTCCAGCTGCAATTGTAGACGCTCTTGCATTATCATTGCCACGAAGGAAACAAAAAAAATTAAAATTATTAAACAACACTTGGGAATTCCATAGATGATCTGAAATTATACACCGTATAAAGAATACTTCCATTTTTGTGGTAGGGTAAGATTGCAGCATGCCACCTTCCTACATCGCATGGTGGGACTGCTTCCTAAGGTATAGCTGATACAGCGTTTTTTACTCAGCCGTTGGATGCCAGGACAGACGCTGTTTGAGCTGCACCTCCTTGGTGGACGGACGCTCGGAACGCACCTCCTCAATCTAGCTGAAGTCAGAAGGACAACAGTGCCCAGGCTGCACTACCAGCTAAGTACGCAACCCTTAGCTGGCGGTCTTTGTCATCTCTTGACCCGTGGAAGCATGAGGTAGGAACTTGTGAGGACCAGTGCTATGTTGCGGGGATGCACGCTCCATCCCAGTTGTCTACTCACCATTTTGCAGCCCGGAATTTCTCCCGGATTTGGGAGAAAAATTAGGGGGGATGGTGGGGGTCGTTTATGGTGGGTGGGGATTGGGAGGGGGGGGGGGGGTGTGGCGTTGTTGTTTTGTGGGGGGGGGGTGGGAGGGGGCGTTGGGGGGGGAGAGAAAATGGGCGGGGAGGGGTGGTGGTGACCCTCAACTTCCCAGCACTCCTTGCTTGGAAGCCACCTTGATAAGCACTTGACAGATTGTGACGAAACTTTGCACTTATGAACCTTTCACTTTATACTAGTTCATCCCAAAATTCCATGAATTATGTTATAAAAAGTTATACACAAAGGAAAGTGTTACATTTTTTCGAGTACAATCTTTATGCTACAATAAATTTAAGTTGATCATGTGGCTGTATCACAACAGCTGTTCTTGTGGATCTTTGCTATAATGTTGACAAATTGAGGGTTGAAAACAATCAATGCTACAGTCTTTTCACTCATTAAAAACTACAACGGGTAACCCTATGATAGTGTAGGATAATTTTCAGTAACGTTTGTTTGAATGTAACATTATGTGTTATACTGAACGCTTGAATCATGTTTTTCGTGAGCTTTGTAGTCGTGAGGTTTGCGTTTCATCAAGATATAAGATTTTCCAGCTTATGTATTGCATGTTCTTTCAAATAGGAAAATATATTTGAAAAAAATACAGTTGTACGCTCGTTTACCATTATTCAAACTTGAAAAGTTATCACTTGATTGATTTCTCTACACAATCGTACACAACACATTCCGTTGGTCCTCCACAACTAATTTCCATGTTTCGTGGCCGTAGAGGACTATCGGTCTAATTTATGTCTTGTAAATGGTCAACTTTGTAGTTCGGCGAACGTTGTTTGATATTAGCGTCCTTCTACGTCCAAAGTAGGCCCGATTGCCAGCCACAATGCGCCCCGCAACGCTTTATTTTTCGTTTGCACCCCGCAAGTTATTAGTAACAGGAATTCCGGATGATCCCGCTGTGTTGAATTAATCAGGTTAACCTTCCTAATACATTAGGAAAAAGTTACACATAGTGCATTCAGGGTCAAAAATTACCCAAGACTTTGACACACTTCCAAAACTTTATTTTTGAACCGATTTTTGATATCTTTGCCTCAAATAAAAGGTATAAAAGGTTGCTTGGGCGCCAAACAGCTCAGCCAAACATTAGTCAATGAGCCGTAAATGAACAGTATGTCGATCAACACTTAGATTTAATGATTCAGCAATCTCTGTCGATGGGAATTTCGCATTCTGCTTAGCTAATTGAACAATCTTGACATACTCACGGTGTGTTTTCAAAACGTCCTTTCGGGATAAGTTTTTCACTTTTGCTTGACTTTCATACGTCCTTTATATTGCTGTACAGCCCCAAAAGAAACTGAGTATTTTTTAGTAATCGGTGTTTCAATGCTAGATTTTGTAGCCATTGAACTGACACTTTCTGGTTTCACCTTGAGGCTGACATCCGCTAAATTTTCCGTTGAGGTTTTTCTGTTTACATAGGGAATCTTTCTGTTTTAATGAACACTCCTGGCAAGTTAATTCTCAGGCGTTGTACGATATTTGCTCCACTTCAGCGCATACGGCTTGTCTGGCCTCAGAAAGCCTTGTTTTAAGGAATTTGAAGAGGGTCAGCCGTTGATCTGCTGATGAAAATTGATCGAGATTATCTGGAGTTTTTCTTTAAATAGTGCATTAAATATGATTGTTATTGGAAATCTAGGAAAATGGAAACTAATACCCCATTGCTCACATTTTAAAATAAATAAATAAAAAGCTGAATCGCTTCCTTGAAATCGAGTCGCAGACAAAATCTGTCAAGAGATAAACTTTTTCTAATAAAATTTAAAGGAATTTGTCAGCGTTTACAATTGATAATTTGAAAAAGTGTCAAGTAGCTTAGTTTAAATTTCTAGTTTCCTAGTTTTCCAATCAAGATATCTCATTTTTCTTTAAATTATTTACATTTTTGGTGCGGGAGCGACCCTGGTGTAGTGGTTAATATGCACACCTCTCATGTCAAACTCACGAGTTTAAATTTTCCCCGGACAAGTGACGAAAATATCCAAAGCAGGCGTTTGAGTGATTACGGCGGAAAACGAACCAGCTCGAGACTAAAATGTCGATAATCAAGAAATACTATAATTAATTAATGGCATTTTTGGCGTTTCCAATTTGTTTTTGCAAAAACTAACGTAAATGCCTTCATATACTCTTTTATTATTCATGGAAATAAACTTGGCTTACAACATTAATTTAGTTCATGGTGAAGCGTGGATATTCGATCACATTGATAATATTCGACATTTTCTATTGTGATTCCTTTTTTTCGTCCATTGAAAGTAGTTGTTAGTTCATTCGTCCCAGGAATACTGATAACACTTGACTTTTACTATCGTATTTCTCCGAAATCGGAGCAGCAGCACTACGGTTCTTATTCAGAAATATTTTCGATAACAATTCAACTGCCCTGTGGCAAGAAAACGTCTTAGTGCTTCTAAATAACAATATTTGATAAAAAATAATTGATTGCACTCTACAGTCTATTGTATGATGCACTATACTATTATATTAGTTGATCAATATATGAACACAAAACAGGACAACCAAAACCATTTACCAACATATTTCGGCACTCACTAGTTAATTTACACTTGACTTTCTTCGTAAGAAAAAACTTCCCCTTTTCACTTTCTTTAGGGGATCATTTGGTTTAACAATTTATTAACGAAATTAGTTTACAATTGAAGTTATTTTATAGCATTTTTTCCCTTTTTTTGCTTTAGGTTCCCGTTTCGTATTCCCCAACGATCTTGAGCCGAGAATCGATAAAACAGAATGTACTCCGGAGCTCCCAGTCTGTAGCAACGTATACGACTATCCACATGATCTCATAAACGACATCGTAGGGCGTCAGAAGGATCGTTATGCCGAAGTCTTTGGAAACGACGTTGTGGTGGAGAGTGGCGATAAACTTGTTCAACGGTTTGACAACGTGGACGAGGACGGAAATGCTTTTGAGTACATTTGTGACAGCGAAGAAAAACTTATTCACCCAAAAAGTGGATTCACCACAGATAAAAGGTCCGTCATGATCATAAATACCAAGGAGTATATGCAAGGTGTGCGAATAGAGACGTGTCGGTAGGTTGATTAGTATAGTAGATTTTATGATTGGTCTTGTAAATTGTATCTTTTTACTCTTAACAGGACTCGAGGCCAACCATGTGAGAAACTTAGCCCCCTTTTCGCGAGAACGGAATGCAAGCAGGTTTACCATTACCGTACTCTGTTAGCAATCGATCCAAAAACCAATGAACCGTACAAGGAAAAGTTTAAATTACCATCGTGCTGCAAATGTGTGATTGTGCCACTGGATGGTTCAGCATACAGGAATAAAAGGGAAACGACAGGATTGTGATAGCGAAACGGTACTCAGTTGATGTACATCTGCTTCAAGTCGTGCTTCACATGCAACGTCTTATATATCTCTTAAGACGGTAATTTCTACTCAGGATGTAATCAGTCATCTTTCCACTACTGACTTCATGTGAATGTTACTTTTATGCTATGTATAATAATACTTCTAAATATGCTAGTGATGTTATGTCGATGTTAAATTTCATTGAAATACAATTAATTTGTAATGAAAATCCTGATTTATTGCATAAGCGGTGTGAAACCAAAGATATTTTGCTATACAAAATTTTATTTTTGTTTTCTGTTGGAAATGATCCTTTAAAAAAATAAACACTAAAACAAACCAAAATTAAATGACACAGCTATATTATCGGTATTCAAACTATAGAAAGAGGCTCTGCATCAATATTCCAATTTGTCAATTACTTTTGAACTAAAATCCCAAGAAATCAAGTCAGAATTAAAATAGTCTCTCATACCACGAACGGATAAGAATGCAAAACTTGTTTGTAGATTAACTTGAGACCCATGAAATCGTGCTAGTAACAGAGTTTATGTACTGGCAATGATAGAAACAATCAAGGGTCATCGAAAATTATGAAGTTGGACATGCTTGGGAGTTTTTTAATCAGCGGAAAGAGCGGAAATATAGCTGTAAAGCTTGACAAAATAATTCAAATGGAAAAACTACAAGTGACAGCCAAATAGAGTTAGCGCAAAGTTGGCGTTGGACTACGTAGCAATGTGCATTGTATGTTATTATTTTGAATGAATCAGTATTATAAAAGAGGTGACATTGATCGATTGAAACTAGCAAAGCCTTGCCAAAAATCAGCGCGGTTGGGAATAACACACGGCGGTTGATGTAGACTATGTTGAACTATTTGATGCATTATCTGGTTCAAAATGTTAGATTAGTTTCGTTAGTTTCGTTCAGCAACATCGCAACGCAGGTGTTGTTCTAATAGGAAGTTGGATTGGCATTAGTAAATGATTTGCTTTTAAGAAATCATTTGGCGGCCCTAGAAAGGGACGGTTGGTTCGAATGTTGGTATTATGAAAAGGTAAAGGTTGTTCTGTGAGTGATGATTCTGTTGATATGATCGACCAGCTCGTGATCATTATGTTTAGTTTTAGGGTCTATTTGGGAATTCACAAACTCAATTATTAATCATATTTTTGAAAATTGACAGTCGCAAAACTCTACAATTGATTGAAGCAACAATCTCAAAAATCTCTCGAGAAATGATAAAGTAATTAGCGTTCAACGTGTTTCAATTATTCGTGGTGATCACTATTTGCTCTAATTGTAACCCCTACCCTTGCCGATAGACGAAGTCTCGGTAAAAATAGCACAGGTGTGATCCTAATAGAATGTTAGACCAGCATTAGGAAGTAGTGACCCTGAATAGAAACCTTTGGGTAAAATGATTATTCGGCCAAGGTTGTTTTTGCTACTCTGGTTGAGAGGGCCACTGTCTCTATGGCGAAGAAGATACTTGAGGATTTACTTACTTACTTTAGATACTCGAGGATTTGCTACGGAGTCTAATTTCAATAATTAATGATAGTTTTGCTCAGTGTTAAAACGATAACGGTTGTAATTACGAGATGTTTCATAATTGAGAATCAAGATCATTGGACGGTGATTCAAGAATAATACGAGTATCTCTTGCATTGCAAACGGAGGACACAGCAACGGTTCTTGGCTGCTTCGGCGGACGCTCTGATTACTGCCTTTGCACGCGAAAGAAATTCACGCATATACTTGGCAGCCATATGCTGCGACATTTCACTTTCACTTTCAGTAGGGACTCTTTCCAACGCAGTAAAACACAAAGGAACAATTTGAAGCACTGATTGGAATTTGAAGAAAACATTACCAACATTTTACAACTAAATAGTTATTGAAGAATTACGTGTTTATTAGGAAAATCATCTCATGCCAGCAACCAGTAGTTTTCGATTGCAAAAAATAAACAAACTTCAAACGACCCTCAGTCAATACAGAAACATGATTTTATGAAAATCTGGTATTTATCGAACAGATATCAGAACAACTTGAAATGAGCAAAA
This sequence comes from Aedes koreicus, assembly GCA_024533555.2. NCBI lineage: Eukaryota > Metazoa > Arthropoda > Insecta > Diptera > Culicidae > Aedes > Aedes koreicus. The sequence goes on from JAHHFK020000699.1 coordinate 58,872, forward strand.
TCTTATAATAACTCAGTATAACACTTTTTTAAAATCAGAATAATAGCCCTCAAGAGGGCCGTTGGTGTCAAATACATCATTTAATAGTTATGGGCATTCTGCTCAAATTTGAGGACCGTGGCGCTACTGTAAAAAAAAAGATGGTTCTACTCCGAAAGAATACCCTTTTTTCTGTATAGACATAGTAATTGCGGATTAACACTCAACGATGGGTCATCTATATAACATATCACCTGTATCATCTATATCATATCATATACATTTATCGTCATATCCCAAATAACACTTTTAGTTTTATTCAATCTGTATACCACTCCTTCCGGCATTGCTGATAAAACTGCATCCAAAACTGTTTCGTCTTCCAAAACATGCTTCTCTATGCTTCCTTAAAGCCGAAATTTGTACAATTAGCCCACACAGAAGTAAAATCTGAATTTTCATTGTGATGTAAATATTACAGCATGTGAAATTGTACATCATTCCACTCGAAGCAGCAACTTGCATGAAATAGTTCTTACAAAGACGAGCTTTTGCATACAACATTATCGACAATGTATGGAATGTTCCAGAACATTATACGATTTATAAGTTAAATGCGCATGTTTTGTGTCGCTCCACTTAGGTGCATGATATTGAACAGAAATCCACACTATTTTTTCAAGTTGTGCACGCTATAGACGCTTGTGAAAGCAAGTTAATAAAACTTATATAAGACCATAAAGATTTTGAAAATGTTCTAGTGCACAGATAAAAAGATAATGCTAGATTTGACATACATTCATGAGATCTTTCATGTAAATTTCAGCCAGATATCGCTGGAACCAGGTCTGTTGTATGGAAAATTGCAAATAATGTTGTATGCTGTATGAAAGATTGCAAACAAGTACGTTGTTTACGGTTGATATGGCTTGAAATTAAACGAGAAGAAATTGTACGCGTTGGTTAAAGTTCATTATTTTTTTCTGTGTGAAAGTTGTTATGTCCACTTGAAAGCCTTCAGCCTATTGGCTGTCATGAAAACCACCCTAGTAGCACGCTTGTTGTAAATAGAAATAAAATAAATAAATATATATTAAATAGGTTGCAAAAACAGCTTTTCAACTAAATTTAGTTGAAAACGGGTTGCTGCTACTTATTTTGACTGAAGTGTGCTACTTGGGCAGCATACGGTCAAATGGCCACGCTGTCAAACGGCACCGTGATATTGTGGATGGTTTTCGTTGTTCTGCTTCGTTTGATTCTCTGCTCTTCGGAATCATTTGGCAGTAAATAATATCGAAGAAAAAAGATCTACACAGGTGAAAAGAATCATTGAATTTTCGGCGTTATCTAATGCACATAAAGGGAATGTTAGATTTGGCAGAAAAAAATGGGATATTTCATGTAAATTTTAGCCAGATAACGCCTGAATCAAGCCTGTTGTATGAAAGATTGCAACCATTGTTGTATTGCGCATGAAAGATTGCAAACAATTTCGTTGCTTACGCCTCCTTTGGCTTGGAATTAAACGAGAGGAAATTTTACGCGCCTGTTTACATTCATTATTTTCTTCTGTGTAGTGTTGCGAAAGAATTTTTTTGGTAGTAAAATACCCAAACAAATTGAACTTTCTACAGCATATCATGCTACAAATCATATGCGTATATAAATTAAAGGTAAATATTGGCACGATAAGAACCGAAAATTAATGTGCCTTGGAAATTATGCAAGTTAACAAAAAAAAACTAATACAAATATATTCGATAAATTAATCACGAATTTCATGCAAATTTATGGAGTGTCATAAGGTAATCTAAAAGAATGCCGAAATTGGTCACCGATCTACAGTCATTTGCATTATATTTGAAATATGGTGCATTTTTTTTTTCCACATTTCAATTATTTCAATTATTCAATTTTTTCTTATACTTCAATGTGGCGTTTGAAAAAAATCACAGTTTTGCCATAAAGCCAATTTTTCTTCGCAATGGCTACTAAAAAACTATTTGATCATTTGTTGACTTCCCTCAATGCCAATTTGCCGCTATGATCTAAAATAATAGTTGTGCCTGAAATTGTAAAATTGGGTGTTCATTTTCTGCTTCATGTAAATTTGAAAAAGGACGTTAATGTTTGTCTTACCAGCTGCTTCGTTTAGGTGTTTCTAAAAAGACCTTATTTTACATTAAATTTTTCAAGTGTGTATGGCCTTTGTCCTAAAATTTACATGATTTGTTGGTAGTGTATATTCGTGTATCATTTGATGGTCTCCAAGGCTCACATCTAGGTCTTATAATTTCTTATTTTGTATGTTAAGGATGATTCTTATATTCCTAAGCATATAAAAATCCATAAGTATATAAAAATTAATCTACGCTTTCGACAAGCAACTTTTTATCGAAATAAAGAATGACCTACACACTAAAAAAATATGAAAACTACAAGAAACGCAATTTGAAAAAATCATACAATTTGATTAGACGTAATGGTTTGCTGCAGTATCTTTAAGTTCTATTGAGCGTATTTCAAATATCCGTTATGAATACTAATACGAGTCAATCAAAATAATATTATATGTCCTTCATAAATTGTATTGTTTACGTGCCATTGCCCTTTAAAATTACAAGATCATTCATGTAAACTGAAGGAGTTGCTCCTCTCTTGTTCGTAGTTATCATATACGTTTCAGTTATATTTTGACTCTAGGCAGACATCGACGTGTGAACTTTCTTTTGCTTCCTGCGGCAGTAAAATGAAGTGCATATTTTTAAATCGGCTATTATTTGCACACTAGCAAGCCGCTGGTGATGGCCAAATCTAAATTAATTGCTCAAATTTAATATATTCACTACGCATCAAGGCAGGAATTATGATCTTTCATCTTCTAATATTGTTCCGCAAAACAAAAGAGGAAAATTGATTTTGATTTTTGATGATTACAATAGAGCCTACCACATACATGTAACAATTGTAACATGAACCCCTCACAGAAAAAAAAATCTGAGTTTTCATTGTGATGTAAATATCAGAGCATGTAAAATTTTATTTTAATACACTTGAAGCAGCAACTTGCATTAAATAGTTCTAACAAAGAAGAAATTTTGCATACAATAATATCCGCAATGTATGCAATGTCCCAAAACATTACACGATGTATAATGTAGTATTTTATGTTTTGTGACGCTCCATTTATGTGCATGATATTGAACAGAAATTCACACTACTTTTTCGAGCTGTGCTGAATATAAAGCTGGGGTAAAAATATACATTCACGGAAATTCATTTTCCTATCAAGCATTCGTTTCAAGTATTTATTTTATAGCTATCGAACATTTACATCGTCTTGAAACATTACATTAACTTGAAATGTGTCGTAATAGATTACGGTCCAAATTTATTTTGATTGGTGTAGTTTTCCATGCAACAGATTTTTATATCATTAAGGCCGCTCCATTTATGTGCATTCTGTTAGTCATAAATTTACACGATTATTACTATGTGTGTACACACTTAGAATTATATGCCGAGTCTCGGCTTTCTGTAACCGAGATCCGCACAGCCGAACTCTCGGTTTCGATCTCGGCTTTTTTATGTTAACCGATAATCTCGGTTTGGGTCAAACTGAAAACTCATATAGTTAATTGGGAATCTCGGCATAAGCAAACTGATATATCTGTTAAAATTTAAAACAAACAGAAATGAGGTTAACCGAGATTTCGGTTAAATTGTGTGTAAATATTCGAAAATTTGAATTAGATTTAGATATTGAATATTTCAATATCTATAGGCAATACCCTACAAAGATGGTGTTTGCGTCAAATCCGGCTGGTACAAGAAGACGTGGAGTGCAGCGAGCTAGATTGGCGGATCAGGCAAACCAAGATTTGAAAAGCGTGGGGCGCAACCGAGGATGGAGAGAAACAGTCATGAACCGGGTGAATCGGTGTAGAATTGTTGACGAGGTTTTATCAATGTTATTAATGTAGTGCCAATAAATGTATATTTTTTCACCGTTTCACAAACAACATGACTTACTCCACTTGCGAATGAAAACAATATGGCGCATGGCGGTTGACAGATAAAAAGCCGAGCCTCGGCTTACAACACTGCTAAACTGATATTTCGGCATGATAGGCAGCTGAGGTAGGTTGAAGGTAGGTTTGATTAACGTTTGTGCTCGGCTACTAGTGTTGCCGAGAATCGGTTTAATAATTAAGCTACCCGATATTTCAGTTTCAAGTGATGCTGAGACTCGGCATTGTTTGGTTTTATAGTTAAATATGAAAATGCCGAGTGAATCCAGCTAAATGTTTAAAAATGCCGAGTGAATCCAGCTAAATTAGCGCCCGTGAATAATGTTTAAGTGTGTAGCTGGTGTTACTTTTCTAGCTCAATTCCAAGTTTTCGAAACGTCTGTAAAAATATCTTACAGAAAATGTGGAAATTGTGAAGAAACATAACATAATAGCTCTCGATAGAAAACGAAGTACACCCGTAATAACTTTAGAAAATCAAATTATAGAAAATGCAATAGAGCAAAAGATAAATGTGTTATTTTAGATTCTAAAATCACTTTTACTGACCATTACAATATAATTATCCATAAAGCAACCACTTTCTTAATTTCGTCAAATTATCATTAACACTCATAATCCATATACACTCAAAACATTGTACCTTGCCTATGATAGATCTATTCTAGAGTATTGTAGCATCGTATGGTCTCCCTTTATGAAAACACAAGAAGATCGATTAGAAGCATTACTAGAATAGTTTCTCTTGTATGTTCGTTGTGAAGTATGCTGGAATATGTTTCCATATCCGACAAGGAGACACGGAAACCCGTTTTTTGACGTAGACTACGTCTTACGTCAGAGGTAGGGTGTCAATTGAAAATCTAAAAATTAGCGATCGTCACGAAATATCGTTACAAATCAAACGCCTATAACTTAATAATTGCTCGATAGATTTCCGATTTTTTCAGAGTAGATTTACTAAATGCACTGTACTTTACTATCACAGATTTCAAATTTAAGCAAGGTAGGGCTTATATGCAGCACTGAACGATATAAAACGAGTACATCTTAGCAATTTTACTCATTAGGGTCGCAGTACTGGAGCTGGGCAGACCAACGAACCATCGAGGATCAGCAGCTGGCGATAGCATAAGCTCTGGAGGCAACCTCGATGGCACGAAGCCTCTAGTGCGGCCTCTGGTGGCACGTATCATAGAAGGTGCAGTGGCGACCAACCAGTGTACACACAGATAAAAAGAAACATTGAATTTTCTGCGTTATCTAATGCACATAAAGGGAATGCTAGATTTGGCAGAAAATAATGGGATATTTCATGTAAAGTTAAGCCAGAAAACGCCTGAATCTATCCTGTTGTATGAAACATTGCAAACATTGTTGTATGGCACATGAACAATTGCAAACAATTTCGTTGTTTACGCCTCGTTTGGCTCGGAATTAAACGAGGGGAAATTTTACGCGCTTGTTAAAACTCATTATTTTTTTCTGTGCAGGTAGCTGATTGCGCTGCAGGCTGTTGCAACTAAGCCCTTGGCTAGGCAACCGTTGCTAGGCAGCCACTAAAATGTAATGGTGTGTTAGGCAGTCGGTTGCCCAAGCCGGTGATGATTTGTTGTCAGCCTGTGGGCACCACCACGAGGAGCGAAATAAGATGCCTGATTGTGTGTTTGAGTGTGTGATATTTTCGGTAGCCATCTTAATCTATAGCGCAACGTGCACGGCAGCATTGTGAAAAGACCGAGCAGGATTCAATTCTTATGCGAATTATTCCAAATCCGTCCTACGACGACAAATGTTGAGAGAGTTTGTTTAATTTGAATTTATCTTACCAATTGACCGAAAACGGTGGCTAAAACAATAGTAGATTTCTCTTCGATGCATACCTTGAGCATTGTGCACAATTTACAAAAGGCTGCCCTCATGAAAGATTGAAACACTTCTGGCATGGGTAGGGTGACAATTGAAAATCTAAAAATAAGCGACCGTACGAAATATCGTTTCAAATTAAACGCTTATAACTTAATAATTGATCGATAAATTTTCAATATGTTAACATGAATGGGTTGGAAATTTTCCCGCGTATTAAATCAAGTATCAAAAGTTATCCGTTCAAAATTTTAAAATATTGAAAATAGGGCGAATTAAAGTTGATGTCTTATAATTTTGTTTTGGAGCCTTATTTTACTAAATGCACAGTACGTTCCTATCACAGATTTCAAATGTAAACAAGGGAGGTCTTATATGCAGCAGTGAACGATATAAAACGGGTACACCTTCGCAATTTTACTCATCATCACTTCTCGCTGTGCACTCGTGTGCGTCAGACGTATTCTTTTCTCTCGGTTTACCGTTTAATTTCAGTTGTGCTTGAAGCACAGTGCTTACTCGCGATGTTGTTCGTCGCACGGTGCGACTTTTCTCCTGCGCTCGGCCAGCTGCTTGAAGTGGCCAGGTTCAAAACGGAGCTGTAAAATCTTGCGAAAAACCCTCCACTACCGATTGCTGTCGCAATGACGCGCAGCAAAAACGACGCTGCAGAACGGCGCGCAGCAATGGCTGCCGCTAATAAACAAGCCGTCGGCACAAAACGACGATACCTTTGCTGGACCGTCGGATCCCAATGCGAGACTACTGGCAAACAACCAATTTGCTGCATTGCCGGTTCAGAACGTACCGAAAAAGGTGAAAATTCCCCCGCTTTTCACCACCTCGAAGGATGTCGCGACGCTTCGGAACAAGCTTGTAGCGGCTCAAATTCATCCGCTTTTTAAATTGAGTAGCATGGGCACGAAAATCATGTGCTCAAGTGAGGAAGATCTCCAAGCAGTTGGAAAATTCCTTGCAGTGGAAAAGCTGGAATTTTTCACGCATGATGCTCCCGGCAGTAATCCGTTGAAGGTGGTCATTCGTGGTCTTCCGGAATACACACCGCAAGAAATCATCTTCGAGCTCAAATCGGTGCAGCTGAAGCCGATCAAAGTGCTTCCCTTCGGGTGCAAGGGGACAGCCAACTATCGGGACAAGCTTTACCTGGTCCATCTAGAGAAGGACTCCACCTGTTTCGGCGATATGCAAAAAATAAAGGCACTTTTCAACATTATTGTTGAATGGGAGCGTTACCGACCGCTAAAGAACGATGTCACACAATGCGGAAATTGCCTCTCCTTTGGACACGGTACCAAAAACTGCCACATGAAACCTCTTTGTGAAAAATGAGCTGGAGCCCACGGGACTGCTGAGTGCATCCAAATCGACGAAAGTGTCGAGCCAAAGTGCGTCAACTGTGGCGCCAATCATGAGAGTAGCAACCGATCGTGCATCGTGGAATACATTGAAATTCGCAAGAAAGCGACATCCAAAGTCAATCAAAAATTCCAGCGCCGATTGCCTCCACCCGTGACGGAAGAACATTTCCCGCAGCTCCGGTACAATGTGCCAAACTTGCCGCCTCTCGATAGAAACCACCGACAGCTAAACCGCCAGCCGACCACCACAGTTCAACACCGATTTGTAGCCGCCGCGACAACCCCTCCAGTTCAACATGCCCCTCCTCCAGTCTGTGGAAATCCTGCAACAAATAGATCAGCAACCCATAAGTCGGATGATGACCTCTACACGCCGGAACAGATGATGGAGTTCATCCAGAACCTGCATCAACAACTGCGCCGTTGCCGTTCAAAGGAGCAACAAATCAACGCTGTCAGCATGGTGCTGATGAACTTCATCAACAAGTATGGACCGTGAAGCCACCATCAAGATCCTGAATTGGAATGCTTGTTTTGTTCGGAACAAAAACCTAGAACTAACGGATTTTCTCAACAACAAGGAAATCGATATCGCCATCATCACCGAAACGAACCTCAAACCTAACATCAATGTATATATTCCTGACTTTCGGATCATCAGACTCGAACGGACTACTTCAAGAGGAGGGGGTGTTGCCATTGCTTTGCGATACAACTTCAACTGCCGCCTGCTGCCGAGTTTCCAGCTTAAAGCAATCGAAGCCATCGGTGTGGAGATATACACAACCGTCGGATCAATCGTCATCATCGCGGCCTACTGCCCCAAGCAAACAGCTACTTTCCTACGACAAGAAATCGTCAAGCTAACTCGGCGGCAGGGGCAATTCATCATCGCTGGCGACCTCAACGCAAGCCATGAAGGCTGGGGAAACACTCGTCGGAACACCAACGGATCCATCATCCAACACGACCTGGAGGAGGGCCACTACACGTTGCTGAGTCCGGATACTCAAGCCGGAACTCACTCAACCCTCAACATTTTCCTCACGAACATGGCAAACAACATCGCTCAATCGGTCCTATACCAGGAGCTCAGCTCGGACCACTATCCGGTGGTGGCCGAAGTTGGCTCCTCGGTCAATCGGCACCCTATCACCAGGCGTAACTATCACCGAGTCAACTGGGAACTGTTCCAGCGATGTGTCGACGACTCTGTCGATAACGATGCACTCCCCGAGACGCCCGAAGACATCGACCGACAACTGCGTGACATCGACGAAGCAATCTCTCGGGCCAGAGAGCAACATGTTCCTTCAATAAACCAGGTGAATGATTCTCTGATCCTTGACAGGACTACTAAGTACATCATCGGAATCCGTAACTCGATCCGAAGACAATTTCAACGCACCGGTCTACCTCACCTTAAGATCAATTCGAACCGGCTTACTAAAATTATCCAAGCCAGGATGATGGATCTCAGAAATCGGCATTTCGAATCAAAAATTCGCACTCTCCCAGATTGCGCAAAACCCTTTTGGAAGTTGACCAAAATACTAAAAAATAAGCCAAGACCAATTCCGCCGAAATTCAGTTCAGAATTCAGTTCCACCTCCACTTATCACCCCTGTTGAAAAGGCCAACGCACTAGGTCAACATTTTGTAAACTCACACAACCTTGGCCAATCTATTGTGAGCCCACATGCGCCTACTGTTATGGAGGCAATGTCTAGAGTCGCCGAAACACCCATAATTGTCCCTGACGATAGTAGTATATCGGCTGATGAGGTGATAGCTGCCATCAAGTGAACCAAAAACATGAAAGCCGCTGGTGTCGACGGCGTTATCAACCTCGAGTTGAAAAACTTGAGTGTTGATTTCTTCCGACACCTTGCAGCTGCAAGCTGCAGATGTTTGGAACTTGGCTACTTTCCATCTAGCTGGAAAACAGCTAAAGTTATCCCTATTCACAAGCCTGGCAAAGATCCTACCAGCGCTAGAAGCTTTCGCCCCATCAGCCTTTTGTCCTCCATATCGAAGCTGTTCGAAAATCTGATCCTCAGCCGTTTACTGGATTTCACAAACCAGAATAACATCTTCCTTCAGAAACAATTTGGGTTCAGGAAAGGTCACTCTACCATCTACCAACTGACGCGAGTTACTACCATCCTCAAACGGAACAGGTCCGTCGGAAAGACATCTGCCATGGCGTTGTTGGACGTCGAAAAGGCTTTCGACAATGTCTGGCACGATGGTCTGGTGTTTAAGCTGCATCGATACAACTTCCCGATCTATCTTGTTAAGATCATCAAGAACTATCTATTGGACAGATCATTCCGGGTCTTCCTGAACAATTCCCATTCTGAAACGTTCAACGTTGATGCTGGTGTTCCCCAGGGTAGCCTCTTAGGCCCTATCCTATTCAACATCTTCACGTCAGATGTTCCTCCCCTACCGGGTGGTATTTTGTCGATGTATGCGGACGATACTTCCATCATCTACAAGGGTCGAGTGATTCGTGCACTCACTAGAAAACTTCAGGAGGGCCTCAATGTTCTGTCCGATTACTTAAACAGCTGGAAGATTTGTATCAATGCAGCTAAAACCCAGAAGATTCTGTTTCCGCATTCTAAGTCTCCTCGACTCATTCCGCCACGAAATTGCAAAGTCCACCTCTGTAACATTCCGATCGATTGGTCCGGGGAAGTAGTCTACCTTGGTCTCACCCTAGATAGCAAGTTGTTGTTCCCATCGCATGTTGACAAAACATCAAACAAGTGTAGATCCTTGTTGAGATCTTTATATCCGCTGATCAACAGAAAGTCCACTTTATCGACCAAGAACAAGCTTGCGGTCCTTAAACAAATCATTCTTCCCGTGATCGAGTACGGTTTGCCAATCTGGGAGAGTTGCGCCAATTGCCACCATCAGAAACTACAGGTAGTTCAGAACACCATCCATCGGATGATTCTGAACTGTCCTCCAAGAACAAGAATTTTTGAGATCCATCGCCTGGCTGGTCTGCAGACTCTCGGCGAGAGAAAAATCATAGTCCTGGAAAGGCTCAGAGAATCCTTCCTGAGGTCACCACATCCAATCATCAGACAGCTGATAAACTAGATTTAAGTTATTGTAGTTAGGTAGGTTTTCAAATTTTTTAAATTAAACTCACTCCCACGAGGGAAAAACATATTATATGTAAAACAACACCAATCAAATGAACACCAAAACAAACTAATTTTCTGAAGATGTAGAGCCCCTCTGGCTAACCACTTGTACTGTAATATTGAAATGTAGTAATTAAACAAATGGAAATAAAAACACATTTTAGTAGTAGTAGTAGCAATTTTACTCATTAGAGTTGCATTACTGGATCTAGGCAGCCTCTAATTTGCAGTGGTGTGCTAGGCAGTCGGTTGCCCAAGCCGGCGATGATTTGTTGCCAGCCGGAGGGCGCCACCACGAGGACAAAATAAGGTGCCTGAGTGTGTGTGATATTCTTGGTAGCCATATATATCTAAAGCACAACGTGCACGGCAGAAATAACCTGCTTCGTGAAAACATCGAGAAGGATTTAATTCTTATGCGGATTATTTCATATCCGTCCTTTTCAGGGCGATCAATCCAATGTTGAGAGAGTTTGTTTAATTTGAACTTATCTTACCAATTGGCAGAGAGCGGTGGCTAAATCAATTGTAGTTTTCTTCTCGTCGCATACTTTAAGTGACGAATTGAACACCGTTCGATAATAATTCGATCGTTTCTTGATTGATTTCATTTTGAGCTGAGTTTTTGCACTAACCTAGATGTTATTACGATTGTTATTTTATTTATTCAATTATTTTAAAGTTTTAAATGCAGGATATATATTTTCGCGTACATATTCATCAATCGGTGTTGGAAAATTGAACGGCGATGAAAATTGAAAAATGAACGAAAATTTTAAAATAACTGAAACAGTTTGAACGCTAATAGCTTTATCATTTCTCGAATGATTTTTGAAATTTTTGCTTCAATCTATTAAAGATGTTTGCGACTGTCAACTATTGAAAATACCATTGATGATTGATGCTGATTTCCCAAACAGACTCTGAACAATCTATAACGCGATAAGGTATACATACAGTACCTGCGTTGCAATATTCCGCTACAAAACAAACGAAAGTAATCACACGGTTTTAAGTAGTCTACGTCAACCGGTCGTGTGTTAAACACAACCCCACTGATTTTTTTCATTTAACTGAACTGAAAAAGCAATGGCTCGGTTTGTAGAAAATTTCATGAGAAGGGATGGGTCAAAGTAAAATAATAAAAACATTTTAATGTTAACCAACCATATGTGTTATGAGATGAATAAATTAGATAATACCATTAATACTATACACCATCGCGGCCCTACGTTAACCTTGCGGTTATATCCCTGACATAACCCACCTCTATTTTTTTCTTGATAGATTTTTCAAATGGTTGAATATATCAGTTGGAAATTTTCGCGATTATTAATTTAATTATCGAGAATTATCATTTAACAACTGTATTCCATTGAAAATAATCCAAATTAAAGATGATGTCTCATAATTAAATTTGCATACAAAACTCATTAAATGCACAGTATTTCCCTATAACAGATTTCAAATGTGGGTAACTGAGGCCTCACATGCAGTAGCAAACGACAGGAACCGGGTGCTCCTTTTCCGAAAACTTCATCACTCAAGACTCTCCCGGAAGATTGGAGCATGCGAAAAACATTCATCTATGTATCAACGAATTTTCAGAAGAGTTGGAGATCACAGCTGAGGAATTGTTGACCTATATCCAAACCTTCATAAACATAACATCTTAAATTTGGAGCTCAAGCAATTGAGCACCCAGTTCTACGATCATCTCACGTTGGTCTTCAACCAATGCTCCCGACTTAGCTACTTCCCCTCTTGCTAGAAATCAGCTAAACTCATGCCTATCCGAAAACCTAGAATAGTTCCCTCTTTGCCCAAGAGCTATTGACCCATTAGCTTTTTACCGCTGGCTACTCGCATCTGCCGAAGCAAAAATCTTGCTTGAAGAACAGTTTGGTTTCCAACGCGGTCGTACAACCATACTCTTAGAGTCACTAACCGCTGTTAGGAGGAACGACTCCGTATCGAAAATATCTATCATGATGTGGAAAAGGCCACCCAGTCCTTATAAATAGACCTCTGTCGTCCAAACTTGAGCGCTTTCTAGTCTCTTTCCAAACTAGAGCGCTAACAGTAAAACTACAGCGAAGCCTTAATGTTCTGACAGAAAACATCACAGACTGGAGGATTTATATCAACCCGGTGAAGATCTAGGTCATTATATTTATTCATTCACAGTCCCTTAGGCTTGTTCCGGCTGAATATTGTAAAATCAGTTTCAACGGTACAACGGTGGAATGAGTCAATAATGCTATCAACCTAGGAGTGACTCTAGACAGCCAGATGAACCGCAGGAAACAGGTTGACAGAACAGTCACAAAGTGTAGCGTTCTGTTGAATCTACTGCACTCACTGACAGAAAGTACCGATGGCAACAACTTCTGAGGTCCACTGTCTGGCCGGGATAAAAACACTTAAGGATCGCTACAGGACACGATGCCAAACAGCCGAACACCAGGTCATTTGAAACATCGTATTTTCAAATTGTAATCTTAGTAGACAGGTAGGTCATAAAATGAATTATTTCAAACAAAAACTAAACCATCTAACTAGTGGTTTATTGGCAAGCCGCGAGTGGCCAGGACAATGGATATGTAGCCGATGGCTATCGGAGCCAGCGGTGGATTTGTAGCCAGCCGGTAAGGCGCAACGCGATGAGGAGCCTACTAAACGGCTGGCCGGTGTGAGTCAGCCGGTTGCTAACGCTGATATCACATCATCGCTGATATTGCTAATCGTCATATAAACATAAAGATCACAACCAGCACAAAATCATAGCAACATTCAAACCAAATGTTTCTTTTCAGGGCCACACAATGATTTCTAAAGAGTGAATCAATAAATTGTCTAACTTACTAAAAGCAAAAGTAGAGCGAACGGATTGATTTCACGACAATAAATCTGGCAACGAACAAAGGACAACAATTGTGAAGTCCGATCTTGGAACTTAAGAATTTTGAATAGCCCCGCGTGTGTAGAGCTCCTGGCTCGTGAATTGCAAAATGTCTGTGTGAATGTGACAGCTATCCAAAAGATACGCTGACCCAAAACCGGAGAACTCGAATACCGAACGGTGGATCCCATCGCCAAGACTTCATTCAAGTACCACATCTTCTACAGCGGCGGTGACAGGGCAGAACGTGGAGAGCAGATGAAGCGAGTTATTCGGTGGAAACCGATAAGCGACCGTTTGTTTGTCTTTATTTGAGAGACTTTCAGCCGGTGACTAAAGATAAGCGACCGAATCTGTGTGTTGAGAATGTAGGGTAAGCTCTTCAACTACAGTATGATCAGCATTTATGGGCCAACGAACGATAAGTCCGATGACATGAAAGAGAGTGTCCAAAACAGGATGTCAAGATAGTAATCGAAGACGCTAGTGCGCAAATCGGGAAAGAAAACTTCTTCCGACCCGTCATTCGCTGCTTCCTTACATGAAACTTGTGCTGGGCGGTCGGAAGCTACCGGAGGTCCGCCTTGGCGTAAGTCTCATCATCCATGATGAGACAATGAGGCTTCGTCAGCATCTGGGTGTACATTTTCCGGGCCCGTGGCTTTCCCACCGTATTTTGCCGTTCGTCACGATTTCAAGCCTTCTGCACTTAGTGCGTATGCAGTCACTCCCGGTCCTCCTCTCTGAACGAAAGACTTGGACAAATTCAACTTTTTGGCCACATCCCTGACCGAAGCATTGGGATTCCGCTTAAACGCTTTCACGACACGCTTGTGATGCTGATCACCAATAGAACATCTATTCTGACCGCATTTCTCCTTCCGTTTGATACACAGAGTTTCGTAGTAACGTTTAATCACACAACTTGTTTTCCGATGTCCCGATTAGATTGTTGAGGATTTTCCAGGGGTGTCAACTTCGTTTATGACGTTAGATGGGTTCCCAGCAAACACAAAATCGTATATGACAGCGGATATAAGTACAAAATGGAGGCGATATACATACGTGCCTCCATTTGACTTCATGTGAAATGTACGTATATCGCCTCCACTTTGTACTCTTATCCACTCTCATATACGATCATGTGTTTGCTGGGTTGAAGTATGGAGATGCATTTCGAATTGATTTTTCAACATTGCTCTCGAGGGTGCGATTAAGACATCAGGCGTGCATATGAACGGTACTGGAATCGATCGCAAGGCAGTGGAGGAGTCCTTCGTGCCTTTGAAGAGGGAGACAGCGAGGATAGGCTTGCTGGTTGAGATAGAGGGAGGCCTAGTGATGTTGGTGCTACAGAAGTGTTAATGGGGATGTGTTTGAAGTTGGGATGAATTTGTTTACCTTGGAACACTTGTGACACGTGACAAAGACGTTTCCCGTAAAGAGAGAAAACGTGTTGTGGCTGCGAATAGGCCCTTTACGAACTACGTAACCAGCTTAGGTCGCGCAACTTGCAAACGGAAACGAAGTTCACGCTGTATTGAACTCTGACTCTTCCGGTGGCTCTCTAAGGGTACGAAGGGTGGACGTTAAAAGAGGCGACTGGAAAGCCTTCGGTGTTTTTGATCGCAAATGGATACTCGGCGGAAAATAAGATACTGGTGTGGCGCAGACGTATGAATCATGAGTTAGATCAAGTGTATGTAAACGCGAATGTTATTAAGCGTATTACGTGAGACCTAACGTTGGGGGCAACTGGAGAAGTATCGTCCAAGATCGACGAAGACTGAGCTCTACAATACGCTTGGATTTTGTAAGAAGCTACGCTGTAGCCAACCAGTAGCAGTAGTAGTAACTTACTTATGCTGGTCCAACGGTCCATTAGAGCAGCACCTGTGTTACCATGTTTCGCAACCAAACTCGATTGAAGGTTGCCTAATCATCTAGTATATTTCTAACGTCTTGGACAGTTACACTGTCAATATTGGGATCAAACGGCACTCTTCATTGGAACCAAATCGTTATCTTCTCATCATCGTCCAACCTATAAACTCCGTACATGAATAGCATAAGATGACATCCCACAACATGGATGCAACACTGTCTACACCATTTTCAACATGTTTTTTTTTTTCAGAGTTACATATTTATTTTTAGAACAGTTGTTTTGAACTTATACTAAAACATTTTTTTTAAATGGTGAAAATTATTTCGACGAAGATTTTTCATTAGGGCCTTATTGACAAACGTAAACAATGGCTTTTTCCGCGAATTTCTCGTCATTGAAAACTTGCCCAATCAATCCAACACGATCATTCCGAAGAGGAAGAGTTCCCCTATCCGACAGAATTAAAGGTTTACATGGTGGCCTTTGTGCCTTTTTTCTTTTTTTCGTCGTTTCTGTTTTTACAGGTGGTTTGCACATGGTGTGCCGGTTTACGAAAACCTGCGCTGTACACTCTGGAAAAGCCAAAAGGCCAAGTTCCATGAATTTCACGATGGTAACTCCACACAGCACGAATGAACAGTGCAAAAAGAAATGCACCAATGATAGCTGAATGCCTTTTCCTATTTCCTTGTGTTTTGAAGGGTTCCAACATTAAATTTTGGTCTAATTGACAACATGTTTGACACTTTATGATGATTGAAAAAAATAACAACTGAATGATTGCTGGCTGTCGCCATGGTTGTTATGATGATTGTATAATTCGAAGATTTTGAGCAGTATTTCTTGTGAAAATAATATTGAGGGTCATGAATGGATCGGTGATTTGTGATAGTTCGAAAATGGTGGAGCTAGATGAAGAACTGCTAAAACGTTGGGATGAAGAAGGTTACTAAAAAGCATATGCTTCGTGGTCCTTCAGGACATGGTTGGTTACAGGGTTTAAATTGTTTCTACTTATTTTCAGATGACGTGTGATAAGAAATCCAATGAGTAGTTGCTGTGATTGAATAATTGATGTAAATTGAGCAAATCGCGAACGCATGAAGGTGACGTTTTGCGGATAGACTGTTACATTAATGGGAATGTAAGCTTGTTCCACTACATTGACTTCACCGCAGAGAATCATTGAAACAAAATATATTGTTTTTATGACGTCAAGTATTTTGTTTAAAGTTGACTCGATTGAGCATGTACAAATAAATGATTTATAAAAAAAAAGTATATAATACCCCTGACCAGTGAGAATATGCCATCAATCTTATCTGCATTCAAGCAGAGTGCTGTAGTGTATGGTATTATTTTGGTTACCCGAGCAGAGAACAACAACATATGAATACCTAATTTTGATCTTGATAACTGGCCTTGGTATTAAAGAGCTCAGATGAGGAGGCAAAATACCTAAACAAAATACCTAAGAATTGCTAGCAAAATATCTCTCAAATAACAAAACGTGTTATTTCGGATACCTGGGAATACCTGAGAGGTACTATTTTGGTATTGTCTTACCTCAATTTGGTATTCGTTGTTGTTGGAACAATTTTATGGTATTATCCTTAGGTATTTTACCGCTTAATCTGAGCTCTTAAATACCAAAGCCAGTTATCACTTTATTCGGTCCTGCTCGGGTAGCTCAGAATTCTTCACTAAATTCTTGATAGCATCGAAACACGATTACATGCTCTTAGTAAACCCGATCGAAGGAACTCATACCATCGATAAGGGCCAAGTAGAATTTACAACACAAATATAATGTTTGAATATGTCTTTAATGAGTTAATAATGAAATTTAGCATTAAGAAAAAAGTTTAATTATATGTTTATCGTCAACTACGCAATCGACCAATCGAAAAATCCTCGCACCATTGAATAATGTCTGCATAGGTAGGTATGTCATTCAGAGTCAGCTGACTTCAATCAATTTCAAAATTCCCTAATCGAAGACTGGTTTCCGTGGCAACGAGTGGATTCGTTTCTCTCGCGAGAATACAAATAAGACGTTTCTCTTTAACAAACTTCTCGAACCACCAGAGTGGTTACTGATTCTCTCGCACATACCACATTTGATCAGTCGATCTCTCTACATTGCTTTGATCGGACGTGTTAAAGTGACGTGTATTGTTGTTTCGTGGGATGCATTAATAGTGTACTAGTGACTCCCGCAAATGGATAAATTGTTGTAAATTATTCCGAGCAGACACTGTGTTTTTGTATATGAGCGTGAGGTGATCAACACGACTACTTAAATTTACCGGGTTTTCGAACTGGACAGGCAAACAGTATTATTAGCAATTGTTCATTGAATGTGTGGGGTCTTTCAGTAAGTGGTATATTCTAAATAGCCGAGCAAATTATGAATACAACCCACGTCACTGTAACTCTCCAGTATCAGTGCATAGCAAAGTTCGCAAATTGTTTAACATATTTGTGAAGAGAAAGAATCAAAATGTGAAATACTATCATCAAAAACATAATCTAGGAGGAAACCAATCCTAATTCACCTACCAAAAAAAAAAGTTGTAAAATTTGATTTAAAGGTGCGCTGCAAACAAAAAGGATACAAGTTAAAGCCATGGGTCAAGAAGCAGTAATTAGTGTCCGGTTGCCATTTAGGCAAATGTTGATTCTGTCGATCTTTTGCACCATCAGTGCGATGATAACGGTAAGACCAATTCTAAACTAATCTTCTCATCATTAAGATTATCATCAAACGGGTTTCCCTGAGTCATTCATAACAAGTTCCAGTACTGTAATGTCAAACAATAGTCACGAACCGATGGATTATATAAACAGCAATCAATTATTAAATTCAAGTTAGGAAGCTTTGATGAAGGTTTTATGTTTGTTTTTTTTTCTGCCACTTCCAGCTTACAAAGGTTCCGATTGATAATTGGTTAACAGAGATTCTCTGGGATTTCCAATCTCTTCGATCAACTTGCAAATCTGAAATGATTGTTGAGGAAACAGCGGGTGCAGGAGTTATTGATGTATGGTGAGGGCGCAATACTCCAACAATAACAGACGAAAGCTTTTTCCTAATCATTAACAACTAGTTAAGATATTTCGATTAAACTATGGACTTTAGTTGCTAGTTGAATCACCTTAGAGTTTGGATTAATGTCTTTGAATAATTCAAAAAATAGGTCGTCTACTTATTGTCAGAGAAAATAGCTGACTAGTAGAACGTGATACTGATTTTATAAAAGGGCTTTGTCATATAATTGTAGCTGCTGCACAATTTTATTTATACAACAAGGGTGAAGTCATCGAAAACTTTCAGATAGTTAATGTTGAAGTTTTGTGTGCAATTAATTCCCTTAGCCCACCTGGTAGATTTTCAGCTGCTAATCATGACCATGCTGTAGGTGACTGGGTTTGATTCTCGATCTGATGTATATATTTTCCAGACAATATAATTTCTTGGCTCCATCGACAAAAAAAATGATTGGATTTGTATAAAATTATACCATGCTATAAAGGGGTAAAAGTACATCTACAAGAGATTCGACAGAAACCCATTTGTACAATACAAAAAGCTCAAAACATGTATAGAAAAAAAAAACGAATAACTGAAGTGTATCTTGATCATGAAGTTGAGAGTTATATTTTTTAAGGCAAACGTTATTATTTGTTTAAAAAAAACCTTAAACCTGTGTAAAAAATCTATGTGCAATCAAAAGAAACAGCTTGTGACTGAAGCTTGAATAGTTCATTTCAAAACTCTCAATTTAAAACAAAGAAGCGAAACAGTTGTATGCCTTTAGATCATCTGGACCTTGTTTTTCTCAAAACAGAACTATCATGGAAGCCAGGTTGATTGAACTAAACATATCATTCAACTCTTAATTTGTTATGTAATCGCTGAATGATTTATTCAGAAACCCAGCACTATAGCACATTAATAAGTATATCTCTATACATTACAAGAATGTCTTATCAATATCAGAACGAGATTTTCTTGAGCAAAACGTTAGAAACCAAAACCCCCAGAGCAGTTCGTGTCCTGCTTCAATAGCATTTTTTTTTTACTTTTAGCACTGGGCGGATATAACCCTAGAGAATTGAAGAACATGTTGATCATTGTTCCCTTCATCTTAGACAAGTTGATAAATGTAGCCGAGTAGTCGCCACTTGGGACAGTCACGCAATTGGCATGAGTTTGACACTTTTTTTTTGCTGGGGCGGAGAACCACTGCGTCCACTGAATTGAACTTTTATTAACTTTTGTTTACACTAGTTGAGAGCGTGCTGTTGTTTTTTTTTTTATTTATGTAACATCTTATTCTGCGAATTGATTTGATATCGCCAAATGCGAGAACAGTTTGATTTGGGGTGAGATATTGCTGTTCAAATGCGATTTTTATTTGACTTTGACTGCATACTATTTTCTTATACAAGTTTTGAGCTCTAATCTCATATCTCTTACCAACCACATACTCTTCAGAACTTCAAATAAAAAGAGCAAATTAAGACGTTCGTTCAAATTGTTCGTCTGCTCGGGAAATTACAGCTCCATGGAGTTTTACGAACTGTTGACTAGACCTACGAACTGTATTTATTAAATCAACCCTTAAAAACATGACGCTAATTTCTGAAAATTTTCAGCAGTTCATTTTCGGTAATGATTTTCCAACTGAAACATCTAATAAGAAAGGATGAACGTTCAAAACCAGACCACTTCTAAGTAATGTAAAGTGTACCCCTATATAAAAAGAAAAGAACTACATCAAAAAAATGAAGAGTGGTTTCTACCTATATCTATGAAGATGTACAACTGAATTGACTGAACACATTAAGATATGTATTATGGTGAGTCTTCTGGAGACGTTCCTGGCAGCTGCAGTATCGTCTAGAAAGCCCTGAAACATCGATGTGATTAAGATCCGTTCGATCTTAGCTGTTAAATCTAATTTATGTACAGTGAAACTCCTGCTTCCTGCTTTCTACATATCAATTTAAAGTTTTTCAGTATTCCTCAATATACGAAACTGGCATATCAACTTGGTATTTGTAA
The DNA here is from genome assembly GCA_024533555.2 of Aedes koreicus. NCBI lineage: Eukaryota > Metazoa > Arthropoda > Insecta > Diptera > Culicidae > Aedes > Aedes koreicus. The sequence continues at coordinate 79,155 of JAHHFK020000699.1, forward strand.
TTTATGTAGTGTAACTGGATGTAATATCAGCCTAGCTCCATCAGTCGGCCAATGTACCAAATGTATCAGCAACATCGACACAATCATGTTGGCTTCATGTTGATCGATTTATGCTAAAGCAGTTAAAACTTTATGTATTGCTACATTGAATCGATATGCCTACACAGAAAAAAATAATGAATTTTAACAGGCACGTAAAATTTCCCCTCGTCGAATTCCAAGCCAAAAGAGGCGTAAGCAACGAAATTTTTTGCAATCTTTCATACACTAGGCCTGATTTGAGTGATATCTGGCTTAAATTTACATGAATATCCCATGAATTTATGAGAAATTTTGTATTCCCTTTATGTGCATTAGAAAACGTAGAAAATGAAATGTTTCTTTTAAACTGTGCAGTAAATTTTTTTTTCAACCCTCCACTAACCCTCACACCAAAGAGCTCACACAGAAAGTCCCCTGGTTATGGACACTTACTAACATTACTTAAACAAAACAAAAATAAATAAACGCGGAGATTATAACTACAAAAACAAAGTGCAAAGTAAATCCCAGTGCAATTTTATTCCTTTTAAGGGATTCACAAAAATTAAAACATTTAATTTAAACAATGATAACGTTCTATAATAATTATTTAAGATGCAGGAAAAAAAATCTAGCTCACGCCAGAAAAAACCTACGTATGCAAAATTGTGTTGACATATTTAGAAAATATAATCATTTACGTTCCTCAAGATGTGCTGCTTCAGCCTGCTTTTGAAGATAATGTTATTCGTTATTAGTTTCAAGTCATTAGGTAGTGAATTGAATATTAATGGACCGTGATTTGAGATGCATTTTAGACCCAAGTTCGTAAATGCTCGGTTTCTCAGAAACTCATTTGCATGCCTAGTATTCTGAAAATTAGCTCTAGTTGTAAAAACAATGTTGTGATGGAAGCTAGAATTGTGCAAAGTATTGTGTACAAACATGATTGTTTGATAATCGCGCAAACCTAAGATGGGGATGATTTTGTGCCGAAAATTAGTATAAAGGGGAACTGTCGAAATTGGGGGGATAGATTGAAGATCACTTTTAAACATCTGTTCTGCAATGTTTGATTTTTTTTTTAATTTTTGATTTAGCAGCATGACCCCACACGCTGATGAGGTATTGAAGTATGGAATGAATGTACGCGAAATAAAATTGTAGCAATGCTGAGTTGGGTACAAAACAGCGTACTCTTTTCATGAGGCCACATAATGATGAAACTTTGCTCGATACGTGCTTCATGTGAGTGTCCCGTGAAAGACAAGAATCTAAGTGCAACCCTAGATATTTAAAAGAGACAACTTTCTCAATATGCAAGTTTCCGACACATGGATCAGACTGTAGCGTGATTTTTTTTCCTTGACGAATGAAATACCATGTACTTAGTTTTAGTCAAATTCAGAGTAAGGCAATTGCCGTTGAAGTATTCTATGAGCTTTCCTAGATCTAACTCGATATCTTTAATTATAGACTGAACATTAAAACGAGGGTAGAACAATGCCGTGTCATCAGAAAAAAGCCTTGGTGCCCCATGTAGCTTCAAATTTCCCAGATCGTTGATAAATAACAGAAATAACAGAGGACCTATGTTACTCCCCTGAGGGACACCAATATCAATCGGACGTAAACTACTACGGACACCATTAATTTCTACGAAATTTGTGTATTGCAAAAAAAAAGAGGATACGAATTAGTATGTGATTGTAAATTTTTCAAACGTCTTGTCCAAACCAAAATCGAAGTAATACAATATTTAGTAATAATACTAATGTTTTGAAATGGAATAACCAAACAATCATATGTGAAAATAATACAGGTGTTTTAAAGGAGTTTCATTATAATTTGTCTTGTGAAAATATGTGTTGACTATAACAAATATACCTCAAAATGGAGTGCCAACAGATATAATAAAAATAGATTTTACAAAGATTATTATCATTGACCCAAGTGATGAGAAAAAGTTGCATCCATGCCTGGGTGCAGTTGCGAGAGTGACTGTTGCTTGGCAAAACAAGTGGATCTGGGTTCAATCCCAGTCAAAGGTCAGTGTGATATTTTTGAGGTGAAAAAATCTGCGATCACATCTTCGGAAACCTTCGGAAAGAAAGTAAAGCCGTTGGTCACGGTACATGTGTTGATGCGTGCGATAGGTAGGGTCCAGGTGGTGGAGTCGTCTTCCTAGTATGAGTGTTTGTCACCACGTAAGGAAATAGGCCAACGGAAAATATTCGAAAAAAAAAGTTGCATCCACGTATTGATTCAATTCTTCGAAAGTTTTCGTCTTTAGAAAGTAAGTTACGTAACTTTTCGTAATTCAGCAAACGTCTTATTAGGTTTATCTAAACAAATGTCTAACAAGATGAATGTCGCTTTCAACTCAATTACTCTGAGTTATGATTAAAAATTTAATCCATCGCTGCATATTTGGCTGAATCGAGTGACACATACCTTATCTTTTCAACGGCAAGCGTTCCATCGGCTCGCAACATAATATTCTGTTTATTCAGACAATTATTGAGAGTAGGTATCAATTACTTCTATGACGACAAATGTGGAATACGAATATGATATGAAACAAATATACCCTCCCCTCGGATATATGATCTGGTTGCGATGGGTGGGCCTACGCCATTAAACTGAGATGGCAACCAAAGACATATCCTGACGTGGTGGTATCACATGTTGATTATTTTGATTTAATGCCATGTCACATATCTGGAATTGATGCACTGATTATATTAGATGTGTTCTGGGAGCCTTGATTTCTGGTGCAGTCTGGTAGGGCTCTTTCCTCAGTAATAATGATGTGAGATTTCTTCTTGGCTGCAACACCTTTCTTATGCGTTCTCTGACATGATAAGCCGTAGCCACGCTTAAATATTAATCTAGCTAGACAGATATGTCGTCTTACCTTATCGACAAAGATTTTTCATTAGGGCCTAACTGACAAACATAAACAAATTTCTCGTGGCACAAAGGTTACCAATGTAAGTCTCCAATTCTGTCGAATAGGCGAACTCTTCCTCTTCAAAATGACCTTGGTGGATTTATTAGTCGAGTTTTCAGTGACGAGAAATTCGCGGAAAACAGCCATTGTTTACGTTTGTCAATTAGGCCCTAATGAAAAATCTTTGTCGATAAGGTAAGACGAGGTATGCATCGATGATTTTCAGAGCACATAAGAACTAGACATCAGCCAACTAATTAACAAACGACTGAAGAAGTTACAAAATGCCTTCTTGACCGTAACACTGACATTCTTATTAAATAACAATGTGCAAAATGACAGGGTGTGGGCACCAACGAAGGTCAGCATTCCTGAGTCGAATATAAACATTCCTCGGTTCCAAAGTGCAGCGCGGTGATGGTTTGGGGGGGAGTACGCAAACGTGGTAAGCTCCTCTAGGTGTCATTTCTGCGTGCATATTGAAAAAAAAATGCAGTATTATGCGAATTGCCCGCTGCAAGCCATATTCTACCTCTTCCTTCGAACTCAGCAGTTTCCAAACGCTTGGAAGATGTCATACATGCAGCCAATCTTCAAGAAAGGCAGTAAAGTGGGTGTGTCAAACTTCTCTACCTGCTGGTTCAACAGATTTTGAGATCATTCTAGATGACGTTATGTTCCAGGCCTGCAAATCATACATCTCCATATCTCAGCATGGATTTTTTCCGCAAAGTTCCGTCATCACAAACGTGCGTGAATACTCGTCGTTCTGTATCGAGGAAATGGATTAAGGACATAAAGGCTGCTGTCTACACAGTTAACCATGATATTCTGTTAGCTTTTTTGTGCAGTGAATCGTCTCTCTGTCAGTGTTTCCAAATGTTGCGCCATATTCTTCCAGAGAATGATAAATCCTATCATGCATAACTCTACTATAAATGGTACTGTACTGAATCGAGTTGATAATGTCAAAGATTTGAATGTTATGCTGGAGCAAATCGACAACTTGGATGTATTTTCAAGTTATCAATTGAGTTTAGCAAACCTTTCTGTTTACGATGATTGTATTGCTCATTAGGCTGATCTATTTGGAGTTTGCTTCTGACGTTTGGTCACTCTATGATGCAGTTTGGTTTCACACTTCTAGTTAGAATCTGCGTACTCTACCGTTAATCAGTCCATCACGGCTACCACCTTACGAACATCGCTGTACTCTTCTTGGTATTGAGCCACTAGTGGATAGACGCAAGTTCAACCAAGCCATCTTTAGCGCCAAGATTTTACGTTCTGACGTAGACAGTCTTGCATTTCTCAGTCAGCTCAACATCTATGCCACTTAACGAGTGATGCGATCTAGAGAGCTATTGCGTCTACCACCGAGACGAACCCAGTACGTACCAAACAATCCTGTCAATTCGATAAGTCGAAAAAAACTATAGTCTTTGATTTCAATATCTCTTCTAACTTATCTCTACGAAACCGCCTACGGAATTGCCATGACTGATTGTTTCTATTTATTTATTTTTTTTATTTTTTTTTATTTTCCCTTTTTTTGGGCAGAGTGTAATACTTGCTTTGTTTTATTCATTAATTCATTCCTGTCGGATGAATGTATACAATATATATGTACAAACACAAATACCAATAGATTTTTAAGCACTTAGTACTCCAAGTACTGATATAAATGTAGTAATATTATTTGTTAGGAAATTAAATCCTAATATCTTTTACATATGACTTAACAAAAATGCCAATGCTGCAAAAATAGATAAAACTTTTTTTTCTGTTGAAGTTAAAATAATTTAATTTTGAAGAAAATCATTATAACAGAACAAGGCAGGCAGCTCTGTACAAGCTATAAATAACCGAAATCATTTTTTCAACTCGAAACTTACGATCATCAATTATATTTAAAATCTTTGTATTATCCCAAGTAACATTGCTGACACCATCCTGCTTTATTATGTTTTATTTAAGTTTTATGAAAGCCACTTGAAATCAATTTAGTTTTATTATGGCCCAAGAGGTGCCAATAGGTTTCACATTTTAGTTAGGTTTATGAGAACCTACACAGCTTGTTTACAACGATCTTAAAACGTTGTTTCTTCAATTCCTTTTACTCCTATCAAAGGTTTTATTTCGACTTTATGAACTCGTAAAATGCTGTTTTGAAATGCCGGTTTAGGACTCATTGATATTATCTTATTATGGTCAGTTGAAAAAGCAATTAAGAACCATTTTGCCTACAGTAAATACATTAAACGGCAAATTGGCATTGAAGGAAGTCACCATAAAACCAAATAGTGTTATAATAGTCATTGCGAAGAAAAATTGGTTTTATGGCAAAACTGTGAATATTTTCCAATCGCCATATTGAAATTTAAGAAATAATTGGAATGTGGAAAAATAAATGCATCAAATTTTCAATGTTATGTAGATCGAAGACTTATTTTAGCATTCTTTTAGATAATCTCATCCAATTCCAAGCACTTTGCAGGAAATTCATGATTAATTTATCGAATGTTTTTTTTTAATTTGAATTATGTTGTTGTAAATTCGCATAATCTCCTCGCCTCGCATTAATTTTCGGCTCTAATCGCGCCAATATTCACCATAAAAATAAATGCGCATATAATTTGGAGCATAATACGCCGTAGAAAACACAATTTGTTTTCGATATTTTGCTATCAAACAAAATTTCCCGCAACACTAGACCTTTTTTTTACTGCTAAATGAATCAGAAGAGCAGAGAATCGATCAAAGCAGAACAACTAAAAATAACCTCGATTTCACAGTGAAGTTTGACAGCTGTGGCCATTTGGCCGTTTTCTGGTTTTCATGGCAGCCAATAGGTTTTATGAAGGTTCTCAAGTGGTCATAGCCTCTTTCACTAGAACATTTTTAAAATCTCTAGGGTTTTATTAACTTGTTTTCACAACCGTCTATAGAGTGGGCCACTTTGTACAAATTTTGGCTTTAAAGAAGCATAGAGGAGGTGTTTTGCTTTCTTCGTCTTAAGCCTCGACGGGTTTATGTGTACAGAAACTTGCAACCAGGTGGTTTGGAAAAGCTGGATAATCGTGAAAACCCTAAATGTACCCTACATACACATTTTTTTTAAATTCAATTTCAGTAGGCTGCTTCCAAGTTACTGACATCAAATTCAATCAAGTGCCAAAGGTCAACAAATACGAAGTGAAATAGATTGTTTCAGTAGATTTTTTAGTTAGTTTAGTGGTTTTTGTATTGATTACACTAGTCGGCAAAATCGGAACTTTTTTCGCTCCCGTCGGCATTTCTGGTTGGATTTCATAGATTTTGCTACGCTGAATCCAAATATGAGCTCATAAATGCTGTAACACGTCCAGTTTTTGAGAAAAATGTGATTTAAACTCACAAAAACACGTACTTCCGTAGTAATATGATCTACCTCATCAACAACCAGAATATTGGCTCTGCCCTTTGCAAGTTGGACTTGGATTTTATGGAGGTCCATTCGTGAACACAGATTTTTCGCAACACGTAAGATTGATGAAATAAACCGGGTTTTCATTCACAAAATTACGAATTTTCATGAAAATCCAGATTTCTTTTTTTGAAAACATGAATTTTCGTTCCGCCCTTTGAATGTTGGGTTTGGATTTTATGAAATAAACCTCCCTGAATCCACTCGTTATCACAGATTTTTCGTAACACGTAAGATTCATGAAATAAACCGGGATTTCATTCACAAAATTACGAATTTTCATAAAAATCAAGATTTTCTATTTTGAAAACATGAATTTCAGCTCCACCCTTTGAATGTTGGGCTTGGATTTTATGACATGGACCTCCTTGAATTCATTCGTGAACACGGTTTTTTCGTAACACGTAAGGTTGATGTAAAAACCGGGTTTACATTCACAAAATTACGAGTTTTCATGAAAATCAAGACCCGTCCATTAATTACGTCGCCCAAAAATACAGACTTTTAACCCCCTCCTCTCTTTATCACATTTTTGTATGGATTTTTGAAAAAAATTGTATGCATCGTCTTTTTCGTCATTCAAAGCTAGCTATTTGAGTGTTACGGACGCGTTATTTTATTTTTGTAAAAATGTCGCGAATTTGTCTGAACGATCCGCAAAATTTTTGTTGCATTTGTGGAGACGTGATATTGAAGGAACAGAGAAAGGGGTTTACACCTTTGTTGGAGACAGCATATCAGCTGTATTTTGACAAGGAGCTTCCAAATCGTGAGTTTCCATGGGTTCCAACATACTCCTGTTGCTCATGCTACCGAAAATTGCTTGGTTGGATGAAAGGTACGCACAAAGGCTAATCCAACCAATCACATGAGCGATTGTTACTTTTGTTTGACAAAAATTCATGGATTTTCCAAAGCTTTGAAGCATAAAATCGAATACCCATCAAGGCCAACATTGCACTCCGAAGCAATGCCAGTACCAATATCTCCAAATATTGCTGGACGTGCTGATGAGTTTGATTTGAAACCAGGCGAATCTGAGAAAAGCTTTCAGGATGATTCAGATTTTTTACCTTCGGAGTCTGAGGAACCGCATGTTATAACCCAAGAGGAGCTGAACGAATTGATTCGAGATTTGGAGCAACCCAAGACCAAAGCGCAGCTGCTAGCTTCAAGGCTAAAGCAGTGGAATGTCCTGGAAAAAGATGTAAAGGTGTCATCTTATAGGAAGAGACATTCAGATAACATTAAATATTTTTCGATGGACGGTGATCTTGTCTTTTGCAACAACATCGAAGGTTTAATGGAAGAGCTAAAGTTAGAGTATCACGCAACTGACTGGAGGCTCTTCATCGACGCTTCAAGCAACAGCTTGAAGGCAGTGTTACTGCACAATGGAAATAAGTATTCTTCAGTGCCAGTTGCAAAACTGTACGAATAAAGTTTGGTAAAGCAAACGAGCGATATTGGTCGCAAAAAATAAAAATGTGGATGAATTAAATTTCACAATTCAAAGAAAAATTACTAGCAATTGCATACATACAAATCGGTGGATTCTGTCACGAACCAAGACGATGTCGTTGACTAACCCACCGAATTTTGAAATTCGTTAGAATTGCCTAGATTACCGCCTCACAATTTACAGTTAAAAGTTGGATCGGTAGTTATCATATTGCGGAACATTAATCAGCCTCGACTCTGCAACTGCACTACACAGGTAGAAAGAAACATTTATTTTTCTGTGTTATCTAATGCACATAAAGGGAATGCTACATTTGGCATAGAGTAATGGGATCTTTCATGTAAATTTTAGCAAGATATCGCTGGAATCAGGTATGTTGTATGAAATATTGCAAAAAATGTTGTTTGTTGTATGAAAGATTGCAAACAATAACGCTGTTTACGCTTGCTTTGGCTAGAAATTAAACGAGGGGAAATTTGACGCGTCTGTTAAAATTCATTATCATTTCTTTGTAGACTAGCGGTGAAACAACTAATGAACAGCGTTATTGAAGCGACAATACTCAAAGGAAAATACAAAGGCGAGGACGTTTCCCACTGACTTGCCGTTCGACTTCAATCGCCTGCAGTTTCGCGTGCGTCTAGCAAGTTTGTGGCATAAACCGTGAATATCCATGCTTCTCGCAAGGTCAGCTCTTTGTCGCGTGTTCACATGTCTGAAAAAGATCGGCATTATATGTATTCGCTCCAGATGGCAAAATGAAAAATATCGTGTACAATAAAGCATTACAATGAGTTTCGGTTATATTTGGCATATAAATTTGTTTAGAATAAAAAAAAATTGTAGAACTTGATTTGACATCACGTAGCATATTATTCACATTTCAAATTTTACATTGAAGTAAGTACTGTAAAGCTCCCTTATTCCAATAAGCAAAAAATCGTGCCTGCACAGCAAAAAATAAAATTGAATATTGCGCCGAAGTAGATGCACTTCATCCGAAGTGTACCGTGTTTTGTATTTGCAAATCATTTGACCAGCGCTGTTGACTGACTGTGGATCGAAAGGTTGGAAGTGGAACAAATAGAAAAGTGAGCTCCCGACAAATGGACAAGAAGGTGGTAGCCATTTTTCAGAAAAATCCCAATCTTTCTGTGCGAAATATGGCTCGCAAAGTTGGGAAGTCAAAATCATACGTACAAAAAGTGAAGCAGAGGCAAGGAATGAAGGCTAACAAAGTAAAAAGGTGCCCAACCGTAATGACAAGCAAAATTTCACTGCAAAAAGTCTTGCTAAGGAGCTTTACAGCAATTTTTTGCAAACATTTTCTTGTATCATAATGGACGACGAAACATACGTTTTTGAAGACTTTAAACAGTTGTGGTCGAAAATCTAAAAGTTTTGTAGACACTAGGCACTATCAATAAGGATGTATACGAGAAAAAATGTCTGCAAAAGCGGTTGCTACCGTTTATCAGAAGCCTCGACTCTCCAGTTCTGTTTTGGCCTGATTTGGCCTCTTGTCACTGTGCAAAATTCTTCCTGGAATGGTATAAGGTACAACAGGTAATCCACCAAACTGTCCAGAACTTCGTCCAATAGAGAAGTACTGGGCTCTAGTTAAGCGGAAACTCTTCGAAACTAAGAAGAAAGCAAATGGTACCGATGATTTCAAGAGAAGATGAAGAATCGTCACGGCTGGCGTATCTGAGGATACGAAACTTCTAACGGTTACGTTTCCGAATCATGGTGTCTTGTAGAAAGTTGTGCCTAAAAAAGTTGTTCATCTTGTGGTGATAGTTTCGTAATTCTAAACTATACCGCTAGGGTAGCGAACTTTAGAACAAAGCAAAATAGAAGAATGATGCCAAAGACAAGTTTGTAGGGAATATAATTTCAAGCATTTTTGCTGAAGACATCCTTTTCTAGCTCTTCGTTTGAACATGATAGAGCTATTTTTATGGTTTAAATCAGGGTGTCTCTACAATAATGAGTTTCTTTATGCTAATTTTTTTGTTTCTCATTATGCGGAAAAGTGATCCTATGAAAAAAAATAGAAAACGTTATTTTGCACGTTTTTGCTCAACAATGTTTTTCAATACAACTTATCATTCAAAAGTTAGGTGTAATTTTAACTATAAAGATGAGTTTTTTTCTATTCGACTTTATGAGTGTTAAGGCGAGAATTGGCCAGAAAACCATCAAATTCTTGTTTTAATGCGTGTCAAGGAATTATGACTGCTCATTCACGACTGGACGCGTTTCAAATGTTAGAAAAAATAATCTTCAAGACGAAGCGTAGAGCAAGTTATGATGCATGTTTTTGCTCAACTGAGTTTTTGGGTATATTTTATTGTTCAAAAGTTAGGGGCGATTTCAATGAAAAACATATCCGTTTATAAGCAGTCCCCGTTCGTGTGCCCCAGGAGTACCCGGGCTCATGTATATAGCTCTCACGAAAGTAATAAAGTTGTCATTCGGGTAGCGAACGTACATCAATATGCTCCAGGGACCTGGCAACCCAATCTTATTTACTATCGTTTAACAGTATGCAACATATCGTGGGCCTTATTTGAATAAGGCCCATCTGATGTTTGTTACTACGGGTACGAACGCCAGTATTGTTTACAAACAATGAATCTTTTGACGTTTGGTAAGAGATGTTAGCTACAGGAAAATGACAGCCCGCTAGGTCCCTGATATTTCAGTATGGTGCTACCCAAATGTCAAACGTTTCCGTTCACTATATTCAAACTTACACTATATTTCCGACGCAATATTCATGTTTCATTTTTGGCTGTGTAATTCCATTGATGCTGTTCAAACAAATGGCGTGAACGAAATTAGGCTCGGTTTTTCACAGATTGAAATAAGGGAGCTTTACGGTATTATCAAAGTGAATGTAAAAATCAGTGCTGTAAATTGTGATTTCGACAGTTGGGCTACATTGGCCTTCCTCGTTCCAGAAGCTGATTTTCACAATAGCTTATATAAAAAAATGTTGTACTTGGTTGGTTACATCAATTTGGTTCCAAATGTTTTGTTCTAACAGTGAAACCTAAGACGTGAGAATGCAATATTCATCATTTAATATCATTTGAATATAACACTTTCTATATACCAGTTAGGGCAATGCACTGTTAGACAAAGTTGTAGAATTTGTCAAGAGCTACAATTTTATCATACACCATGAGATGTGATGTGATGTGATAAGAACCCACTATCAGTGCAAGGATTACCTATGTCTGCAGGACTATCTTCAGCAGGTTGCCCCGAGAATATAGCCTACGCGATGGCTTGGTGTAGCAGGGCCAGTCGAGGACCTTCGGAAAACTACGGCCAGAAGGCCGCGTGTCTTCTCATGACAAGGGATTGGCGACTCCACGAACCCTTTTCCAGTCAACAAATCCTTCGACTACCTTTGGCTACCCCCCCAATCTCAGTTATATAGTTGTTTTAGGAACAGTAGAAATGATGATTTATTAGAAATGTTAGATACCAAATGTAGACAATTTCACGGCCTTAATGAAGCTTAGATTCAATTAAAATATTTATTAAAGTTTTCACCGGTACTAGTGAATGTACTGAGAAATTCCTAATTCCTATTCCTGTGCCTAATAAAATAGTTGTTTAAAATTTAAATAACTTACCATAAAAGCATACCAATCTCGTTTTTTTTTAAATCATATATTCAATAAATAAAACTTTCAAACGCATCTTCCACTGCTTGCTATTCGTATAAGGCTCATATGCTTTTATTGGCTGATAAAATATGAAATGGTTTAAAAAATTAAATTCATATAGGGGGCGACTCCGGCGTTGTGGTTAACATCCATACCTCTCACGCCAAAGTCACGAGTTTGAATCTCACCCCCGGAAAAGTTACGAAAATGCCCAAAAGCGGTGTTTGAGTGACTACGACGGGAGATGAACCAGCCCGAGGCTGAAAATCTCGATAATCAAGAAACAAACAAAAAAAATTTATATACTCTGCTCGTTCCTTACAAGGTCTTACTTTTCTCACATAAAACAATTAAGATATCATAGAAGACAAAAATGTTATACATACAAATTGAAAACTTGAATGAAATTTTAAGAGCAAATTAAATTACTTTACATTGTAAAAAGCGGCTACAGTAAGTCAATAGGAGAACATAATATGCGTATGTACAAAATATATCTAACGTCCACTGGATTGTTACTGAAGAAAATAAAAATTATATAATATTAATATCCTACTAGTCCTGGAAAAGCTGAAATATAGTATACATCATTCCAAATATAAAAATAAAATATCAATGAAAGATTTTTTTTATAAGACATGCTGTTGAAAATTTTCTTTATATTGTCCTAGTTATGTACATTTCAAAGATAGAAATTGGAGCGATCGAAGAGCCCTGTTTGATGATTTCTGAAATAAATGGCTTATTTAAGCATAATACTACTAAATGAAATATTTAAATAATATACTGTACTGCTTATAAGCACATGCCAGTCTTTTATGAATATAATAGTTGAAATTCAGAAGTGCAATTTCAAAGTAAATGTTATGTTACTGAAAATGCTGAAAAACAAATTGAGCCTTTCATCCATGTCATGTTGCCCCAGGCTCTTGAGATAAATGGTTTTGGAACGCAAAGATGATTCCAAAGCGTGCTGAAATTAATAATTGATATCAGAATGGAAAATTATATGATATGATTTACATTGCCCAGGCTACGCCAACCAGCGTCAAGGGAGCGTTGCAGCTGGCAATCTTTTGTGATCATATGACTCGTGGAGGCGTGAGGTAGGAACAAGTTAGGACCAGAGGTCGGTCGCATCCTCCTTCTATGTTGTCAAATCACCATTTGAAGCCCAGCTACAATTTTATCATACATGTTGAGCCAAGTTGTCGGTAAATTTAGATTAACAAAAACAATTTAATAATTTCAATTTGAAGCAGTACAACGTTTGTCGGGTCAGCTAAGGAGTGTATCGAATATAAGCTATCCACATACATTTGCGTTGTACGCATGTATTTGTGATGGTTTTTTATGCTCTGAACACTGCATGCTGTGCGTTTGACTGTCAGCTTTCTTTTGTTTTCTTGTTTGTGCGGTTCAAATTCTGCGTTTTCAAAATGTCACGTATTGAAAAGGAAGTGAAAATTAAGGTTCTGGACACATGGCTAAGTGAGAAGGGTATTACTATGCGAAAATTGGCGAAGCGGTTTGGAATTCATCATGCGAGTGTTAAAACCATCATTAATAAGTTTGGGGAACACTATTCTTTGGATGAGCTAACAGGAAGAGGCAGAAAACCCGGTTCTTCCAACCCGAAACTGGAGCAGAAAGTGGTATCTCTAATCATGAAGAACAAATCAATGTCAATAGGTGATTTGTCCTCACTAGGTGTAAAGTTATGAACACCCAGGTAATCGAAAACTTTGAGAAGCTTCTTGAGTTGAATCCTCAAACCCGCTTCATGACTTTGTACCATTTGTACATAACTCAGGATGTCAGCCCTTCGCCGAATGTTCCCAATCGTGTTTGCTTCTCCGACTTCGGCAATTCAGTTCATTTTGATTTATACATGAAGCAAGAGCTTCATGGAATACCAAAGCATCATCGTCCTATGATTGCTTCTGTGATATTTGCTGCAAAGTTTGGCCTAGTTGATTCCACCAAAACGTTTTTCACTGACGGGTCACTTATTGAGGAGTCCGCCGGCTTTGGTATATACAATGAATTTTATAGCGCCAATCGCAAACTTCAAGCTCCTTGTTCCGTATATGTCGCTGAATTAGCGGCAATACACTCTACGTTAGAAATTGTTGCCTCACTTACACCGGATCAGTATTTCATTTTCACAGATAGTCTCAGCTCTTTAGAGCCTATTCGCTCCTTGAGGCCGGTAAAGCACTCCTCGTATTTTCTCATGAAAATACAGGAGCTTCTAAGTGCTTTATCTTCGAGTTATTTTATCATCACCTTTGTATGGGTCCCTTCTCAGTGTTCGATTCTGGGCAATGAGAGAGCGGATTCACTTGCAAAGGTGAGCGCTATAGAAGGCGATATTTATGATCGACAAATCGCCTTCAATGAATTTTTTCCTATTTTTCGTCAACAGTCACTCGTCAGCTGGCAGTATAAATGGAGTACAGGAGATTTGGGGCGATGGCAACATTCAATCATCCCAAAGGTGTCGAAGAAATCTTGGTTTTGGGGCATGGATGTGGGTCGAGACTTCATTCGTGTGATGTCTCGCCTCATGTCCAATCATTATTCTTTGAACGCTCATTTATACCGTGTTGGGCTGAGTGACAGCAATCTCTGTGAATGTGGACAAGGTTACCAGGACGCAGATCACATTATTTGGTCATGTGCTGAGCATCGCGGAGTCAGATCTGAGCTTTATGATTCCCTTCGGGCTCGAGGAAGACAACCCAATGTATCGGTTCGAGATATTTTGGCGGTACGTGATCTGGAGTTTATGAAGCTCATTTATGTATTTTTGACTAACATTAGCCTTAGATTGTAGTTAGTTTAACCTGTATGTTTACTTTAAGTTTTTTTTTATCTGTGTATGTGTATGTGTTTTTTTTTCTTTTTCAAAAAATGTTCAAGTCGAAAGAAAACCATAAATTGTATAGTTATTAGTTTTTAAACAAATTAAAAAAATAAATAAATAAATGTAAACCATACTTAAAATTCCCGCCCATCTTCCCATCCTTTAAATTGTTATTCCTACTAACCTCGAGACGGCCGCGAGTAATCGGTTCTGTTCTTCTAACTTTAGTTTTAAGATACCTGATGTATAATTGTAGAAAATTTGGCTCTGTAAAGTTGATTCAATTGAGCCTGTACAAATAAATGATTTATTAAAAAAAAATAGGTGATTTGGCCAAAAAAACAGGAACGAGTGTCGGAATGATCCAGCGTATCAAGAGGCGAAACCACCTGAAGACCTACAAGAAGCAGAAAATCTCGAAACAAAGTGCAGAACAGAAGAAGCGAGCAGCAACAAGGGCCCGGAAATTGTATTCGCGTCTTTTGCAGCGTCCGGATGCATGCGTTTTGATGGACGATGTGACCTATGTAAAGGAGGACTCAAAAACTCTTCCAGGTCCACAATACTTTACTGCCGTCGTTGAGGAGGATGTGAGCGATGCGGACAGGTCGATTCAAGTGGAGAAATTCGGTCGAAAGGTACTGGTATGGCAAGCAATATGTTCCTGTGGTTTGAAGTCAACCATTTTTTACACTACCGGAACTATAAATGCGGAAATCTATCGATCTGAGTGTCTCCAGAAGAGATTGTTGCTTTTATATAAGAAGCATAGTACACCTCCACTGTTTTGGCCGGATTTAGCGTCGGCTCACTATGCCAAAACCACTCTCAATTGACTTGCGGAAAAAGGTATAGATTTCGTTGAGAAAAATATCAATCCACCAAGTTGCCCTCAGCTTCGACCCATCGAACGTTACTGGGCAATCGTGAAGAGGGTCTTCAAGAAGACTGGTAAGGCAGCTGGGAACATGCAGGAGTTCAAAAAAATTTGGGCTAAAGCGTCCAAAAAATGCGATGCAACACTTGTCCGGAACTTGATGAAGAGCATTCGATCCAAAGTTCGAAAATTCGTGAAGGAATAACTTAAATTTCATCCGGTCTTCATTATGTTCAAGTTTTACCTCGTACAATAAAGGATCAATTTTTTGTATGAATAAAATATCGGTTTTCAACCAAATTTGAAAGAAAGTTTGTGGATAGCTTATTTTCGATACACTCCTTACTTCATTAAATATTTATGATTCTTGTGCGCCTTGAATTATGACCGCTTTCCAAAACAAATGGATCCACTGTGTGTTGTGAATGAGGAAAGTCTAATTCCCATCAGTAGACAGTCAATGGAAAAGCGGATAACAGTAAGAATTCAACAATGCAAACACAGCTTTGAAACTTAAAGGCCCTCTTCAAGGCTACTGCAGTCGGGTGTCCTTTAGTACGCTTAATCGGGAGCGTGAAAAAGGAATCCTTGTAGTAAGGAATCTCAGAGCTTATGGGATTTTGACTACAAAAAATCAGCGTTATTTGCTGCAAAAAACTGTATGTTCAATTTTGTAATCTTAGATGGCGGCCATTTATTAAGGAAATGTATAAAATACCTAGACACAGGATGGCGAACTACTTTAGGACTACTACAGGATAAGTGTATGTGTGGCATTATATATGTTCAGCAAAACAAGTCGATAGGCCATTTGTTTTTGAACGATTATCGCATACCATGCAAAATGGGTATTTTTAGAACCGATATGACATCAACTCAAAAATTAATGGCCACGTCATTTTGAAAAACCAAATTATGATAGTAGTTTTGCAATTTTTCTGTTTGGCCTTTCGGATATGTTAGATTCAAACAGTTACATTTGACAGTTACAGAATACATTTTTATTATATAAATCATTTATTTTGAACGCTCAATCCCGTTAGCTCAGCTAAACCGATGCTTCATTGTGTTTTTGGAATAGAAAAAAAAACAAACGAGGGTGGTGTCTGGGACACGACTGTTTTGTTGGCCTCGAACCACATTACTAATATAAATTTACAAACTTCTCTTCTAACTAAGATTTCTGACGAACGAAAACACATTTTTGCGAGTCTTCATTTAAAATCTCTTCCTGATTATGAATGATTATTACAATGTTTTTAAGGATATAATTCCATTTCAATATCTGGATTTGTTGAAAGTAAGAGTTTGTTTACTAGGGAATGATATAGAAAGAAAATAATTCCTTCACAAAAAAAAAAACATTTATATATATCTTTTGCGAAAGTTACATTCATAAACATACTCAGGCATGTTAAAATGTTCAGCTTATGTATAACCAAAAATCAATATTTACATTATTTGCCTCTGCCAACATCAGTAGATGTTTTTTAGTAAAATAAAATTCAAGTTTAATAAGCAAAAATATTATGTTTGTGGAAAAAAAAACACAAATCGTTAATTAGTAAAACGGTAGCTAATTTGATACGACTATTTTTACAACAAGTCTACATGAGCCTTTGGTTGCTCCTAATACAGAAATGAGTCAAATAATTAGGAGAATTTGATTCAAATTTAATATCCCATTCATTCGATTGACTCAACTTCGAAGCACCATAGCTTATTTGAATCAACTTACATTGAAGCATTTTCGTTGTTGAATTTTGCTTCCCAAATCATTAACTGATGGTTCACCCGTTTTGCGATATTATTTCCAACTGCACGTTTCAGCTGGGGTGAGTAAATGGAATTCCACAGCTGCAACAACATGAAGCATCCTTTTTCGATCATTTCGGAATCAAATCAATATAATTATCGTTTGTTGTGCGGAAGCTATACAACATTGTTGAAGCGTGTTGTTATTAGTGTTTAAAAAACAAAAGATTTTCTGCAAAGCAGAAATGATGTTTCTCTCGCTACGAACGATTCGATTTCCGAGCAACACTTTGAGTGTCATTTTTGAAGTGAAACAAAAATATAAGCACATCATTATACGTAGAACTTGAGTATACTACCGATTACAGCTATTCAAAACAACATGTCTATTTCACACATGGGTTTCGTAGAAATTTGTGTTGATTTTTTAATAATCGGTGACTGTTAGCGTAACCGGCAATTCAGAAATTGCAGAAATTTTGTAATTGTTCGTTGAACAGCCATACATTTTTTTTTCTTTATTATAGAAGTTTTCGAAGCCTAAGTATGGTTCACCTCTTTTACCAGAAGAAAAAGATAGTGTAAAAGGATTACAATTTAGATCAATCAGATGCTAGAGTATAAGTTAGATTTTTCAAGAAATTCTTGAGTTTTGTTTCTTCAACTGGATCATTTTGAAGGATACTTTTGATACTGGTGAATAGATTCAAGCTGGCTCTTGTTTGCTTGGATTGGAGACAATTAACTTTTATATGTTCTATGGTTAGAGGTACAACAATATATAATGCGGATAAGTTGTTCTGGTATAGCCCATTCTCAGGTGGGACAATGTTTGTTGTTCACTGTGATACCCACGTCCATTATCGGCTTAGATTTTTCTAAGGAAAATATCTCAGATTTTGAGCTTCTGTAGATGCCACAAAATCGCACAAAGTTTAAAAAAAATGTAATTTTCTGCGTTATCTAATGCACATAAAGGGAACGCCAGTTTTGGCAGAAAATAATGGGATATTTCATGTAAACTTAAGCCAGATAACGCCTGAATCTAGTCTGTTGTATGAAAGATTGCAAACATGGTTGTATGGCGCATGAATGATTGCAAACAACTTCGTTGTTTACGCTTCCTTTAGCTTGAAATTAAACGAGGTTAAATTTTACGCGCCTGAAAAAAATCTGTTCACTGCGTACATCCTGCCCAGGTACTTGGAGGTTGCATATTGCCGTGCCTCTTCCAATGCATGCCAGGCGGTCTACTTCTTCGTTGTCCTTTATACAACAGTGTGCTGGTTACCTCCTCTGGTGTTGAGGAAATTTGATTTTTTTATTGAGAAACCCAACTAGCTTTGCATACTAAAGATTGTAGTCGAAAAAAATGCAACAGACAAATGTGATCACCAAAAATTCATTCAAGTCGGATATTTTTTTTGAACTCTTTAAGGAACTTTAATGAATAAACACATATTAGCTTTGTTTTAAGCTGGTTTATTCCACCTCCTCTACTAGACTAGATGCCCGCACCTTGGACTTAACGCTACCCATCAAATCCTGTGCAACACTTGTGCCATCTGTCTTACACACTTTCATCCTTTCTTTCTTCAAATCCTTGTCGTTTTTGAAGACCTTCCCTGTTTTCCGGATCTTAGCCTTCATAATCTCCCAAAAATTTTCAATTGGGCGAAGTTCTGGCGAGTTTGGCTGATTTGCCTCCTTAGGCACAAAAACAGCATCGTTGGCTTCGTACCATTCCATCACCGGTTTCGCGTAATGGCACGATGCCAGATCCACTTTAAGCTTTTTGGCAAATGTGTCAACCTTCTTCTTCCGGAATATCCTGGCAGGAATCTGCTTCCGGAATATCCTGGCAGGAATTCCAGGCCGGAATCTGCTTGGCATCCGCTTTATTGTACGTCTCGTCGTCCATAACAATGCATTTTGGCTGCACCAACCACTCGCGGTACAGCTTCCTGGCACGGGATTTGGCCACCGTATTCTGTTTAGCGAGTTGGTTAGGCGCCTTCCTTACCTTGAAGACATGAAGTCCGGGCCGTTTCATTGTATGCTGGACGAAGCAGCGGAAGAATTGACCTTCTTGGCCACGTCCCGAATCGAATGGTTCGGATTGCGTTTGAAGTAATCCCTCACCTTTCTTGCGTTCACGGGGTCGGTCGTTCTCGCTTTTCTTCCGCTGCCAGCTCGCCTCTGGGTCGTCTGGTTCTCCTTGAACGATTTTACCACACGGGACACGGTCGAATTATCGATTCCCTACTGGTCCTCCGGACTGGCTTGAATTTTCCACGACCGTGCCCATATTTTGTTGTCGAAGCACTTTTTGCCATCTTGATAACCACCTGACAGACTGTAACGAAATTTTGCACATGTTAAAAATACATTCTAAATTAGTTTTATCAATTTTTACCCATTCAATAATTTTTTTTTAACAAAACAACTTTTCCATTCGAATATTAGCTTGTTGTGCTATAAAAAGTACATTGAATTATTATTCAACTAATTTCTGTTGTTGCAAGAACATTATAAATACAAAACGAGTATTCAGACGATTCTCTTCAATTATTCTTTCAGTCAATGGTATCCGCCTCGGACTACACACCACTAGTGAGACCTCGACTGGACAATCATTCTTCCAACGGTAATGAATCATCTATTTCCGAAGCAGATATACAAAAGCGTATTCAGGAAGTTTTTAACCGTAAGGGATACTCAAATCCAGATCCTAGTCCAAATGATTCCCAAGAAGCATCGGCAGAATTTGTAGCAGTAAGCATTGTAGGTAGACAATTCCAAAAAAATCAAGCTCATTCCACTTGACGCCAGCTACTTGTAACTTTTGGAAGGTTAGTTAAAGTTATAGCGCATATTTTCTCTAGGATAGTCAACCGACGAGACAGGGCAAACGTCCATTAAGGAAAATCGATAAAACCTTCGATCCAAAAAAGTCATACGTCATCAAGCACCCAAACGGAACGATAACCTACGTGCCACCGAGTGACTTAGATATAAGTGGCACCGTTGCTGCTACTGCATCTACGACTACGCCGAGCAGCACCATATCCACCAACGTGCTCATCGACAAGATGAGCGAAGCAAGTACGAGTGATAGAATGAACTGTCGAAGTAGGCGTACTTAGGCGAAAAATTCTTACTCTTGGTTAGATATGTCACATAACAAGCCGTTTCTGATATTTGAAGTGGTATATTAAGACATGGTTCAAATTGGTTACCAATTCCTCTGAATTATCACTATTAGTCAGCCGTATTCGAACCAATCGACTTGATGTTTTCTACATGATTGAGGTATGTTTGAAACTATATATGTTCAAAAGATCAATTCGTTTAGTATGAAAACGGCTGAGCAATAGCGCTGATCGACGGGAATTGGTCAACTGCTGAAGTTGCGCTTTACCCTAGCAGTTGTTCAACTAGAATGGTTATCTAGAGGGTTGTGGATTATGTTGCAATAAAATCGAGTGTGGTTTATTGTTTAATTTTTTTAGCAACTCTGTTGGCATGCATCTGCTTTCGCTTAACATAATTGCTTTATTTTTCATTATGAAACAAGCATAGCAAATTTATTGCCATGTTTGTTTGCTTGAAAAGGGTGTGATTTATACCAAAATAAACGTTTGAATTTTGCTGTACAAAACATTATAGGTCATTCTTAAAAACCAGGCTCGACACTTGTTTCTATTTTCCGTCCAGTCGAGTATTAGAACACGACACTGAAGAAGTCTGCATACTGTTGACGAAATACGCGTATCTGTCAAGATAAGCAATCAAGGCAGTTGGAACTAAATGGAAATTACGAATCTTTCTTCTCATTTAATTATTTTTTGAGTTAATTATTATTTGACAGTTGTCTTTTGTCATCAAAGCAAGGTCAACAAAGTGCTTTATATACATTGTTGTTCACTATTATTATTCAACAACACTCTTATAAGGCAACAAATATTGTTGTGTTCAACAAATCTAACGTACTCAAAAAACCTGAACAGCCCCCTAAGGAGATGGTCGAAAATGTATTGGCCAATTCAACTTGACAATTGGCAGTTAACGCCTTTGATGGACAATCGGCACTCTTTGCTTCTATGGTTGAATTTCATAAGAAATCGTCTGGTTGTAAAATTTAGTTTACATTTTCTTGCTCTTTCACTATAATGCACAGTGGTCCAGAATGCGAATTCAGCTGGAAAGATACATTTTCAGTCTACGTATGAAGTTTTGGAGCAAAATTGTTTTCTACAAAGTTGTTTCTAATCACATAGCTTTGCTTTCTTATTTCAAATTTTTCAGCAAAGTTGTCTTCCCATTGATTCTAGAGCAATAAAATATGCAACGTATGTCAAACAAAAGTTTTTAGGGTTTTTGTAATAAAACAGCCCTTTTTCAAAACTTTACCCTCTGGTTGGGGCAGACAGAAAAATTATTTCTTAGCAACATTTGAAAGGATTTTTATTATTGCATATCATATCTTAAAACTGGAGATAGCTTATTTTTTTAAATTGAGAAAAATAGAAGTTTTTTAACTTTTCAACTTCTAAGAAAAATATTTTGTTGGCAACGTTGCTTGAAATTAGCTAGGTTATAATTTTTCCAAAGAGTTTATATCTTCTATTCAGCAAATATATCTCAACGCACATAAAAACCAACCAACAACATTCCATTATTGTCAAAATAAGGGCCTTTTAATTAGAAACAACATTGCAGAAGATATTTTTCTCAAGAATTTCCATCTTGGCTCAGGACACATGTTTGCTTTCTGAACCAGTCTAGTGTGCCTGTTCTTGTAAAATTCCAATAAAAAATATAAGTGAATTATAATAATGAAATCATATAATGAAAACAAAATAATTATAACAACGAATGCTCAATATATTTTGGAATTTCGATATCGGACACATTCAGCTTTGCTGTTAATCAAAGTTAAAATCACTCTAGAATATTTTCATCAAGCTCTGTAATATCAGCAAAAACTTTATAATTTTTGAAAAAGCGCATCGTGGCGTTTTCGGAGTTAGAGTTTCCACCTCCAGGACGAGGTTCACTAATTCGTAAATCCAAGTGTTCCTTAAGGGCTCAACGGATGGTGATTTTACGATCCTTGACTTCAGCGTTTGCCTTGGACACTTTCCAAGATGGTTTTTTCATGACAAACCGATAAGCGATTTTTAGAAGCATTTCTATTGTGCGGATATAAGTAGGCAGTGGAGACCCAAGCAGCACACAAAGGGCAATTTATTTTGCAGGATCAACTTTGAACGCCAACCTTGGCTTGAGTGGTGAGTTCAGCACTTTTCTGGATCGCTGGCAAATGTAGCATTTTTGGGAATGTGTTTTCATCAAATCATTTATAACTTTTGTGTCCACCCATTTTTTGCAGTAATGGAAACATTGTCAATTATAGTTGGTATTAGTTTCGTAATTTTGGCATTCATCTTTGAAATTACTTGGTTTGTAAGTTGCGTACTTTCTTTCTTGAATATAACTATTACGGGCCGGCAAAGGCAGACTGATGATCCATGAAACATCATTATTCCATGTGATCTCTCCACTCGTTTCCGTGCACAATCGCAAAGGAGCCATAGGAACCGCAAGTATATTGCTATCGTTACATTGACGAGGTTCGCCATCCTCATCAATGAAAATTTGATGATATCCATTTAAAGAAACATAATTGTTATTCCATTTTATCTTTTATCTCTCTCTCTCTCTCTCAAATTGATATATCTCGATTGCTAGTGAATGGACATCGAATCAAACTACATCAGATTCCTCACAGTTAGTAAGCATACAAACTGATGTGATTAAATATATCTAGTACAGATTTTGAGTTATAAAAATTCTAAACTTTGAGATAATGGCTGCCATCGAAAATGCTTCATCGTAAGCCCTTAACTTAAATACCAGAGTGAAACTGGTTCTATCATTTTTGACTTTATAAGATCTAGATGAATAATTATTCAAAAATTGAAACCATATAAAATCTCTTACCTGCCAACTACCGTCATAATTCCATTTGAAAATTAAAACCAATTTTTCTACATTAAGCGCTTCGCAATATGATCAATTAGATCCTGATGCACAACACTTGCCTCTGACGGTTTTATCCGAAAACCTGTGGTAATTATAGGATTTATTATAATGTCAAACATTGCCAGAAATTTACACACCAGAAGGATAGCAAAGCTTTTTTGCTTCTACTATAGTATTGTACGACGAGTATAGATTAATAACCTACTCCCCGCCTTGCTGAAATCATTTCGACATATGAAGCCGATTGCCTTTTCCTGAGACATCAATGCAGCGGCATCATGACTGGTTTCAACTGTACATGAGTCTCCAAGATCTAATTCTGGAATTTTCGCATTTTTTGTCAAATACCTTTCCATCATTACGACGACCATCTGCCCTTGCACTTGACGCTGCTGTGAATCTCAATTCTTCGGTGGTAAATTTTGGCTTTATTTCTCGAATGCGGTTCTGATGCGTTCTGCTGTAGCTTTTGGAGGATTTAGTTTCATTTAGTTTTAGTTTCCTTTTCCGTGAAGTTTTTGAAAATTCACTGCAAAAGTCACATTACCGCACAAGTATCGTTTTCTTTTTTAAAACTCGTGCGCGTCTGGGAACATTTTATACTTCGTGAATTAAAATGAAGCTTTTCAATCTTCATTTGCTTTTGAGCACTCGCTACACAAACACGTGCAGAGTTTTGCAACAAATACTTGATAGCTTCTTCGGCACTGTTTCCATCAATCCATAGCTGCACAATCTCGTTTCGTAGAACCATCGTGCTAACCTGATTACAACCGAACGAAAACAATCCTTGGCTGTTAATAGTCCTGTAGATTTATGATGTTGGAACACTCTGATTTGCAGCAGCTACCGATTTGATGCACCGTGTTATCTCATTAACAAGTTCTAACAAGCGTAACTGTGTTTCCTTTCGAATACTAACTACGTAACAGGATTTATTACTGAAAACGGTTTAGCTACTATGATCGAACAACAGAAGAATCCAACATCCAAATTACTCATCAATAATATCGGAAGAAGAGACCTTCATCCGGACAGTTTTCCATAGATAACTTAGGGTGTCCCTACAAAAAAAAAACATGTTTTTGCTCTAACTTTTTTATTTCAAATTTTGCAACAAAGTTGCCTTCAGATGCTTTTGAAATCTTAAAAAGATATGTATCTCTTGCCGTTAGTGAGTTATTAACGATTTTCTTTTAAATTACGCTCTTTTCAAATGTGTTTTACTAAATTAAAAAAAAAATACTATCTCTAGTTTTCAGTTATAATATGCAATAACGTTTGCATTAAAAAATGGACTTTTTTCGGATGGTGATAAACCATAAGCTAAGGCAGATAATTGCTTTTGATAAATTTCCCATGGAAGGTAATTATTTAAGCTTACTTGCAAAAAAATTCTGCTTCTAATTCTTAAAATGTACAATTCAGTTTTGTTGCAGAAAATAATGAATAGATTCTTTCGTCGAACCTTCGATTTCGTGATGAAAAAGAAAATTAGTTTTCAGAGCGTGTGAAATTTGTCTTTCATTCCAGTGCACCAACCTTTGCGAGCGAGTCCGCTTTCTCATTACCTGGGATTGAGCAATGTGAAGAGGCGCTTAATTTTGAAAGGAAAAAGATGAGTGTTTACTAGGTTTTATCGACCGAAGAGTCTCAATTGAACTGAGGCTATCCAAGAAAATGAAGTAATGATCTGCGGGCATGTTGGAAATCATCCCTTAATGCTAAGTTGATTGCTGCCAGCTCAGCAATATAAGCAGAACGAGGATCCTGAAGTTTGTGAAAGGCGCTAGAGTTGTCATTGAACACACCCAAGCCAGCAGATCCATTGAGACGAGACCCATCAGTAAAAAAAACCTTTTTAGGAATTGACGTGTTATTTTCAGTGAAAATACGAAGAATTATTAAAAATTAAAAATTATACAAACAAAGCTGTTCCAAAATCCCTTGAGATGCTTGTTTCTCGAAAAGATTATAACTAATAGAGAAACTGCTATAGGTGAAGTGAGCACGGCCTGGATGCTGTGTAGTGGTGGTAAATTCTCATAAATCGATATGGGGGGTTAAGTCCTGAAATTTCATCGAATTTTTCTATAACAAATGCGTTTTCACTCCACATTTGATTAACATTCTGAGCGAGAGCTCCTAGAACCCATTATGGAGGGGTTTTACTCCTGCCAGAACTTCAAAACTGTATGCACTCAATGCTTACAGCCAAGAGCAATACGCAGACAACGATAATGAATTCGTCCCAATTTTATGAGGTTTTTTTTATAGCTTCTAGAAACGAGCGAATAGTGATTCTATAAAGTGATATGGGGTCTTTCATGTGAGGACACCACCATGTGCCACACATTGAACGAAGAAAGTTGATTTTTTTTTGGCATTTTAGCTTCAAATAAGTAATTGGGGCAAGTGAGCCTCTTGAGGTAACCACACTGTCGCCAGCAAGTTGTCTTATCGTGCATTGTTCTGCCAAACAATTGTGGATCTCTTTGACGTAAAAGTTATAAAGAAGGGGGCTGAGGCATGAGCCTTGGAGCAGACCCATGTAACTAATTCTGGAGTTGTCTGTTGTACAAATGAAAAGATAATTTGTTTTTAGACAACAAATTGTACAAAAATATATTAAAAATTCCGGGAAGTGCACATCTTCGCAGATGATCTGACATGATTTCAATGGAAACTGAATCAAAGTCCCCTTTTTGTCCAGGAATACTGAAGCCAGTTGCTCCATGTACGCCATAAGGCCAGTTGAATCTGAAGAGAGCAGCGCAAGACAATCATTTGTTCCTTTGCTCTTGCGGAACCCAAACTGTGTATTTGATAGTAAGTTATTCGATTCGACCCAGTAATCGAGTTTCCGAAGGATCATTTTTTCCAACAATTTCCTATTACAGGAAAGCATAGCAAGTTAGTTATCATCAGACGCTGGTTTACCAGGCTTTTGAATAGTCATTACTTTGGCCTGTCTCCACTCAGGCGGTTCAATGTTGTTTCAAAGTAAGGAATGAAATAAGTCCAGCAAGCATTTTTTTGCGATTCCTGGGATATTTTTCTGGAAATTGAATTTCATCATATCGCATCCGGAAGAAGAGTTATTTGATGAAAGAAGAGGTATAGAGAATTCCAGCATTGTGAATGGTCTGACCAGAGAGCCACCCCCGTTTGAAGACGTTTCTCGAAAAATATGTTTTGTTGGAACAAAATCCGGCCAGGCCTTTTTTGCGAGATGGAATATCCTTCTGTTGGCACTCTCATTAGAAGATGAGCGGTTACGCATGTTGCGAGCCACGCTCCACACGGTGTTCATTCAGATTTCTCTCTACAAAACTTCGCCAATAACAGCGTTTTTGCTTTGATAAATTGTTTAAGCTGTGCTTTAAGCTTTGCATATTCCTCGAAGTAAGTGAAAGTTATGTGTCTACAATAAGCTTTGAAATTGTCAGATTTTCATGAATACAATTTTGTATATTCATCGTCCCAGCCAAGTGTGGCTGGTCTACTTTTGAAGGGTGCACTTGGAACTTTTTTTTGTGTGCTTCAAATGAGCTTTTGTAGATCAGATCGGCAAGGAATCGATATTCTTCTAACGGTGGAAGAGTGTCGACGGATTCTGTACCCATTGTTACTGCCGTTGCATATTCTTGCCAAAAGATGTTCCTTGTGAGGTCTAATGGAACTCGAGATGGTTCTGAAGGTTGAGGGCCACACATAATTGATATGATGATCGGTAGGTGATCGCTAAGGAGCAGGATCGTTAAGGACTTTCCACAGACAGTCCAATTATCTTCAACAAAAGTATAGGTCGAGTCTGCTTTCTTGAGCAGGAGGTTTAGGTATGCGTGTTGCTTCACCAGTGTTCAAAATTGACAAGTTGAAATCGTCACATGAATCGTAAAAGATAGCCACCCTATTGTCATCATAAAGGTCTCCCCACCCAGTACCATGGGAATTCATGTCACCCAGACTCAATACAGGGGACGGTAAAATAGAAACTAAATTCCAGAGTTAACTGCGGCTAATGGAAGTTCTGGAAGGATCGTAAACTGAAGCTATGCAACGGTCTTTATTCTTTGCAGTTACTTGACAAGCGACGATTTTGACGCCTGAAAGAGCCGGTAGAGAAATTTTGTAGAAAGGTTAGCACTTTTTGATCTCTAAAAGCACTCTTCCATAAGAATCGTCTTCATCGAAAAATCGAAAATTAAAATCGTGGAAATTGAGTTCATTTTCTGAAGAAAGCCATGTTTCCCAAAGAGTAAATATATCACAAACAAAAAGCTTAAACGAGTCAAGTTTAGGCACCAGACTACGGAAGTTCCACTGTAGTACAGTAATCATATTTCCGACCTGATTCGATGAATTATCCATCGAAAGATATGATCGATGCAAGGGGGGGCCTGAAACAGTCAATTGCTGAAGGTATGCTTCCATGCCTGAACATGCCTGCTTGAACATGCCTAAAATGAATGCCACAGATTATGTAGGTAACAGCTTTCTTGACAGCTTGAGTGACAATTTCTGAAAGCTTTGATTTCTTGACGATCTATATTGCCTGAATTCTATTTCAAACTTACTAGGTTTACCTTTAAATTATGCAAACGAATTTTAAACCCCTGTAGGGTATTTTTAGATGGAACACTGATTTCTAAATTTATTAACTAGCTAGCAGTATCGTAACATTCTTCCTTTTCCGACCAAGGTATACCAATAATGAACAAGGAAGAGTGTTCTCCAGATTATCCAATTTGCAGCAACGTCATTAACTACCCACACGAACTTATTAACCAAATCATGGATCGACAGAAGGGTCGATTTGCTGAAGTCTTCGGAAACGATATCGTGGTTGAAAATGGAGACAAGCTTGCACAACGGTTCGACAACGTGGACGAAGACGGGAACCCATATGAGTCCATTTGTGATAGTGAAGAAACGGTACACTATCCACGCAAAGGGTTAAATATGGACGAAAAATATGTCAGCATTGTAAACACAAAGGAATATACGCAAGGTGTACGAGTAGAAACATGCCGGTATGTTCACTCCAATAGTGATAAAAAAATCTCCGAATCAAAGGAAATTTTAATTAATATGTCCATTTTTTTTTTTCATTTTACAGGAACAAAAACAAACCCTGTGAGAAACTGATTCCAATGTTCACCAAAACGGAATGCAAGCAGTTTTTCCATTACCGTACTCTGTTAGCAATAGATCAGGATACCAACGAACCATACAAAGAGAAGGTTTTACTACCATCGTGTTGCAAGTGTGTGATATTACGATAAGGTAGTACAGATTTTGCATTATTAGGGCGAGAGATGAAGTTCAGACTAGAACCTGTAAAAAATAAAAGACAACGTCAAATTTCGCTCAGCAAACTTCTGTCAGTTACACACTTATTCTAGCTAGATAAAGAAGAAGGAGATCTGTCAAAGCTGTGGAATGGTGCTACTCTCCTTACAGGCTCCCTAGTTCAAACTATGGAATTCCCGTTGTGTTGATGATCCTTGCTAACACTTAAATATTTACACATAAGACGGGTCCGATATTGCAACACATATTCACCTTTATTCTACTTAATGGTTCAAACTAATTGCTCATACAACAACAACTATTTTTGCATGAAAAAAAAAGATTCAAGCGAAAACGGAAATATGGCAAATTCTATATTAGGAGAGATGCGGATAGTGGATTTGACGAAAAAAAAATCCCAGCTTTACATCATCCAAGCTTATTATGTGGATTATCCGAAGTCTACTGGTGTACTAATATTGATCAACACCCTTACCGTAAATATTTCTGGGGAAGTCGAAGATTTTCCTTTATTTTGATTGGATTTTTCTTCTATTCATTGACATTTATTTGATCCATATAAGTGATGTTTGAATACAGGAAATAACGACAACAAGGAAAAGTGATAAAATTTATACTTCAAGAGACCAACACTTTTAACAGTGCTTTAATTCGCAAAAAACGTATAGAATGCAACCGATCGAAAAATAAATTTAAGTGATGCTGTAACTTGAAATATATTACAAGCCTGTTATTAATGTTCAATAATAAGTTTTAAAAGATCTGCAGCTTGCACGGTTCTGTATCACAAACCTTGAAACCTTCAAAATTACCACTCGCACTATATTAAATACATATTATAAACATAAGATTTTTTTCACGGTGTCTGAATCTCAATTATTATCGAACTTTCTTGTTCCTTGAATTTTCTTTGTAGAAATATTGCCAAGAGGATTGGAAAAAAGGTTTGGCAAGTTTTTTTTAGTTCCTTGATTATTGAGATTTTCAGCCCTGGGCTGGTTCATCTCCCGTCGTAGTCACTCAAATACATTTTGGGTATTTTCGTAACTTGTCCGGGGGTGAGATTCGAACTCGTGACTTTGGCGTGAGAGGTATGGGTGTTAACCTCTATGCCGGGGTCGTCCCCGGTTTGGCAAGCTAAAACGTATTTTATTGGTGATATTTTGTGAAAGTGCACTTTTAATGTTTTGTGTTCGAGTACACTCGACTATGCTTTTTCACGATTTTTTCTCGCCTCTATTGTGTATCGTGTGAACTCAATTTTCATCCAAATCTAATGCAACAGGTTTCAAAAAATCCAAAAAAAAAATGGTTTTTACAACGTTGTACCTATTCTACATGAGAAGTAAATTGGAAAAAAAGAAACATATTATCTCGTTGAAATAGAATTAATTTTAGATTTTGACCTCATGCAGGAATGGTACAAGTCTTCAAATACCATAACTTTTCTTTGATTTTTTTTTGTGGTTGTTTTTTTAAACAAGTTGACAAACTATTGCGTTCAGAAATTGAGATCATACGATCCCTGGGAGAGACCCATGTAGATTTAGCTACGTGGGTCTCCCGCAAAGATCATATTTAAGCCCCATTTTGTATAATTTTTATGTCTAAGACATTGATGATCCGGTGTCCAATTTAAAAACCCTCTCTTCAAGGCGGCCCTTCCCACCAACAGACTTTACCTTCCTCCACAGCTCGCTAGTGCACGTGAATTCCGATATGTCCGCGTTGAAAGCCAACAATGTGGCCCTCTTGGCCTCATTGATGACCCATATTGTTTAAACAATTACAGCGTAACTGCAAAAGCTTACCGAAAACCCTTTGGCAATGACGCTCATAACGACGGGTGACAATGGCTGTCGCTAACAAGCAAGCCGTCGGTACCATATGACCGCCAAGCGAGGATGCCTCTACCGACCCTACGGACCTCAATGCCCAGCTAATGGCCAAAAAATTTGCCATGTTACCGGTACACTTGCCGTAAAAAGTGAAAATTCACCACAACGAAGGATGTCGCGGTGCTCAGTAAAGAGCTTTCTGAGGCTCAAATTCATTAGCTTTTCAAGACGGTTCCTGAAATAAAAATAACTGAATTCTACACTCACGATTCTCCCAGTAGCAAGCCGTTGAAAGTGGGCATAGGAGGTCTCCCGGAAAAGGACTCCATTCCCCCTCCAGCAAATCGGTAAAATATTACGTGATAAAATGCAAAAAATACCTATTTTAGGGACACGACACCAGGATGTGGCGCAATGTGGCGAATGCGCCGAGGCTCACGAAACCGCTGCGTTAATGCAAATGAACGAAAATAGCGAAGTCAAGTGTTGTACCCACCATGATGGTAGCAGTCGCACGTGCCAAAGCAAGCGGAGTACATCGAGTTTCACAAAATCTCAACAAGAGACTCCAGTGACGACCGCCTTCACCAGCGACGGAAGAGTATTTCCCTGTAAAATATGTCCAGCTTGCCTCTTCTCGAACATAACCATCTGCAGCAAATCCGCCGTCGCAATGCAGCTTGTTCCTCCTCCAGTCTGGGTCAATCCGGGATCAAAGGCTTCAGGAACCCATCCTTCTGATAATGACTTTGTCATGCCGAAACAAATGATGGAGTTCATTCAGAGCCTGCATCAACACCTGCATTGTTGTCGTACCACAGGTCAATAACAAAACCACCAAGCCGCCAGCATGGGGCTGATGAACTTCATCAACAAATATGGACCTTCATGAACTTAAACTGGAATGTTTCTGAAAATAAACATCGAACTTTTCAATTTCCTCAAAGGAAGAGGAATTGACATTACATTAGCGAAACGCACCAGAAGTGAACGTTTATATTCCTGACTTTAAAATATCCAAAACAATTTGAGCTTTTTACGGCGTACCATGCTCCAAATCATATGAGCATTTAATTTATGGTGAATATTGGCACGATAAGAGCCGAAAATTAATCCGCCTCGGAAATTATGCGAGTTTACAACAACAAAAACAAAATTAAAATAATTTTACAAATACACTAAGGTCTTTTTTACACGATATTTGGACCATTGCATAAAAAGGTAACACATGCAAATAAAATCGAAGTAATTGAAATGTTTTATGCATGTTAATTAATCAACTCTATTTAGTCTTTTTTTACACGGTTTTACATAAAAAAAAAGTGGAACGTATTCCCCGTGAAAAAAAAACCTTAGTGTATATTCGATAAATTAATCATGAATTTCCGGAAATTGATGGAATTTAATAAAGTTATCTAGAAGCATGCCAAAATTGGTCTCTGATCTACAGTTCATTTGCATTAGATTTCAAAGAGGTGGATTTATTTGTCCACATTCCAACTATCTCTTATATTGCAATATGGCGATTTGGAAAAAAAATCAGAGTTTTGCCAATAAACCAATTTATCTTCGCAATGACTACTATAAAACTAATTGGTCATTTGGAAACTTCCCTCAAAGTCAATCTGCTGTTAAAGGCATTTACTGGAGGCAAAATGGGTTTAAAAAACTTTTTCAACTGACTATAATAAGATAATATGAATGAGTCCTAAACTGCATTTCAAAACAGCAATTTACGAGTTCATAAAGTTAAAATTAAACCTTTGATAAAAGTAAAAGGAATTTGAGAAAACAAAGTTTTAAGATTGTTGTAAGCAATTTGTGTAGGATTTCATAAACCTGACTAAAATATGAAACCTATTGGAACCTTTTGATGCCATAATAAAATCAAATTTATTTTCTAGTGGCTTTCATAAAACTTTAATAAAACCTAATGAGCAGAATGGTTTTGGAAATGTTACTTGGTATTGATCTTCTAGACAACTATAGCGCAGCAACGCGTTCTCAAATCAACTATGTAGTGAACGAAATTAACCGCAGTTTGGACCTCTGCTTCGTGAGCACTCAAAGCAAGGCTCTATTCATTTTCATGGCTCCTTGTCTATTTATTAAGCCAGTTCCGCACCACCCTCCTCTGATTGTCACTGTTGAAGAGCTGCGGTTTCTTACGACTTCCGTAAAGCTGACCACCGTAGCATTATAAATGTGTTATCTAACATGGATTGGGAGAACATTCTTGATCCTGAAAACGTTGAGGCTGCAGCGCAACCTTTTTCACATGTCTTGGCATATGTCATTGACAGACACATCCCGAAAAGAACTCATCGCAATGTTTCTCGCACTCCCTGGCAAACGAGCGAGCTACGACGGTTGAAGTCAATCAAAAGAGCAACTTTGAAAGGATTTACGAAGTATCGCACGCTCCCTCTGAAACTTCACTATGTGAGGCTCTATCACATGTACCAACAAGTCAGTCGTCATTGCTTTTCACATTTTCAATGCGGCATTCAGCGCAGACTCAAACTGCACCCGAATTCCTTCTGGAACTACCTGACCGAGCAACGTAGAGAGTCTGGGAGTCTGGACTCCCATCGTCTATGGATTTCAATGGAGGAGTTGCTGCTGACAGTCTTGGTGAGAGCGGTAATCTTCTGAGTTGGTCGCCAACTAGGAGATTGCATAGGAGATTGCAGATCAGCTAGCTTCTCGACCACATCAGGTATACGTCAAGGAAGCCACCTGGGACAGTTGATTTTCATACTCTACTTCAATGACGTGCATCTGGTTATCAACGGTCCTCACTTATCGTATGCAGATGACTTCAAAATCTTTTTACGAATCAGCTCGATTGCTGACTGTCACTTTCTTCAACGTCAACTGAATGCGTTCGCCAGTTGGTGCTATTTGAACCGAATGGTAGTGAACCCTGCCAAGTGCTTCGCTATTATGTTTTCACTTAAAAAAAAGCAACCGATTGTGTTTATCTACGACCTGCTTGGTACGTTATTCGAACGCGCAAACAGGTAAAAGCCCTGGGTGTGATCTTTGTTTCGCAGCTATCATTTAGGCAAAACATTACATATATTGTTCATAAAGCGTCTAGAACCGTAGGGTTCATATTCAGGATAGCTAAGAACATCTCCAACATCTACTGTCTGACATCACTCTATTGTTCCCTGGTACGATCGACACTCGACTATTGTTCTGCGGTTTGGAACCCAAACTACAACAACGGTGTTGAGAGAATCGAATCAGTTCAACGTCGCCTTCTCCGTTTTGCACTTCGTAGACTACCTTGTAATGATCCATTTCGGCCACCCAGCTGCGAACACCGTTGTCAACTGATCAACCTAGAGCTGCTCTAGACTAGAATAGAAACGAGCAGAGCCTTGACCACCGCCGATATTCTGCAGGGTAGGACAGGACCCTAGGATAGGACTCCTGAGGCAAATTAACCTGTTTGTTCAATCTTGACCGTTTCGCAACAATCTCATGTTAATGCTGCCTCTGCATCGAACAAATTATGGAGTTCAAGGTGTGATTTCCGGGCTTCAGAGAGTGTTCAACAGAGTGACATCTGTCTTCGATTTTCATATCCCACGAGATGCACTTCGTCGAAGGTTTTCTTCTTTTTTTGCCGGCAGGAATAACGGACTATCAGGAGATCAGGACTTACTATTTTTTTTAATTGTGCTTAAATGTGTAACTGCAAGTTTTGACAATGTATTGTTAAATGATTTACATCATTGGGGCTAAACCCGTCCTGTTGATGAATAATAACAATAAACAATAAACAATGAACCTCACGCCTCCACGCGTCATATGATTACAAAAGACTGCCAGCTGAAACATGGAGATGCTAGTTGGCATAGTCTGGGCAATGTTGCCAATTTGACAATAGCGAAGTGAGGGGGTGCGACTGAAGATCTTAAACCTTTAAATCATATTGTATATTTTCCATTCTTATTTAATGCAAAATTTCAGCAGGCTTTGGAATCAACTTGCCATGAAGTGAGGGTTCGATTCCCGCTCCAGTCTGTGGAACTTTTCGCAAAAACGAAAATGTCCAATCTGGTCCACTGGGTGTTAAGTTAAGGTGTCCGTAGTAATTCGCTCTATGGTTAATGTTCAGTCTGTACAACCTCTAGTTGAAGACGGTGTAAATGTCTTTAGCATGGAGCTCAATTGAAGGCTCAAATTGAACTTCTGAACTTCAACTACTATTTTCATAACAGAATGGCATGCGATCAAAATCAGTATGGGACTACATTTAAATAAATTTGTTTAGTAGTATTATGTATATGTCATTTATTTCAGATATCATCAAACTGGGTTCTTCGATCACTGATCCTGCTATCCTTAAAATGTAACTAGAAGAGTATAAAGAAAACTCTTTAAAAGATGTCTTTTAGAATAATCTGTTGCTTTTCAAAAAAAAAACATCATACATCTTTTAATTGAAATTTTTATCTATGATAATTGTAATGATCCACTCTGTTTTTCATCTTTTCTAGGACCTTTTGGATATTGACCACTGAATGTCAGATGTATTTTGCACATACATGTATTATATTTAAAAAATTTATATTATTTAGTATTTCATTATAACATCGTATTATTTCCATAATATCATTGTGTGTTATTTATAATCATATTAAATTTTTACGATGAAGATTTAAAACTGTTATATACGTGTAAATGTATTTTCATTTCACATATTTAAATTTTCTTATATGTATCATACTTATTCATCGATATTAATAATTATATTCATACAGGTTTTTACTAACATGATTTTTTGTTCAGGTTGATTCGGAGTGCGGTGCAACTAGCGTTCAATGTTCTGTTGCTTGAAGGAGCAGTCCCATGCCTTTGGTGGATAGTGCTAGTTACATACTTTTAGCGTATCGTTAACCAAAACGAACCCTGCTGCTAACCTTTTCCCAACTATCCAACATCCCAGTGATAGCTCGTGGAAGTGGAAGTGCAGAGGATTTCTCGGCTTCCTTCAAAGCGAGTATCACATCAACACGTTCCTTCCCATTCCTTACTTGACCAGCATTCGGGCACGGTCGGCACCGGTATTGCCTCAGAATGGGTCACCAGTTTTTACACATTGAGGATGTATGTTAGTCCCAAACATCATCTGTTGGTTCTTTGTGTAAGTACAGCTGATCTGGCAATAACGGAATCAGAACATCTCATCAGAACATTTCTGGAGGAAGGGGTGTTGTGACTTGATATCTTTCTGTTTTTGTTGATAATGTTTTGCATTGTTTTTTTTTTTTTGTGAGTTACCATTCAAGTATATGCTGTGTCAAAAATGTATTCAAGTTCTTTGGTTATGCCGTTTAGTGGTGATGTTTGTATTCTGTGTATTATTAAAGTATGCAAATTTGTGTTGGTGTAAGTTTGGTATTGTACGTTGTGTACTCGTTGGTTTTCTGTCCATTTTAGATTGTTCTTTCAACACAAGTAAGTGGTAATTCATTGTCAATTTCAATTTCGTTAGTAAATTCTATGTTTTTTTGTTAGGCATTTAGTGTTTCTATAGTAAGAGATAAGAGGTTTATCTTTAAAATGCATAATACATCATCAACTTATCCCCACCAAATGGTTTATTTGTATCTTGTAACTGTATTTAAAAATTTGCCCTTAAAATTTTATTCAATAAGGAGGAAAGAGGGTTACCCAAAGAAGCATTTTCAATTGTCTATAAGATTATTTTTTAAAAAGAAACATTTTTTTCTTCCATGCAAAGATGTCTGAGTTTTATATATGAACGTACTTTTTTCTTCCAGCACCACGATGCTGAGTAAGTAACAAATTTTTTAATAAGTTTTAGGTATTTATTACGGAAAAACTAGGAAGTAAAGAGTTTACGTCAAAAGTTATTAATATTTCTTTTCCATCTATGCTATGGACGAGTTCTGTGAAATGTTGTGAATTTTTAATTGATCGACTAGAAAATTGTTTTGGCATGATTTCTAACTCGTTAACTAACCATTTAACTTTTATATGGTTGGGTATTCCAACAGCTGAGATGATTACATGCATTTCCTTACCCAGTTTGGGAATTTTAAAGAGACCAATAATTCTAAGTAACGAAAACATTGATTCTCTAAGATTACTTATTTGGTTTCCAAATACTAATTAACATTCTTTAAGATTTTACCATTCTTGGAAGAGTTGTTCTTTGTTTTCTGTAGAGTCCGTTTTGTATTTTGTCCGTCATAGTTTTGTCGTAGTCTTGTTTGTCAATTATACCTGTAGAGTTCCCTTTGTCTGATTTCAAGTAATAAGCTGGTTTGTTTTTGAGTGTTTTAAGTATTATGTGTTCTTTATTGTTTTGTTTGTTCTGTGTCATGTTTGTGTTCTTGAAGATATTGATTGTTTCTGTTCTGATTTCTTGTATTTGTGATGTGTGTAAGTTATTACTGTTGTTCGTCATAGAGACCATGATTACTTGTGTATTGTCAGGGTTTGAATCTATTGCGCTATTGAGTCCTTTGTTAAGCAAATTAAGATGTTCTTCTGAACATTGTTCTGGAGAATGGCTTATTACTAGCCCATCTATTTTCAGAACTGAATTTAATTTCTTTGATTTTAGAAGTTTGTAAATCTTTAAGTTTTATTAATCCTTAAATTTTTGGTAGAGTAATCTTCTTTTTCTTTCAGATTCACATCGTTCGACATAACATGGAACATAAGTGAAGCACCCTAATGATATATCACATATAATAAGCTATCAGTTGCTATCAGGATATATTATTGCCATGAATATTTCAGCAATTGAATTCAAATCCTTCAAGTCAAATTCAATTCACTCCTCCAACTCGAAAATTCCCAGAAGTCCCAGAAAGGCGATTTATCTCAAAAAAAAAATCTTCTAGATAACACCAGATCTCGACGTTTCATGCATTTCTAAGACATTTGGCAAAATCGATTTCGGAAATTTTCAATACCAAGGGGGCTTGGGATATTTTTCATGCGTCAAAAAAGTCAAACTTTGACCGCTTTGGGGGTCCATTTAACGAAGTCCAATTGAACTCAATTTTTGTTCTTTTGTTGCTGACATCGCTGTATCGAATAGCGAAGTGACGTGATATTTTTATCGCATCAACGCAACCAGCTAAACTGCTACTCTTGTTGGTCGCTCATTGGTCTCGGTACCCAAAAACTACCTCGTTTTTGTATTTTATCTTGAAAGTTTAGACCTTTTTACATACCACATCGGAAAATTGGCGATGTGTATATTTTGGTTTTTGACTACATTATTTAAAAAAATCTATGCTTTTAGTATTTGCTAGTAGTCGAGTTTCCATTAGTTAAAGTAACTTGCCAACCAGGGGTCCCCATCAATCTAAAGTGATTTTTATAAATTCATATAACTTTTTGAGAGCTGAAGGAAGGGCCATAAACCATGCGTTCTCATATTTGGGATTTTCAGACACCCTACCCTCTGTGGTTTTTGTCGATACAGTTTTTTTTTATTAAATTTATATAGAGCATGTGTTCTGATCAACCCCGTCTGCCTCTTCTAAAAAGACAAGTTGTTTTATGAATGTACCGCAATGTTTATGCTTGACTGATTAATCTTTCAATTCAAATACTATACGCTTTTTGTGACTGGAGAATTATACCGAACATGGTGTTGAAGAATTATATCTATCCAACACGTTCTGCGATTGCAGTACGGCCTCAAATGATACGTGCACATTTGGTTTATTCATAAACCAAGTAGACTTTGCTAGGGTAAGAGGGGGTCTGACCAAAGTCTATGCTCCAAAAAACGTATGGAGAAAAGTCTGAGAAGGAGGGGGGGGGGTCTGATATTTAAAAAATGAGTCAATATGGTTTACGGACCGGCCCATAGCAGAATTATACTTTACTTTTGATGGATTATTTAATATACACGATTTACGTACGTATAAAAAAACTATGAAGGAAAACATCAGTTGTGAACTAAAGTTACTAATGTTTATTAAAGTCAAAGTACAGTGAAGTGAAGTACAAGTGAGCCATGTGGAGATTTTTTTTTACTATCGTACAGATTGGTCCGAAGGGTCTCAGATTGTTACGAAACTTTGTCTACGCGCAGAATTCATGGATATATGAACAAAAACAATATTAAAAAAATCAGGGTTGCCAGTTTTCCTGGAAAACGTGAATTGAAGTTTTCCGATCAAGAACGATTCAGTGTAGAACAAGTTTTTTTTTTCCAAGCTATGATGAAATATTATCACTAATTTGGAAAAAAATATTTTCCTAAGAAATGTTCTACAAAATTTTCCAAAGTGATGGAAAATTGCTTGGAAAAGCCGGAAAAACAATTTTCTGAGTCATGCAAAATTTTGAAAAAAAAAATTTCTTATTCATCAGTTCATACGCTTATATTGGTGAAAATTTGGCGATGGCCTTTTTTGTTTTTGACTAATGCTCGAAAAACTATGTCACTCGTGTTCATACCAAAATAATGAAAAATCTGAATAGTGTCGTCTTCCAATTTGCTAACCTAACGTATGCTTAAAGGTTAGTATGTGGTTTGTTAATTTTAAGGTTTACAAATACTAGTGAAGAGAACATTCCCGTAACAGTTTCTGCAGAAGCGAAAATTGAGGAACAGACTTCATCTCTAACTTCGTCGGTTTCATCGAAGGAAACAGCTTCCACGGAAGAATCCGTAGGATCATTTATTAATTAATAATTAAAATACAAGCTCTTGCACAGTATTAAGGAATATCTATCGAAGAAAAGTTCACGATTAACTGCTTCTAGTGGCAAATATCGCTTTTCTAAAGCAACTGAAATATTTTCACAAATTTTTAAAACGATAAGAACAAGATTTCCAAACGAAGTTTCTTAGGTGTCGGAGGATTTCGATAAGCTGCTATTAAATTTGAAATCAGCTTTTTCAAAGTCGAGACAGCTGAGAAAATAGTTGAAGTTCTTAGACTATTACCAAGAAACTGGTCATATGTAAGAATAAAATTACTTACTTTGAAGAAGCTACTGAACATATGGTACTGAGTCGAAAAAGCACGATTAGAAATAAATAAATAATTGTGATAAAATTAACAACAAATGTTTATATTTATTTTGACCATAGATGATTCCAAGCATCGGACAAGGAGGAGTATAACGAAGGAAACACATTTGAATTTAATATATAATTAAATCTGGATTAGATATAGGATTCCATGCCACAATGGGGGCACATGTTGTCCCGCACCCCATAATCCCCCCTCTAAAGTCACGAGTGTACATGACAACACCTAAGCCTTTGATAATCAAGCACGTAGAAGCAATAATACGCCGTTGGCTATTGTTAAAGAACATAATTAACCATCGGCTCTCTAAAAGATTTGCCGTTTAGCCACCAAAAACGAACTAATTTTAAAAGTGAGCAGCTTTCTACCAAGCAGCAACCAACTGAACGGTAAACAAACCGAGCAACGACAGTCGTAGGAACTTTTTCATTGTTGTATGAAGACGAGTGACGGGCCCATTGTTTTTCAAGCATTACTCAAAAAACAAACAAAAAATACATTGCCAAAATTCCACCTATGTAAGTCAAAGTTTTCAATGACTAAGAAAATAGTTTTTCCAACATTTCAAGTAATTTTCCTTCACTTTTGTAAATTTTGTATGAAATTATATTTTTTCCAAACTTTTGAGATAATTTCATCAAAGTCATTAACATTATGGATAAAAACACATTTGCTCTACGATAAATCGTTCTTGAGTTTTCAATTTTTGAAGTTAGTGATGTTCGGGAAAATCGGAAAACTTCAATTGGTTCAATTTTTGCCAGGAAAACTGGCAACCCTGAATATTTTAATATGGTTTTTTGTTTCTATATTCATGAACCCTATGCGTGGACAAAATTTCGTAACAATCTGAGACCCTTTGGCCCAAACCTGTGCGATAATAAAAAAAAATCCCCATGTGTGTTATGTGAGTGTGTAGGATGTCTACTAAGAAAGTTGACAAAAGTTTTTTTTTACAAGCCGCAAAGAAAGGATAAAGTTAAATGACAGCATCTGACCTACGTGCTCCATATAAGTTTAAAAAAAACTGTATGGGCAAAGAATCACAAGATGGGGGTGTTTGAAAATCCTAAATATGAGAACACGTGTTTCATGGTCCATCCCTCAGCTTTTAAAAAGCTAAATGAACTTATAAAAATCCCTTCAGTTAGATGGGGACGCATGGTTGGCAAGTTCAAACCAAAAAAAGCAAAACTTAAAGCAAAGATTTTGTTTTAAATGTTGCTCAAAACAACCATAAACCATAAAAAAAACAACTATAATTCATGCTTTCATAATAAATTGGTTCAAAAGTTATGAATTTTTGAAAAATGCATTTTCAAAAAAGCTCAATTTTTTGGACCACCCTCCCGCAGAATTGGTCACCTCAATGACAAAATAAAAATGGATCGAAAAAATTGCGATGAGGAACAAAACTACCAGCTTTTATATCTTTTTTATGGAATTGCTGTACATAGATATTTTTTTGTTTCTGGTAGATTTCAACAAAATCGGTAAACGCGTCCAACGGAAAGAGGAAAGGGTTACTCAATTGGTTGATATTTACTGAAAAATGAGAAGAAAGATAATATTAATCAACTTACAAAGCACCAGCTTTAGCAACAACGTTGACGAATTTCTATCAAATGTTACTGTAGCTACCATTATTGGATGCCGAAGGTGCATGTTCCGAAATAACCACTCTATTGAACATCAGAATAATGTTGCCTTGGAACCAAGTATTGTATACCATTGGTTGACGGTTCCGGTCGCAATGTAAACGTTGCTCTTCAAGCCCCAGGTACAGATGGCCTGCCACACCACACTTTAACAGTGTAATGTGCTTGAAAATATCTGCCACCTTTCTCCGTCCGGTTGCCGTATATATCCAGGAAGCTGTTTAAAGTCTGCCTTGGCGTTCGTTTCATCGTCCTGTACCACGCAATCAAACTTCGGCAGCATCGTCGTGTACAACTTTCGCGATCGTGCTTTGGTCGACGTGTTTTGTTTATCGTCGTGATTTGCAGTCACCACTTTCTTGAAAGTCTACAGCTCGTTTTTTAGCTCTATCCACGGTTGAAGGCGCTACTCCCAGCTTCTTTGCGACATCTCGGCGGGAGAGGTTAGGTTTCCGCTCGAAACAGCGGGCAACTCTTTTTGTCGTCGCTGTGGCCTCCGGCGTTTGATTTTACCCCGATCCAGCTTTCCTGGCTGTCGACAAAGTTCACCGGTAATACGTTGGTAACAGTTGATTTAGCCACATTCAACAATTTCGCCAACTTGGAGTGAGAGTAGTTTGGATTTTCGCCATGCACGTGCAAAATTATGATGCGTTGCTTCTCTTCCTTCGAAATCAAAATAGAGACATGATGCTACACACGCACATCTTCAAAATGAGGGGTGTGCAAAATTTGTTAATGCACGATGAAAGGAAATGCGTCAAGTTTAAGTCGACCAAATGTTGATCGAAACACCCTTTAATGAGACCGCCGTCTTCTGCAGCGGCATGTTATATGGTGGAGAGACAGTTTACTCCGAGTCTGCCTAAAGTTTGATTTATTTTCATCCTTGTTCTTATATATTTATATAAAGTTCACAGATACAAATCTATAAATCAATCTATGCTGTGCATTTACCTATCTATGAGTCATGTTTTTATCATCTTTTACTACCTCTACGAGTAGATCTTCTGAGGATAATAGCGGCAGTTCACCACAGTGGATGGCAAACCCAATGGTATGCTTATAATGTTTTATGGCAGACAAACGAGTTTCCACAGGAAAACTGTGAGGTGTTGATCGTCAGGGAAAGTAAGTGAATGCTGTAGAGTACGGTCGCATTTCAGGAATCATCCCTAGTTGCTGTAGTAAACCAAAAAGAAAACCGGCGAAACGCACAGATTATCGTCGCCAGTCATATGCCAAAAAAGCATGTGTTCGCGGCCATACGATAACTTCTTATCAGGTTTACCCTTCTTACAGAGAAGGGTATTTCAATTGTTTGTAAATTCTACTATCGATCCACCATTACAAACCATTGGATTCAGCTCAAAGAAATCGAAAATTGACTTTGTTTGTCCACTGGACCGAACGTAAAAATACAAATGCTAGATGATTGTGGTTCAACTGTACGCTTTTAATTGTATTTAAAATCTACCAACCGAATTATCGCAAGAATACGCGCCGAAGAATATTCATCATTAGTGATAACTCGTATCAATGACGACAAACACGGCACCTCAAACAATATGAGAAATCACCACGGTTATTATTAGAGCTCACATTGGCTTCCCAGGACCGAGCTGACCGCATCAAAGCATGTTACAAGCACCCCAACGGGGATTGGA
Source organism: Aedes koreicus (assembly GCA_024533555.2). Classification (NCBI taxonomy): domain Eukaryota; kingdom Metazoa; phylum Arthropoda; class Insecta; order Diptera; family Culicidae; genus Aedes; species Aedes koreicus. The sequence goes on from JAHHFK020000699.1 coordinate 121,818, forward strand.
CACTTCCTAAATTAAACCATATTCAGCATGTGACACCCCAAATCACATGACGATTCAACAAGATCAAGTTCATCTATGGACATACCCAGTACTACCTACATCATTCATATTTGTTCAAGTTCACTGATCTTCCGAGAAAGAAAGTGGCCGGATATTACACAGCACTAGAATGTGGCGTTTGTAAGTTGGGTTAGATGGCACAAAAGGTGGATTAATACAGATTTATAACTTTTATGTTATTCATTTTATTCGTCGATCACATACAGGAAGCATACAGGAACTCGCTCTTCTACAGTCGATCGCTCTCTATTGACTTGTTCGTATGCACACTCCAGTTCAGTATTAAATCAAAGGTTTTCACTGAAATAATCAATCATAATATTTTATGATCGGACCTGATAACACAAGCTTGAGCGGCATACTAAGTAGAAGAAGAAGTAGAAGTTAGAACCTGATCTTCCGAGCTTATCACCTTGATTAAAGCGCGATTAGCTATATTGGCGTTCTGGAGTAACAATGTGCTTTCTTTTTCTTTTTCTTTTTTATTATCTTTAGCTACCTGTTTTGCATTAAAATTTTATTGAAGCTCTGGTGATGCGGGAATATATGAAACATAAATCGCTGGAAAGAATAAAATCTATGTGAAGTATAGAGAAAACTTTTAAGTGAATAGTGAAAAATAAACCAACTAAAATGATACGTTCTGTCTTCTGGTTATCTTTCGGAGTTTTGATATTTTGTTTGCTGGGGTTAATCGTTAAGACCATGGTGAAGGTAAGTCAACAGTTAAATGTGTTTTTTTTATCAGCATGCACGAATTGAGAAAAATAAACATCAAATATTTAGCAACACTAACAGATTTTAAGAGACAATTAATGTCACACGTCAAAGATGCCATTTGAACAGCTACTCTTTTAATTTTTGTTTTACTTTTGACTAATTCTGTATCTTGGCGAAGGTATTAAAATGGATATTTTATATGGTTTATTGTCCAATATTTATCCATTGTCATGGGGCAAACAATCCATTAATTTCACCTCGATAAGGATGGTTGATTTATATTTTTGATAATGTGATTTATGTAGTATTTTTTTCGTGTAGTCTACAAAAGCCCCGCATGCGCTAACAGATATAGACATCTGTTTTGTATTGTTTCAAACAAATTAAAACTTTATGCGGTTCGAGAGATTCTTTGGGCCAGTACTGAGTCGTCTGATTGATTGTCTAAAAGGTCTTAAAAATGCAGTTGTTGCCCATAAGTTTTGAACTATAATGCTAGATTTTTATTACAGGCAATGTTCTGAATTATGTCGGTCGTTTTCATCACTGGGCCTTGCTCACAAAAAAATGAAGTTAAAAACAACGGCAGTTTTCAATTTATCAATTTGCTGTATAGTAATGGAAAGTGATCCAGGATTTTATATCTGTAAACGTTATCAGATCGTTTTGGTTTTTTATAAATCCGTTAAAACTGTTGTTCATTATAAAATTATTTTGAAGATAAATCGTTTAGCTCAACCCTTTGTGGGGGTATGTGGTGGAATCATCTTCATCATAAATAGAGAACTACCTGTCTAATCAGCGTCTTGTACATGGTACTATTAGTATCAATACAGTAATGTGTCTCCGAATTTCTCTACTGCAGTCGTTATCAGAGGTTCGTCTATGATGTAGAACTCATTTTCGTCGATTATAACAGTTCGACATATGCGAGCTTTATCACGGTCTGTTTCTCCTTCCAACACATACTTAGCCTTCGACATATTCATTTTTGATCAAATCTGACGAGTTCAAGTTCAAGCTTCTAACGAGTCCGATAAAGGACCTGATATTCTCACACAGAAATGAACACTATCCATCGTAGCCTTGATCAATCTTGTCAGTTTCCTGGGAATCTAAAGTATTGTTTGCGGCCTTAAAATCGACGAATAGGTGGTATGTAAGATTTTTTTTTAATTTGAAGAACTTTTGCAACGTAAAGATTTGTCAATCACCCGTCCACAAAACCGGCATGATAACTTCTTTCAAATCAGCTTGCTAGCGGTGATAGACGGCGAATGTTGTGTGGGAAAGAAGCTATAGGCTGCGTTGTGAAAAGTGACTGCTCCGTAGTTTTCACGTCCCAATTTGTCATTCTTTTTGTAGATTGGGATATAACTCCCTGTTTCTACCCCCTTGATAGCTGTTCAGTATTTATTTATTGTTGTTCTTCGTCTCGAATAAAAAAAATCAACAGACTGGTACTTAACCAAGGTTTCTAATTCTATTCTTATACACACATTTAGACATATTGAAATCAAAAACAGCAATCACATTGTTAAACGACCTAACACAGTTATCAAATGGGTTGTTTTGCCCATACGTAGTTCTATGACGTCTGACTACAAATAAACTATGGTCACGGCTGGCGAGAAGGTGCTTATATGTTGATACTTTGCAACAGCGCCGGGCAATCTACACCACCTTCGACGATGTAAAAAAAATAACCTCTGTAGGTTAGTTCATCTGTGTATTAAAGTTTCTAAATCGATCAGTCTACAACGACTCGGATAGTCAGGTAGATTTGCTGGGTCATTCCACGGAAGTTGACGAAGAGCATACCGTACAAAATTGCGTTGAACCCTTTCCATCCAGATGATCTGTACTGAGTGATAAGGCGACCACACACTAACAGCATACTCCATGATGCTACGAACGATCGAACAGTTCAGCGCCTTGAGAGCATATATGTCGGTGAAACCACTTATATTGCGACGGATAAATAACTGCAAAGTGCTGCAAAGACCTTTGCGGTAGTTGTGCTAATATTCTCATTGAAACGAAGTTTCGTATCTACAGTAACCCGTAGATCACGAATTGCTTGAACACGCTCTATAAAGCTATGTCCATTTAGAATCCGGAATAATAAAATCATCTGTATCTCTGTAACGAATTGACGTACAAATAAGTTTAATACATCAAAACAAAGGTTTACTTTACTTAAAGGAAAAAATATCAATACAAATCATTTCTCTCCGTTTCTAATGGAAATTCGCACTTTCTTCTTTATTCCTTCTTTATTTCTTTTTTATTCAAACGCTGCACACCTCCGGAGTCAACTTCCTTGGCACATTTGTTCCACATTTTGGTCATTTGAGTCGTGTCCCGAGCCGTTTTTTCCACTTTTTTGAAGCTTCCGCTTCATTATTGCCCAAAATCTCTCGATGGGCCGGAACTGCGGGCAGTTGTGTGGATTTATGTTTTTATCGATGAAACTTACGTTATTATCGCGGTACCACTGGATGACTTGCCGGCTGTAATGGCAACTCGCCAAATCTGGCCAAAACTTCACGGGACCTTTATGGGCTTTAATGAAAGGTAGTACGTGGTTTTTTAGGCATTATTCCTTGTACAGCTTCGAGTCGGTCTTTGCTCTGCAGCTGCATATCCCTTGCCAAATCATCAGTTTTTATTTTGGCAAATTTGTCCATAAAACAAACTTAAACTTCGCAGGAACATCTCCTCGTGCCGTCGCCATGTAGAATTTTTGGCCAGGAAGCTGTCCGAAATCCATTTTGACGTAGGTTTCATCGTCGATGAGCAGGCATCCTTGGTACTTCGTCAAAACCTGCTGGTACATTTCCGAGCTCGAGTTTTGGTGACGAAACTTTGCTTCAACCTTCTGTTTGGTTGCTTGCTGGCTCGATAAGAATGATATCCTGCTCGCAAATGAATTCCTCGAACGGTACTGCGAGCAGCAGCGTATTTTTGTGCGATTTTATTATCTGATAGTCCAGGATTTGCTCTGACGGTTCTCAACACCTTCTGGTTCAGCTTGCGGTCATATGTTCCACTACGACGCTTACCTTGAGGCACTCGATCCACGCTCTTTCGCTCCCTGAAACGTTTGAGCACACCATACACGGTTGATTTGGCGATTTTCAACGTTTTTGCGATTTTTATTGCGGACCACGTTGGATTATCAACGTGGGTGTGCAGATTTTTTGCTCTCCTCTCGGCTTCCATCTGGAATAACTTTTGACTCACTGCACGAAACACCGTGAACTATATACCACAGAAAGTGGGCGCCTTGGTAAACAAACTGCTGTAAAAGAATTCTTGCAGCAGTCACTTTCCGTGCTGGTGCAACACAACAAGTTATTCCGGATTCTAACTGGACAGAACTTTAGCTTCTGCGCTGAGGAAGTAATCGAACTCTGTTTGGGATTGCCGGCGGGTGAACGAAATAACTTTGCACTTTTTGATGTCATGTTCCATTCCATTATCAGAGCACCACAACAGAAGCTCGTCGATGTCAGCCTGGAGAGCGCAACCATCGAGATGTGACGATATAACATTGTAGATGTTTAGATCGTCAGCGTAGAGGAGAAAGCGCGGTTTCAGCCAAAAGCACAAGTCATTCACAAACAATATAAAAAGCAGTGGTCCCAGAACACTTCCTTGCGGTACACCTGATGGGACGGGGAAGACGCGTGACCGACTATCATTTAATTTGACGATAGCGCTCCGACCAGATAAGTAAGAGCGCATCCACTTTGTGATCCAATCAGGAAAACCCAGATACTTCAGCTTGTCAATTGCAAGTATGTGAGGAACCTTGTTGAACGCCTTCGAAAAAACGAAGTAAGTGGCATCAACTTGGTGACGATTCTCAACTTCTTCCGTTGATAGGAAATTTACTTGAGACATCAGATTCGTTGTCGTGGATCGCTTTTTAACAACACCATGTTGAAATTCTGAAGTCAGCGGTCGAGATACAGCGTAAAGGGCTTTGTGAACCTATTGTTCGAACACCTTGGGGATGCAGCGTAAAATCGAAACACCTCTGTAATTTTCAACAGCATGTTTGTTCCAGCGTTGAAAATCGGAGTGATTGAAGCTAACTTCCACGCTTCGGGAAAAGTACCTTCACTGAGTGACCTGTTAAAAATAATCGTCAACGTCGTCAGCAGTGCGTCAGCACATTCTCTTAAAAACAACGGCGGTATCTTGTCTGTGCCCGACCCTTTCAACACATCCAACTTTTCCAGGACTGACAAAATCCCATGTTAGCTCACAACTAGAGCAGAACAATTCAAATTGAAAGCAGGATCTAAAGCTGTCAGGGGAAAAAGTTTGGCGACATTTGACTATGTACATTTTCGAATAAATCGGCAAACAGATTGGCTAGCTCGTGAGGTTATTCCTTTTGTATATTTAGCAAGAAACATTTCAATCCAATCGACGTCCATGATATCGTTATTCAGTTCCGGAAAGTGGCAACGTCGAGAATCGAAATCATCAGTGATGTTCGAGTCACTAGCTGGTTGAACGCAGGAGGCATTCACGTCAATGCAAAGAACGAAGAGCTTGTGATGGTTGTCGATTCGGAAGAGGGAGTACGGATGCTCGATAAGTTCAACATCGTTTGGTTCGTTAACAAATGCCAAGTTAAGTGTACGATCATTCGAGTTTAGCAGGCTGTTGAGCTGATGTAGTCCGGAGGCAACCATTGATTCAACCAAAGCTTGGCACGAATCAGGTGTCGGTGGAAATTATGCACAGTTGCTATTATATATAATGTTTGTAAACAGAGCCTTTGACTCCTCAAGAACAATTATTTATTTGTCGTCAATCAATAGTAGACCGTTTTGTTACAATAGTACTTACATTTTATGTTTCACTTATATATACAGTACGCCTTAGGAAACTAACACATCAGATTTGCATTTTTAATGTTTTGAATCGTTCGTCATTATCTAATTGAATTGAAGTATTGTTTTAGTTTTGTTTTGGTCATAGTAAAGTCTACATTTTCTCCATGCTTATTGTAAGTTGCCATCATCTGATTCAGAGGTACAAATTTGGCGTAATTTGTACGATGATGGCTTGTAATAAATATATTTCTATTTCGTAGTTGCCGCGACGGTATGTAAAAATTAAGTTTTGACAAAAGTTCTGCTGAATCAACGCGTTGCGAAACAATGTCATTTACGAATGATACTAATGCAAATTCACGGCGCTCTTTTAATGATTGGATGCTGATGAGCATGCAGCGGGCTTCATAAGATGGAAGCGGAAACCTTGTCCAACCTAATTTACGAAGTGCATACAGTAAAAATTGCTTCTGTACCGATTCTAGTCGTTCTTCATGGGTGACTGAAAATGGTGACCAAACCACGCTACAATATTCCAGTATTGACCTCACATATGCAATGTACAATGTTTTTATTGTGTACGGATCATGAAAATTGTAACAAAAACGTTTTATAAATCCAAGCATATTATTTGCTCTGTTGATGATAGTATTGTAATGCTCAATGAAAGTTAGTTTCGAGTCCAAGATAACTCCTAAATCCCTTGTTCTTTTACATTTCTCAACTGGCTGATTCCCTAGATTGATAGTTATGTCTGGGGTGTTTCGTTTCCTACTAAAAGCTATCGAATTACATTTCTTTACGTTCAGCTGTAAAAGACTTTTGTTGCACCAAATATAGAAATCATTTATTTCTTTCTGGAATGTCATGATATCTTCTTTGTTTCTTATTTCTAAAAATAGTTTCATGTCATCAGCGTAAATAAGAAATTTAATGTTTTTGAGAATAAAGGAAATGTCATTTACATACAAAATGAATAAAAGAGGACCTAAGTGAGAGCCTTGGGGGACTCCAGAAGTGACCTTAATAGGATTTGATTTCTTCCCTTTGAATCTAACTATTTGTTGACGGTTAGTAAGATAGGATTCGAGCCATCGGAGGATTCCTGCCTCAATTCCCATTTTTCGCAATTTGAATAGAAGCATGGGTATGTCAATGCGATCAAAAGCCTTGCTGAAGTCTGTATAAAGAGCTTCTACATGGTTACCATTGTCCATTGCTATCAGTGAGTAGTTGACGAATTCCAATAAATTTGTGCTAGTTGATCGTCCTTTGAAGAATCCATGTTGCTTATTAGTCAGTCTGTTTTTGATTTGAGAAAACAATTTTTCATTGATAATTGCTTCAAAAAGTTTAGGAATGCAGGAAATAATGGCAATTCCACGATAGTTACAAATGTCCGATTTTTTTCCACTTTTAAAAATAGGTACTAGATAGGAACTTTTCCAAAGTTTGGGGAAGATCCCAGATTCCAGTGACATATTAAAAAGCCAAAATAAAGGTGCTGTAAGTTCTAATGCTAAGTTCTTCATAAATACGGGTGGAATTCCATCAGGGCCAGAACCTTTGGAAACGTCTAATTTATTCAAACCTTCCAAGATGTCTTGAAATTTGACTTGACTTAATCCAATGTCCCTTGAAAATTCTGGGAAGAAATTGAAATATTCATAATCGCGATCTTCTTCATCAAACGTGGTATAGATTTCTTGGAAGAATGTTGCAAATAGATTGCAAATTTCTTCCGCGTTATCACCAACATTTGAGTTAAGATGCATTCTAGATGGGAAATTGTCAGATTTCAGCTTAGTTTTAACATAATTGAAGAATTTTTTTGGACAAGACTTAATTTCAAGTTCGGTTTTTGAATTATGCTCATCATATGCATTACTAATAGCAAGATTCAGTTCATCGCAAACCTTCAAATAGTATGTCAGATTATTACTGTTACCATCCCTTTTATACATTTTGTGGGCCTTTTGCTTCCGATTTTTAAAATTTTTTATTTCTTTATTATACCAAACTGGGTGGTTCGAATTACCTTGTCGCCTAATTTTTTTGAGTGGTACTTGTTCAACTACTATTTCAAACAATAATTTATAGAAAACCTCAACAGAAGTTTCAACATTTGCTTCATTCTTAAAGATCGTTTGCCAATCAATTCCGTTAAGTTTGTGTCTTATGATATCATAATTTGCTAAATGATATTGAAAGACCTCTTCATATTCATAGTCGTTGGGTTTTTCGTATTCATGAACAAATAAGGAAAACTCAATTGGTGTGTGAAAAGCTTCTTTTTTCCATAATGGAAAAATAGATTTTTTTACAGAAGTTTTCTTGTTTATTTTTTGGTAAAAAAAATATATAAATATTTTTTTTGTTTTTTTTTTTTTGTTTTTTTGTGTGGCCCCCGGTGGGGGTTTTGTTGAGAATAAAATGGTATGTTTTATTAGCCGCTGTGTCTAGTGTCTGGTGAATAAGCTGGAATATTGATGTTACGTAGGTATTTTGAGATTTTCAGCCGTCACCATTTTCAGTGTTGCGTATACATTTTCTTTCGTGGCCTTCAATGCTGTGTCAAGAAACGAGGCTATGTGATTTTTAATGGCAGCGACACTGCCAGCTGGTTGGTCTCCAAAACCAAGAGTTCCGAACCACTCAGGGGACCTTCTGCAAAACCAAATACTTACAAACTTATCTTACGCGATTGTTACAGTTCCGGCTATGCTAACTATATCACGCTCAGTTTCTCTTTTGAAAAGATACTTGATCTAAGACGTATTCACCTTCATCCCTACTTTTGCTGCTCACGTTCAGCTTGGTTTACTGATCAGCAACCTCTTGAAACGTTCTTCCGACAATGTTTTTGTCGTTCACCAAAAAAAATTAACTTCTTGCACAAAATTAAAAAAGAGACAAGAAAGACCGTATCCTTGCTGTGTCAAATTTTGATGCTTGTTTACATTGTATCATGCTGATTCCAAATTTCGCCAGCGCTTTCACCAGCACTAGTAAGTCAGAAGTTAAGCTAACAGCCCTTAAAGTCGTACGTCTCTCCGGTTATATCTCTGACATTATCAACCCGATCGTTTTTATGTACAGCACATTTCGATAAATAATGCTTGATTAAGTTCCACTTATTTTCAGCCACATAATACGACAACGACAATTCAACCACGGTTTGATGCAGATAATGCGAGTATATCCACCAGTCAGGAGCAAATAGTAGACAAAGATGTTCAGGAAAAAATAAAAATATTATACAGTCGAAAAGGATACGCGAATCCCACATCTGAAGATGATGCTTATGCTGGTGAAAAAAGTGTATGCCAAAAATTATGATAAACTGTTGAAGTGTAGGATATAACTATCAATATAATTTTAGATCAGAAAACGAAAACGGCCACTAAAGACCATCGGTAAGGATTTTGACCCGTATGGATCCTACACAATTAAGCACTCGAATGGTTCACTTGCCTACGTGTTTCCAAGCCCAAATATTTCAAGATCTTCGACCTCCACCATCAAACCATTTGTTGTTTATACCAACTCGACTACTTTAACTAAAAGTAAAGTTTATGACGGTATGTACATATTGCTCGAGCGATAATCAGAAAATTTAATGGCACTTTTTTCAGAACCCTTGGAAGCATACCCATCAAAACTGATCGATCAAATCATGGATGAGCATAAACATAGCTTTCAAGGAGCATTTGCAAGTGACAGTCTGGATGATGATCATGATCAACTGAATCAGCGGAATGATATCTCTTCCGACACGTTTATGTGCGACAGTATAGAAAAATTACATGAACCTAAACAAGGTATCACAAAGACAAACTCGAACGTAATGATCGTCAATACGGAGAAATACAGAAAAGTCGTGAGAATTGAAACATGCCGGTAAGTTATGATAGTAATGGTAAATTTTTTTAGATGATATTAAAACATTCTTTTTTAAATAAAAATACAACCATTTCCAGAAACGAGGGCGAGTCGTGTATGTCTTGCGATGGAGATACAATTTGTAAGCAGCTTTATCACTACAGAATACTTGTGGTTGTAAATCTATATGAAGAAAGACCGTACAAAGAGTATATCAAATTGCCGTCCAGCTGTAAATGTGCTAAAAAGGCTTGAGTTAGTGAAACTCTTTAGACAACAATTCATAATTTAAATGAAACATCGAAAAAATACTCATTAAATTCAGCTAAAAAAATTTACATTCATCAGATAATGCAAGCTTTGCAATTAAATTTAGAGAAATCCTGCCAATACCAGAAAAACTACCCATGGAAGGTGGCTACTGAAATTTCTTGGGAAGAAAAGAAAAAACTTACTTAGCAGACAGACTAACGCCAGGGTATCCCCTCCTTACACAGGAGTCGATCCACCTTGATTGTTACTTTGAGTACCAGTCAGTTCGATCTAAAGAACCGTTCCAGTTTAGTGACAGTCATCAATGAGTCCAGATACTCGAATTCATCTATTACCTCAATTACATCAACGTCGATCTCAACTAGAGGAGAGAGGCTAACATTGTTCTTTCTCAAAACTTTCGTCATAATGTGTATTGTCTTGCACTCATTAATGTCAAATACAATCATGCTTTAGCCTTAGCCAAAAGTCTGTTAAACGCTTCAACGATTCGAAGTTGCGTACAACGAAATCAGTTTCGTCGGCAATATTAAAAAGTTAGACGTATTTTCTGAAAATTGTACCAGGCACGAGATAACAGAACTTCAAATCACAATGCAATTGCGCAATAGATGCAGCAATCATGATTTTTCGCCGTGACACATAATACCATCCATACAACCCTCCGTTAAAAACTTTCCTTTCCATATCTTGGTAATTAACAAGCCTAAGCCTAAACTGCACCATCGTATTTAAGTAGCTCAAGGGGGGGGGGGGGGGGGTCACGCAATACCACGGACTGGTTCGTTGAATGTAAAGTGCAAGTAATTAAGGTAATTAATTCCATTACTCATCAATTTTGAAATTGTAATGATAACAAAGAAATTTTTTTTTTCAAACTAACTTGGAATGCTATGAATGAACTTTAATTAAACTTTTTACATTAGTTTAAAGAGATTTAAATAAAGAAGATTTTATTCAATCTGAAGGGTTCTACATGTCTTCCTCAGATATGACCTCCTTGGGCTGCTTCCGTAGTGCCTGCTTCGTAATAGCTCAGTATTTTTCCATGGGCCTTAGTTCCGGTGCATTGGGGGGTTCATGTCCTTGGGTACGAAAGTGACTCCGTTGGCTTCGTACCACTCCAGGACAACATTTATATAATGGCACAAAGCTAGATCCAGCCAGAAGATCGTAGGGCCCTCGTGTTGCTTCAACAGAGGAAACAGACGCTTTTGAAGATACTCCTTGAGATAGATCTCCCCGTTTACAGTCCCTGTAGTCATGAACGGCGCACTTCGCTTACCACATAAGCAGATTGCTTCCCAAATCATGTATTTCTTGGCAAACTTTGAAAGTTTCTGCTTCCTTACTTCCTCCGGAACATCAAACTTGTGCTGGGCGGTGAAGAACAGTAGCCCCGGAAGCTGCCGGAAGTCCGCCTTGACGTAAGTCTCATCATCCATGATGAGACAATGAGGCTTCGTCAGCTTCTGGGTGTACAGTTTCCGGGACCGTGACTTTCCCATCGTATTTTGCCGTTCGTCACTATTTGGAACCTTCTGCACTTTTTACGTATGCAGTCCCTCCCGGTCCTTGGCTCTCTGAACGAAGGACTTGGACAGATTCAACTGATCACTAATAGAACATCTATTCTGACCGCATTTCTTCTTCCGTTCGATGCTCAAAGTTTCGTAGTAACGTCTAATCACACGACTCACCGTTGACTGCAGATTCCGAGTTGTTTTCCGTTATCCCGATGAGAGAGCTGAGGATTTTCCAGGTGCTTGCGCAAAATCAATTCGCGATATTGCTTTTCGGGTGACGCCATTTTTTCCAATTTTCGAAAAACTGACAGCGATAAAAATACAAAAAAAAAACACTCTAAACTACTTCTACCCAAACTTTCAAGAGAAAATACCCAATGGGTAATTTTCTAGAGCGTTTTTAAGTGATGCAATTTGATGTGGGACACCCTTTATTTACAGCTGAAATCAAGGACATTAATTTTTACTCGCATTAAAACAAAAGTTAATTGGGCAACCATCCGTTACTTCCTTGGAGCACCAATAGCTTTTTTTATTGTTCTTCCAGTCAATCAATCAACTTCCTCTTCGATTTCTTGAAGAGTAGGGGTCAAAAAGAACGGATAAAGATAATTTAACAAACCAAATTGCATTTTATTCATTAAGAAATTAAAAACTTCACAAGAATAATTCTACTCCCTGCCACGCCGTCCTGCGGCAGTTAGCCGTCGTTTTGGCCACGAAATTATTTGAATATACTTTCCTCTTCAAATTGGACCAGAACTTCTTGATTTCGTGGAGCTGGGACACGTTGGGAGGGTTGGCATGCTTGTGCACCACCGGAATGCCCCATCGCTCCATTTCCTCCAGCGCCCGCTTCGAATAGTGGGCCGACGCAAGATCCGGCCAAAACACCACGTCGTCATCATTGTGGTACTTTTTAGGGAAGGCGGTAACTTCTGGGAAGCACTTCGTACTGTAGATCTCGCCGTTCACTGCCAGCCCCAACAAAAATAAGAGGGGACGTGACATGCCCTTTTCACTGATTGTGAGCCACAGCAACCTTCTTTGGGAGCTTCGTGTGCGCTATGTACTTCACATCGCTGCTAATTTCTTTTAACTGGGAGGTTAAGTAGCCTTTGCCTTGCCAGTCGTTAGCGTCTAAAGTGAGGTAGGTGTCATCGTCCATAACGACCACCTCGTTCCGCTTCGCCGGGAAGATCGCTTTGACCAGAATCTTCAGCCGTTGTTTCTGGGTTTCCGCAACGCACGGAAAAAGTGGTCACCTTGCCTTCCGTCTTCCGTTTGAGCTTCTGTTTAATCCTCCAATCTCTTAAAACGGTCGGAACCAGGCTTCCACTCGATGGACGCTCCATTTCCTGAAGTGCCAGAATCTTGTAGATGTTTTCGCGATCGTAACCGGCCGACACAAAGTGGCCCACGATGGCCGACTTTCTTAGGCCCAGATGGAGCAGGCGGTACAAACAAACCATAGAACGAAGTTGTTTCACTGTTCTCGCCATTGCTTCCGTAAACAAACTGATAGATTTGTCAAATGTTCACAGTATATAGGCAACCAGTATATATTGACTATACCGATACTATACCGTGGACCGATCACCATGATAGTCATTGCATCAATCCAGCTTGTCTCCCTTCTTATATATAGGACACACGATACCTTTCATCCAATCATCCGGTAAACACTCTTCCTCCAAAACATGGTAGTTACCCAGTGCAGCGCCTTAGCCAATGCTTTCCCACCGTATTTCAGGAGCTCGCTTGGGAGTTGGTCAACTTTCTGGAGGGTTGGGGACAGAATCCTGTTATCTTCTGGGTTTGTTCTTAGAATTATTACCGTGCCACCTTCATTTGCTGTAACATTGTCGTCTAGGTGCTCGTCAAGGTATTGCTTCCACCTTTCGTTCACCTCACACTCATTTGTGAGAAGGTTACCTTCCAAGTCTCTGCACATATCGGTTTGTGGTCACATAGTGAATGTTGAGAGATTTCTATCCCACAGTCACAAAACTGACAGATATCTGTTTGACTTCTTTTTATCTTTTGAAATGATGTCTCGACGGGCAGTGTCCAGTGAGTAACCCAATAAGCTGCATGATTTTTTTTTTAATTTAAATTTAGAATTTTTACTGCGATTCGTTTGTTTGGAGTTATGAACAATTTGGACTACCTTGGTGGGGATTTATTTTTTTTTTTATTTTCAACCACTCGTTTTCATACCAAAATTTAAAAAAAAAATCCGAAAAGTGGCGTCTTCCAATTTGCTTATAGTTTGCTTCAGGTAAGTATTTGATTTGTTTATTTTTTTTCTAGGTAGCAGCTAGGAAGAAAGTTTATTAAATTATAGGTACAAAACACTTTCCTATATAGGGCGTTTGCGAACAAACAAATCATCAGTTAACCGCGAACATCAGCAAGTGATTCATTATTAAGACGTGCATGAATTGATTTTGAAGAATAGGCTTCATCATGCTTCAAGGGCAGGGAAATAAAACATCAATAAAAATGGAAAAATAGCAATGAAAATATGTGAAATCGCCAATAAATTATTAAACACTGTGCGAACGAAAAAAATCATAATTCGTGCTAGAAAAACTAACAATAAAAATAAAAAAATTATAATTAAATTTCCATAATTACAAAGTGACCGGTAAAACTTTCAAAAGAGCTATGGAAATTAGTATAAACGCAATAATAAGCTGATATTTTTCCGTCATAATAACAAGTTCTAGCGGTATGCATGTGAAAATAGTATTCAAATCTCTCAAATCTTTCCAACAAATCGCAATTAAAATTTAAAAAAAATTAAAAAATATTATTAGGTGCGCAACTAAGTTCCCGCTGTTTAGTAATAGATGGCGCCAGTAGTAAGTGCTGGTCGAATGTTGTACATCTCAAGCGTCATAAACTAAGCTCAGACATATGGTAAACAAACCGCTTTGCCAAATCAGTGATTTTGGTTTAGTGTTATATATTTTGGTTGTTTGAAGATGTCTGATTTCGTGCCAAATAATCGTCATTTGCGGGAAGTGTTGATTTTCTTCTTTCATTCGAAGAAAACGGCGGCTGAAGCACATCGAGAGCTTCAAAAAGTTTACGGTGATGCTGCTCTGAGTGGAACAACGTGTCGTGATTGGTTTCGTCGCTTCAAAAACGGTGATTTCAGTGTTGATGATCGTCCGCGTGAAGGAAGGCCAAAAAACTTCGAAGACTCTGAATTGGAGGCATTGCTCGATGAGGATCCGTGTCAAACGCAAGAAGAGCTTGGTTCAGGATTAGGAGTTTCCCGCCAAGCCGTTTCTAAGCGATTGCATGCGTTGGGAATGATTCAAAAGCAAGGAACTTGGGTTCCTTACGATTTGAAGCCAAGAGATGTTGAGCGTCGTTTTTTCGTCTGTGAACAACTGCTCCAGCGGCAAAAAAGGAAGAGTTTTCTACATCACATTGTGACGGGTGACGAAAAATAGATTCATTACAGTAACCCAAAACGGAAACATTCATGGGGAATGCCCGGGTATGCTTCAACATCGTCGCCTAGGCCGAATATTCACGCTGCGAAGGTTATGCTGTGTATTTGGTGGGACCAAGTAGGTGTTATTTATTATGAGCTGTTGAAACCAAACGAAACCATTACCGGGGAACGGTATCGAACTCAATTGATGTGATTGAGTCGAGCACTGCACGAAAAACGGCCACAATACGAGCACAGACACGAAAAAGTGATTCTTCAGCATGACAACGCTCGACCTCACGTTGGGAAACCCGTGAAAACCTATTTGGAAACGCTAAATGGGACCACCCCACCCGCCTTTTTTTTTTTTTTGTCGGTGTGTTTTTTTTTTTTTTGGTGGGGGGGGCTGGTGTCGGTTTATTTTTTTTTTAAAGTTTTTTTTTTTGTAAAAAAAAAAAATTTTTAATGTTTTTTTTAAAAAAAAAAAAAAAGTGTGGAGATGTATTTTTTTTTTATTTTTTTTTTTTTTTTTTTTTTAAAAAAAAAAAAATGTGGGGCGTGTTTTTGTAGCTGTCATTATTTCACTCGAGTTTCTCAAACAATTTCAAAGTAAGGAAATGAAGACGATCACAAGTCAGCTTCCGGAATCCGTTTGGTTGAAGACGAAAAAGACATGAGCATCACTGTTCAGAATCCCTTTGGTGGAAAGTACGGGAAATAACTCGCGATCCGCATTCTTCTCCGTCAACACCGACCAATCCTCCGAAAGTCGTAGAAACCCCGGCGTGCTTTGTGTCGATCGCGAGTGATACCGTGGCCGGTGGGAATGCCCAGCTTGGGTTGATCGATATATTTTTCCTGTAAAATCCGACTCCCGCGTTCATAGATATTGTGTTCTTATCTGAATCGTACAAACGGTCTATTACGCAAGAATAGTTCACTGTGTTGTTTGCGGAAACTTTGGTAGAAGGTTGAAAACTTTTGATTCTTGCGCTGGCCGAACTAGTTTGTGTGCACTTCTTGGACCGTCGAACATAACGTAATTAAATGGAATTCAGCTAAGTACTTTTTACTTTTTATATTTGTGGTATCAGTAGAGTTTTAGCTCCCGTAACGTTTGTTGTTCAGCGGGGGAAATTCCTTTAATCGTACATACATTTTTTGACCGTTTGGTTCGACCTAAAGCTATTTACAAACCATGAATATGTGAATATGTGTGTGTGCGTGAGTGTGCATGTGCGTGTGATAGAGTGTGTGCCTATATGTGTGTATGTGTATGAGCGTATGACTCTGTGTCGGCGCGTCCTTCTTTGCTTTTCAGAAAGCGAGTAATGGCGCTATAACCATAAGCCATAAAAGGCTAGGGCAAGAGTTAGTGCTCATGTCCCAACCAACAGTCAACTCTCACGCAAGAAAAGGCGCTACACTCTTGGATTTGGAGCTTGGATACAAGTGAGAAACGCCTGTGAGGACAACAAAGGAGTGCATTAACTTTCTTAGCCTTGTCACTCCCAACGACCAATATACATATAAATATACATATGCTTTCTCGCCAAAGAAAGCCTCCCGCACAATCCCATCCAACTTCCAACTCCAGATGTCTATGAAGGTTGCATGAGTTCTCAGCATCTTCTTAAGTAGACATCTAATCAACACTTCCCTCCCATCCCTTGCTGATCATAAGGACCTGGCCAGGTGTTGTGCAAAGAGATTGATGGATGAAGAGCCTGTCACACCCAAGGCAGCTCTTCTGGCGCTTCCATCGTCTCTACAACAGCCAACCCAGGATTGTGTATGGTCGGAAAATGCTATGTAATGCTATGCTGTAACCTTTGTTTTCAAAATAAAGTTCCTTTTTCACCAAAAACAGCGAGAACTTAGTTGCGCCCATTATAAAATATTTTTTGGGGTTTATGGGGAAAATTTTAAAAATGGAGGGCTTTGTTTTCTGTTTGGGGTTGAAATTTTTTTTTTGGGGGAAAATATTAGGTTTTTTTGGGGTGGTATTTTTCCTGTGTTGTTTTGAAGGTTGTGGTGTTTTTGTTTTTTATTTTTTTTTTTTTTTTTTTTTTTTTGTTGTTTTTGGGGGGGTTTTTTTTTTTTGGGGTGGGGGTGTTTTTGGGGTGTGGGGGGTTTTGTTGTGTTGTGGGTGGGGTGTTTTTTGTGGGGGGGGGGGGGGAACGGGGGGAAAAATTGTTTTTTTTTTGTTTTGTTGGTGGGTGGGACCACTGGGGTGGGCGGAGGTTTAAAAAAATTGTATATGGGGTTTTTTTGAAACGATAAGAACACCAAATGAAGTTTCTGACGTTTCGAAGGAATTTGATAAACTGCTATTGAAATTGAATTCAGCTTTTTCAAAAGCTGACACAACTGAGAAAAAATTTGAAGTTCTTAAACCATTGCCATATGTAAAAATAAAATCTTACTTTGAAGAAGCTACTCAACATATGGTTACTGAGTCGAAAAAGTACGATTTGGGAGTTCAACCTTTGTTAAAAACTGGGCAATCGTCAAGGACGACATCAGTCGGCCATTTCCTGGGTTGAAGATACAATTTTTATAAAATTACCCAATGGAGTTCGTCAAACTTTCAAAAGCGCCTTTTGCTTGCACCGTTGGATACATTATATGAAAAATATTTAGAATTATGCAAAAGTGAACAGGAATCTGTTTAATTTACCTCATTTTGGATACTTAGACCTAAACAATGTGTTTATACTAATTATTCATCAGTAAAAATACCGGGAAGACCGTAGAGTAGGTGAAGACTCTACGGGGCTGAGCTGGAAGCAACTCGGCGGGTCCATGGGTCGCGGATGGTGGGGTTCCATCAGATATGATGGACAGCTACTGAATACACGAATAATTAGCCCCGGACGTGCGGCGGGGACTGTTTAGGATTTGGGGGGACTGAGCAGTTGTTGGACTCTGTTGAGTTTCTTCCAAAAACCCACAAATATCCGAAAGCAGCCCTGACCCCGCTTTTTAAAAATAAGGGTAAAAGTCCAAGCCTTCACCCATTTGAGCACCTGTTCTCCATGTTAGGAGCGGCTGAGTCACGGTCTTGTTAGTGCGCCCAGGACTGTTAAACAGCAGCATCACGATGGTCCTCCTGCGAGATAGTGGGGTTGGTTGTGGGCCTTGCGAGCCGACACCATTAAAAAGGAATTGCAACGAATAATACACAAGGAAGAAATTCGAACCGAAACAATCGGCATGGACCTAGGCTACGAAAATGGACTAACGATCGGAAGCTCGGGACGTGGAACTGTCGATCTCTCAATTTCCTTGGAAGTACTCGCCTGCTTTCCGACGAATTGAAGAACCGCAAGTTCGACATCGTAGGGCTGCAAGAGGTGTGCTGGAAAGGATCCACGGTGCGTACGTTTCGGGATGGGCATACCATCTACCAGAGCTGCGGCAATACACACGAGCTGGGAACAGTGATGGGTGAGGTGCAGAAGCGGGTGATCGGATGGTGGCCAATCAACCCCCGAATGCGCAGGTTGAGGATCAAGGGCCGGTTCATCAACATCAGCATCATTAATGTGCATAGCCCTCACCTCGGAAGTACCGATGACGACAAAGATGAATTCTACACGCAGCTGGAGCGTGAATACGACCGCTGCCCAAACCATGATATCAAAATCATCATCGGGTATTTCAACGCTCAGGTTGGCCAGGAGGAGGAGTTTAAACCGGTGATTGGGAAGTTCAGTGCACATCAGCTGACCAACGAAAACGGCCTTCGACTTATCGACTTCGCCGCTTCCAAAAACATGGCCGTACGTAGTAACTTCTTCCAGCACAGCCTCCCATATCGGTACACCTGGAGGTCACCGAATCAAACGGAATCACAAACCGACCACTTTTGATAGATGGCCGGCATTTCTCAGACATCACCGACGTCAGAACCTACCGAGGCGCTAACATCGACTCGGCAAGCTACGCGCAATCGCTCGAAACTGCGCTGCCGGAAGAGGGCCAGCTCGACGAAACCCCTCTCGAGGACTGTTGGAACACCGTGAAAACAGCTATTAGCAGCGTGGCGGAGAACGTCTTAGGTTATGTGGAACGAAGCCGACAGAACGAGTGGTTCGACGAGGAATGTCAACAGGTGTTGAATGAGAAGAACGCAGCGCGGGCACTTATGCTGCGTCAAGCTACCCGTCATAGAGTGGATACAGACAGAAGCGGCGGCAGCAGACCCAACTCTTCCGGGAGAAAAAGCGCCGCCTGGAGGAAGAGGAGTGTGAGGAACTAGAACAGCTACACCGCTCACATGAAACGCGAAAGTTCTACCAGAAACTCAACGCATCCCGCAGAGGCCTCGTGCCGCGAGCTGAAATGTGTCGGGATAAGGATGGGAGAATCCTGACGGACGATCGTGAGGTGACCGAAAGGTGGAAGCAGCACTTCGATTGAATGGAGTACAGGAAGAGGACCAAGACAGCGATGGAAGAGACGTAGTCGATGCAGTAAGTGACGGAGATGTGCCACCCCCGACGATAGGTGAAGTTAAGGATGCCATCAAGTAGCTGAAGAACAACAAATCGGTTGGAAGGGATGGAATCGGAGCAGAACTTATCAAGATGGGCCCGGAAAAGTTGGCAAATTACTTGCATCGACTGATAGTCAGGATTTGGGATACCGGAGGAGTGGGAGGATGGGGTTATCTGCCCAATCTATAAGACAGGCGACAAGCTGGACTGTGAAAACTATCGTGCGATCACTGTCCTTAATGCCGCCTATAAAGTATTATCCGAAATCATCTTCCAGCGACTGTCGCCACCAGCAAATAGATTTGTGGGAAGTTATCAGGCCGGCTTCATCGAAGGACGGTCTACAACGGACCAAATCTTCACTTTGCGGCAGATCCTCCAAAAATGCCGTGAATGGAAGATCATGGACGAGAACAGCTTTCTGGGGAAGCTGACCCGACTTATCAAGGCTACGATGGATGGAACCCAATGCTGTGTGAGGATATTGGGTGGATTATCGGGTTCATTCGAATCCCGCAGGGGGCTTCGTCAAGGTGATGGTCTCTCTTGCCTCCTGTTCAACATTGCTCTGGAAGGTGTTATGCGACGAGCGGCGTTTGACATGCGAGGCACGATTTTCAATAGATCCTGTCAATTTATCTGCTTTGCCGATGACGTGGATATTGTCGGCAGAACATTTGAGGCGGTGGCAGGGCAGTACACCCGACTAAAGCGCGAAGCAGAGAAGATTGGGTTGAAGATAAATACTTCCAAAACGAGATACATGCTGGCAGGCGGAACCGAGCACGACAGGACCCGACTGGGCAGCAGTGTAACGATCGACGGCGATGAGTTCGAGGTAGTCGATGAATTTGTCTATCTCGGCTCACTGGTTACTGCGGACAACGATAACAGCCGTGAGATCCGGAGGCGGATTATCAGTGGAAGTCGTGCCTACTATGGGCTCCACAAGCAACTACGGTCAAACAGACTTAGCTCTCGTACGAAGTGCATCCTGTACAAAACGCTAATAAGACCGGTTGTTCTCTACGGACATGAGACGTGGACAATGCTTGAAGAGGACCTACGAGCACTCGGACGGGTTTTTGTGCAACGGGTGTTAAGAACCATCTTTGGTGGAGTACAGGAGGACGGACTATGGAGGCGAAGGATGAACCATGAGCTCGCGAAACTCGCCGGCGAACCCAGTATTCATAAGGTGGCAAAAGTTGGAAGGATACGCTGGGCAGAACATGTTGCGAAAATGCCGGGCAACTATCCGGCAAACATGGTGTTCGACGGGAATCTGGTTGGTACAAGACGACGTGGGGCGCAACGAGCAAGATGGTCAGACCAGGTGGAGCAAGACCTAGGGGGTACAAGGTGCCCAAGGGATTGGAGAGGAGCAGCCACGAATCGAGCATTATGGAGGGATATTGTGTATCAGGCTATGTTATAGTATTGCGACGTTATGCCATGTAAATAAAAATAAAATCATCAGTAATGGATGTTCCTGTTTGCGACCGATCGTGCTCTTATACTACCTATTGCTTTGTTCGGGTTCTAGCGATCTGTTTATTTCCCTCTTCCCAATGCCTAGCCTAGGTGAGAAATTATCCCTTGCTGTTGGGTTTATTTTTGGCATGCACCGACTATTTCACACATATTAGTCACATAAGCCTTTAGGATCATCATTCGAACATTATTGGGTTTGCACATACCTTTTTTTCGTAGAGTAGTTTGCCCGAACTTGTAGTTGATGATGTAATTACATGCTTTAAAACGTTGCACAGACGCCTCTTCAACAGTGAAAAACCATTCGATATGTTTTTCATAGATCGTATTTTGTTGGATGATTCTCCCCTTGTCAGTACTCAAACCATCGTACACCGTAGATTAGAACATAGTCGATTTGATTCTCTGTTCGTTGGCAAGTGCTCTCCAAGTGGCTTTGAGGATGTCTCTCCGGGGAAATAAGATACTTTGGACTAATTAACCACAGGAGGCCACAAAGCTCACGCATCGTAGCCGGTATCGATCAATGAGGCTGCAAGATGTTCGGCTCATTGCCTCCCATCCTATTTTTAATAAAAATCGCAAAAACGTTGAAAATCGCCAAATCAACCGTGTATGGTGTGCTCAAACGATTCAGGGAGCGAAAAAGCATGGATCGAGTGCCGCAAGGTAAGCGTCGTAGTGGAACATATGACCGCAAGCTGAACCAGAAGGTGTTGAGAACCGTCAGAGCAAACCCTGGACTATCAGATAATGAAATCGCACAAAAATACGCTGCTGCTCGCAGTAACGTTTGAAGAATTCGTTCGCGAGCAGCATATCGTTCTTATCGAGCCAGCAAGCAACCAAACAGAACGTGAAGCAAAGTTTGGTCACCAAAACTCGAGCTCGGAAATGTACCAGCAGGTTTTGACGAAGTACCAAGGATGCCTGCTCATCGACGATGAAACCTACGTCAAAATAGATTTCGGACAGCTTCCTGGCCAAAAATTCTACAAGACGACGGCACGAGGAGATGTTCCTGCGAAGTTTGAGTTTGCTTCTATGGACAAATGTGCCAAAAAAAAACTGATGATTTGGTCAGGGATATGCAGCTGCGGAGCAATGACCAAAGTGTTCGTGACGAACAAGACGATGGACTCGAAGCTGTACAAGGAATAATGCCTCAAAAACCGCGTACTACCTTTCATTAAAGCCAAGAAAGGTCCCGTGAAGATTTGGCGAGTTGCCACTACAGCCGGGAAGTCATCCAGTGGTACCGCGATAATAACGTAACTTTCATCGATAAAAACATAAATCCACCCAACTGCCCGCAGTTCCGGCCCATCGAGAGATTTTGAGCAATAATGAAGCGGAAGCTTAAGTAAAGTGGAAAAACGGCTCGGGACGCGACTCAAGTGACCAAAATGTGGAACAAATGTGCCAAGGAAGTTGACTCTGGCGGTGTGCAGCGTTTGATGGGAGGAATAAAGAAGAAAGTGCAAATTTTCATTAGAAACGAAGAGAAATGATTTGTATTGATATTTTTTCCTTAAATAACTGTGAATTACCTTTGTTTTGATGTATTAAACTTATTTGTACGTCAATCCGTTACCGATAGAAAGATGATTTTATCATTCCAGATTCTAAATGGACATAGCTTTACAGATGCTCTAGCTGTGCGTACAACGCTTCTTTTTAGCCATCGAGTTTCCCGCTTCCTGTGTGCAGCGCTCGTTGATGATGCTGTAGTTGAAGAAACGGCACAGGATTCTCAGCTTGCATGCTAGGAAACCATGCAATTACGCGTTGACGCGTTTAACCCAGCTCGTTGGTGATGCCACAGTTCCGGTAAAAAGTTGTCCAACAAAGTTCTTGCAGAGCTACGACCTCGAAGAAGCGTGGTTGAAACACGTCGCAGATTATCCTACCGCAACTCGGCGTGCAGAGCGACTTGCAGTTCCATTGTTCCTGTACATGTTCACTTCTGTATTAATGTCTAATCTTAACCCACTGTCCATGATGTTTAACGCTGGCACGAGGACCGTTAAGGGGCACCTCTAACATTGAAAACAGATGTCGACTTGAGGCTCTCGCATAGACACTCAGATAGGCTGCATCCTTCTAAAAGAGCATCCCCCCTTTCCTTTTTCAGCGTTGAAATAAACTATACGGTAGGAGGGTGGGTCCATAATTGAATGAAACACAGGTTTTTCTATCAGAGATTATATATTTTTTAACACAGTACCCTTTGAGTTCTGTACACTTTGCACAATGTTTCTCCACTTGTTTCTATTTCTTCCGAAAAAAATGAAATTGAGTCAAATTTCTTTCCGCCAATCCATTTCTTCAAGTTTGAGAATAAGAAATAGTCACTCGGGGTTAATTCTGGACAATAGATCGGATGAGAGAACAATGTGTACACCAATTAATGGATGTTTTCCTTGTCTTGTCTCGGTGGAAAAGAACTTGTTTCTTGGCAAAATGCGATCGTTTTATTTTCAAATCCTTATTAAATCGTCTAAATAAGTTGACACATTATTGGCCATTAATGATTTTCCACTTTTTAAGGTAGTCATCTGGCTTCTCCTGCTAGTCACTTATTGGGAGGTGATATTTTTAGATTACTACTACACACTCTAGCTAGGTTGAAACCAGACCAACTAATATATTTCGCTTATACTCTAACGCCATGATGGTGAGTACGTGACCCTTTTTGCTTACTATGCTATAAATGCGTTCGTCGCCCGGATGGCGTGATCACGATTTACGCCGATCATATTTTCTTTAGCTCCACCACACGCCCTATTTATTTATTTTTTATGTTTTGTGTATAGTTCAAATTTTCAAACATAATGTAATTCTCTAGATATAATGAAATATAATGTAATGTATGAAGATAATGAACACATAATGATACTATTTATCCTATTTAATTATTTATTACTGATCCATCACACTTCTTTATTGTACATATATTCTTACTCGATCTTGATAAATTAGTTCCGTTTTACCATTAACGACACCACTCGTTATCTTTTTGCAGCCAGTTATCATAATTGGGGTTTTAATTACATCGACCCCATTGCGCCGTATGGGGCTCCCTCCGTAGTTCGTTTAGCCGTTAACATTTCCAAGGTGCACCACGGGGAGGCAAACTACATGGCCCCTCTCTATTATAGCATCTAAGTGATCTTAATTGTAATCCTTTAGCAATACATTTTTCTTTTCGTAAACCCGGTGAACCAGCCTTAGACTCTGAAAACCTGGTGATGATGCTGCAAAAAAGGCTAAAGTGTCTTGTAGTCCGTTCATATCTAAGCATACATGCCAAATTTCCGTGCGATACTCCCTTTAGTTTTGTTTTGACAGCTGATGGTTGTTGACGTGTTTGGTATCATGTTGAAATGGATAAAAAAGATTTTCGTTCTCTCATAAAACATTATTTTCTGAGAGGCAAAACGGCGAAGAAAACAAAAGAAAAGTTGGATAAGTATTATGAGGCAAATGCTCCGTCAGATAACACCGTTAAATATTAGTTTCGAGAGTTTCGTGGTGGCCGCAAATCCGCAACCTTTCACCCCACCTGGTAATAAAGGAAAAAAAAATGTGTTCACCGAACAATTATAAATTTTCTGCAATTTACGATTTTTTTGAATGTGCAGGTTACGCAGACAGTCGTGGAGTGTACGATTATTAATCAAATCAACACGAATTTCAACGAAAACAATGTGTGAAATAATCATGTTGTTTCGAACAGCTGTAATCAGTCCATTGTCAAGTTCTACGTATAATTTTATGCTTATATTTTTGTTCAACTTCAAGAATGACTAACAAAGTGTATCTCGGAAATCAAATCGTTCGTGGCGAGAGTAACAACATTTCTGCTTTGCAGAAAACCTTGTGTTTTTGATTCACTGTCAACAACACGCTTCAACAATGTTGTATAGCTTCCGCATAACCAACGATAATTATATTGATTTGATTCCGAAATGTCGGGAAAGTATGCTTTATGTTGCTGCAGCTGTTGAATTCCATTTACTCACCCCAGCTGAAACGTGCATTTGGAAATAATATCGCGAAACTGGCGACAAACAGTTAATGATTTGGGAAACTCAATTCAACAACTCAAATGTTTCTATATAACTTTGATTCAAATAAGCAATTGTGCGTCAATGATGAGTCATGAATGAATAGGATATTAAATTTGAATCAAATTTTCCGAACTTTTCGACTCACTTCAGTATTAGGAGCAACTAAGAAATCAAATTGGATCAAATTTTCCGAACTTTTCGACTCACTTCAGTATTAGGAGCAACTAAGAAGTCATGTAAGTGTGTTTTATGAATAATGATATCAAATTGGCTGGCGTTCTACTTATTAACGACTTGTGTAATTTTTTCTACAAAAATAATATGTTTGGTTATTATGTTAGTTTTCCGCGCAACGAAAACTAAAATTGTTGTTTGAATTAGTTTATTTATTTATCAATCAATTTAGTCCACTTCAATTTGTTTGGGCTCTAAAAATAACCAACAAGAATCGTTCATTTTAAAACGGGATTTTAATTCAATAGCACCAATGAAACATATATTGATCCATTCCAGAATAAAAATTCAGGAGATGTTTAATTTTAAAACTGTTCTAATTTATTATAATTAATATTTTTTTAATGTGAAGGAATTCTTTTCTCTCCATATCTTTCTCTAGTAAACAAACTCATACTTTCGAAGCCAAATGTTGAAATGGAATTATTCCATTCATCAAAATTGTATTCATCATTCATAATCAGAATTATATATTACAAGAAAACATTCATAAGATATGTTTTCGTTATTCAGAAAAATATTCATACCGCAGAGAGATTTCAACAAATGCTTCCCACATTTTTGTTAAATTTGTTTGAATAGGGTATGTGTCCCTTGACTCAGCCTAATATGCATCGATCGATTACATTTTTTATTATTACTCATACAAAATTTAAGCTATAAGCGATATTTAGCTTGCTATACACTTGCTTAGATACGTTAAATAAGATGTTTGGTAATATGTATCACGAAAAGTTACACAACTCTTTTTATAAAGTCAGAAACTTTCGAAGGATATGGATGTAATGTCGGTCTATTAGCTTCAAATTGGGTCTATTCATGGATGCACCTTGTCCCATTCGATCGATTTTTTAATAAATGCATGGTTTTTATTCAAAATTTTATGATTTAAGGCATTGCCAGCTGCATTCGCTTTATCCAACATAAAATTTCAAAAAACCAACTTAACTTAAACTGCTTTGAAACACTGAAAAGATTTTCACATATGATTTATTGTCGGTTCGATAGTGAAAACATAATAATTCACTCTGCACAGGTTTTGTTCCTTTGGTTTTTCTTTATATGAGTCATTTGGAAAATATTTAACCGAAACTTATACATTTTTACCGAAAATTTTATCAATAACAACATTTTTACTAAGTTATCCAGACAACAGGCCATAGTTGGGAACAAAGAAAAAAATTTGTCCTCAACATTGGGTCCACGATTTTCTTGTAAAATCATTGTTATTTTATCTATGTGGACAGTTAGTTTATAACGTGTGACTATTTTCTGTACATCTTGGTTGCATTATTTGGTTTGTTGCTTCAATTTAGCCAAATTTAGATCATTCGAAGATCAGGAGTTAATTTGTTCAGCATAACCAGTGAAATCATGATGTCTAAAAAGTTACGAAAATCTTAAATTACACGGAAGTGAACAACAGTAAATTGATTAATAATGTTCGAAATGCTTCCAATTAAATCGGTTATCATGATGGCAACATAATTTTGTTGATTATCGCTGAATTAATGACATATTTGGTACATAGGCCGAATGAAGGAGCTAGGCTAACATTACATCCCCTTACCCTACAACATCATTTTTGAACCCCACCTTTAATACATGAATAAAAAGCATGAAAAATGCATTTCTGATAAGATGGAAAGTTCGAGTCTCCGGTAAAGTTGCTCAAACGGTCAAGGGCATCCAGAAGGTGGACATTTTAGTTCGGAATTCCACCGCTACGTGGCGCTAGTGAGCATGCAAAATTGATCATTTTCAACTTGTTCTATCTCGTGATTCTGATAAGATAGAATATTCTAGTCTTCGGCCAAGCTGTTTAGAAAGTCAAGGGCATCTGAAAATTGGACCCTTTTGTTTGGAATTTCACCGCTACGTGGCGCTAGTAAGCATGTAAAATTGAGCATCTTCATATTTTTTCTTTCTCGGGATTCTGATATTATGGAAAGTTCTAGTTTTTAGAAAAGTTGTTCAGACGGTCAAGGGCATTCGGAAGGTGGACCATTTCGTTCGGAATCTCACCACTACGCGACGCTAGTGAGCATGTAAAATTGAGCATTTTCAACTTGTTTTATCTCGTAATTTGATAAGATGGAAAGTTCTTGTCTTCGGCAAAGCTGTTCAGAAAGTCAAGGGCATCCGAAAAGTGGGCAGTTTGGTTCGGAATCTCACCGCTACGTGGCGCTAGTGAGTATGCAAAATTGATCATTTTCAACATGTTCTATCTCGTGATTCTGATAAGACGAAAAGTTCTAGCTCTCGGCAAAGCTGTTCAGAACGTCGAGGGCATCCGTAAGGGGAGCAGTTTTGTTTGGAGTTCCACCACTACGTGGCGCTAGTGAGCATGTAAAATTGAGCATTTTCAACTTGTTTTATCTCGTGATTTGAAACGAGGGAAAGTCCAAGTCTTCGTCAAAGTTATTCAGAAGACCAAGGGCATCCGGAAAGTGGTCAGTTTGGTTTGAAATTCCACCGCTAAGCAGCGCTGCTGAGGAAGTATAATTCAGTATTTTCAACTTGTGAACTTCTGAACTCGGGATTCTGATAAGATGGAAAGTTCTTATCTTCGGCAAAGTTTTTCAGTTAAAAAAGCTATTCGAAATCAGATACAGTTGCTTCACCTGATGCGATCTTTCGTATTTTTTGTCATCCAATAGCCTGACCTGTTGCAAGCTTTGAAAATTCCTCATGCAATAGCCTGACCTGTCGCAAACTATTCCAAATTTTTCTACAAATCAGTCTCAGTATGAGAATAAAATTTTCACTTGTTCTCGTAGATTTTCACACGAAGCAATGTTTGCTTGACCTGTCGCAAGCTTATCTTCAATTCATATCATTCGTAAATTCTACAATTGATCTGTTCTAATTTTCATGTTACCTATCGCACATGGAAACTGGCGATATTTTTCCCCGTATCATTTTAATCCTTCTTTCCAGCGTTTACTATTTTTATGTTACTATTTTTTATTAACAATTCTGGAGCTGTTTTTGCGCCATTGTCGTGATTTTTTATGTTATGTTTTCGTGGAGCCATCTTGCAGCTTATATTTTCTAATTATGCGTTTATCCGCTCCGAAGTTAGTCGAGTGAATCTAGATCATCTAGAATCATGAAAAGAGGAGATTATTCAACACATTCACACATACTAGCGTAAGCTGGTTTTGGCTCACGATAGAATTTTATATTTAGTCAGTTCTCAAACCCAAAGCGGTTTTAGCAAACGTATAACTCGCCCATTTACCAAGCATATTAAACCTTGCATATTATTGCCGACTTAGATTGCATACAAACCCCAGCTAGATTATGTCAATCTAATATAGTGAATCCAATAAAAATCAATTCATATTTTCACAAAGTCACTGCTCCTCAGACCAAATGGAAAGTGAAACATCAACAACAACCATAAACAACAATTAATATTTGAATTGCTTTTCTCATTGTGATTGATCACTTCAAAATAAATTTCGGTGGGTAAGTGTTAGTTGAAATTAAGATTGTTTTAGAGTATTATCGTTTCAGGATTACTCTCCACACCCTGCAACTAACTTTACTCTGTAAGACCACGAAGCTTGTGGTTTTTGACGTAGGACTACGTATGTTTTTTTTTTCAAAACTGAGGTACATGTTGCGAGTGAGAAAAGTTGGAGCATCACGAAAAGTGTTTAGGTTTTGAACGTTAATAACTAAGTCATTACTCGATCGATTTCCAAGATATTTGCACCAATCGATTGGGACTTTTTCTACGCTTTGATTCCATTATTTAGAACTATTGATTTTTAACATGAAATTATTGGAAATAACGTAAATATAAGGTGATGTTTTATAATTGCGTTTTGCAGAGTAAATTTACTAAATGCACAGCATTTTCCTATCACAGATTTCAAATGTAAGAAAGGAAGGTCATATAAGCAGAAGTGATAGCTATTTATTTAATGTTGGTAATGTCCTCTTCAAATTGCACAATCAGTCCCTAAAACTGCTTCTGTGCGTTTTAGTGCGTTGGGTAGAGTACCTACGTCAATTCCGAGAGGAATCTAAATATTTTGAGAAAGTGTTTTTAAGAACAACTGAAATGTCGCAGTACATGTCTGCATAGTATATGC
Organism: Aedes koreicus; assembly: GCA_024533555.2. NCBI lineage: Eukaryota > Metazoa > Arthropoda > Insecta > Diptera > Culicidae > Aedes > Aedes koreicus. The sequence goes on from JAHHFK020000699.1 coordinate 150,995, forward strand.
GTGAATTACTCAAGCGTGCAAATAAGCAGCAATCATAGCGTCCGCCAAAATATCGAGAACTGCTGCTGTGACCTCCGTTTGCAACGCAAGAGGCATTTTGTGTTCTTCTTAAATCACCGACCAATGATCTTGATTTTCAACGATGAAACATCTAATAATGACAACAATTATCGTTATAACAATCAGCAAACATTCATTAGTAATTGAATTTATATTCCCTAACAGATCCTCAACTCCGCACCATGAAGATAATTGCCCTCTCAATCATCGTAGCCAATATAACCGTGGCCGTATCATCATTTGAACCAAACGACTCTTTGCAGGGCCAACAAATGCTTTCTAAGGTGTGTACAATAGAATTTTCCCACATACTTCTTCCTAATGCTGGTTTAACGTTTCATTAGAACCACATCCGCACTTTTTTTACCTAGACTACGTCCATCGGCAAGGGTAGGGGTTAAAATAAAATTTGAAAAGTAGCGACCGTCACGAATAATTGAAACACATTGAACGTTAATAACTTTATCATTTCTCGATAGCTTTTTAAAATTGTTGGAGATTTTAGCCAATTTTCAAAAATATCATTAATACTTGACTTTGAATTTCCAAACAGACCCTCAATAATGTATAACGCGATAAAGATAATGGTCTCCAGCAGGTCGATCATATCAACACAATCACCTCTGTCAGTACAGCCGTTGCCCTTTCATAATACCAACATTCAAATCCAGTCTAGGGTCGCTGTTGGGGAACCGATCCTTTACTCCTTCGATCCTATGTGGCTCCCCAACACTCGACCGGGTTGGTTGTTTGATGGGCCGTTGGAGTGTTTCTTCCCAGAAAATTTAGTGGGCCATTCCTCCTTCAAATCAATCTACACACACTCGCAGATAAACAGTATATTTACAATAAACACAAACTACACATTATACATTTATTTTCTTCTTAATCCTAACATCAAAAAATACTATACAACTAACAACAATTAAAAAAAACCACGGGCCATGCGAAGCCCTTCACCGACGTGCTGGCGATTCGATAACGGGTCGAGTTGGAACTGGTGCGATATGATGATATTGATCACCGTCACACCGGCGATCGATGTTCGTGGATATCGTCTATAGTGCGAATGAGATCCTGCTCTCTCATGACCTCCAGATTACTCCATTGTCTTCGATCGGCATAATCACCACTGTCATCGTAAGGTAGGTGGCATCTCACTTCGTTCAGCGAAAGAAGAAAGTTCGTTCGATCCAGCGCTCCGTTATTTTGGCAGATTTATTCGAGTGCGATCCTTGGAAATAATTAGTTTTTTTTTCTCAAAATCTATTCACTTCAGTGAAAGGAGTGAAAGTGAGTTTTTTTTTCTAAGAAGGCAGTGTGGTTTTCCAGTGAAATAAGAAAATCAAGCAGTGCTTGCTGGCGAATTATCATCCCGCTCATTTTCGCTTCATCTCCGCGTGGTGACGCTAACCAGCGTTACACTACTACATCGCCAACGGTCATCCGACATCGTCGAGCGAGTGCACCCGAAGGCGATCGGATACACCCGTACACCCACGCAGCGCACCGCTCCCCGCTGCCCGCATAGAAGTGCGACGTTCAGGCATACGGTGCGTCAGCAGCAGTAGGAGCAGCAGCAGCAGCAGCAGCAGCAGCAGCAGCAACAGATCAGTAATATTAGTTAAGTTTTGACGTAGGACTTACGTCTCTCTTTTCTATTCCTGTATAGGGGCGCCGTTCTAAAATTTCTGAAATCGCAACCGTTACGCGGGTTTGGAGACTTTGAACAATAATATCTCCTCTCTGGCCTACAGAAATTTTACGATAAGTATTTCATTCGAAAGGTAGAACATCAAAGCTGAATCCCGGTTGATAACTACATTCATTACATTTGTTTAAACTAATTAAAATGTACTTTAAAGAAAAATGTTTAAATGCACAACGCTATTGGTCGAAAATGACATCATGTTTGCGCTTCGCTCTGATTGGTTCATACTGCCACAGTTACCGTGCCAACGAATATCAAACATGAGGGGAAGACCGACCAATCATCAGTTCTCGCTGTGCAGCCGTATGCGACAGACGTGCTCGGCAAGCACGTCGGTAGAAAACGCCGCCCGTGAACACAAGAAGACCAGAATCATCCCACGTCACCTGCAGCTAGCCATCCGCAACGACGAGGAGCTGAAAAAAACTTTTCTCCGGTGTGACCATTTCACAGAGTGGTGTCCTGCAGCCCAAGAAGACTGAAGAAAATTTCAATCGCGAACCATGTTATCAACTAAAATCCGTCCTTTTCAGGACGATCAAATCAAGTTGCCAACTAAAGAGTATGTTTGATTGAAATTTCTCTTTAGCTCTTCGAATTTTCATTACCACGCAGCGGCTCAATATGGCGTTTAAAAAGCCGCGTCCCGGAGAAAATGGCCAATTCAATCGCCCACATAATCTTCGTGGTCAAGTGATTGGCGGCGTCACCCGTTGTTCATTGCCATGAAGTGAGGGTTCGATTCTCGCTCAAGCCTGTGTAACTTTTTGCAACATGAAAATGTCCAGTCTAATCCACTGGGTGTTAGGTTAAGTTGTTCGTTGTAATTCGCTCTATGGTCAATGTTCAGTCTGTACAATCTCGAGTAGAAGACGTTGCAAATGTCAATTTTTATCGTAGTATTTCGTGCTGCCAAACACTCAGGCCGTCCTGCTGCCCAAGAAGACCGAGAAGAAAATTTCAATCACGAACCATGTTCCCTCCGTTAACAACTAAAACCCGGTCTTTTAAGGACGAACAAATAAATTTGCCAACTAAAGAGTATGTTTGATTGAAATTTCTCTTGAGCTCATCGAATTTTCATTACCACGCACCGGCTCAACATGGCGTTGCTTGAAAAGCCGCGTTCTTGAGAAAATGATCAAAATTTGTTATTAGTATCTATTTATAAATCTCTATTTGCCATGTTAAAACTAGCAAGCACGTTGGATATTCAACAAACGAAATATTAACAGTTAATTTGAGCCGAACTGGAACACGGCAGACTAATTATGTGTTTCACATATTCAGTGTAGGCGGTAAGTTAGCTTCATTGTAGTTCTTGTTGTACATAGGTTCATAGTGGATTAGTTGCAGATAATAGAATAGGTTAGTTGCAGGTAGTTTTAAAATGTGAGTTATAATTTTTCCGGCCAATATTTAAAAACTCTATTGTTTTGCAGTTTCAGAACCAAGTGTGTCTATATCTCAGCTCCCTTTGGATAGGGTTCTGAGGCCCTGACAAGGGCCGTTTTTCTGTTGCCTGAGTAGAAAAGATGCGAATTTAACCTCCGAAACGCCTATCACTCTAATGAAAACAAATGATTTCATTTCCACGCTACTGTCTGGCGTAACAACTGAGGCCCGTCCCCTTTTGTAAAATTTGATTCGCGTTGCCTTCGTTGATACCTGATTCCTGTCATGTAAAGGTATATGCCATTATATCATTCATAATTGGATCATCGACACGTTCAGACGTGTGTATCCCGCTCTCGTGATAAAAAAGCGCTTTTCCGAGTTTTTCGCCCGGCTCCTGGAGATCGAGTGGACGCCCCCTGATGTGGCTGGCACGTCCTCTAGACGAGGCAAGCGGAAAAAGCCCGACGTCGACGCTGACGTAAATCATCCTTCCGCAAACAACTAAGATCTGTCCTTTTCAGCACGACCAAATCAATTTGCCAACTAAAGAGTATGTTTGATTGAAATTTCTCTTGAGCTCATCGAAATGTTTATTAGCACGCCCCGGCTCACCATGGCTTGCTTAAACTGCCGCGTCCCGGAGAAAATGGCCAAATCAATCGCCCACATCATCTTCGTGGTCAAGTGGTTAGCGGCGTCGCCCGTCGTTCAAGCGGTTGTTGTCATGAATTTGAGGGTTCGATTCCCGCTCCAGCCAGTGGAACTTTTTGCAAAACGAAAATGTCCAAACTGGTCTATTTGGTATTAGGTTAAGTTGTTCGTAATTCGCTCTACACCCAAACTCAGAAAGTAAGATTATAAGACAATTTCGCTTGATTTTGTTCCATTCTAGCTATTGATCGTAACTTGGATGAAAAATCTAACATTAGTTGTGGGCAAAATAGCAACAGCAATTCGCAATGAAAAATTGAACCATATACGTGAGGTTGTACGCAGTGATATTTAGTTGATGAGTAAGAGATGAGTGTCCCGAAAGTCAGATGGCTCACCAAATTATAATTTATCGATTACAAGATCAAGATTTGAACCGTGACCGTCAGAGCGGCGGCTCATCCATATTGTATATTGATATATTGGTGATGATTGAATAAGGATCCTACAGCGATAAATTTGTTTCGAGCTATTTTTGCTTACCAGTCGCTTGCACACACTTGCATGGCTTCATTTGTACCATAAAACGCTTTGTGGATCAAAATGGGCAAAATTGCCTTTTCTGAATCATGCGAATTTCTCAAGATATGATTGCAAAACTGCAATTGCATTTTTTGCCACCTTTTCAACTTTTGGGTGTATGTTCAATCTTCAGTCCGTACATCTCGAGTTGAAGACGGTGTAAATGCCTATATTTATCGTAGTATCACGTGCCGCCAAACACTCAGGCTGTCCTGCACCCCAAGAAATCTGATAAGAACATTTCAATCGCGAACCATGTTCTCTCCGTAAACACAGGATCCATCTCACAATTACAAGCACGTTGGACATTTCAGCGCCAACATTTGATTAGGGCGAATTTGCTTTTGTAAACAAACACTTTGCTAATTTATCGGAAATTGAATACAATTCTTTCAAATTGAATGTATCAGCGGATAGAAATAAAGCTCTTCTTCCTCAAAGAGTGCTAAATTTGTATTTGTGACCTTTTGTTCAAGAGCAAATGACTACGAAAGCCATTGTTTACAAAAGCAAATTCGCCTTAATCTAATGTTGGCGCTGATTTAACAAACAAAATATCATTAACAGTAAATTCGAGCCGAACTGCAGTTTCTATAAATTTTCGTGGAGAACCAATAGCAGAAGAAGAGCCGGAGCCTCACACACCAATAGCATAGGGTTTCATGGTTCTATAGACTGAATAGAATATAGTAGAAATTTATTAATTCGATGACATCAATTTCTTCACATCAACAAGCAGTCCTACGTCAACTTTGCAGTTATGTCACTGACAGAACTCAACCTTTCGTTTTTTCCCCTGTCTCTCATCCCACTAGAGTTTAGCGTTAATTTGTGTGTGTTCCTATTCTGTGTTTGTGTGTAATTTAAATTGTTGGGAGCGTTCAACGCTCCCACGAGTAAGGCAAATCATGCATGTTGAAGAGGTTTCTTCGACTTGGACGGTTTGGCAGAAAAAGTACCTTTGCCACCTGATGATGGGGAGGCACAAACAAAATTCCAACCGCGATCTTATCCAATGGACTCGGTCGGTCCATGGGTTGTCTACTTTCAGCCCAAAATTAAACCTCTGAATGTGTACCAAATAACTACTGATTTGACGAAGCGATTCTCAGCCGTGACAGAGATCACGAAAGTTAAATTTAATAAACTCCGTGTTGTCGTCTCTAATCTGAAGCAGGCTAATGAGATTGCTTCCTCCCAGCATTTTACACTGGAATATAGAGTTTATATTCCAGCTCGTGATGTGGAGATTGTAGGAGTGGTCACAGAGGCGAGTCTGTGCCCTGAAATTTTGGAGAAGCGGGCGGTTGGCCGATTCAAGAACTCTCTGCTCCCCCCAGTTCAGATACTGGAAGTAAGAAAGTTAGTTAAAATATCGCACAGCGAGGGTAAGAAAAAAGTTACCCCCACAGACTCGTTTCGGGTGACCTTTTCTGGCTCTGCCCTTCCTCACTACTTAGAACTGGACAAACTTCGGCTACCTGTGCGGTTATTTGTACCCCGGGTAATGATCTGCCAGAACTGCCAGAAGATGGGGCATACGGCCTCCCATTGCGGCAATAAGACACGCTGCTCAACTTGCGGCGAGAAACATGAGGCTGGTCCCTGTGCAGATAACACACTAAAATGCGTTTTCTGCAAGGGAACTCCTCCCCATGCTCTCTCGTCATGCCCGGCGTACAAACAACGCGGGGAAAAATTGGAACGTTCTCTAAAACAACGTTCAAGGCAATCTTTTGCAGAAATGCTTAAGAAGGCCTCGCCACCCGATATCAATACAAATCCTTTTGCTCCTCTGTCAGATTTGGTTGAGGAGGGGACATCTTTCAGTTTTCCGGAAGGTGCTTCACGGAAGCGAAGACGTATCCGAGCAGGGAAATTAGCTGAACAGAAGCCCCAAATCAACATGCCCAATTCAAAGAGCAGTGGAAATAAGGATAATCCAAATCCTCCTGGTTTTCGAAGAGCCAACTACACACAGGATTTCCCATCTCTCCCGGGGACATCCAAAACCCCTGATGCCTCGATCTTAAGAACAGAAGCCCCCTCTTCATCTGGGCTGTTCTCATTTGATGATATTGTGGAAGGTATTTTCAAGTACCTCGAAATGTGTGACCCTCTTAAAAGCATTGTTATGGCAATACTTCCCACTGTGAAAACTTTTTTGAAGAAAATAGCATTAAAGTGGCCCCTCCTTGCAGCTATCATTTCCTTCGATGGATAATTTGCCAAAGGAGGTCGGGGATTTGATCACTGTGCTGCAGTGGAATTTTCGAAGTCTTATTCCTAAACAATATCGGTTGTGATGCATTTCCTTTTTGTGAAACATGGCTTTCACCCGAAATCGATCTTCCGGTTCAAGATTTCAACATAATTCGGCTTGATCGTGAGGATTCACGTGGAGGAGGAGTACTTTTGGGGATCAAAAAGTGCTACTCCTTCTATAGAGTGAATTTTCCTCCTATTCCAGGTATTGAAGTTGTCGCATGTCAGGCTGTTATTAAAAATAAAAGCCTTTGCATTGCTTCCGTTTATATTCCTCCTAGAGCCTCAATAAACCAGAAACAACTTTCAGATATTTGTTCGGTTCTTCTTGCTCCGCAGTTGGTCATGGGAGATTTTAACTCTCACCGGTCTTCTTTGATTATGACCTCTGTGACAACTTCAATATGACCGTTCTCAACAATGGAGAAATTACACGCTTGGCTGGTCCATCCTCACTTGGCAGTAGGTTAGACCTCACACTTTGCTCGAATTCATTATCGTTGGACTGCACGTGGAATGTGATCCAGGATCCCCACGTCACGGGAAACCATCAACGTCACGTATGATCTAACTCATAGTATCGATTAAACAAGGTTCAAGACAGCAACAGATGAAGCCGTAACAACGGTAGAATTGCTTCCACCGCTGGAGGAATATAACTTCCTCTCCAACCTGATCTTAGACAGCGCGCTTCAAGCTCAAACTCGACCAGTTTCAGGAACGTCATTTCGCAGGAAACCTCCTTCCCCATGGTGGGATCAGCAATGCACCGAGGTTTACCGCAAAAAGTCCGACGCGTTCAAAGTTTTTCGTAGACGTGGAACACCTGAGCACTTCGAAAGGTACACGGCTCTCGAACGAGAATTTAAGAGCCTCATCAAGGCCAAGAAACGCGGTTACTGGCGCCAATTCGTGGACGGGCTATCGCGTGAAAAGTCGATGAATACCTTTTGGAATACGGCGCGAAGATTGCGTAGCAGAATTACGAACAACGAGAACGAGGAGTATTCGTACCAATAGATCCTCAAGTTCGCGCGAAATGTTTGTCCAGATTCTGTGCCAGCACAAATGTTTCCTCGCGAAACCACGAATTCGATAGATGAGATCAGCCAACCTTTTTCAATGGTAGAACTCTCTCTCGCACTCCTTTCGTGTGGCAATACGGCTCCAGGGGCTGATAGAATCAAGTTCAACTTGCTTAAGAACCTTCCAGACGTCGCTAAGAGGCGCATGTTGCACTTGTTTAATCAGTTTCTGGGTCTCAGCATTGTACCGGATGACTGGAGACGGGTGAGAGTTATTGCCATTCAAAAACCTGGTAAACCCGCGTCCGACCACAACTCCTATCGACCCATCGCGATGTTATCTTGTATTCGGAAGTTGTTGGAGAAAATGATCCTTTTCCGTCTGGACAAATGGGTTGAGACGAACAACCTGCTTTCAGATACTCAATATGGTTTCCGTAGGGGTAAGGGAACGAACGACTGTATCGCGTTGCTTTCCACAGAGATTCAGTTAGCTTTTGCTAAAAAAGAGCAAATGGCTTCTGTTTTCTTGGATATCAAGGGGGCTTTTGATTCAGTATCTGTTGAAGTTCTCTCAGATAAACTCCACGCTTGTGGTTTTTCACCATTAATGAACAATTTTTTGTACAATTTGCTGTCAGAGAAACATATGAGCTTTTCTCATGGAAACTCTACAGCTTTTCGATTTAGCTACATAGGTCTCTCCCAGGGATCATGTTTAAGCCCCTTTTTGTATAATTTTTATGTCAAAGACATTGACAGTTGTCTGAGTGACAACTGTACGTTGAGACAACTTGCAGATGACGGCGTAGTGTCTGTCACGGGACCCAATAGGGTCGATCTTCAAGGACCCTTACAGGATACCTTAGACAATTTGTCTACTTGGGCTTTCGAGCTAGGTATCGAATTCTCTACGGTGAAAACTGAGTTGGTAGTTTTTTTCTAAGAAGCATAACCCTGCACAACCGAAGCTTCAAATTTTGGGTACACCAATAACTCATTCTATGTCATTTAAATATCTTGGGGTCTGGTTCGATTCAAAGTGCACCTGGAGATCCCACATTGAGTATCTGAAGCGAAAGTGCCAACAAAGGATCAACTTTCTCTGCACAATTACCGGGACCTGGTGGGGAGCGCATCCGCAAGATCTTCTAACGATGTACCGGACAACGATTTTGTCGATCATAGAATACGGTAGTTTTTGTTTTCAGTCAGCGGCTCGGTCGCACATCATCAAACTGGAACGTATTCAGTATCGGTGTCTTCGTATCGCGTTAGGTTGTATGCACTCGACTCATACTATGAGTCTTGAAGTGCTGGCTGGCATGTTGCCACTCTCGGATCGGTTTTCAGAATGATCTCTCCAGCTCCTCACCAGGTGTGAAGTGATGAACCCCAGGTGGTATCGAAAATTTTGAGAAGCAGGAGTTGAATCCTCAAACCCGCTTCATGACTTTGTACCATTTGTACATAACACAGGATGTCAGCCCTTCGCTGAATATTCCCAATCGTGTTTGCTTCTCCGACTTCGGAAATTCGGTTCATTTTGATTTATCCATGAAACATGAGCTTCGTGGAATCCCAGAGTATCATCGTCCTATGATTGCTCCGGTGATAGTTGCTGCAAAGTTTGGCCCAGTTGATTCCACCAAAACGTTTTTCACTGACGGGTCTTTGATAGAGGACTCCGCTGGCTTTGGTGTATACAATAAAAATTATAGCGTCGCTCGTAAACTTCAAGCACCTTGTTCTGTGTTTGTCGCGGAATTGGCAGCAATTCATTTTTCTTTAGAAACTGTTGCCTCTTTTACACCGGATCAATACTTCATTTTCACGGATAGTCTTAGTTCTATAGAGGCTATTCGCTCCTTCAGGCCGGTAAAGCACACCTCTTATTTTCTTATAAAAATACGAGGTCTTCTAAGTGCTTTATCTTCACGTTCTTTTATTATCACCTTTGTGTGGGTCCCTTCTCATTGTTCGATTCCTGACAATGAGAAAGCGGACTCGCTTGCAAGGGTGGGCGCTATGGAAGGCGATATTTATGACCGACAAATCGCCTTCAACGAATTTTTCTATATTTTTCGTCAGATATCACTCGATAGCTGGCAGTATAAATGGAGTAAAGGAGATTTGGGGCGATGGCTACATTCTATCACTCCTAAGGTGTCTAAGAAATGTTGGTTCAGGGGATTGGATGTGGGTCGAGACTTCATTCGTGTGATGTCTCGCCTCATGTCCAATCATTATTCTTTAAACGCTCATTTGTTCCGTGTTGGCCTGGGAGACAGCAATCTCTGTGAATGTGGACAAGGTTACCAGGACGCAGATCACGTTATTTGGTTTTGTGCTGAGCATCGTGGAGTCAGATCTGAGCTTTATGATTCCCTTCGGGCTCGAGGTAGACAACCCAATGTACCGATTCGAGACATTTTGGCTGCACGCGATCTGGAGTTTATGAAACTCATTTATGTGTTTTTGACTAACATTAGCCTTAGATTGTAGTTTGATTAACTTACTTGTTTAGGTTAAATTTTTGAGGATTGTGTGCATCGGTGTGTGATTGTGGTTGTGTGTGTGGGTGTTGTTGTGTGTGTGAGTGAGTGATTTTTTTTAAATTGAAAACGTTCAATTAAAAAATTGGAATTTGAAATTCTAGATATAAGAAAAACATTGTTCCTCATGCTTTGTTTAAAATTTCCACTGCAATTTTCTCATCCATGAAATTGTAATTCCTATTAACCTCGAGACTGCCGCGAGCAATCGGTTCCACCCCCTTAACCTTAGTTCTAAGATAACTGAGGTATATAAACATGAAAACTTGGCTCTGTAAAGTTGATTCGATTGAGCCTGTACAAATAAATGAATTTATAGAATAAAAAAAAATCGTAAGGTAGGTGACTTCATCGATGGCTCTCATGATCTCCCTGACATTCTCGCTCACGGCTCTCGGCTTTGGAAGTGATGGCTTGCCAAGATAATGGGCATTTATTCGGGATCTATACAGGGTTGACGTTTGTGAGGGGACGACGATGACGCACCTCAACAGTCGCCAAATGATTTCTTAAGAGCAAATCATACAATTTTCTCACATACTTATTTATGCTGATCCATCGTCCCATTAGAACAGCACCTGTTTTGCAATGTTGCTCTATGAAACAAACGAAACTTATGAAGCATGTTGTACCAGACAATGCATAAAACGGCTTAACTTAGTCTACATAAATCGGTCGTGTGTCATACACAACCCCACTGATTTTTGGCAAGGCGTTGACAGATAATCGCTTGTTCGAAAAGATCATTAAAAATTGTTTGGGCCGGCGTCGGTGGTGTAGTGGTAAGCGTGACTGCTACTTGGCACCTCAGTGGGTCCGGGTTCAATCCCAGTCGACGTCAGTGGTTTTTCTGAGGCGAAAAAATCTGGTCACGTCTTCTTTCGGAAGGGAAGTAAAGCCGTTGGTCCCGGTTCATATTCATGAGTCGTTAGGTAGGGTCCAGGTGGTGGAGTCGTCTTCCTGGCGTCGGTGATTGTCATCATTTGAGGAAATAGGCCGACGTAAAATAAAGATTGAAAAAAAAAAAATCATTAAAAATCAACTTTGCGTACAACTTCTTTGGGCTGTCCCTTGTAGTTTTAATTTTGCCGATGAAACTGATTTCGTTGTACCCAACATCGAATAGTTGAAACGTTTAACAGACTTTTTTTTCTTATGTTTATTGGCCTAAGTGTATGTAAACTAGGAACTTTAATATGTGGGTCTAAAACTATCAGGTCGTACAGTTTGTACACTAACCCTATATGGTCTCAAAAAACTTTTAATCCTACTTTTCTTGATTTGACACAAATGTTACATAGGACCTAATGCAATGTTTGGTTTGGGGTAGTTGAAAATTATCCATCAGAACGAATAACTCTAGGGTTTTTTTTTCATTAGGGCGAATCTAACATCGAGAGACTCTCTTTGATTACATTCTCTTTCATTCATATTCCAATCACCTTTACGTTTTAGATTCTACAATTTGTAGAGTATGCTAGCCAGCACTGTTGTGTTTCGATCTGTACTTAACAATCCCTCGAAAGTTTTATAACGTGCTGTAATGAATGAAAGAGAGTAAGCCCGGAGAGAATCCCTTAATGTTAGATTCGCCCTAATGAAAAAAAAACGGAAAACTTTTTGATGGTTTTCACTCTTCGAACAATCAGAACACGTGTTTTGTGTCGTTTTGTTCGTTCTTTCACTGTGTAAATGATTAAAGGAGTTTTACATCAAACTCCGTCGTCTATTTAAACAGCAGGGGAGCAAAGAGGACGGCAAATTCGATTGGCCTCACCTGTTTACATCTCATTTACATGATATCGCTGCTTATAATCGCGGTCACTATGGGTATCAATTCGCGTTGAAAATCGCTTCGAATAGGATCGCGTCGCGTTCGCTTCCACTATGAGGTCCACCGAGGGTTAAGTAAGATTGTCGATAAACGGAAAGGTTTTTCTAACGAACTGACGGGTACTCCAAGTAACATTCATGGTGGATTGTTTCCTGGTGTAAGGAGAGGACACCCAGGCGTTAGTCTGTCTGCTAAGTAAGTGTTTTTTTTTTCTTCTCAAGAAATTTCAGTAGCCACCTTTCATAGGTTTTTTTTCTGGTATTGGCAGGGCTTCTCTAAATTAAGTTGTAAAGCTTGCATTATCTGATGAATGTTAATTTTGTTAGCTTAATTTACGGAGTAGTTTTTTCGATGTTACATTTCAATCATAAATTTTCTGCTTGATAGTTTCACTGACTCAATCTTTTTTAGCACATTTACAACTGGACGGCAATTTGATATGTTCATAGTATGGTCTTTTTTCACCTAGATTCATAACTACAAGTGTTTGGTAGTGATAAAGCTGCTTACAAATTGTATCTCCATCGCAAAACATACACGGTTTGCCCTCGTTTCTGGAAATGGTTATATTTTTATGAAAGAATAAAAAACAAGGTATAAAGGCTGTACCCAGAAAAATGAGACACAATGATTAGCTTGTAACTTTTTAGCGGGTAGGTAAAAATTGATGAAATTTTGACTAAAACTAGCTAAAAGTGTATAACTTACGTTGGAAAACTTCACGACCACAATAACAATCTGTTAAGTGGTTATCGAGATGGCATCTAAACAAGAGGTTTGTCGAAAAAAAAAACAAGGAACGTTCCGGCCTCCACGTCTACAAGGTCCGAAAGGCACCAAACCGGAACGACAAACAAAACACGGTAGCCAAAACCCGCGCCAGGAAGCTGTACCGAGAGTGGCTTATGATACCGAGGTGCGTTGTGATGGACGATGAGACATACATCAAAGCGGACCAAAGGCAATTGCTAGGGCAGGAGTTTTACGTTTCCACATCACGGTTGGTTGTTCCTGAGAAGGTAAGGAAGAAGAAGGTGGACAAATTCGCCAAAAAGTTCTTAGTGTGGCAGGCCATCTTCGGCAAATCTACCGAAACGAGCGCACGCTGCCCTTCCTGCAGTCCCATGGAGGCTTGCCGCTATTTTGGTATGATTTGGTATCCTGCCACTACGCGCGGCCGGTGTTAGACTGGTACAGAGATGAATATGTTGGTTTTCTGTACCAAAAGACTTCAATCCACCAAACTCGCCGGAAATTCGTCCGTTTCAGGAGTTTGGCTAAACCTCGGAAATAAAAACAAAAGTATTCGAGAACGTGCTGGCTTTGAAGAAACAGTGTCAAAAGAAGTCGGCCCCACTATTGCCTAAAAACTAATGAGTGGGGCCAAAGAAAAAATGCATGGAAATGAGAGATTCAATTGAATTGAAACCAAGCTATAATGATAAAGTTTATTTCCTGAAAATGTGAAGAAAAACACTAAATATGAGTTTTTGGCGATTATTTTTGTGAATCTCCTTTTTTCCGAGTACAGTGTTTATAAATAGCATCTAAAATGTTACCATTACTATCACAACTTACCGGCATGTTTCAATTCTCACGCGTTGTCTTCGTGTCTCAGTATTGACGATCATTACGCTTGAGTTTGTCTTTGTGATACCTTCTTCAGGTTCAACCATTTTGTCTATACTGTCGCATATAAACGTGTCGGAAGAGATATCATTTCGCTGTTTCAGTTGATCAAGATCACCATCCAGACTGTCACTTTCAAATGCTCCTTGAAAGCTATTTATATGTTTATCCATGATTTGGTCGATCAGTTTGGATGGGTATGCTTCCAAGGGCTCTGAAAAAAAGTGCCATTGAAATTTCTGTCAATCGCCCGAACAATATGTACTCACCGTCATATACTTTTCTTTTACTTCTTAGAGTAGCCGGGTTGGTATACACAACAAAAGGTTTGATAGTGGAGGTCTTAGGGCTTGAAATCTTTGGGCTCGGAAACACGTAGGTAAGTGTACCATTAGAGTGCTTAATTGTGTAGGATCCATATGGGTTGAAATCCTTACCGAGGATCTTGAGTGGCCGTTTCCGTTTTCTAATCTAAAATTTAATTGATCGTTGTATACTGCAATTCAACAGTTTATCATAACTTTTGGCGTACATTTTTATCACCAGCATAAGCTTCATCTTCAGAAGAAAGTGTGGGGTTCGAGTATCCTTTTCGACTATATAAATTTTTTATTTTTTCCAGAACATCTTCATCTACTATTTGCTCCTGACTGGTGGATATCCTCGCATTATCTGCATTAAACCGTGGTTGGATTGTCGTTGCCGTATTATGTGGCTGGAAATAAGTTGAACTAATAATAATATAATAACTAAAAATAATCAAGCATATTTTATCAAAAATAATTATAATCAAACATATTTTTACGAAATGTACTGCATATAGGAAAGTACAGGTTGATAATATCGGAGACATTACCGGAGAGACGTAGGACTTTAAGGGCTGTTAGTTTAACTCGCAAGATTATATTGCGATTTCGCATGATTTTGTTTTCTTTTTTGTAATAAATCGTCACTTGGAGGCAAAATGCAACATTGACAGTGGGCAAAAATGCAATACATCAATCTGCTATGAAAAATTCAATTCGTGCGTTAGGTGGTGCAATGTGTTGTCATATATATGTTTTTAACCAATTTGAATGCAACTCGTTGCCCACTTACACTTGCATGGCTTCGTTTCTTTCATAACATGCTTTGTGGATCAACAAATCGTGTGAGGTACGATTTTCAGTAAATCCTGCCAGTTCAGTTTTTTTTTGCTGAACGACGAAAACATTGTCGGAAGAACGTTTCAAGAAGTTACACCAGTACACCAATCTGATCAGTGAGCAGCAGAAGTAGGGATGAAGGTGAATACATCTAAGATCAAGTATCTGTTATTTATGCTAAGCTCTGCTGATCATCGTGCTGATGCTACCGTGAACACTGCTATGATCGTCCGGTGAGATAGAGATTGGTACACCCAAAATAAAACGCAAGATTTTAATACAATTTCGCATGATTTTGTTTCATTTCTCGTACTGGATCGTAACTTGGAGAAAAAATGCAACATTGGTCGAGGGAAAAAAAAAGAGAGGGTGAGTTATGTCAGTGACATAACTGCAAAGTTGACGTAGGACTGCTTGTTGATGTGAAGAAATTAATGTCATCGAATTGATAAATTTCTACTATATTTTATTCAGTCTAAAGAACCATGGAACCCGATGCTATTGGGGTGTGAGGCTCCGGTTCTTCTTCCGCTATTGGTTCTCCACGAAAATTTATAGCAACAGTTCGGCTCGAATTAACTGTTAATGATAGTTTGTTTGTTGAATGTCCAACGTGCTTGCTAGTGTTAAATGGGCCCTGTGTTTACGGAGGGAACATGGTTCGCGATTAAAATGTTTTTATCAGTCTTCATACGATAAAAATAGGCATTTACAGCATCTTGAACTGTAGATTGTACAGACTGAACAATGAACATACACCCACAAGTTGAGAAGGTGGCAAAAAAATGAAATTGCAGTTTTTGCTATCATATCTTGAGAAATCCACATGATTCAGAAGAGGCAATTTTGCCCATTTTGATCCACAAAGCGTTTTATGGTACAAATGAAGCTATGCACGTGTGTGCAAGCGACTTGCAGGCACAAATAGCTCGAAACAAACTTCGCTCGCTGTAGTGTCCTTATTCAATCATCATCAACATATCAATATACAATATAGATGAGTCGATAGCACAAAATGGTGCAACGCTATTGGCCATTGTTGTAATGTCGCCGTCAAGTGACTATTTATGTTCTCACTGATCATCGGCAAAGCGTTTTATGAAATAAACAATGCCATGCAAGTATGTTAGCGACAGGTTGCACATAGCTTGGTGGAAAATATGTCCATTTGCTTCATTGCTGTACCCTGAATTCCTCGCCAAGTGAACTAACTGTAGGGTTTCTATTCCTTATTCTTAGTTTGTCAAAGTGGCTAAATGGTTGCCATCAAGAGCCGCCGCGCTGACGGTTACGGTTCGTATTCCGCTATCATGTGTTTGTGGCATATATATTTTTTGTGAGCCACCGGACTTTCGGACACTCATCTCTTACTCATCAACTAAATATCACTGCGCACAACCTCACGTATATGGTTCATTGCGAGTTGCTGCTACTTTTTTGCCCACAACTAATGTTAGATTTTTCATCCAAGTTACGATCAATAGCAAGAATGGAACAAAATCAAGCGAAATTGTATTACAATCTTACTTTCTGAGTTTGGGTGTAGAGTGAATTACGAACAAGTTAACCTAACACCAAATAGACCATTTTGGACATTTTCGTTTTGCAAAAAGGTCCACTGGCTGGAGCGGGAATCGAACCCCCAACTTCATGACGGGCGACGCCGCTAACCACTTGACCACGAAGATGTTTGGGCGATTGATTTGGCCATTTTCTCCGGGACGCGGCTTTTTCAACGCCATATTGAATCGGTGCGTGGTAATGAACATTTCGACGAGCTCAAGAAAAATTTCTATCAAACACTCTTCAGTTGGCAACTTGATTTGATCGTCCTGAAAAGGACGGATTTTAGTTGATAACATGGTTCGCGATTGACATTTTTTTCAGTCTTCTTGGGCTGCAGGACACCACTCTGTGAAATGGTCACACTGGAGAAAAGTTTGTTCAGCTCCTCGTCGTTGTGGATGGCTAGCTGCAGGTGACGTGGATGATTCTTCTTGGTCTGGTCTTCTTGTGTTCACGGGCGGCGTTTTCTACCACCGTGCTTCGCAAACACGTCTGTCGCATGCGGATGCACAGCGAGAACTGATGATTGGTCGGTCGTCCCCACATGTTCGATAATCGCTGGCACGGTAACTGTGACAGTATGAACTAATCAGAGCGAGGCGCAAACATGATGTCATTTTCGACCAATAGCTTTGTGCGTTTAGACATTTTTCTTTTAAGTACATTTTAATTAGTTTAAACAAACGTTATGAATTAAGTTTGCAACATGGACTCAGCTTTGAAGTTCTACCTAGCGAATGAAATACTTATCGTAAAATTTCTGTGAGCCAGAGAGGAGATATTATTCACCAAATCCGCGTAGCGCTTGCGATTTTAGAAATTTTAGAACGGCGCCCCTATGCGGGAATAGAAAAGAGAGACGTAAGTCCTACGTCAAAAAGTTTGGCCGTCCTGAAAAGGACGGATTAAGTTGACGGGGGAGAAACAGTTCGCGATTGAACTTGGGCTTTCTTTCTTGGTTCATCTCGTGGGATGATTGATTCTTGTCTCGTTGTCACGGGCGGCTTTTTCCCGCCAACTTGTAGGCTTCAGCAGCCATGTTTCTCGCAGCGAGGTTGACGGGAGCATCGGCAACAACAGCCAACTGCACCCGCGCCTCTCTGGGCAACGACTGCTCGCCGCCGCAAACTGTGATCCTACAGCCACAGCACAGCTTAACGACTGTTGTAAGACTGAATCAAAATGTTTTGCTTAGAGCTATCAGGTAAAGGCATCGGATGCTAGTGCACGAAAGAAGGCGGTACCAACAAAGGCAATGTGTTACAAATTGCATCAAAGGGGACGAACTTCAATTATTGCGTCACAATAATTAGTTTTAATTATTACACGCAAGACGGATGATTTTCTTAACCGAAACTTTCCTAATTTGCTTGCCACCGCCAGCAACTAATCCGCTATGCATAGCTAGGAACTACCCAAGCAGCACAAAATGGTCAGAAAAAATTAAGACACTTTTGTGGTGTTTTTTTGTTGGTATAAAAATTTTTTTTTCTCTTTTTTGTTTAGAGTGTGATTGTAGGGTATAACAAACTTAACCACATGGCGGGTGTGAGGTGAGGCGGTTCGGCGCGAATTCGGTCGGTGGGTGGTTCTCCGCTCTTTGCCGTTTTTTGCGGGGCGCGGCGTTTTTTAAATGCTACACTAAAAATTATTTTTTTTCTATATTACGAAATAGTAAAAAATATTATCAATTTTTTTCGTTGTTTTTTGTGTCGATTTTTATTTGTATTACTTATGATGCTATTTTCGGGGCTGCAAAATGGTGAGTAGATAGCTGGGATGGAGCGTGCGTCCTCGCAACATAGCTATGGTCCTCACAAGTTCCTACCTCATGCTTCCACGGGTCAAGAGATGACAAAGACCGCCAGCTAAGGGTTGCGTACTTAGCTGGTAGTGCAGCCTGGGCACTGTTGTCCTTCTGACTTCAGCTAGATTGAGGAGGTGCGTTCCGAGCGTCTGTCTACCAAGGAGGTGCGGCCCAAACAGCGTCTGTCCTGTCATCCAGCGGTTGAGTAAGAAACGCAGTATCGCGTCAACTATACATTAGGTGGCAGCCGCACCAAGGCGAGGTAGGCAGCGTGACCCCGGTTAAGTAGCATGCTGAAATCTTACTCTGCATCGATAAATGGAAGTATTCTTTATACGGTATATAATCTCAGATCATCCATAGAATTCCCGGGTATTGTGTAATGGGTTTGAATTGTTTTCTTCCCCCGTGGCTATGATAATGCAAGTCCGTCTACAATTGCAGCACGATCAGCAGACATGCAGACATTACAAATATAATTGTTATTATCATTTTATATTATAACATCCCTTCACAATATTTTGTTATGCTATTTTCAGCTTCGCATTTGCATCGTTGTAAGTTTTGGCCCACCTAACTCACGTTATGTATTTGAAAAGATTGGATGGTTTTTACCTTTTTTTTAGAGAGAGGAATATATACGACAAATTCTACAAAAAAAATTTGTTTTGGATTTTTTGAGTTTCCGTTTTTGGGCAGTAATCATACTCATATGAAATTGATTTGCCTAAATTTTCTTAGCTATTTTGCTAGGAGGCCAGGTGATCAATTTTATTTCATTATATCACGTTGGAATTTTCGCTATTTTAGAGTTTCAATCATCTAAGATCGCAGCCGAAGAGGTAAATAGCGGCATTCAATTATTATATGTACATTATGTAGTATTTCTTTACAACATCGTATTATTTCCATCATATCATACCCTTCACATTTTCATACAAAAAACCTGATTTAGGCGGTATCTGGCTTTAACACGAAATATCCCTTCAATTTATGACATCTAGCATTCCATATATGTCCAGTATATGACGCAGAAAATTACAGCTGTGGTAGGCTTTTGAAAATTACGGAATCTGTGGTAGGCTTTGGCACTTATTGCTGAATGTATTTTTCATTTCCGGTTTGCAAATGGACTTTTTACCAATTCTGAGCTGAGCTGATTCATGCAGCGCTGTGTGCCATTTGGCTAGTGTTTGATTTTACATTTAATTTTTGTCATTACTTCATCATTACATACAATATTAGTATATTTGGTAATATTATTTTATTGATTTTACTTCATAGATGATATAAACATTACTTATTGTTTTTTTTTTGCCCATTTATCTGAAACTTCCTTCCAGTTAAATCTTCCCATTCCTAACTCGGTAGCAATAACTATTAAATCAGCAAACATAAAAGCGGATTGCTGTTATAAAATCAGCATCAAGTAGCAAATAGTGACCATGGCAACAGTAAACTAAAATGTATAAATGTTAGTTTTGTAAATTTTCAATAGATTTAACAAACTTTTTCAGGATACCTCAAATCAAGATTTTGGTGAATTGCTTCTATCGCTGAAAACGAACGAAAACGTGCTTAAGCGCCACTTTAACACTTTACAACATTTCTTGCATTTCAGGATCAACCGAATGAATATCATATATAATAGATACGAGTGCTTGTAGTATTTTTCATTTACATATACATATATACACTATTATATAAATATTTCATGGGAATGGGAGGGACCATCAGGGCACCCGATTGAAGCACTCTGGATGGGGAGAGTGGGAATGCCAACTCCCCATTGCTAACAGTTTGTGAATAGAGGGCGGGCTCTTCTCCCCGCCCATTGGGGCATCCTCATGTTAGATAGCTTGCTCTTTTGACCAATTGTTCAGTCTTGTTGTTGGAAGGAGATTCTTTATATCCCTGTGGATACGTATAAGTGATGTTGCATATCGATCCACCCAACCTCTTTTTGGCCCTTCATACAACGGCATGATTAGGATAATCAGTGGTTATTAAAGCTTGATCAAGTCTAACAGAGGGGAGAGCCCATTGCTGTCGGACTTAGTTTCCGTGCTACAATGGGTGGTAGTACATATCATACATCATACTTATGAAGCTACCTTCGTAATAATGGCACACGCTCTACTGCCAAAAGCACGAAGCATTTTTGACACAGAAAGAACACTCGTGCATTGTACGCAAACAATAAAATGAGCTACGGATATTTTGTTACAAATTAAAAAGAAACGTATCTCTGGTGGTTGCATGAATGATAGACCGATCTACTTTATCGCCTCGAAATGTGATTAACAAAACGCGCAACCACGTGGAGTTGCTCAGCGTATTTTTTTTTAAATTTTTCTAACATGGGATTCGATCGTATATTTTTGGAAAGCGCTGATACTGAATCCGTGGTTGATCTCACTACGCCATGGTGACTCCTCAGAAGATACTTGATTAGTGAGTGTGAAGTTATAACTCTCGACAGCGCTTTAATTCTTATTTTGGGATAAATAAATTATTCACGCCCATCCCAGCAGCAACATCGTCTTGCATGAGTACGATTAAAGAGAAACAGTGATTGGTTGATCTTCACGAATTTCATTTCGTGCATTATACAAAAAGGTTTAGTGATAGCATTTCACCAGATTTAAAGTAATATGAATGTTTCATACAATATACGAAACATTTGTGCTATGTACAAAATCCATGTTTACGAAACGAGTGAAAGCTATTTAACGAAAATAAATTTTCAGTGTATGTTCAGCTGGGGCGCGGTAATTGAAATTAATTTCAAACAGCACAAGAGAAAAAAATGCAACCAAATAAACTCGTTAGTTGGCAAACTAATTTGGTCGTCCTGAAAAGGACGGATTTAGTTGACGGGGGAGAAACAGTTCGCGATTGAACGTGGACTTTCTTTCCTGGTTCATCTCCTCTTCATTGCGGGTGGCCATCTGCAGGTGTCGTGAGATGATTGATTCTTGTCTCGTTGTCACGGGCAGCTTTTTCCCGCCAAATCGTAGGCTTCAGCAGCCATGTCTCTCGCAGCGAGATTGACGGGAGCATCGGCAACAACAGCCAACTGCACCAACGCCTCTCTGGGCAGCGACTGCTCGCCAGTGCAGCCGCCAACTACGATCCAACTGCAGATCCTACTCTGCACAGCTCCACGACCGCCGGAAAACGAAATCAAAATGCGAAGGTGTATCCCTTATATAACATTCATGGCTGCCTAGGACACGCTCTTTACTTAAATATGAAGTCTGTGCGCGGAAAGTACTGTGCATTTGGTAAATTTACTATGAAAAGTCGATATTATAAGACATCACTTCATATTTGCGTTAATTTTATTAGTTGCATGTTAAAAATCAATAGTTTGAAATATTTAAATCGAAGCGTAGAAAATGTTCCGATCGATTGGTGCAAACATTTTGGAAATCAATCGTGGAATGACTTAGTTATTACCGTTCAAAACCTGTATATTTTTCGTGACGCTCCAAATTTTCGCAGTTCGAACGTGTACCCCAGTATTGAAAACACAGACGTAGTCCTACATCAAAACACTTGAAGGTGGAATTCTAACAGTGGCCAAAGGTGTTAGGCATATTGTGGTATCGACTCACCCATATTTAAAGGTTGGGGTGGTATTACAAAGACCCCCCGGGTGGTTCGGCTGTGGGGGACCTTAGGGGGTCACGGGATATTTTTTTTTGGACTTTTTGGGGGGTGGCGGGCGGTTTCAACCCTGTGTGGTGGGTTTGGTGGTGCAAAAAACCCCGCGGGGGCCAAGGGCTTCAAATGGTGAGTTGACAACTTCGAAGGAGGGTGCGACCGACCTCTCGTCCTCACAAGTTCCTACCTCACGCCTCCACGAGTCATATGATCACAAAAGACTGCCAGCTGAAACATGGAGACGCTGATTGGCGTAGCCTGGGCAATGTTGTCAATCTGACAATAGCGAAGTGAGGGGGTGCGACCGAAGATCTTATACTTTTAAATCATATTCTATATTTTCTATTCTCATTTTACTAATAATTTCAGCACGCTTTGGAATCATCTTTGCATTCCAAAACTATGTAAGAGACGGGAGCAACATGCCAGGCATCAAAGGCGGAATTTGTATCTCAGCATTTCAGCATACCATTTTATTTAAAATTGCACTTCTGAACTTCAACTATTATATTCATAAAAGGCTGGCATGTGCTTATACGTAATGTAGGATTATATTTTAATGTTGTGTTTGTGGTATTATGGTAAGATAAGCCATTTCTTTCAGAAATTATCCCACCGGACTCTTCGTTCACTCTATCTTTGAAATGTTGCTAGAACAGTATAAAGAAAAATATTACAAATATTACAATGTTTTATAAAATAATATCTTTTATTGAAATTTTATCTTTTATATTTCGAATGATCTATTCTGTTTTCAGCTTTCCCAGGACTAGTAGGATATTGATACATATCTAACTTTTATTTATTTTTCAGTAACAATCCATTCAAGTTTGAAATTTGAATAAATTAGCATTTTTGTCTATAATGGTATCTTAATTTGTTGTGTACAAAATATAATATATATTAAATAACATATAACGGGGAAAGGGAGGGACCACCAGGGCACCCAAGTAAAACGATTTGGATAGGGAGCATGGGACTGCCTCCTCCCTATTGTTAACATTTCGTGGAACGAGGGCGGGCTCTTCGACCCCATCTATTGGGTTTATTCTGTCAATCGAGGGCTCGATTCTAGTGCTGTGAGTGTGAACTTGCTTTTGGAAGGAGATTCTCTTCCCTATAATCGCGGGTTTCGCGTAAGTGTCTCTGCTTACGGGCCCGCCCAAACGTTTTTGGCCCTTCATACAGGAGCTTGATGATCACAAACAATAATAGAATCCTGATCAAATCGTTTTTCAGATTATTCCTTTGCTATGGAAAGTTTCCTTGCTGCAATAGATGGTAGTATTACATCATCATCATCATCATCATAAAACGCCCTGTGGCCCAAATTTGTGGGTATAATTTCCTTTTCTGAATCACGCGGATTTCTCAAGATATAATTACAAAAACTGCAAATGTACAAGCCCGAAAAAACAACAAGTAACGGATGCTTACAATGTTAAAACGGGCCGGATCAATCGGCATAGACTCATGCTGTGAAAACAGACTAGTTTTTCTAAACTCGAAACTGTTTTAATTTAGTAACAGCATTCTTTCCGACTTCCGCAGGGTCCGCAAATTCCACATTGAACACTCAAAAAGTTGAAAAGGTAGCAAAAACTGCACCACGCTAATTTGATTTTTTTGCAATCGTATCTTGAGAAATTCCCATCTTGATTCACAAAGCGTTTTATGGAATAAAAAAAAGCCATGCAAGTGTGTGCAAGCGACTGACTGAACACAGATTGCTCGAAAACAAGTTCATCGCTAATCCGCTGTGCCTCGACAATCGAAGCAACCGTAGGGTCTTTATTAAAATATCTATAACTGGTTAATATGGCTGAGTGTTTACCACCGCGCAGTTGGCCACGCTTCGAATCTGGATATATATTCTTGATTTGTTTTTCACTAACACAAACACCTCACTATGTTTTTAAGCAAATTCATGGGTTGCATTTATGCCTGAAGTCAATGCTGCATTTTTTTTTCTCCAATTCACGATCCGTATCGAAAAATGATATTAAATCTTGTGAAGTTGTATTCCAATCATGCTTTTTTAAATTGGCTGCAGCTCGTTTGCCGAAATAGGATCGATGCTTTATACGTATAGCGATGAATTTAATATCTACCAAAGTTGCAGTAATACGCACGAACTAGGTAAATATTTTAACTAGATAAGCAAAATGCAGAATCGGATGATTGGATGGAGGTCAATCGACAACAGAATGTGCAAGCTGAGAATCAAAAGCCATTTTTTCAATGTTAGCATAATCAACTTGCACAGCCTCCATGCGCTGTAAGTAATGGTGATAAGGACGGAGGAATACGACAACTGACCAAGTCATGACAACGAAATCCTCATCGGAGATATCAACCCTCACATTGGCCAGAAGGATGAGCACAAGCTTTTGAACTAAAACGGTCTCAGAGGAGTAAGGGGTGCAGGCCATACAAATCAGCCGTAAAAATCATAAGAACAGGAAACGCACAAAGTTAAAGGCCTATTATTAAATTTCATCATACGCAACGTTCACATCCCTCACCTAGAAAATGACGTTGACGCTTTCTACGCGTAGCTGAAATGAGAATACGACAGCTGCCTAAGCCTTGCCGTTGAAATCATTATCGGAGATTTCAATGCTCAGGTCGGCAAGGAGGAGTAATCCAGATCGGTTCTAGAAAAGTTCTGCGCACACCAGCATACGAACGAAAACGGCCAGAGGCTCATCGGTTTCCCTGGCTCCAAGAATATGGGCATACGAAGTACCTACTTCCAACATAGCCTCCCGTATCGGTACACCTGGAGATCACCACAAAAGACCGAATCACAAATCCACCAGGTTTTGATTGTTGGAGGGAACTTCTCGGATATTTTCGACGTCAGGACCTATCGCGGCGCAAACATCGATTCGAAGTACTTCCTGGTTATGGACAAAATGCGTCAAAGACTTACCCATGTAAACAACATTTGGTACCGACGCTCGCCACGGTACAATCTGGAGCTACTAAAGCTACCCGAAGTCGCAACTGATTATAAGTGAAGCCTAGAATCAGCGTTGCTGGCTGAAGACTGCTGGAGTAGTGTCAAAGCAGCCCTTAAGAACGCAGCAGAAGGTGCCCTTGGGTTTGTGAATAGAAATCGACGAAACAATTGGTTCAACGAAGAGTGTCAGGCGGTTTTAGACAAGAAGAATGCCACGTGGGCGATTATGCTGCAGAAAGGAATGCGTTAAAATGTAAAGCGAAACAAACAGAAACGAAAACAGCAAACTCAAAAAGCATTGCCTGGAGGAGCTGTTGTGTGACAAAATTAATTGGCTGTATCGTTCTTAAGAAACCAGAAAATTAGTCAAGAAACTCAATGGACCCCGCAAATGCTTCGTGACGCGAGTCAAAATGTGGAGGGATAAATATGGAAGTATCTTGACTGACGAAAAGTGGAAGCAGCACTACAATGAACATCTGAAGAGCGCGTAGGTAGAACACCCGGACAGCAGGATGAATGGCTTCATCGGTACGGCAGAGGACAGAAACGTATCAACTCGCACGGTAAGGGCAAAGGGTAAATGCACCCTTCTTTTTGGGGAAATGCTCCTTAAACTTTGGAAAAATGCTCCTTAGATGCAGTTGCCCGGTATAATGCAATCGGAGGTATTATCCTTCTGGTTAGCGCTTGCCGGGTGTTTTGACGGGTCTTCAGTTTCTTCAAGATTGTATAGTTTTGACGGGTTTTAAGTTTCTGAATTTAAGAGTCGTCAAAACGAAATTAAGACCCGTCAAAACGAAATTAAGACTCGTTAAAATGAAATTGAAACCCGTCAAAACTACCTCAAAGATTGCGGAGCGAAGCTCCGCTATACAATCTTGAAGAAACTTAAGACCCGTCAAAACAACCGACAAGCGCTAACCAGGAGATAAATACCTCCGATTGCATTATACCGGGCAAACGCATCTAAGGAGCATATTTCCAAAGTTTAAGGAGCATTTCCCAAAAAAAAAAGGGTGCATTTACCCTGCTGCCCACGGTAAGTGTAGTTAAAGATGCTATCATACAGTTCCAGAACAGCAAGACAGCAGGGAAGCGGATCTAATAAAAATATGAGTATATTAGATGCGTTATCGGACTCGTTAGAAACACGCCAAGCACTTCGACAAAGCAATGATCTTTCTTGCCTCCTGTTTAACATTACAAGGTG
Organism: Aedes koreicus; assembly: GCA_024533555.2. Taxonomy (NCBI): domain Eukaryota; kingdom Metazoa; phylum Arthropoda; class Insecta; order Diptera; family Culicidae; genus Aedes; species Aedes koreicus. The sequence goes on from JAHHFK020000699.1 coordinate 177,070, forward strand.
TTATGAAAGATGAGGACATTAACATATGGGGCAACGCAATAACGCTGTGGGCATTGTCGGCAGAACGTTCCAGGCTGATCAATACACTAGGTACTACTCCAAGGTTTGTTAAAAAAACGAATACGTCGTAGGTTAAGTATCTTGTTCAAACAAATTTGGAGAAGCTATTCAGCTATTCTAGAAGAAACAGCTGAATAGCTTCTCCAAATTTGCTTGAACAAGCTCTAATTCAACATCGATGTTTGTTGGGTAGCTCGCATATGATGAACTGTGATAATCGACGAAGATGAGTCCTACGTCATGGATGAATGGATGTACCTCGAATCATTGATGACGTCGGATAACAACTGCAGTGGAAAAATTTGGAGACACATTATTGTCCGAAGACGTGCTTGCTATGAACTTCACAATACCATGAGGGCTGGTTACCTTCACCCTCGTACTAAGAGTACCATGCACAAGACGCTGATACAACCAGTAGTTCTCTTTTGATGATGATGATGATGATGATGATGATGATGATGATGATTATGATGATGATGATGATGATCCCGCACAAATCCCCAGAAAAGGTTGAGCTGATCGATTTATATATGATACGATTTAATTATTTTAATAATTTAATATTGAACAAAAATTTTATCAGATCAAAACACCTAAATGATCTGATACGTTTACAGATATACCACTATAAAGCAAAATAATAAATTGAACTGAATCAAAAGTTGTTTTCAACTTCAAATTTTCGTGAGCCATAGCATAGTGATCAAAACGACCGACAAAATCCAAGAAATTGACAGTAATGAAAATCCCGCCACGAAGTTCAAAAATTATGGGCAACAACCGCATTTTTAAGCCATTTCTGACATTCAACCAGACGTTTCACTACCGGTCCAAAGAATTCCTTCAACCCACATAAACTTTCAATTTGTTTAAAATAATACAAAAAAGACAACTTTTGTAGACTTAATGAAGAAGATACTACATAAATCACATAAACAAAATCAAAACTAAAAATCATTCATCATCAGCGAGGCGAAATGGATAGATTATTTGCCCCATGACAATGGATACACATTTGGCAATAAACCATACAAAATATCCATTTTAATAATTTAGTCAAGATACAGAATTAGTCAGGAGTAAAAAAAATAACAGAGTAGCTTTTCAAAAAACAGCTTTGACGGGTGAAATACATTGTCTCTTAAAACCTGTTAGTGTTGCTAAACGTTTGATGTGTATATTTCTTGATATGTAAATGCTGATGAAAAAAAAAACACATTTTACAGATGACTTACCTTTACTATAACAGTGACGATTAACCCCAGCAAACAAAATATCAAAAGTCCGAAAGATAGCCAGAAGACAGAACGTATCATTTTAATTGTTTTGTTTCTCACCATTCACTTGAAAGTCTCCTTTATACTTCTCATAGATTTTATTGTTTCCAGCGATTTATGTTTGATAATCCAACATATTCCCGTAGATCTGAAGTCAGTTCAAAACATAGTTAAATTATTCTTGGAGAACATCATCAGAGCTGCACTAAAATTTTATTATAATCCAGGTGGCTGAATATAGCAAAAATAAAAGGAAAAATATCACATGGTTACGCCGGAATTCTAATAAAACTAATGACGCTTAAAGCAAGCTGATAAGCTAGGAGGATCAGATAACTGCTCCTACTTCTTCTTCTACTTGATCTATCCCTCAAGTTTGTGTTTAGAGATCAGATCATATTATACTATAACTGACTTTTTCAGTGATAACCCTCGATTTCAAATTAAACTCTACTACGCATCCGAACAAGTCAATTCAGAGCGATCAACTGTATGCATCAGCTAAGTAAAAGAGCGAGTTCCTGTATGCTCAGTGATCAGCGAATGAAATGTATAACATTATAAATCTGTATTAATCCACCTTTTGTGCAATCTAACCATACTTACAAACACCTCATTCTAGCCCTGTGTGATATCCGGCTACTTTCTTCATCGGGAGTTCAGTGAACCTGAACATATATGACCAATGTTGGTAGCACTGGGTATGTCCATGAATGAAATTAAACTCACTAAATCCTCATGTGATTTGGGGTGTCACAAAAGTGGCGACTCTCCTTTGGGATACCTGTAACATGCCTTGGTGTGGTAAATTGTGCAGTCAACATGAGCTCTAATAATAAACGTGGTGATTTCTCATATTTTTGAGGTGTCGTGTTTGTCGTGATTGAGACCAGTTATCACTAACGATCAATATTCTCTATTTGGCAGATTTCAAGTACATTTAAAAGCGTTCAGTTGGACCACAATCATCTAGCGTTTGTTTCATTACGTTCGGTCCAGTGTACATTCAAAGTCAATTTTCGATTTCGTTGAGCTGAATCCAATGGTTTATTATGATGGATCGATAATTCGATCGCTTTTACAAAAAATGTACATACCCTTCTTTGAAAGAACTGTAAAAACTGATAAGATGTTACTGTTTGGCTGCAAACCCAAACTTATTTGCAGTTGATTATTTGTTGAGAGACTAGCGGCGATAATCTCTTCTTATTTTTGTTTTTTGTCAAAGTACGTTTATTTGTCGATATATTGTTTTAAAATTAAGTACATAATCATTTAAACTTCAACTTCATTTCAGATATACTCATCCAACCTACCATTATTGTTATCAATGAAGGTAATATAAACACTCAATATGTTCAGAATATGTTTTCTAGCTATTCGTGAAATCCTGCCTAGTGACGGTTTCATGACATCTTCACCATGAAAAAAGCACCGACTTCTATTTAGCAAGTATAGTTTTTGCTTGAGTAGTTCAAAGGCAGCGTGTACTTTAGGCAGGCGAAATATTTGTGATTAATAGTCTCAACAGCTGCTGTACAGGGTGGAAACGTTTAAATAATACACTTGAAAATTGCTATTAAACTCGAACAGGATTGCTTATCTCACTAATTGCACTTTTAAAGTTTAACATGTCAAAGTATTAAATTTACATTGTGTTTATTTGTTTATTATTGTTTGTTTAGTGAAATTCAAATCTTTCTCCTTTATATTTAATCACGGCCCGAAGACGCCTTTCAAAATGGTTGCAAGCTGCACGCACCACTTCTTCCGGCATTTGATGCCAAATCTAAATGAGTCCAAACACATGTGCATCAAGTCACCCAGTTTTCCTAGCATGTATGCCCAGATACTGAAGTCTAGTCGGTAAAAATCAGGAGACGATGCAGATCATTCAGAGGAACTGATGAAACTTGGTAAATTTTTCTTACACCACTGCTGAACAACTACTGCCTTATGCACTGGAGCTGAATCCTGTTGGAAACAAAAACTATCCTCTCCAAAAAGATTCTTAACACAGGGAAGTTGGTGGTCTTTTAAACCTATTGTAAATAATAGTCTTTGTTTATTTTTATGCTCCTGTCTATAAACAACAGCCCTTTGACGATAAGGCACCCCAAACTGTCACCGCACAAGCACTTTGGTATCGTTCAACCTCTCCTTTGTCAGTTGGTTTTTCACGAAGACTTGCTCCATGTACACGATCATTTTGATTATTCAGAGTCACTTCTTAAGTAAGTTTTCATCCGAAAAAAATATGGTATGACCAGCGTGCGTGTTAAGCAGCGACCAAGATCTGGCAACTCGGGTTTCTTACCGGGATTCGTCTTAGGAACAACATTGCCAGATCCTTCAAATGTTTTATGGTCCTGTGCACAAACAGTCAGCTCAACTTCAAATGCGACAGCTTCCGTCTGATTTCCATGTTTGTGAATACGTCAAGATACAGGATCCGAATGTGTTCTCAACATGAATCCATTTTTGTTTCCGGGGGGAGTTTGCTCATTTACACTTCCAGTCGGCTTCCTAGCATCTTGTTATGAAGTACCTGGTGGTCAGTCACGCACCGATTACCTGTTGATCGGCCCAATTTTGGTAAACCGGCTGCTTAGAATTATCTCAAATTGTAATATTCCGCCCACTATATCACAAAATATTGCGAGTAGTTGAACGGATTGGAGATAAGGAAAGCATTGGGTGTAGCACCAAGTCTCCCCCGGTTGGTACCAAATTAATGAGCGTAGGAATCAATAGAATCAATACCAGTTACTAACATTCACAAAAAAGAGGACATGCCGCTGCTCATGCCTAACTATTACCTACACAGGCAGAAAAAGCGATCACCACTATTTACGAGTTTACAGGGATTAGGTCATGCCAGACTATTCGGTATGCAGTGCAACTGGCGTTCGATGTTCTGTAGCTTAAAGAAGCGGTCCCATGCTTTTGGCGAATAATGCTAGTTACATACTTTCAGCGTATCGTTAACCAACACGAACCCTGCTGCTGACCTTTTCCCAACTATCCAACATCCCAGTGATTTCTCGTGGAAGTGCAGAGGACTTCTCGGCTCCCTTCAAAGCGAATATCACGTCAACTCGTTCCTTCCCATTCCCTACTGGACCAGCATTCGGGCACGGCCGGCGCCGATATTCCTTCATAATGGATCATCAGTTTCTACACATTGAGGATGTATGTTAGTTCCAAACATCAACTATTGGTTCTTTGTGTAAATACAGCTGACAATAACGGAGTAGCATCCGTGGGCGGTCAATCATGCTCATGCTCATACTCATGCTCATGCTCGTGCTCATGCTCATGCTTATGCTCATGCTCATGAATCCATTTTTGTTTTCGTAAATTAAAGAACACAAATTTAATTAGTTATTAACGACTGAACTGACTGTTTTAAAACGAACACAAAGGGTTCACCGATAATGGTATAAATTGTACCGAGGTGATTCAAATGAGTGTAACACATGACGGATTCCACGCCAAATGACCGATCGACCAAACTTCATTTATTTAATTTTCATTACACGGTTCGGCTCCAAAAGACGCATAATGCTTGATACCAGCGTGGTAGATACAAACCTAGAAAATGTCGTCCACAGAATGTGTCGGGATGAATATACGTGGAATGTGATTAGCGGAGGTATTACGCGAATTATGTCAGCTGTGCAACGAAAATGGCGTGAAGGCCAAGCGAGCGGCTGAATGAAGCAATCGGCAATCGGGTAATCGGCCTCGGTGGATGTTCCGCAGCCGGGAAACTCTCCGTCAGTGTAGGCCACCGGGCACTGCAGCGTAGATTGGAGCTGAATCATGGTTCAGTATCGGAAGAACTTCCACCGCCGGAAAACTCTTCGTCGGCGTAGTGTAGATCACCACCGGGGAATACACCAGTCGACTGTGTCGAGTCTGAGAGCTTAATGGCTCAAACTAAGAGAATGGATGGCGGGCAATTTAACTCAAGTTTGAATCTTTTTTGACTCACTTTCGTCAAAAGTGGAGTCACTCTGAGTAAATGTGACTGGGATTGACAAGTCGACATATTAAAGACACCGACTTAAATCAGATCGATGTTTTAGGTTCGTCCACTTTTGACGAAAGTGAGTCAAAAACGATTCAAAATTGAGTCAAATTGTCCCGCCGTGTGGGAGCTAAATGGAAATGAGAAGGCTCGTGAAAGAGCCGACAGCTGCAAGTCAGCTCTAAATAGCACTGCTATGAAAATGCAAAATCAGATTCTGATGAGCAACAAGGGCTTAGGTTTGTGGTAGGATCATAAGTCTCTACATTAACACTGTTCAAGACCCTGACCACACTCCAGAACAGATGTACTTAGTCAGGCCTATTTTTAAGTGCAGGCCTCTGTGTTGGGTTAGTCCATAAGGATTTCCATAAACCTGCTAAAAAAATCACACGCACACACAAATGAGCCCCCCTCCCACCCACACGCCCACACCAACATCCCACACCCAATTTAAAGGTGCCCCTATGGGTAACCCTCTTTTCCCTTTTTTGAGTGAAGCTTTCATGACAAACTTCGAAAAAAAGTTACAAGATACAACTACCTACCGTTTGATGGAGATTCGTTGATTATGTATTTGGCATTTTAAAGAAAGATCTCTTACCTCTTACTCTAGAAACAATAAATAACACACTAATAACAGCGAATTTACTAACGATATATTAAATGACAATCAATTACCAGTCCTGGACTTGCTTGTAGTGAAAGAATAATCTTAACTCACATTTGAAATTTACAGAAAACCGACTAATACACAACTTACAACACCAAACACCGATCTCATACAAAGGCGCATTATGGCTGGCAATCGTGCCTACTTTGGACTCCGAAGAACGCTAAGATCGAACAAAGTTCGCCGAACCAAAAAGTTGACCATCTACAAGACATTAATTAGACCGGTAGTTCTCTACGGCCACGAAACATGGACATTGCTAGTGGAGGATCAACGCGCCCTTGGAGTCTTTGAACGGAAGGTGCTGCGTACGATCAACGGTGGAGTGCAGATGGAAGACGGAACGTGGAGGAGGCGAATGAACCACGAATTGCACCAGTTGCTGGGAGAACCTCCCATCGTACACATCGCAAAAATCGGTCGACTACGATGGGCTGGGCATATCGTAAGAATGTCGGACGACAGCCCTGTGAAAATGGTTCTCGAAAACGAACCGACAGGCACAAGAAGAAGAGGCGCGCAACGAGCAAGGTGGATCGATCAAGTAGAAGGCGACCTGCGGACCCTCCGCAGACAGCGAGGCTGGCGAGGTACAGCCATGGACCGATTACAATGAAAACAACTTCTGTGTACAGCAGACGCCACACCGGCCTTAGTCTGATTGGTAAGTAAACAACACCAAAAATTTCCAATCACTCACACCAACCCAAATTAGCATCATTTAATCACGTAATACAGAATGAATATGAATACATACATTACCACTAAATCCAAACAGCAAACTAAAGAACTTGAACACATTTTTAGACAGCAATGGTTACTCACAAAAAAACAATATAAAACAAAATTAATAAAAAAAAATAAACACAAAAACAATACAAACAATCACTCAGCACATTGACAGGATGTGCTCACACAGCCTAGCGACACTTAATCCTGTTCTAACTAAGTTGCTAACAGTAAAATCTAAAAAATCATAAAAGTCACTAAAAAGTCTTCAGCATCTATCAAGGGAGCCGTTATAACCATAAGCAGAACGGTGTCGAGGAGTCCATAGGATGTTCAAGTTGAGGAGACGTCGGATTGGAGCGTGGAAATTAATGTCTCACTAATAAGCACACTATAGTACTGCTTCAATGCGATTAGGGCCGGTTCATAAACCACGTAGACTCATTTTTGAAAATCTCAGACCCCCCCCTCCCCCTCGTAGACTTTTCTCCATACCATTTTTTGAAATTTTGTATGGAGCGTAGACTTTGGTCAAACCCCCCCCCCCCCCCCTCCCCCAAAAAAGTCTACGTGGTTTATGAATAGCCCCTTACTTATCATGTCAAAAAAAAACAGTCATTTTAGAAAGATTCGCCGATTTGGTAGAGTTACCAGTCCGATAAATGCATATCTGTGTTCGTATGGTGGCAGTCGTCGTAAGGCAAATCTCACAAAGCGTTTCTGGATGATTTCCATGTGCGATACTTGGACAGCATGGTATGGAGCTCAGATTTGCACGCCATATTCAAGTCCACTAGCAGTAAAGCACCTTCAAAACAAACACGTCGTCAAATTGCACAATGTTGCGATGCATGAAACCTAGCATGGAATGTTCTTTAACAATAGTCATAGATATGTGCTCGATAAATCTTAGTTTGCTGCACAAGATAAGTTCAAGATCCACGATGGAGTCGACTCTTAGAAACAGCGAATGGCTGATAAGTGAGCAAATCTGATCGATGAGTGACCACGAGTGTAGGTGACCATTTTGCATCTGGCAGTGTTGGCTTGCATTACGTTTATCTGACACCATGATATTAACCAGTCAACATCGGTTTGAAATGCACAGCAATCCTAAACAGACCGCATTACACGGTAAATTTTCAAATCATCTGCATATAGCAGCTTACATGCAGATACCCTAGTAGCACATTTATTGTAAATGAGTTGAGATTACTTATATGTGACTCATTCTAGTCATAATCAAGTTGCTTTAACTTGTTTAGACGGTTGTGTGCTTCCTCCTTGCGCTGGCTAAAGACGTCCGCTCCTTGGATATTTCATCCGCTTCACAATCCTTTTGTTGCTCGTCGCACAAAATGTCCGCAGTTTTATCACAATCGCGATGTACTATGGGGCCGCGGTCTATACACAATAGCCAATGAACGATTTTCACTATGGCGCAACGCTATCTTCACTGACCGTCACGTCACACTTTTTCCACCTATTTTCCACACTGTTTTTGAGGAAAAAGTTCACTCCCTCCAATCTTCCGAGGTCTGCAATCAATTTGCCAACGACTTTTGCGCACTGATAGTCCGTTTTTGCTTCAGCCACACTCCACATAAAGGACTTTTTGGGTCCAACACTTACTGTAAATCCGGCTCGAAGGACCAAATTTTCGATTGAAACACCTTTCGCGAACACTGAAATTGATTTATTCAAAAACACGGTGTTTACTCCGCGGCGATTAATTTCGACTGATCTAGTTTCTACTATTCCTATATGTACCTCACAGCTGACTCGATCGGTAGCGATCGGTCGGACGGTTTGCTGTGTGTACATAGGGAGCAAGAACGGGCAAGTGAGAGAGAATCTCTCTTGCAGCTGGCGATACATTGGAATGCCTATGCAAAATTAATCCGTCGATTAACAATTCTTATCTCGCTCTAACACTAATAAGAACATTTTTTCTCGAACAATATCAAAACACACTCTTCAATTTTATTGTTTTTTACTATCAAAACTTTGGCTACACTACACTTTATTTCCAATATGTTATGGTGTTTGGTTTTTAGTTGTACTTTTACTGACTGAGCTCAGGGAATTAGATGTACTAGTTACAGCTATACGTTTCAGTTGTGGAGTGTCCCAATTATGGCCTACTAGAACTCTAGAAGCCATAAGTGAGCCATCGAATGATCATGCACTGGTACATTATTTGCCTTCTTTTAAACTTATTATTACCAAATTCATCACAAGGTTCATTACTCACAACTAGTAATCTCACAGCCGTTTTTTTATGTGTAGAGAATTTATTCTAGCTTTACGAAGGTAGCAATTTTGTATGCATGAATTAGTTAGGGCAGCTGAGAAATTGAAATATTAGGCTATCACTGTATGAGTGATCCTTGAGAAAAAGTTAAATAATTATGGTCAATACCATAAGAATTATAGCTTCTAGAGATTTTATAGTAAGCACCTTGTAGAGATTACCCTTTGCTTATCAGGTGGTCAGTAATGAGCATTTGATTTAAAATATTCTTTTTGTGCAATATCATGCATGAAGAATGATTCCCGTGTTTGACATTTGTAGCATATTTAATACAGTGAGTTAGAAGTAACTGGTGTTGTTTTGTATAAGGAGTTAAATAAAATGTCATAGCACTACAACATGCGCCTATCCATTGTATCAAGAAGCAAATGTTCAGCCTTAATAGTTATCAAAACCCTTCATTGACTCAAGAGTGTACAAACGTCATTTGTTATGTTGTACTGTAATTTCCAATTACTCTATAATAAATATCACATAACTGGAACGTGTTAAGAACAAGAAGACTTCACCCAGCTCAACTCAAGCTCTAATAATTTTGAAGGTATGTAGTAATACTGTTTAGCAACTTCCATGCAATAGAAAAAGCTTTTGTTGTATGCTGGTTGAGACTAGACTGCAGCCATTCAACTATGTAGGGTAACGGGATGTAATGTTAGCCTAGCTCCTTCATTCGGCCTATGTACCAAATATGTTATTAATTCAGCTATAATCAACAAGATCATGTTGCTATCGGGATTACCGATGAATTCCGAAGCAATTGAGACATTATTAATCAATTAATAGTTATTCACATGCGTACAATGTTCGATTTCTTTAACTTTTAAGCTGAACATATTATCTGCATGAGCTTCGAATGATCTAAATTTGGCAAAATTGAACCGATTAACCGAGTAATGCAGCCTAGATGTACAAAAAGTAGTCACACGTTATTAACTAACTGTTCACATCAATAAAATAACCATAATTCAACAAGAAAACCTTAGACCCAATGTTAGGGACATATTATTTTCTATGTACCCAACTATGGCCTGTTGTATGAATAACGTAGTAAAAATGTAGTTATTGGTAGAATTTTCAATGGTATTGTATGAGTTTGCGTTTATATATTTTTCGAATGGCTCAACCAAAGGAACAAAATCTGTAAAGAGTAAATTATAATGTTTTCATCATCGAATGACCGGTAAATCCTATGTGAAAATCACTGAACTGTTTCAAAGTAATTTTAGTTTAGTTTGTTTGTAAAATTATGTGTTGGGTAGAGTGAGTACAGCTGGCAATGCCTTTAATTAGAAAATCAGGAAAAAAATCGCACGAAGACAGAATTTGATAGTAAATCTCTCGAATGGGACGAAGTTGCGTTCATGAATAGACCAAATTTGGTGTCTATGGACCAACATTACATCCATATCCCTCAAAAGTTTGTGACTTAATAAAATGAGTTGTGTAACTTTTTGTGATACAGACTACCAAACGTACCGAAGCAAGCGTAAATCTAGGTCAATATCGCTCACAGCTACTATACTTCATGAGTTATGATAACAAATGTAATCGATCGTTGCATATTAGGCTGAGTTAAGGGGCACATACCCTATGTTGCACAAATTCAATATTATACTAAAAATTTGCCCTACAACATGAGAAATCCTGTTAAATGAAAGTAATATGTTTGCGTTTACCAATCTTTTTTCTCAGTGTACCCTTAGCAAAACGAGTTTTCTTTGCTTCGGTGGTTTTACATTAAACGTACCGAAGCAAGCGTAAATCTAGGTCAATATCGCTCACAGCTACTATACTTCATGAGTTATGATAACAAATGTAATCGATCGTTGCATATTAGGCTGAGTTAAGGGGCACATACCCTATGTTGCACAAATTCAATATTATACTAAGAATTTGCCCAATTCAACGTGAAATTCCTGTTAAATGAAAGTAATATGTTTGCGTTTACCAATCTTTTTTCTCAGTGTACCCTTAGCAAAACGAGTTTTCTTTGCTTCGGTGGTTTTACATTGTGCTGTAGGTTTCAGAGCGTCACACTTAGAGAATTATAGTGCACCATTTAAAAGTGAAGTAGGCTGCCATTTTATTCACGTCTTCTAGCTCTCGGATATTTTTCAAGTGCTGACAATTCCGGAGTGTTTTTATAATTACAGTTTTTAATTTATTCAATCTTTTGCTAGTAGCCAAAGTCTCGAGTGTATTTATGCTTCTATATATTTTCTGTAAAAAGGGTAAAAATATACACCATATAACATTTAGGAAAAAATCAGCATTATATTCATCAAGCACGAATATGAGCTCAACAGCTTTGAAAATAACAGTCGATGTCAATACGTTCAATTGATAATTTGTTCTAGGATTCATACGATTTGACAGATCCAGTGAGCCAAAATTATCGGGGTACATTGACTTTACTCTGGAGTTGTCAAGTTGTTACTGGATTGATTGTCACGATCCTTCCGTTCAATACAGTTTTGGTTTATAAATTTTAGATAATTTTGTAAATTTTGCTGTAAATATTTAATTATATAAATTTGTAAAATAATATTATTGTATAATCCGCTTCTACAAAGCCCAATCAAAAACTTTTACGCTATTAAAGCATCGAGCACTCACGAAGAGTAGAACGAATGAGTTCCCTAAAATATGAAACATTTAAACCATGTGGCAGCTGATGCAGGCGCTGGGGAGTACACCTCATAGGGGGTCGGGGGGGGGCCGGCGCCGGGGGGGAAACCCCTTTAGAGAAATTTGTCTCTTTTTGGGGGGGGGGCGCGGGGGGGGGGGAAAAAAAAAAAAAAAGTGTGTTTTTTTTTTTGGGGGAAAGAAAGGGCGTACGAAGTTCCGGTTTTTGGGGTTTGATTTTGTTTTTTTTTTCAATTTTATAAAAATATAAATATATTGAAATTTCTGGATCGAACGGACTTTCTTCTTTCGCTGAACGAAGTGAGATGATCTGAGGGTTTCTGACTGACCACAAATATTCAGTGAGGCGCTGTCGGCGCATGAACCAACGACAATCGGTAACCATCAAGAAAACGGTTGACATCGTGCGTGCCGTGTAAGTACACATCGGAATGAGATAATCGACGCGAAACCACCCACCAACACAAAACGATCGACATCAGTGTATTCCAATATGTCAATGTGGTCCCGTGAGTAAATGCACGTATAATTTAAAAGACCCAAGCGTTTGGTGTAACTTTTTGCTCGCTCCGATTATTGATACGAGACGCGTGGCCGTCAGAGGCTATTTTTTTGTCCGACTATAGACGACCTCTAAAGTGAATGCACACCGCCAAGATAAGCACGTGATAATAGTTGATAGACAGGAAGAAAAATGTGATGAGGAGAGCAGAAGATGATATGAGAGAGACGCAGGTCGATAATGTAGGCCTACTGTGTTGAATAAATGGATATAAATAGAAGTTTACTGTTGTGAAAGCGAACGGAATAAATTCTTTATGGTACCACAGACAAACAGACTGGTTTCCGTTAATAATGAACGAGAAGAACTAATGTAGAGGGTTTTCATGTCATTCAGTTTCGTTCGTCACAGAAAAAACGGAAGGGTGAGTTATGTCAGTGACATAACAAAGTTGGCAAAGTTGACGTAGGACTGCTTGTTGATGTGAAGAAATTTATGTCATCGAATTGATGATTTTCTACAATATTTTATTCAGTCTAAAGAACCATGAAACCCTATGCTATTGGTGTGAGGCTCTACTAATGGTTCTCCACGAAAATTGATAGAAACTGCAGTTCGGCTCGAATTGACTGTTGATGATATTTGGTTTGTTAAATCAGCGCCAACATAAGATTGGGGCGAATTTTCTTTTGTAAACAATGGCTTTCGTACCTCTTGAACAAAAGGTCACAAATACAAATTAAGCACTTTTTAAGGAAGAACGCAGCGTTCCAGCAGGTCCGTTTCGGAGAGAGCCTAGTATATGGGTTGGTGGCTTCGGCAATTTTTTGGGGGGGGGGGTGTGGGGTGGGAGGCTTAGTCCCTTGGGCGAAACGGCCTTGCCCACTTTTTTCTTGGGGAAATTGTGTGGGGGTTTTGTGGTGGGGATATGGGAAAAGGGCCCAGAGGGTTTTATACGGGTGATGTGCGTGGAACCGTAATAGATCGATAATTCTGTGACGAGTTTATCAGTCAATTTTCCAGCACCCTTCTCTCCGAGCCCTTTCGTGTTCTTTTTCAACGTGCGTAGTCGATTTCCCATACGCTTTTGAACATGACCCACGCACTCTTTCTTGATCACCGGGCAGTCCTTGTAAAGGGCGATACGGTCAAAATTTGGTCAATATCAACTTGACGTATTTCTTTCAATTTTGCATTTAAAAAACCTGAACACCCCTCATTTTGAAGGTGTGTGTGTGTAGAATGTTGCTCCTATTTTGATTTTGGAATTCACTCTTCAGTTGTCAAAATGCCGTCCAAGCAAGAAGAGCAGCGTATCAAAATTTTGCACGCGCATCGCGAAAATCCGAGCTACTCGCACGCAAAGTTGGCAAAATCGCTAAAAGTTGCCAAATCAACCGTTACAAATGTAATTAAAGTGTTTGGGGAACGTTTGTCGACAGCCAGGAAGTCTGGATCGGGGGGAAATCGAAAACCGGAAGCCGCTGAGACGACAAAGAGAGTTGCCGGTAGTTTCAAGCGAAACCCTAACCTTTCTCTCCGAGATGCCGCAAAAGCTGGGTGTATCGTCTACAACCGTGCATCGAGCCAAAAAACGAGCCGGACTATCGACTTACAAGAAGGTAGTGACTCCAAATCGCGATGATAAACAAAATACGACGGCCAAAGCGCGATCCCGGAGGCTGTACACGACGATGCTGACGAAGTTTGACTGCGTGGTAATGGACGACGAAACCTACGTCAAAGCCGACTACAAGCAGCTTCCGGGACAGGAGTTTTATACGGCAAAAGGAAGGGGAAAGGTAGCAGATATTTTCAAGCACACGAAACTGTCAAAGTTCGCAAAGAAATATCTGGTTTGGCAAGCCATCTGTACCTGTGGCTTGAAAAGCAGCATTTTCATAGCTTCCGGGACTGTCAACCAAGAAATTTACGTGAAAGAGTGTTTGAATAAACGTCTGCTGCCTTTCCTGAAGAAACACGGTTGTTCCGTACTGTTTTGGCCGGATTTGGCATCTTGCCATTACGGTAAAAAGGCCATGGAGTGGTACGCCGCCAACAACGTGCAGGTGGTTCCCAAGGACAAGAACCCTCCCAACACGCCAGAGCTCCGCCCAATTGAGAAATACTGGGCTATTGTCAAGCGGAACCTAAAGAAGACCAAAAAAACTGCTAAGGACGAGCAGCAGTTCAAGGCAAACTGGCTTTCTGCGACGAAGAAGGTGGACAAGGTGGCTGTACAAAATCTGATGGCAGGGGTCAAGCGTAAGGCCCGGCAATTCGGATTTGGAAAAGCGGAAGCCTAACTGAATATTTTTCCTGAATTTTATACTAATTGAACTTGAAAAAGAAATTAAATTTGATTTTTTAAATAAACGATTTCACCGATTTACACGCGTTTTCCCTTGACCAAATTTTGACCGTATCACCCTTTACGGGTCCATTTCAACAAGGGCCTTGAACGTTTTAGTGTCCCCATCGCCTATAAAATATTATTTTTAACACCCAGAAGGGATTCCGATCTGCCGAACATTTCACGCAGGCCGTATGATTCGCTGTGCAATCATCGACGTGATTTTCCTGCCATTCTAAATACTCCGGAGTATCTTTTTTCAAAGACCAATTTTGACAGGCTTGGCAGTACCATGATTTTACAATCACGTCCAAAATTTTGACTGTGTGCTTACCAATAAGTGAGACCAGACCGAATAGCGACCAAAATCCTCGCTTTTTCCAAGAACCATCACCGGAAACTGATAAGTGCGTTGGTTCGCTCCCAGCTGCGGTGTTGGCTGCAATTTCTTCCTTCACTGCCTTCAATTGAATAATGTCGAAGACGGTCTTCGATGCAGCGTACTAATTATCCAAGAAGTTGTAGTACATAAGCCTGCTGAATGAGTTTTTGATGTCCAGTAGACAGCAAAACACTTTCTAGCCCGCACGCGAGAACGTGAAAAGCAAACAAAAGCCGTCGGTTTAATCCATAAACGTTTTGCGACATCGGAGACGAATAAATTTGACGTTTTGAGCATGAACAAACTACGATGAGTTTGAACCCCACCCCAGGTCCAGCCGTGCGTCCAAATTTCACTGCCTATGGGCCACGACTTGCAAATTAAAAATTTACTTCAACGCGTTGAATACCTGCAAGAAATTGCAAATCACGTAGGTTGAGTTTTCGTTCAATTCAATATCGTCGTAGCCCGTGTCTTTCAGTTTTTTCGCTGATGAACTGACGTGATCCGCACTTGCTTCCCCCGTATATCGATTTCCGTGGAATTGTCTCTTCCGACTCCGAGATAGTGGCGATTTAGTTTTCGGCATTCTGTACGAGAACGGTGAAAAAAATTTGAACGACAAACAAGTAAACACTCGTGAGCGGACGCGGCGTTTTGCGGGTTGCAATATATGGGCTGTATTTTGATGAAAAATCCGTTATATCTATATTAGAGAACGCTCGCAAATTACGTCCATCAGTTTTTGGACTTTTCAACCCCTCCCTCCCCCCTGTCACACATTTTTGTATGCAGTTATAATTTTTTTTGTATTGAGTGTCACAAACTCTTAGACCCACCTCCTCCCTAGATCACGGACCTAATTTGTGATCGTTCCCTATGCCACCATTCGAATATCAGTACATAGAAGGAATAGAAAGACGTTTGACGGCGCGCGGTGAATTATAGCAGTGGAGCGTCCCGCAGCGCACGTGAGACAGGTGTGTTCGAGACGCTGCCATTCACTAAATATCCATCGTATCAAAAAATCCTTCTACACTTTCATTTCTTGCCAAAAAAAAATCAATTTTTTGGTTCAAATTGAGGGGAAGGTTCCCTTAAGTCGGTTTCGGTTAAGTTCGGCTGGCCAAATTCATTGTAACCCGAAGTCAAAGTTCCCTTCTACACTGAAAATTAATGTTCGTTTTTATTACGAAATCGAAGGTAGGACTAACAAATCAATTCGTGGTTTTCTGCAACGAAACTTTTAAGAAGCTACACTCCCGTTTCATCTTACCCAATTTTGTATTACAATTGTATAGTATACTATCTCTTTTTCTCTCACGGAAATGTTACTCAATTTTCGCACTCAATTTTTTTTAACGAAAATTGAGTAACATTTCCGTGAGAGAATAAGAGATAGTATACAATTGTAATCAAAAATTGAGTAAAATGAAACGTACCTGTACCTTCGTATTAAATGCCACACGTGCAACTGTCAAAACTACTAAGCATTTCTTGACACAGAAAGAACATTTATGCATTGTACGAGAACAAAACAAAGAGCTACGAGTAATTTGTTACCAATAAAAAAGAAACGTCTCTCTGTTCAATACATGAACGACTGACAGATCTACTTTATCGGCTCAAAATTAATTGAAAATAAAGCGCAACCACGAGGAGTGGATCAGCTTTTTCTTAATCTATCTGACATGGGGTTCGATACTGTATTTTAAGGAAGAGCTGTTGTTGAGTCCGTGGTCGACCTCAATAAACCATGTTGACTCGTGAGAAGTTACTTGATTAATGTGCATCAGGTTCTAACTCTCGACAGCGCTTTAATTTCTATTTTGGGATAAATTAGTGATGATTCCTGCCCATCCCAGCAGGAACACCTATATTTATGGTTCCGTCTCGAATGAACTAAAACGTCTACAGCAGACGTACAGTTTAAAGAGACGTTAATAAAATGAATCACCTATATTTATGTGTACGATCGAAAAGAAGCAGCGATTGGCTGGTCTTCACGAAATTCATTTTGTTCATTGTACAAAAAAGGTGTAATGATAGCATTCTGTTAGATGACAAGCAATATGAATATTTCATACAATTTACGAGACATTTGTTCTATGTACAAAATCGATGTTTACGAAACTAGTGAACGCTAATTTACGAAAATAAATTTTCAGTGTACTTATCGGGCGGTTAATGATTTACCCCCATTAATGTAGAAGGGAACTTTGTCTTCGGGTTACAACGAATTTGGCCAGCAGAACTTAACCGAAGACGACTTAAAGAGGTTACAATTAACGACTTGGGGGATGGAGAAATTTGGTGAGAGGAAGATATTTTCTCATAAAGAGGGGGGGTTTGGGGGGGGGAGAGTATTTTGTTGGGAGAATAAAGAAATTGAAAGAAAAAATTGATGGTTGCGTTGAGAGGAGGGGGGGGTTATTAAAATAGAAAAACCCAGCAAGAAAGGTTAGTCTAACATTAGTCTAACGTTAGTCGAACACGTAAGACTGTTCGTCGAACATTTTGTCTAACTTTCGTCTAATGATAGACGTCTGTTAGACACATATGACACATTATGTTAGACGTTACTGGATTAAAAAGCTCGCCAGTTAGTCTAACGATAGACTAAAATTAGGCGTAATTTAATACGGGTGTTTAGACCCCATTAGACTTGGTTTTGCAATCAAAGTTTTATGGTCGTTTGTTGACCCTCTGCTACACAAAACTTGGCACTTTTGGCATACTAGCAGAGTGAAAACAAACGATCATAACACTTTAATTACTCACCTATTTTTTAAGCAGCATTCATCATTCTAAAAATCCGCTTCTCGCGTTTGCAGATTCAAACACCTTTGAGTTAAAAAAGAACGACATCTGCGACGTAATTCATTCGAGCTTTTGCTGCCAGCGTTGCCATAGTTATTTTCAATTATCTTTATATTGTATCAAAAGAAATCTGATTACATATTTATTTCAATTTTTGAATTCCTAATTTGGCTCCTCTTTGGTCTGAGCAGGTTGATTAAAAAACCGGACTATACTACATTTACCGAGTCATCTTGTAAGTTGTTGCAAAATGTATAAACAAGTGGATCATCATTTCAATTGTATAATCAGTTTCTGGAACTCAATATTGTACCGGATGATTGGAGACGGGTGAGAGTTATTGCCATTCAAAAACCTGGTAAGCCTGCGTCCGACCACAACTCCTATCGACCAATCGCGATGTTATCTTGTATTCGAAAGTTGTTGGAGAAAATGATCCTCAGATACTCAATATGGTTTCCGTAGGGGTAAGGCAACGAACGACTGTCTCGAGTTGCTTTCCACAGAGATTCCGTTAGCTTTTGTTAAAAAAGAGTAAATGGCTTCTGTATTCTTGGATATCAAGGGGGCTTTTGATTCAGTATCTGTTGAAGTTCTGTTAGATAAACTCGTTGTTAAATCTGTTGAAGTTCTGTCAGATAAACGCTTGTGGCTTTTCACCATTAATGAATAATTGTTTGTACAATTTGCTGTCAGAGAAACATATGAGATTTTCTCATGGAACCTCTACAGCTTCCCGATTTAGCTACATAGGTCTCCCCCAGGGATCATGTTTAAGCCCCCTTTTGTATAATTTTTATGTCAAAGATATTGACGGTTGTCTAAGTGACAACTGTACGTTGAGACAACTTGCAGATGACGGCGTAGTGTCTGTCACGGGACCCAATGGGGTCGATCTGCAAGGACCCTTACAGAATACCTTAGACAATTTGTCTACTTGGCCCTAGAGCTAGGTATCGAAATCTCTACGGAGAAAACTGAGTTGGTAGTTTTTTCTAGGAAGCATAACCCTGCACAACCGAAGCTTCAAATGTGGGGTAAGCGGATAACTCATTCTATGTCATTTAAATATCTTGGGGTCTGGTTCGATTCGAAGTGCACCTGGAGATCCCACATTGAGTATCTGAAGCGAAAATGCCAGCAAAGGATCAACTTTCTTCGAACAATTACCGGGACCTGGTGGGAAGCGCATCCGCAAGATCTTCTAACGTTGTACCGGACAACGATTTTGTCGGTTTTAGAATATGGTATTTTTTGTTTTCAGTCAGCGGCTCGGTCGCACATCATCAAACTGGAACGTATTCAGTATCGGTGTCTTTGTATCGCGTTAGGTTGCATGCACTCAACTCACACCTTGAGTCTTGATGTGCTGGCTGGCATGTTGCCACTCTCGGATCGGTTTTCAGAATTATCTCTCCGGCTCCTCACCAGGTGTGAAGTTATGAACCCTCATATAATCGGAAACTTTGAGAAGCTTCTTGAGTTGAACCCTCAAACTCGCTTCATGACGTTGTCCCATTTGTACATAACACTGGATGTCAGCCCTTCGCCAAATATTCCCAATCGTGTTTGCTTCTCCGACTTCGGCAGTTCGGTTCATTTTGATTTATCCATGAAGCAGGAGCTTCGTGGAATTCCAGAGCATCATCGTCCTATGATTGTTCCTGTGATATTTGCTGCAAAGTTTGGCCAAGTTAATTCCACTAAATCGTTCTTCACTGACGGATCATTGATAGAGGATTCAGCCGGCTTTGGTATATTTAATGAAATTTATAGCGCCACACGAAAACTTCAAGCTCATTGTTCAGTATATGTCGCTGAATAAGCGGCAATACACTTCACGCTAGTAATTGTTGCCTCAGTAACACCGGATCAGTACTTCATCTTCACGGATAGTCTCAGTTCTATAGAGGTTATTCACTTCATGAGGCCGGTAAAGCATTCCTCGTATTTTCTCATGAAAATACGAGGTCTTCTAAGTGCTTTATCTTCACGTTCTTTTATTATCACCTTTGTTCTCATTGTTCAATTCCGGGCAATGAGAAAGCGGACTCACTTGCAAAGGTGGGCGCTATAGAAGGCGATATTTATGATCGACAAATCGCCTTTAATGAATTTTTTCCTATTTTTCGTCAACAGTCACTTGTCAGCTGGCAGCATAAATGGAGTACAGAAGATTTGGGGCGATGGCAACATTCTATCATCCCAAAGGTGTCGAAGAAATCTTGGTTTAGGGGGATGGATGTGGGTCGAGACTTCATTCGTGTCATGTCTCGCCTATACCGTGTTGGGCTGAGCGACAGCAATCTCTGTGAATGTGGACAAGGTTACTAGGACGCATATCACATTATTTGGTCATGTGCTGAGCATCGTGGAGTCAGATCTGAGCTTTATGATTCCCTTCGGGCTCGAGGTAGACAACTCAATGTACCAGTTCGAGATATTTTGGCTCTGCGTGACCCGGAGTTTATGAAACTCATTTATGTGTTTTTGACTAACATTAGCCTTAGATTGTTATTAGTTTTACCTGTATGTTTACTTTAAGTTTTTTTTATCTGTGTTTGCGTGTGTGTTTTTGTTTCCTTCTCGAAAATGTTCATGTCTTAGTCAAAAGAAGCCAAAAGTTGTATAGTTTTAAGTTTTTTGACAATTTCGAATCTAAAATAAATGTCTTATGTAAACCATACTTTAAATTCCCGCCCATCTTCCCATCCTTTCAATTGTTATTCCTATAAACCTCGAGACGACCGCGAGTAATCGGTTCTGTCTCCTTAACGTTAGTTTCAAGATAATTGATGTATATAAATATGAAATCTTGGCTCTGTAAAGTTAATTCGATTGAGCCTGAACAAATAAATGATCTTAAAAAACAAATCATTTCAACTGAATTAGTTTGAATTATATTTAACTTTATTGAATTGTAACTTCTTAAATAATTTCATATAAATACAATCAGACAACGCAAATTGAAACAACAAACTTTTTTGTTGACATCCAAACTAAAAAACTAGTGGTTTTAAAAATCCGTTTTGTTGTTTTAAACTAAAGATTTTGCTTTGATACAAATAGACAGGTTGGTTGTTTCTAACTAAAGATATTATCACAGTACAACACACATTATGATTGTTCTAAACTAACATTTTTATTGTTTCCACCATCGAAGGGGTTTATTATTTAAAAAAAAGACACACAGAATGCGTTGACTCAGGAAAACAAATATATTTTTAAGATTGATTAAACTAAAGCGGCGTTTAAATCTATCTTAAATTATTTTTTTTCGGGAAAAAAGAACTAAAAATTTAGTTTAAAACAAAATACTTTTTTGGGTTATTTCGTTCTCCGTCATCCGGTCCCGCTGCATGCTATGACGCTGTCACTCAATAATAATACCCAAGCGTGTTTTTTCGTGAAAGTTTTCATCTCAGGTATATAAATATTTACATTATATACATTAAACATTATTTAAACATAATATATAACATTAATTGAAAATGTTGCAATAAACAAAATTTTTATTTTAAAAAACCTGAAAAAAGTAGAAAAGCTCGCAATAATATTTATGCCTAGATTTTTTTTATGTATATTTTGTAATTTTTTATTATTAAAACATTCAACGGCATTTTATAATTTTCTATGTTTTTTTCTAATTTCGGAGCTAGAGTTAAATAATTAATATTGTTTATATCGTTACTAAAATCTTTGTTTTGGTTTGGATTCGCTGTGTTATTTTGACAAAATATTTGAGGGATTGTTCGTAGTGAGTTATGTTTTTAGGGGTTGTTCATTAAGCATGGGCCAATGTGCTGGTACTTCCTGAACCAAAAACTATACCCATTTTTTTCTGGACTATCCAGCCCCTGGGGATACCCCGATATAATATAATTCGATTGAGGCTGATCCGAGACCGTGATGATTCAAAATGTGGACATTTATTTTTCAATTAATTAGTAAATATGATGGTCTTATGCATAACATGAAAATTTCTTGGAACAGTGTTTTGAAAGGCTTGTTGAAATGCTCTTTAACGTTGAATCGTCTTGGTTTTGATACGACTTGTGATGTGATGATCATGTGATGTGATTAGAACCCTCCATCAGTGCATGGATTACCTATGTTTGCAGGACTATTTTCAGCCAGGTACCCCGAGAAAATAGCTTACGTGATGGCTTGTTGTAGCAGGGCCAGCCGATCTCAATTAGGACCTTTGGAAGACTACGACCAGAAGACCGCGTGTCTTCACATGACAAGGGACTGACGACTCCACGAACCCTTGGCCAGTCAACAAATCCGTCGACTGCCGTAGGCTACCCCCCAAATCCCACTTTTGCAGTTGTTATGGGAACAATGCATTTTTTTTACATAAATGATGATATATAAAAAATGATAAGATACAAAATTTATGAAATTTCATGTTTATATTGAAGCTTAGATTCAATTAACAAATTTATATTAGATTTCATTTGTGCTTGTGAATGTGCTGAGATATTGTAAACTTCTACTGCTCCAAATAAAATAGTTATTTAAAATTTATATAACTTCCAAAAAAGCATACCAGTCTCTATGTAGTATCATATATTCAAAGAATAAAACTTTCAAACTCATCTTTCCTGCTTGTTATTCGTATAGGACTCATATGCTTTTATAAGCTGATCAAATATGAAATGATTCAAAGACAGAAAAACATATACTATGCTCGTTCTTTACAAAGTCTTACTTGTCTCACAGAAAAAAATATGTATCATAAAAAACATACATGCTATTTCCACCAATTTCGAACTTTAATGATGTACATAGAATTCTAAGACATAATTTAAATTACTTGACCATGTAAAAAGTGGCTACAGTAAGTCAATACGAGAAAATAATATGCGTATGTACAACATATATCTGAAATCTACTGGATTGTTACTGAAAAAAAATAAAAATTAGATATGTATTAATATCCTACTAGTCCTGGAAAAGCTGAAAACAAATTAGATCATTCCATATACCAAAGATTAAATTTCAATAAAAGATATTATTTTATCAGACATGTCGTAAGATTTTCTTCATACTGTTCTAGTTACATCTAAAAGATAGCAATTGGAGTGATCGAAGAGCCCGGATTGATGATTTCTGAATTAAATGACTTATCTAATCAAAATACCACTAAACAAAATATTTAAATAAAATCCTCTACTGCTTAAAAGTGCATGCTTGTATTTTTTTAATGTATCAGTTGAAGTTCAGAAGTGAAATTTTAAAGTAAATGTTATGCTGAAATACTGAAAAACAAACTGAGCCTTTGATGCTTTTCATGTTGCTCCAGGCTCTTAAATGGTTTGGGAATGCAAAGATGATTCCAAAGCGTTCTGAAATTATTAATAAACTGAGAATGGAAAATAATATGATTTTATACACAGGTATGGGTAAACACAATGATTTACAGGTACACGACCTTCAGTCACACCCGCTCACTTCGCTATTTTCGAAATGACACATTGCCCAGGCTACGCCAACCAGCGTCTCCAACTACATGTTTCAGCTGGCAGTCTTTTGTGATCATATGACTCGTAGATAGGAACTTGTGTCGACAAGATGTCTGTCGCACCCTCCCACCACGTTTTCAACTCACCATTTGAAATCTATTTAAATTTACAGTCATACGTATACGTTTAAATACTGAACAAGACAGAGTTCAAAATCTGGTCTAGAAAGTATGTTCAAAATTCGAGCTCTTGGAAGCGATAAGTATGAATAAAAATTTAATTTTATATAAAAATGATTTAACTACTGCTTTAAGCTTCTGAATTAATGCTTTAGTAGCAGCGATATCATCGAATAAGGTCGAAATATATTTTATCCGAGATACTGTTACAGATATTAGGCAAAGAAATTTGTAGATCACTAAGGTTTAGTGCGTATATGTACAAATAAATTGTAATTGCTCAGTAATTTTGTCAAAGTGATTTTCTAAACATTACCAGAGAATTTGCGTCCCAATCTATCAAGTGGCTTAATTGAAATTCTTAATTTTTTGTAGAAAAATAAAAGGATTCATTGAATGATAGTTTTTATTGGAAATATTGCCCTGGGCTAGTTTTTTAAAAGTAACCTGTAAATCCTTCTCTGTAGTTCAGGGGCAATTAACCAATTCAAGCAAATGTCTATTCATAAAGCATACCTTAAACATTCGTGTTGGTGAAAATTTCTATAAAAATCTCGTTCTGAAAATATTTAATACCAAAGCAACCGAATGTATCAGACCTGAATGCTATAAAACATCCCTCAAGAGTGTTAATATGACAAAATTAGTAATATTACTACCGTTAATTAATTACTATTGTAATTCAATTAAATAACACAAAAACAGATGCTCTGGCAACGCTGAAATCCTCCTAGTCTGATCATGAAGCTTTAGGCCGGGCGCCCACTGAAGTGACAGAGGTTAAATATCTGTATGTTTTCCTAAACATCTTGTCGACATTTTCCCCACGCCGTAAGACTTCGACTCGACGATTTAAAATAATATCCCAACAAACAATTGAAAACTGCAATTAAACTAGCCAGTTGAATAGTTGTCGAACAATTGTATTGGATGCTGAATATCAATGAATACTGAAAAATGTGTTGAATAAGCATTACATCCATCTTCATTTTAGCTTCAATTCCTCTTTGACCCCTTTTCTTATTGAAATACTTTAACATTTAATTCGTAACAGGTGACGCTGATGATGTTAATCCTTTTTTCATTTGTGCGAAAAATATGAAGAGGGGTGTGGGGTTTAGGCCGAAAAAGGTCAGGGAATTTGGGAAACGGGGGTCATTAAAGGGGGGGGCAACTAATGTGTTGGGGGGTTTTTTTTTTTTTTTTGGGGGGAGGGGGGGGGGGGGGGAAAAAGTGGGGTTTTGGGGAACTATAAAATATATAATCCCTTGGGGTGAAAGATTTGCTGCAACTAATTAAAGTTCAATATTGCGATAAAACCTTGCCGTTGGATCCTAGAACCCTGCTGGACACTCCCCAAAATACAGGGAAATCGTGTAGCACAATTGCTGGTGGAAAATATTGGCATCACGGTATTAAAAGATGTTTAATCAAGTGGTTCGGAAACCTATCCGACAATATTAACATAAGTATTAATATTAATATCGATGGTTTGCCAATATACAAAAGTTCAAAATTCCAACTTTGGCCTATTTTGTGCAATGTATACGAGTTTCCTAAACTGCAAGCATTACCTGTAGGAATTTTCTTTGGAAAAGGCAAACCTGGCGATGTTAAGGAGTTCCTGACACCTTTCGTAGATGAAATAATTCCTATCATGGAGGAAGGTTTTTTACTGAATCATCATGTTGTTACACTCAAACTAAGGTGTTTCATATGCGATTCACCTGCTCGGGCGTTTGTCAAAGGTAAACTGCCTGAACTATTCCATTATTTTCAAAACAATAATTTTTCATATAAAATTATATTCCGCTACTACGCTACGTTCAATTTACGTTCCGGCCGAGGTTCACATTACAGAATTTCAACACGCGACAAAGCTATTTTGATAGCGTTTTCTTGTTGATATTTATTATAACACGCTTGTTTCATTTTGCAACTCAGTAGTCAGGACAATGCATAAGCTACCAATAATTAGATAATACATCCTTCAATTGATAACCTTTTTATTTCATTATGTAAAAGTAAACGTGATGTTAACTGAAAAATTAGAGTAAATGAAAATGAGGATGACCACATTGATAATTATTCAATCAAACCTTTTAAGAACGTCCTTAATGTAATTATTCTATCATCTTCTAAAGTGTAGTGGATATATAGAGGAGATAAAACCGCGTTGGTAGGTGGTTTTGAAATTAATTCATTTTTGCGAATTATCACTCCATAAGATCGAATCTCTAATCAGTCACAATACAATAAAACTTTTTTTTTCCGTATTTCTAGGCGTTGTAAATTTCAACGGAAAGGACGGTTGCTTAAAATGTACCATAAATGGAGAATATTCTCACATTTCTCGAACGGTTGTGTTCCCGTCTCTACGTTGTCCTTTGCGAACTGATGACCAATTCCGCAAAAAAGCATATGGAAATCATCACTCTGGCCAAGATACACCTTTACTTAGAATACCTGACATGGACATTATACAGGATTTCATAATAGCCGATTCACTTCATCTACTAGAACTGGGAGTGATGAAACGTCTTTTGACTGGATGGAGGGATGGCAGTTTAGGATTCACGGGAAAACTAAGTGCTCACCAAATACAACAACTGTCAGCTGCCTTAGTCAGTGTGCGTTTGCCCAAAGAAATTCATCGAAAAATGCGTGGGATGGAATGTCTCGCATTCTGGAAAGGAACTGAATGGCGTTCGTTATTGCTGTATGTTGGAATCGTAGTACTGAAAGATATTTTGATCGAAACATTGTACAATCATTTTTTACTGCTGTTTACAGCTGTAACAATTTGTTCATCTGACCACTATGCACACATGCGACCAGTAGCACAGGCCCTTTTTGAAAAGTTTATTGAGGAGTTTAAAGCAATTTATGGAGAGCAATATATTACGAGCAATATTCATAATTTAGAACATATTGTGAACGATGTAAATCGGTTTGGTTCATTAAACACTATATCAGCATATCCATTTGAAAGCTATTTATTTCAGATTAAAAAAATTGTTCGTCAAGGAAATAACTGTTTGGAACAAGTGGTTAACCGTATGCTTGAACAAAAAACTGTTCACAAACATAACAATCCATTCTTGCACACATTTACACCAAAACTCGTCAGAAGAAATAAGTTCATTGAATGTGAAATTCGAGAGGGATTATTTTTAAGCAATACTAATAAAAATGCATGGTTTTTAACAAGGAAGTTGGAAATTGTACAAATGACAGATGCCTGTGTTGATTCCAATAACGACATGATTATACATGGCTATCCAGTTAAAAAATACACAAATTTTTTTTGAGATTCCGATTAAATCTTCACTTTTGTACATATTTTTATCAGATTTGTGTATGCATACTATAAAAGTTTATACTAGAAATGATGTTCTTTGTAAATTTGTAGCCATTCCTCACCAAACTAAAAATGTTGTATTTCTACCGTTATTGCACACTCTCAGTATAGTTCAGTAAATACAATGCTTTTTTACTTTCTTATCTCTGGTGTTTTTATTTTTATTACTATTCAAATGACAGTTCAACAGCATAAAAATGAAAAATATATAAAGTTGTATAAATCCAAGTCTAAATCAATTAAATAAACATAGTTTGATTTTGAAACTAACTTTCACTTTCAAAAGCATTCATTATATGGAATGTGTAGTACAAAATATAAGAAAGTATGTGTAAATATATGAATCGGTTGCAAAAACCCGAGCAAAAACCATTATGAAATCGTGAACTCATGCCACAATAAAACCTTAATAACACTTCAGTTGGTGAAAATCATTCGCAATCATCAGCATCCTCCTCGTAGTTTTCTTTGTCGAAGTCATATTCTTCATCGGCTTCATCCTCGTCAAAAGGCGTGTTCAGATCTAACGCTTCAACCTTGAAATTCTCCGACAGGACCTCATCAGCATCATTTCCTTCTGAAATAGATTAGGATTATGAGTATATTTGTTAAAACTACGGTTTAGACAGTATTTTTTCTTACCATGAACAGTATGTTTTCTATTCTTCTTAGCCCGTCGATGAACGGTAGATTGACGCAATCCTTTCGCTTGACTGCGCTTGACAGAATTCCTGAGTACCTGCTTGAAGAAATGTTCAAGCAGTTGTTTTGAAAATGATGGGTTCACACCATGAATGATTCTAAAGAACACGTCTAAAATGTTCTTACAATCCTTAATAGCATATTTGGGCATGTCAGATTTGCTTCCTCCGCTCCATGAACACTCCAGCATAACGTTGCGGTTGAAAAAGCAATCAACCAGGACATAGCACATATTCTGCCCATTACAGGTATCCCCGTTCGGTCCAATGATTTTTCGCATGTGATTGATCTGTAATTTAGGTATTATAATATTGAGGAAGGCAAATAACTTAAGGTATCGTTCACAAATTGTGGTAGATTTGAAAGGAGAGGTAAATTTTAAAATTTTAAGAATATGTGTACAAATCTTTTTTGCAAATCAGTCCCTTCTGGGTAAACTGTTTGAAAAAAATAGTATACTAACAAATATGTCTTGATAGGATTTGTCAGCCAAATCATTTTCGACTTGTTTGATTTGTTCAATTGTAGCTGCTGGCGAAAATTCAAAGCTTTGCTCAGTTAAGTAACCGTGTTGATCTCGAACACGCAGGACGGCTTCCATCTTTATGTCAAAATCGCTTTTCATCGCAGCAACAGTTTTAATTAACGATGCTTCTATTCTGCTAGTCACAGCCGCAACGATAAGATTTCTCTCTTGCTCTATTTTTCTAGAAATGGCATGAATGATTCTATTTTCCTGACTGTCGGTCGATGGCTAAAAGTAAAATGTCAAGAAATGTAAGGTGATTGATTGGCAAAATGTTATCGTTATTCTGAATTTTGAGACGAAAATCTATTTCATTAGAAAGGAAACAGTCACAGAGTTTATCTTAGTATAAATATTACCTGGCCAACGTTAGTTACGAATTCCTTATGATAGACGTTTTCTCCTTGTGATTGATTTAGTGCAGTCTGACTATCCAGTCCCATTTCTTGTGAATTTTGTAGCAATGCTATAATATCCGCATCACTGAGCAGCGATACTTGAGACTGGTCGACGAGTTGAACATTCGGAACTTGGTTCAGAATATTCTTGTTAGTTTGAGTTACTGCAATTAACGGAGCGTCGGGAGTAGTCGATGTCGATGGTACAACTGTGTTGAAAATTTTCATGGGTTTCAGCTGAGCAGGATTCCGATCAGACGACTGTTGTGTTGGCCTCAGCCCGGGCTTTGCGATCACTGTCTGAGATAATATTGTAGGGGTTTGAATAATCCGGTTAATTTTGTTGACCCCTTGGTTTTCGATTAGTTGCGACTGAATTGCAACGGATGGACCTGCTGCAAAATGAAAATTTAGTAGTAACGATTCACAAGTAAGTTATGGAGGAAAACATACCTTGATTAGTGAGCATATGATTAAAATCGTATCCTTTGGCTGGTTCATTTGTCGGGTTTTTTCTTTGTTTCTTCCTCTGTGCATATTCCGATGTATCAGTCGACAATCCAGAAAGATCCGCGGCTTCCTTTTTTGCATCCTTATAGGTAGGAATGTACTTCCTTTTCACAACACAAGGAATCTTGGTCCACGATGCAGTTGGTTTAGATGAAGCGTCTTTGAAAGCGAGGCAGCGTTCTTATTTGGCCACATCAAGATATCGCCTAGAACCCACTGATTGGGAACAATGGACAACACAGGGTCTCCTCCTTCTTGAGTTTGGACAATGACAAAGAAGTGAGCTGAAAACGGAAATTTTTGGAATGTTTTATCAAAAAAAAAAAAAAAAAAAAATCAATGTATGTCATCTTACCTTTACTCATATTGATTGAAGATATCACAAAGTTATTCTTCACAAGCGAATCAACATACTTTGTTGCAAAAATCCCGTATTCTCACTTGTTATATTTTTTACTCGGAAACAAACCTTTTGTTGCGGTTATTGACGACAGAAAAAAAATAAAACATGTAGAATTGTTCCCTGGCACCGTTGTCACACCAATTTAACAGCGTCAATGCAGCACTTGTGCAGCAAGTACGTCTTGGTGTTAAAGCGACTTAAAATTAGCCAAAAAAGCATTGGTTCAAGGCGTTAAAATGCCACTCTAAGACAAAGCATTTGACATTGTTAGCTTAATATTTGAAAACGTATCATGCCACCAAAGCTGCTGAAATTTTCAAGCAAAGTTAAATGACATGCTTTAAAATTTCATGTTATCACAGGTTGTAAGATAATGGCTAAGGATAAACTTTCACATGATGCATGCATAGTTAGGAAAAAATAAGGTGTGCAAAATCTACAAAAAGCGTATATGTTAACATCATAGAGTCTATTCAAATGTTTGACTAGATTTATCTTATCTAAGTACCATTCATGTATAGACCTTAGTGTTAAACATGATATTGGAATGCTATCCCTCATTTCATAAGCTTGAGTGGTACAATCGATATGGATGAGGTCCATCAATTGAAGGTAACGCGTTCAAATCCCGGCAAGAAATAAATTTTAATCAAAATTTAGCGACGACCTAGAGAAATAATAGCAAGATAAAAGGGTACTTAATGTTAAAGAAATGCAATAAATAAAAACTCACCGGTGAAAACATATTTTTTTGCAAAGCTTATGCCAAGCTGTAAAATAACTTTATTGATAATTGTTAAAACAACTAATCAACTATTTCGAAACATAGTTCAGCAGCTGACTCTATTTTTAGAACCTTCCATTGAAAATAAATAAAGTTTTTGTTAATGCTTTTCAATCAGTTGGTTAAGAGCTTCAACCATGTTAAAAATATATCTCAATTAGTATGAATCAGTCATACGGCCATACTAACGTAACTTAAGAGCTTATTAAATGATTAATATCATATTATACAAATGGTCGTGTGGTCGAACAAACATGTATCAACAAATCATAAACAGCTGTTACCTGACTGGTGAATAGCTTAATAATTTCTCCAAAATTGTGTGAACAGAAGATGAACTGGAGTTTTGACTACAAGTAATTCAAGTATTATTCAACTTGATGCTGAAATAAACTGTATTTAAAACGTTAGTTAAAGGTGCAATTGTTTGTTGGGCATGTTTGATTGTATTGCACGAAGCACGTAATTAATTAAAATGTTTGATAATTGTAAATATTATTTCTTGTAGTCGACAGTCGTCTGGTGTGGCGTAGTGTGGTCAGCACTTTGTTGCAAATTTCTAAGAATGCTTTTTGTTTTTTTTTTTTTTTTTATATTTTGTTTTTTGTTGTTATTTTGTTCAATTTGTTGATATGTTGGTTTATTGGTTGTATAATGGTTCAATGTTGTGTTAATGTAAATTAGAACATATTGCACTATAATACCACCATTATAGGAAC
This sequence comes from Aedes koreicus, assembly GCA_024533555.2. Lineage (NCBI taxonomy): Eukaryota > Metazoa > Arthropoda > Insecta > Diptera > Culicidae > Aedes > Aedes koreicus. The sequence goes on from JAHHFK020000699.1 coordinate 207,912, forward strand.
TTTTATCGTAAATTTAACGATTTTTTTGATTTTTGGAACCAACCATATCATCATTTGAACGAATCTCTGTGTATGCTTAAACCAACCATCCGATACCATTAGTTCAACCCTCAAAATAAGGTCAAATTAAACATAAACATTATTGAATTTATCATGAGAATCAGAGAGCTGTCAAATCATCAACAATGAATATTGTTGATGTTAGCATAATATGGTTGATTCAACCCTATTTCATGCTCTAATTAGATCATCAATTCTGTTTAATTGAAGCTTCCATTATTCTTCGATCTATTGTATTATGCGTGAAACAATCTCAAAAAATTATTATATAAAAGTCAATGCACAAATATGCTTGATCGGGACCGGAATATTATTGATATGACTTGATTTTTTTCTCCGTGTAAGTTAATAATTTATGTCCGGGTGTCACAATACTACCACTAATAAACAAAACTAAGCTGACGTAACTCTTCTTCCGGGCGCGGGGGGCGAAGCACAAAAAACAAAAACAAAATGGGGAAATACTACCGACACTCACACATTTTACGCAATGCACGCGGAGATTTTAATGATTTCACTGTTAGTTCAAGTTAATTTACGAGTTATTGTTTGATTTTTTTCGCGAAAACGACGCAGCAAAATCAAAACACGTCAGTTTCGAAGCACGGCTTGCTGCGATCATCTGGAACTGTTTAAGGATTGCGCATAATATGTATAGCTTTTCGCAATGCAATATTATATTAGAGATAACAAAAAATCACGTTCGAAACTACGCTTCGAATAGCAAAAATAACTATCGAGAACATTAGTCTAACTTCCCAAAATGCCTCTTTGTGAAGACATGAAGATACTTCTAAATTGGAAGAACAGTATATTTATAGAAATTCTTGCAGGAAGTTCTTCCGAAATTCCAAAATTCTTGCGGAATTTTTAAATTGAAGAATTGCGTATGGACTATGGATTTCCTCCAAGAATTACTTCAGGAATTACCTCTAAATTGTTGTCTAGTTCTTTCAGGTGTCCTCCGGGGATTCCTTAAGAATCACAAAACTTCAAAAGTTCAGGAATTCCACCGAAAATTTTATCACAAGAAAGTTTTGGGAAACTGTCGATGGAATGCCAGAAGAAAACTTCTGAAAGAATCCCTGGTGGAATGATGATGATGATGTGAACTACCATTTAATGTAGCAAGGCAACTGCCTATAGCACTGGACTGTTTTAATTTAACGGTTTGATCAAGGTTGCATTGTGGTAAATGTATCATCATGTCCCTGTATGAAGGGCAGGGCCAAAAACGTATTGTGGGCCCGTAAGCAGATACACTTACGCGCAACCCAGAGCTACAGGGGTCTAAAGAGAATCTCCTTCCAGAAACAAGTTCGCAGAAACCACAACAAAACCGAGCCCCCGCCTAGTAAAAAGTCCCACTAGATGGGGAGAAGAGCCCGCCCTTTATTCAGGAAATGTTAACAACAGGAAGTTGGCAGTCCCACTCTTCCTATACAAATCGCTTCAATCGGGTGCTCTGATGGTCCCTCCCTTTATCCCAGCATATGGAGTTATATAAATATATGCAAAATTTAGAGAAATAATATGATTTTTTTTACCTTGATTTTGCAATCAAGTTAAGACGAGTTCTTTTATTTATTGTTCATATTTCCTTTCTTCGTGTCGGTTATTCCTTGGAACTGGACATTTCTCGCAGGAAGTTTGTCAACATTAGAAAACCAGTGCATACTAGATTCCGGTGCAATGTACCAAGTCACCAACCAGCGTGATTTCTTGCAAGTTTCGAATTGCTGGGCCCACGAAGATATTTGGGTGGCCAACGGTATGAACGCGAGGTCAACAGGTCGCGAATTTGGCCAAAAGATTGGGGAAGGGGGGGGGGGGGGGGTTTTTGGTTTGGATTTTGGAAAAACTTACCTTTCTCCCCTAAAGGAAACCCCGGGAAGGAGAAGACAGTTCGAAGCTCATCACAAAAAGACCCAACCCAATGCTGCTAATTTTTACTAAGTTTTATTCCGCTTCTTTTTCGTCTTCTCTTATTTCCCTTTCAATTCATATCGTTCACTGACCTTCCTTCGAATGTTTGCCTTCCGTCGATCGGAATTGCTTACTCCATGATTATCCTTCGATAGAATGTTATTCTTCACCGGTTGTTTGTTTGTTTTTGTTTTTTTATTTTGAAAACGAGTAAATCAAAAATCGGACTTTGATTTCGATTCCAGAATGTGAGTGTGCTTCGTCTGCTTGTTAAGTTTTCAACTATTATGTACAAGTGGAGAATATCGGACCTCGTGCGACTCGGAATCGTTCGTTCGCGTCAAAGAGTATGTTTTTAAAATGTTGCAAGAAAAAGTAAACGTAAAAAATCACATTTTCAGTTTTTTTTTTCTGTTGTTGATAGAAAACTTCTTTTTTGTAACACAAAATCTCTTTTGGTTGCGGTTATTGAGTTAGGCATTTTCCAAGTTGATATCGTTTTTATAGGAATCCATTGTTCGCGCTTCACTGCAAGAGTATATGTTTGTAGGATAAAGTTATTTCTTTGTCTTGGAACAATCATTGTTATAACCACACATATCGGCATTCGTGTTAGGAATAAAAGTTAGCGGGCTTAGCGGTCGCTCCCAATGAGTTAAGTAGAAAAATAAAGTGCCCTTCTGCTGCTTTGATTAGGAGTAGATTTTGTATTCTTTTTTGTTTTCGTTCTCTTCTGTAATTGGAAGCCTTTTGAGTCGTATTTTTGTTTTTGTTTGCATAGACATTGTTATTGACATCGTGCGGGTTTCTTTTTTGTCATTTTAATTTCTGTAGAGTAGAAAGGTAGTAACTTTTTGAGGTTAACTAAATTGGTTGTGGTGTTCTGCGCGCGGGGTTAGATAATAAAAAATGCGTAAATAGAGTACTTCTTTCGCTTCTGTTAGTTTGTAGATCATAAAATAAAAACTATTTTCTTTTAGTGTTTCTTTTTTTTTTTGTTTAGTCACATTTGTCACGTTCATCTTTTTCCGTTTTAGTTTTTCTTCTTTCATATAAATTTGATTTATTTAAAGATTAGAATCACATTCAACTTATTCGAATTAGTTTTCGCCTTAGTTTTTTTTTTTGCCTTAGTTATAAGTATAATTTATGTATAAAATTAAATCTTCCCACCATCATCATTGTGGGCATGTATGTGTGTGTGTGTGTGTGTATGTCTTTACGCGTGAATGTTGGGAGTTTCTCAATTAAAGTGATATTTTTTTGTTTAATTCACAATGAAAGCTTCACCTGGGTTCGTGCCTCGAATCGACCCTGGAGCAGTGACTTTGATTCAAATACACAGGTTTCTTAAGATAATAATTGTAATAGCTAATGGTTTTGCACTATTTACATGATTATTTATAATTCACTTGTTATTTTTTGTTTGTTTGTTTTTAGTTTATAAATTAGTTTATCCTAGCGTGTCCTTGAACTTGTTTTCGGTTCTTTGTTTCGTTTCTGTTACTTTTCGAATGCACATGGGCTTAAAATTGCTACGACGAATCTGTTTCTTTCTTGTTAGTTTTTTTGTTCGCTCTGGTTCGAAAAATCCGGGAAAGCAACCAGTTCATATGTAAATGGTAAATTTTTGGCAGGTTTTCTTTTATTGGTTTGCGTTTGAATTTCGTTATTTAATTTTTATTTTTCTTGCACCTAGAGATAATGAAAAGTTGTGACTTTATTTCTATGGAAATTGATCCTTTTCTTGGGATAAAATACGAAAGCACGCGTAGGCTGCATTGGTTTGAATGTTTGCAAATGGTGTCACATGAAGACGCTGCGATCGGATGATTGATGTAGGCTATATTGTGATTTGAGTATTACGATATGTTTGGAATGGTTTTTTTTCTTCTGTTGATATATGAAGATCAACCACAGAGACCAAATCTGCTCTGGAAATTGACACTTCTTGCGATCTTGTATCGTCAATTAAAGCTTATCTTAGCCAGAGACGTGCTTTATGTTAAGAGACGCGAACAGAGTAAGTCCTTCAAACTGTTACCCCGGCCAGGACTGGCAAATGTCATTTTCAATGAAAAATGACCTACGATTTTTACCGAACTAATGATGGAGATTTTCTTCTAAACCTCATCGAATTTTTCGTCATGACAGAACGTGACAGTGTTTTGGTCATCGCTATTACAAGTACAGCTATTGATATAATTGTAAGTTTCATAACAAAACTTGAAATAAAACGTCCACTCTGTCGATTACATATTATTGCTTGGCTAATTTCCAGTAGACTAGTTAGAAATTTGTAAAACAAAATCTCATGAGACAAAATCTCATGACTTTCTGATGGTGTGAGAATGACAAGAAACCTTATGATGGTTCATTTCTTCTCGTGACAGTGAGAGGGCCTGTTTTTTCATTGTCAGATGATGGCCGTGAGATTTACCAGCTCTGATCCCGGCTGCTATTGGATATTTTGAAATCAGCCGGGTCTATTTTCGATAACGTTCTGCTTTTTTGAGTCGAAAATGTGACATATTTTTAACAATATTCCTCATGTGAAACTATAATGTTTATTTAATTTGCTCGTTTGGTATTCCGCTTGACAGTTCGATTGAACCTGTTTAGTCCCTAATAGTCTCTGCGTGTCGCTCAATATAAACATCTTTGCATATCAACTAGGGGGTAGATCACTCGGTCACCATGTGTTAGTATCCTCAAAAACCCACTCCGAGACACTTCAAATACTTCGCCACTACATGAAAGATAAATTTTCGTCATATCTGGCACCACTTACACATATGTTTACATTATTTCCAGACGATGTTTAATAAGAGGCGCGCAACGTCTGAAGCCGAGAGTTCCAATCGAACGGATGTTGTTTACAAATGGATAACATGAATTATGGGCATGTTGCGAACAATCCGCGAATTCCTCGTCACTGAAAACTCGCCTAATCGATCCACGACGGTCATTTCGAAGAGGAAGAGTTTACCTATCTGATAGAATTGGAGGCTTACATAGGTAGCCATTGTGAAACGAGAAATTTGCGGAAGGAGTCATTGTTTACGTTTGGTAGTTAGACCTTAATGAACAATCTTTGTCGAATTACCAGCGGCAGTGCCATATTTACCTTTATCCTCTTCGCACGCCTCTATTTATAAATATCGGTTCTGATCATTTCCAGCTGGTTGGTGGAATGAATGCCAATAAGCATAAATTTTCGATTGTAGTTTCCGCCAACCCCAAACACGATGAACACAGCACAATGTGGCAGAGTGACTATCCCTCTGACAACGTCTGTGATCTGCATATCTACATCACTACCAGGTAAACCGGAAAAAAATCTCCAGTAAATTTGACCACAAATGTGTGTACAGAATCACCACAGTTGAAATCATTTTAAATGACAGAAAATGTAAACAAATCAACGATAACGTAGCGTACTGCATTCCCGCATAAGCGCGCTCAAAATGGACCAACATCTCGTGCATCTAGAGTACCTCGTGATTTTTGACAAATAGAAAGTAACTGCCTTCAGCAAAAATAGCAGTACATCAAGACCTTCCGGCGGTTGGTGAATAGCAGTACAGAATAATCTCACTACATGACGCTAGTGTGCATATGAAATTCCGCTTCTTTTTGCGCCCCCCCCCCCTCTCTCTCTCTCTCTCTCTCTCCCCCCCCCCCCCCTCTCTGGCCCCCTCCCTCTCTAGCTCTCTCCCCCCTCTCTCTCCCTCCCCCTCCCCTCTCTCTTTCACTCTCTCTCTCTCTCTCTCTCCCCAATAGCCCCTGACGACAGAGATTGGTATGGAGAAGCTCGCCGGACAAGCCGATTCAGCATTTTCGACATTGTACGGTGACATATGGCCTCAAGAATTCAAGAAGAAGGCAGTGGAAGATTTCGGAGGGAAGTATCCTAAAGCTGCTGTAAGGATTAAGAGGAGTACTTACGTCGACGATCTGACATTTGGAGCGAAATCTGAAGAAGAAGCAATTCGTCTCACCAAGGAGATAAACGAGATTATGAATAGTGCCGTTCTGAAATCGTTACCTGAAGCAAGCAATACCGCAGTTCAGATACAATTCCCGGATGAACGCAACACGGTCAAGGCTCTGGGAATTCGTTGGATTCCAGACAAGGTTATCTTTACGCTAAAGGTGAATCTGCAGATTGCTGGTCCCAACACGAAGTACCAATTGTTGTCGGACTCCGCCAGACTTTTCCGATCCGTTCGGATGGTTTGCGCCGGTCATCGTCCGAGCTAAAATACTATTGCAACACTGCTGGTTGTATGACCTCAACTAACTCGATCTATTACCACCCATGATTGAGGAATTGTGGATCGACTTGAAAGGGAACCTACATCACCTGGAGCAGATCCAGAGTCCAAGATGGGCAGCGAATTACGACGATCAAGTTGAGCTACATGGTTTTTCTGACGCTTCCGAGGAGGCTTACGCAGCGGTCGTACACCTCAGGTCAACAGATCACAATGGTGAGATTCACGTCAGTCTGCTGGCAGCAAAAGCCAAGGTTGCTCCAGTGCGACAAGTGTTCTTGCCACGCCTCGAACTCAACGCAGCTGAACTATTAGCAAGGCTCATGCAACGTGTTGCTGGATCACTCAAGCGCTTCCAAGTGAACCTGTTTGCCTGGACGGATTCAACCATAGTCCTGCAATGGCTCTCGGGACACCCTCGCAAATGGAATACGTACGTGGTCAATCGAGTTTCTTCTATTCTTGAGATTCTACAGCGTCACCATTGGGCTCTCGTAGCGTCATCCACAAATCCCGCGGACTGTGCATCCCGTGGGATATCTCCAACCGAATTGATCGATCATCTCTTATGGTGGTCGGGACCGAAGTGGTTGGCGGAGGACTCCGCAACCTGGACTCAGAGCATCCTGCTTGAGGAATACAACGAAACTACGATGGAGGTACGTAAACGCTTCCAGACACTAAGGCATTACCGTTAGTATTCCAGTTACGACATACGAGATCGAGAAGCACATCGTCGATACTCGATCGAACTGCCGCGCGTGCGGCCACCGCGGGGGCGCCCGGGCTTCGCCCACTGGGGGATCGGCACCGCCACGCGCCGAGGGGGGGCTCTGGGCCCTGTCGGCGGGCGGCGTGCAGGGGGGGGTGGCGCTACGGGGGACAAACAGACACCAGGAAAAATGGGAAAGTATCCGGCGCGAGCGAAAGAGTGGGGGCCGCATCGACGGCGGGGTTGTCTTTGGGGGGGGGTACCGAACGCACAGGGGGGCGCCGCCTACCGCAGCGGCGTTTGCTCTCGCGGACGTCCAGCGTCTGCGCGGGTGCATAGGGAGGTGGGGGGGGTGGAGAGAAAAGATTGTTGGCCGGGAGGGGAGATCGCAGCAAGCCGTGCTTTGAAAATGACGTGTTTTGCTTTTGCTGCGTCGTTTTCGCGGAAAGAAATCAATCAAATTCCTTCATTCAACTAAAATAAATGGTGAAATTATAGTTTCTCCGAGTGCTTTGCGTAGGACGTTGGGAATGGAATCCCTCTCATAGTGTGTTATGGTCGTGTTTTTTTTTAATGGAATGTGCGTCCATTAGTGACCCGCGCCCGCATCCGGACGAGCTTTCCAGCATCAGATAAGGAACATTGGTGAGGTCGTTTTATATTATCAAAAATATACCTTAACTATATACACGCCAGGATCAAGAATTTCCATTTTTGATTCTGGAAGTGTGAAAACTCTTCACATATCCATTTGATATGTAAAGATATTCATGCGGGGCTTATTGTATATGAATGACCTCAGGATGTACGTGTAGAAACAGGCATTCTTGAAATGGGTTGTTGGATTTTCAATAGAGCTGTCACCTTCAATCTCCAGGGCTAAAAATGTTTGCACATAGTGATCACATATAAATTACTGAAGAAATGCAGACAAGTTTCTTCCATAAAAGCACTGCCGGCCAGTGGGAGATTGATTGTAAATACACACACCGGAAGTACTAGCACACCGGTCCCAAGCTCGGTCCTAAGTTGGTCCCAAGCTTAATGATTCGCCCTTAATACAGAACTCACACCAATATTCTGTCAAAATAACATAGCGAATCAAAACAAAAACAAAGATACTTGTACCAAAAGGTACTGAAAAGCGCAAGAGTGCATGGCAAGGTGCAGAATGCAAGGTGTACTTCTGAGCTAGGGGTTCTACAACAGTGAACCAATTTCAAATCGCTAGTTGCACATTGATTGTTTGTGTTACCAGGTTGCTGGTAGAAGATTTACACCTACAGAACTGTCACGCTGGTCCCACACTCCTGACAGCGACGATTAATCCGAACTACTGGATTCAAGGTTGCCAACACGTCGTCAAGCAAGTTATCCGGAATTGCGTCAAGTGCTGTCTACAAAAAGCGAAGACCGCGCAGCAATTGATGGGCAGTCTACCAGCGACACGCGTGACCGCATGTCGACCTTTCAGTCATGTAGGCGTCGATTATGCCGGTTCGATGTGGAAGATGAGAAAATTTGGGAAGGTGAGGGGAACATAGTCGTCCTTGTGTGCCTCTCGAGTAAGGCTATTCATTTGGAAGTCGCAGGTGACCTGTCAACCGACACTTTCTTGGCGGCATTCAAGCGAATGATTGCTCGCCGAGGCTATTGTAATGCAATCTGGTCAGACAACGCGACGAACCTGGTCGGTGCCGACAGACAGCTGAAGGAAATCTACGAAGCGACGCTAGCTCACGGCAAAAACACCGAATCGTTTTTCAGCAATCTTGGCATCCGTTGGAGATTCATTCCGCCATCCAGTCCGCATCAGGGTGGCATTTGGGAGGCGGCCGTCAAGAGCGCGAAGGAGTTGCTGCGACCGGTCGCCGGAAACGAGAAGTTAACATTTTAGGAACTATCAACTGTACTCTGCCAAATAGAAGCGTGTCTCAATTCGAGACCTCTCTGTCCGACCTCCACTTCGCCGGACAGCTTCGAGGCCCTCACACCAGGGCACATCTTGGTAGGCAACCGCTGAACTTATTGCCCGAGCCTGACGTAACGCGCCTGAAAATAAGCCAGTTGGATCATTGGCAGAAGGCACAGAGATATACAGCGAAGTTTTGGAACAGGTGGCGTGACAAATACATCTCTACTCTTCAGCCGCGAGGAAAGTGGAAAACCACTCGAGACAACATCAAGCCGGACCAGCTCGTTCTGGTCAAAAATGACAGCACTCCACCGTCCGCTTGGGAATTGGCCCGGGTAGCCGTTACCTCAATTACATTCTACCGAAGCTTCCGAAAGATGTCACGTTTGAAGAAACCGTGAAGATCCTCAAGAAAATCTTTGGAACTCAAACATCCACATTTCGGAAGCGGTTCCAGTGTCTTCAACTAGTAAAGAGCGAATCTGAAGACATCGTCATGGTGAAAGCGTAAACCGCGCCTGTGAAGACTTTCAGTTCCAGAACCTCACCTTGGACCATTTCAAGTGCCTCATTTTTGTCAGCGGACTGAAATCTTCAAAATATGCCGACATCCGAGCGAGACTACTTTCAATCCTGGAACACGAGAAGCTTGAATCACCACCTACTATTCAGTCGTTAATTGACGAGTATCAGCGCCTTGTCAATCTGAAGGAAGATACCAGTATCATCGAACAGCAAATCAGTTCGAAATCAGCAGTTCACGCCGTCAGGGACAGGAAGTGTGTAGCGTATCTGCAAAGTTTCGGAAACCATGAGAGTAAGAAGCCGAAGACACCTTGTTGGCAGTGTGGCCAAATGCATTTTGTGAAGGAATGCTATTTCAACAACCACCTTTGCAAAGACTGCAACCGCGTTGGCCATAAGGAAGGATATTGTTCCTCCCTTAAGAAGTCATCAAATCCAGCTAGCCCAACTCAAGAGAAAAAGAAAAAGAAGCGAAAGAAGGGGACATTCAGTGCTGAAACTAAAGGAGTGTTCATTGTCCATCACAGTGAGCACCGTGAAAGAAGACGGAAGTTCGTTACCAAGATGATCAACGGAGTTCCAGTCTCTCTTCAACTTGATTCAGCCAGCGACATTTCCATCGTTTCAAAAGCAACTTGGAAGCAACTCGGAAAGCCGGAGATGAAACCATCAACAAGTCAAGCCTCCAACGCTTCGGGTGATCCACTTTCGCTCCTCGGTGAGTTCCGTTGTGATATATCCATCAAGGGAGAAACCAAGCAAGGGCGATGTTTCGTCACTTCCGTGCGCAACCTGAATCTGATGGGTATCGAATGGATTGACCTATTCAAACTCTGGTCGATTCCATTTGATTCCATCTGCAACCAAGTCATGTACTCCAATCAACGAATCGAGCAAGAGATTCAACAACTAAAGATCACGCACAAAGAAGTCTTCAACGAATCCCTTGGATTGTGTAACCGCACGAAGGTACAGCTTCATCTCAAGCCTGGAGGCAAGCCAGTTTTTTGCCCGAAACGATCTGTACCTTTCCATTCCGTTCCATTGGTCGACGTTGAACTCAACCGTCTCCAAAGCCTAGGAATCATTACACCTGTAGATTTTTCGGAATGGGCTGCAACGATCGTTGCTGTAGAGAAACCGGATGGCAGAGTTCGTATCTGTGCGGACTATTCAACAGGTCTCAACAACGCACTGGAAGCTAACAACTATCCGCTGCCGATACCAGAAGAAATCTTCGCCCAGCTAGCAGGAAGTCAAGGCTTTAGTGTAATCGACCTGTCCGACGCATATCTACAGTGCGAGGTTACTGAGGAATCGAAAGAACTTCTGACGATCAACACGCACAGAGGTTTGTTTCGTTTCAACCGCTTAACTCCAGGTGTCAAGTCAGCGCCCGGGGTATTCCAACGGTTGATAGAAAGTATAACTGCCGACATTCCTGGAGTACGGCCGTTCATCGACGACATCATCATTTTCGGCAAGGACTGGCAGTCGCATGCTGAATCACTAAACCTGTTGTTGCAGAGATTGAAGGATTGCGGATTTCATCTGAAAATTCAAAAATGTAAGTTTTTCCAAACTAAAGTCCGTTACGTGGGCCACATCGCCGACTGCAGAGGTATCCGTCCTGATCCGGAAAAGCTGAAGACCATTTCAAGCATTCCACCACCGAAAAACGTGTCAGAACTGCGATCATTTCTTGGTGCAGTCAACTACTACGGCAAGTTTGTTCGGAATATTCACGATCTGCGTCATCCTTTGGACCAGCTGTTGCGGAAGGATGTCAAGTGGGAATGGAACGCCGATTGCCAGCGATCTTTTGAAAAATTCAAGGAAGTGCTGAAATCCGACTTGCTTCTAACCCACTACAACCCGGAATTTCCAATCATCGTTGCTGCAGATGCATCCGAAACCGGAATCGGTGCCGTAATTTTCCACAAGTTTCCAAAAGGTACCATGAAAGCCATTCAACATGCTTCACGCTCGCTCTCTTCTGCTGAGCAAGCCTATGGACAACGGGAAAAAGAAGCTCTCGCTCTAGTTTACGGTGTAACCAAGTTCCACAAGCTGCTGTTGGGAAGACCATTTTCGCTCCAGACGAATCACTAACCTCTTCTGTAAATTTTCGGTTCAAAGAAAGACATACCGGTGCACACGGCAAACCGCCTGCAGCGCTGGGCCCTCATCATGTTGAACTATGACTTCAACATTGAATACGTTCCGACCAACGAATTTGGATGTGCTATCCCGTCTAATCGACCGAAGCATGCGTCCAGAAGAAGACTATATCATCGCTGCAGTTTCGCTAGAAGAAGATATGGCAAGTATTCTTAACACAACGATAGAAGCTGTTCCTGTGTCGTTCGCAGCCCTCCAAGATGCCACAAGCAAGTGCAAAGTTCTCCAACAAGTTAAACGATGCATCCTGGATGGATGGCCAGCTGACTCCAAGCAAGTACTGAAGAACATCCGTACTACAATCGACGTGAATCGCTCAGCATTATCGATGACTGTGTTATGTTCAAGGAGAGGGTGATCGTTCCAGAAGCCTTCCAGCGACGCTTGCTCAATCAGTTCCATCGTGGTCATCCTGGTATGGTACGCATGAACTGGCCCGGTATGGATTGTGAAATCGAAGAATACGTTCGACGCTGTAGTCACTGTGCCACTGCTGCTAAGGCTCCAATCAAGGCGGAACCTGTACCATGGCCCACACCAGAGAGACCTTGGTCCCGCATACACATTGACTACGCCGGACCGGTCAATGGCAACTATTTTTTTTTGTGGTTGTTGATCCTTTCACTCGATGGCCTGAAGTTGTGCTAACCAAGTCAATAACAGCCAAGACGACGATCAAGCTTCTCAAGCAGATGTTCTCTACGTTTGGTGTTCCTGAGACTGTGGTGAGCGACAACGGCACGCAGTTCACCAGTTTCGACTTTCTAGAGTTCTGTGAATCTTTGGGAATCTGTCACATCCGCACGGTTCCATACCTCCCGCAGTCGAATGGTTTGGCTGAACGCTTTGTGTACACCATCAAAAGAAGCGTGAAGAAAATTCTCTCGGGAGGAGAATCCCTAGAAGATGCACTGCAGACGTTCCTTAGTGTATACCGTTCTACCCCAACACTCGATCTTGATGGACAATCACCGATGCGAACAGTAGCAGATCTGTTGAAGCCCCCAGTCAGCAATCGTCAGCACGCTTCCGAAGAAGATGAGCATCGAGGAATCTCAAGATTCTTGACCCAAGGTGATACGGTGTACGCTCAAATCCACCAAGCCAATTCATGGAACTAGATGCCCGGTGTGATCATCGAACGCATTGGAAAAGTCAATTATAACGTTTTGCTGGACCAACCTAGTCGACTGATACGATGTCACATCAACCAACTACGAAATCGAGTTGAAGCAGAAGTACATTCTTGTCAAGATTCACCACTCTCTGTTTTCCTCGATGAATTTGGCCTTCGACAAGCACCTGAAAACGAAGTTCTGCAAGTACAACCTGCTGAATTCCCCGACTTGCACCACAGAGTTGACAACCTTTTAGCATAATGGAATTGATTCAACATACAAAATCTCTTGTTTTCCAAAGTGACAATTGTCACCTCGTAGCTCACAAAGAGTCGTCTCACCTCACAGGCCACGCAGACTAGTCCTGGGGGCCTACACACATTCAAACATGTTTGAGAGTGACTGCAATTCGTCCAACCGTTCACGTCTTCCTATGAACAAAGACACGAACTCAAGAAGAAATGATAATTCCTTGGTTTGCGTTTCAGCTCGTTTGACGGATTTCATCGTCCGTCGCATCAACCGATTCTTAAACCACATGCGGTCAAACTAATTACTTCTGTAGCATGTCGGCACGTCGTTGGCTAAACTGCAGACTCTGCAGTGAAGAGGCTTTACACCCAGGTTTCAGTTTCTATTAGACCGATTCAACATAGTCACGTCTCTAACTTTCATCTTACCTTGATGCTTCGATATTTATGCTTTTGGCACCACAAAATCGACAACCTAATAGAACAATGCAACCGATTCAAAATACCTTCTACACAAAAAAGCGTCTTTCATCCACCTATCTCTCCTGATATGCTGCCATTCATGAACAATTTTCTACCCATGGATCAATCGCCGCGTGTCTAAATCTCTGCCAATTCCACTTCAATACAAACCTAAAAAAAAACTCGAAAAAAAGCAAGCTGATGTTGATGATTCTCACCCACATACGTCTTTCCCTCCCCCTTCTTCCCTCACCTATCATTGGCACTTGATAAAAGAAAAACAACGAACCTAAGATCCGGATCCGGATCCGAACCCGGAAAGGACTATGTTTAAAATCAGCTTCTCCCTCTCCATCCGCCCCGTTTAAAATCGATACGAACACGATGCTCTCTAACTATCGACTAACACCCGGTCGCTACCCGGTCCAAAATCCGAACGGCGGTTGTTATCTATCGCCCACCAGATTCTCCGCGTCCGACACCATAACCTCCAAATCCGACGGCAGTGGATCGTCGTCTCGCTTCTTTGGCAGCACCAGTCCAACAGTGGGCCACTCGAATGTGGCCCCCTGCTGCCGTTCATCGCACGAGGACGTGTGCGGCCTTCGGTCGGTTCCCTTGGGCGGCGGTTTCACATTCAACGAAGTCTGCCGGGCCAGGTGCCGGTCGGCGGATGCTTGCCGGCTTCCTATACTGCTGCGCCGTTGAGGCAGATTCGTACTACTAGATGTTCGTGAGATTTTCTGCTTCTTCATACTGTTGCTACTGTTATTGCTACCACCGGTGTTGCTATCTACTGGTCTAACGTTGGTACTATGGCGCCGTCCAAGGGGCACTTCGTGCGGCGTTGACGACGATGGATCCTGGGTCAGGCATTGACTCGACGATCCGGAGTGCCGCTTCATCGAATGAAGATTTGAAGTTGAACCAGAGTGCCGCTGGTGTAAGCTGGTCGAACTTGATCGTCGTTTTTCGGCGAAGCTATTCCGTTTGCTGCTTGCCGATTTGGCCAGATTCGTTGTACTGGACCGTATAAGACTTTCGGTGCTTTCGCCGCCGATCGCTCCACCGTAGGACCGACGATGTTTGTCTCGTTCCCGACTATTGCTATTGCTATGACTACCTCCGATGGCGGCCAGGTTTGACGAACTACCACGCAGCCCGGAGGAGGTGGGCCGGATCTGGCTCACCGAGGTTATCGATGGATTCCGGAAGTGTGAACCGGAGGGGTGGTTCACTATGTTACTACCACTAGCACTACGGTTAATGCGGAAGGTTGCTGTATTGATGGGAGGAGGCACTGAGTTTGGCAGTTCGGTTGGACCAAAACCACTAGCGCCGCCACTGTTGAACGTCACATTCTCGTAAACGTGCTTTTCTGACGATGGGGACGGCGGTGCCTCGGGCAGGTTACGTGGATTGAGGGTTTCGTAGTTTGGTTCCGAGAGAGGATTCACGGCATCGTCCGGGGTGGCTACTGGCCGCACTAAAATGGCCGCTCTCCCTCTTTGCGTTTCGGATTGGATGGCTGCGGCGACGCGTTTTCGGTCTACCATTCGACCCTTTCGCTTACCCACCGGACCAGCCACGATGTGGGTCTTGACGGAAGGATCGTTTTTGGAGAGCTTGAGGCTGAACTTGAAGGGTGGTTTGTAGACGACCTGGAGACGCACCTTTTCATTGATGTTACCGACGGATTTGGTCTTCACGCGGGTCTTCTTCGGCGATCGAGGCTGTTGCTGGGACACTGTCGCGGCTGCCGTACTGGTTAGGTGTTCAGGAGTAGAGAGGCTCTTGTTCATCATGTTGGTGACTTTAGATGCATGTTCGAACTGATTTGTAGCATTCGTTACGATCGGCGACTCCAGAAGCCATCGGTGAACTTTTCCGAATGTATTTGTATGACTGTGGGCGTCGCTCCTGGACGAATAATCGATCACTTCCTTATGCTTCGATTTGTTCTTTTTCTTCTTTTGCTTGGTGATGGGCTCCTTGACCGGGGATTCATCCGACGGACCCCCAGGAATAGCGGTGGATCGTTTCTTTTTCTTTTTGATGAGCTTCTTTGGACTGTCGCTGTTGGCGGCGGTGGCAGTGGTGGTCGTCTTACCGACGTGTCGTTTGACCTGCTTTATGACTACCGTTGCGGGGTTGCTCGTTGACGACCTGGACAGATGGAATCGGTCCTTGGAGGTCGATGGAAGCACCGCGGTTGTGTTTCCTGTTGCTGCTGTCGCTGCTGTGGTGGTTACTACCCCGCCGGGACCGGTGGCTGTTGCGAGTAGCTGCTTCGGAACGGATTGACCCGGTGGAAGTGGACCCGTTTTGGTCTTGGATCGCTCGCCGCGGACTTTCTTTCTCAGCGGCACCTTGGTTCGGACGGCCGTGTGCACTATGACTCCGTTGTTGTCCTCCGGTAGCCGCACCGTCTCCGTCGTCGCACTGTGGATTATGGTGACCGTTTTGAGCTTCAGGTTCGTCCGTCTGCCCAACAGTTTTGCACTCAGAATCTGTGAGGGAAGAGAAAGAGTCGATCGTTAGTAAATGGGAACAGTGGCGTTGGCGCAGTGTTAGGTCACAGGTATGGATTTGTCTAGCGAAAATAAAACTAGCGACGGTAGATTTACTGGGAAGTCTTCGAAAACAGCTGGGTAACCTCAACACTCACTATAACTCTCAATATCCAAGGGAATGTCTTCCCAATTCCGTAAAGAATGGCGAATCTTCTGAGAACCGATGATAAACAAAACGAAATAAACTGAACTGCTGATGAAGATCCGTATTCTACGGTACTTACCAGTAGCGCAAGGATGATCACCACGATCAAGGCGACGGCGTACCAGTTGGAGATGACCCACTTCTTGAAGGTGGCTATGCTCTCTTCCGACAGGAGCAGTTTCCGCAGTGTTGCCAGCGGTCCGGACGGATCTACCTCGCGGCATTTTTGCGAAACGTCACAATAGCCGTTGTAATCGTTGCAAGGAGTTCCCGGCTTGGCGTACATATCCGGAACATCGAACGGTGGATCGTTCCAGTCGAACGAGCTCATGCACGCCTTGTCTTCGCCCGGTTGCTTGCAGCACAGCTCACAAGCTCGAGCCGCCGGATCCTCGGGCCCGACAACACACTGGCAGGACTCCAGACCGTAGGCGAGGCAGATCGATCCGGTACATTCGCCCATGTAGCACACGTACTCCTTGTTGCAGATCGTCTTGTTCGGTTTGTTGATGGATGGTGGACACAGGGGCATGGTGCCATCGCAATATGCCGGATCGCGGCATCCATTGTCATCGCGGCACTTGTCGCCGAGCCTGAGGGTGCACTCCAACGTACAGCATGGACCTTGGGACGGGCTGCACTGGGCTCTGGAATTGAAAAAAAAGGGGTTGTAGTGGTTAGAGAGGAGTAGCTTAACAAGAGGATGGAAGTCATGTGGAATAGATTGAATTGTGGCCTTGGGTACAGAATTAAATGGATGGTTCTGAATTCGTAATTAATTATATGTTTGAAAACTGGAAATATCATTCTTATCAATATGCAACTCTAGGAGTGGACAGCAATTTTCTGTTAGAACCAAAGATGTGAAGAGAAAGTATTGATAGGTCCGTAAGAGCACGGCAGGTTGTGAAATTGAATAGAAGTAGTTGAAATTGAGCGTAGGGCATGTTTGGAAGGCGGTATCTGATCGACCAGATAAACTCTTACCTAGCTACCACAATGCATGGTAGGCAAGAGGGAAGGAAGCCCCTCTTGACAGGCTGTTATATTTTATTATTGTTATATTATGTACCTAAATTGTCACCCCTTTTGCAGTATGACCAATTTCCAGTATCTTCGTAGTTATTCTTAAAATGAATATATTCTTATTCTTAAGCTGTTTGATAGCATCAAATGAGTTGGCACGTCATCCTCGTCCACCATACCGATGAAACCATTCCTCCTGCTGTCTTGGTATTCCATCTCTGCGCCATTTAAGTGTTCATCGTAGTGCTGCTTCCACCTTTCAATCACCTCACGTTCATCCGTCAAGATACCTCCATCTGTATCCCGACACATTTCGGCTCGCGGCACGACGCCTTTACGGGATGCGTTGAGCTTCTTGTAGAATTTACGCGTATCTTGAGAACGATACAGCTGCTCCATTTCTTCGCACTCCAACTCCTTCAGGTGAGGCTTCTTATCCCGGAAGAGATGAGTCTTCGCTTCTGTCTGTATCGCTCCAAGTTTGGACGAATTGCTTGCTGCAGCATCAAAGCCGTCAACGAGGTTGGAGAGAGGCAGCCATAGACCGAGTATATTGGCGAAGTGTTGTAGATGAAGTCATATCGTAAATACGATGTATGGCTATTTAAATAAATAAATAGCATCAACGCCCACGCTGCATTCTTCTCATCTAGAACCGTTTGACACTCATCGTCGAACCAATCGTTCCGTCGATTTCTTTCCACAAACCTTATGGCGCCTTCCGCTGCGTTGTTGATGGCTGCTTTTACGATACTCCAGCAGTCCTCAAGAGGGGCTTCGATTAGCTCTTTCTCTTCCGGCAACGCTGCTTCAAGGCTTTGCGCGTAATTAGTTGCGACGTCGGGTAGCTTCAGTCGTTCCAGATTATACCGTGGCGGACACCGGTATCGAATGTTGTTCACAACGGAAAGTCTTTGGCGCACTTTACCAGGTCTGAATCGATTTTGGCGCCGCGATAGGTCCTGACGTCGATATTATCCGAGAAGTGTCTTTCATCAATCAAAACATGGTGGATTTGTAATTCGGTCTGTTGTGGTGATCTCCAGGTGTACCGATATGGGAGGCTATGCTGGAAGTAGGTGCTACGTATGGCCATGTTCTTGGAGGCGGCGAAATCGATGAGTCTAAGGCCGTTTTCGTTCGTAAGCTGGTGGGCGCTGAACTTTCCTATTACTGGTCTGAATTCCCCTCCTCCTGGCCAACCCGAGCATTGAGATCTCCGATGACGATTTTGACGTCGTGATTTGGGCAGCTGTTGTATTCCCGTTCGGCCTTAATGGTGAATACTATCAGTAAATATGCTTCAAATAGTTTATTGAACTTCGCAAATGCATACAGACATTAAAACTAGATCAAGCTAGCTTCTTTATTCTCTATTCTCTGCCGTTGGACCGTTTGAGTGAAATTTGACAGTACAGAAATTATTGAAAGCTTCACCATAATCATTTTCGGCATTTCAATTTACTGAGATTCAGTGAATGAATTAACGAGATTCGGCTAACAAACTAAAATTTTACCGAATCTCAGCTAACAAACAAACATTAAAGAGGGATATCAACAAAAGTAACTGCCGAGTTGATCGGCTGTTGGACATTTTGCCGAGGTAAATCGAGTGTGTATGTTTGACTTCACCGCCTCGTACCAACTTTTAAAACAACAATTTCGTAGGATGCTTGACAGTCGATTGTTGCCTCGTTCTCATTCCGAAAATTACATCAGGATCTCGAGATAAAGCCTTTGTAGAAAGAGATAATTCGGAACTATTACGAGTGACTACTTAGAAAAATATAAGAATTTTAACAGACCCGTAAAATTTCCCCTTTTTTCGACCGGCAAAAGTGGACTTGCTGTTGATGGAAGCTCCAACGTAATTGTGTACGACAAGTACGTCAAATTTGTGCTCCCAAAGTACCCTCGTGAGTTTTCGTTTGAAGAAACGATGAAGAAGTTATTGTTTCGTTTTAACATGATATTCAGCCTGAGGCTGATTCGTAACGCAACGATGAAAAGGCTGAAAAAGCTAGTATAGACTGTTCCGAAAAATATAAATACATTTTTTTTGTCAAATAAAAAAAAACCATACTGTGATTAATGATTATTTTATTCTTAAACATAGTAGATAACAATGTTTTCTTTCCATCTTCATTTCAATTTGCTTGATTTTTTGTGGAGTAGGCGAGTTCTCTAACTTTTCCCTAAACACTACTCATAACTTTCTGCACAGTGCTTTCTCCTACCATTTTCACCACTTTTAGCCAATCTTTCTTAAAAAATTTCAACACAATCCGCTGTCGTAATGACTGGACGAGATATTTTTCCACATCCGCATATGGCCTGCCACACCATTACCTTCTTGCAGAATTTTTCGGTGTAAATGGCTTTCACTGATCCAGGAACATCCCTTCCTTTCGGCGAGGTATAAAACTGTGGTCCAGGCAGAGTTTTATAATCGAGTTTTATTGTAGGTTTCATCGTCCATGATAACACAGCCCGATTTTTTGGTCAGCAGTTGGTCGTACAGCTTTCGAGCCCTCGGTTTCACAAATTCAGCCTGTTTGGTGCTTATTTTTGGCTGCTTCTGCTTCCGACGAGTCTGCAGGCCCATTCTCTTCTTGGCTCGCATAACATTAGTCGCCGAAGTACTTAGCTGTTTCGCCACATCTCGGACTGATGCTGAAGATGGCGCTTGAAATAGTCCCTTACCTTTCTGTCGAATGTAGGGTCAGCGGGACCGGGTTTTGTACCCCGTCTCGGGGAGTCTACGAAAGAGCATTGTTGTTGATACTTCCTGTTTGAGCTGCTCCGACGCTCACACCTTCTTCCTTAGCCAGTTTTCTGATCGAAAGACCACTGACGGTGCACCGTTTGTGCACAATCCGTTTTCTTTGCTCGCGAGAAAGACCACGCATTTTCAAACTTCCGTGCAAAAAATTGAAAAAAATGACAACATCAGCTTAATTTGGATGTAAACAACAGGGCGCAGCCAAAAGTTGGTTGAATACTGTACGAGTTTTGAATTGACGGTTAATCATTAGTGTATTTATAACTATCGGAACAGTCTTTAAGTCCACGCATCTCCTTGTCACAGGCTTGACAATATGTCGGCTTCAGTACTAGATAGGTGTACCCTAAAATTTGTGGTGCTCTGGTTCTGTCAAAACTAGTTAATCTGGAAGTAACATATGAAAAGGTCTTATTTCAAAAATGAATTGAATGAATATATATATATATATATATATATATATATATATATATATATATATATATATATATATATATATATATATATATATATATATATATATATATATATATATATATATATATATATATATATATATATATATATATATATATATATATATATATATATATATATATATATATATATATATATATATATATATATATATATATATATATATATATATATATATATATATATATATATATATATATATATATATATAAAGGTTGTACTTCAATTAATAATTTATACTTTATAAGCACATCGCGTTAACTTATTCATTTCGGAACAAGATGAGTTTAGTAAACTTTTTTGAATGGATTGCTTGGAATTGTAATAAATTCTCGCATATTGCTCCATGCGGAACTTTTAAAATAATCAACTCACAATTTCAGCAACAAATTCCAATGATTATTCAAAGCACTCTGATCCAAAATGTGTTCTGTCAGTCCTGAAAAAGCATCCGGTGCATCATTCAATATTCGAAGAAGCGTTTGATTAGTTAAGAAATCGTAGTATTTCCCCACATTGAAGTTATCTTTTCCGTTGGTGAAAAGCTTCAGCTCTTATTCTGCTATTTTGCACGCCAGTAAAATATCTGCGTGCACCTCCAAGTTGCCAGACCCATTGGAAAGCTCATTCAGGCAATCTTCGCATTTGATATTTTGCAACAATCTTCTCTGAACATATGCCGCAGAATATGATAAAGCTACTGTAACTGTTCTTATCGTACGATTAACTTCCCTGTTTAATGATCGTACCGATGTTATCAAAGGTTCAATTCTAGCTTTACTGAGAGAATCCAAGAGAAATCTGGTTTTTTCATCTGCATGTAGCATTGTTATCTCATCAAAATTTATGCAGTTTGCACGTGCTGATGTAGAAACTTGATTGTTCACGATAAGAAGTTTGTAGGCAGCTTTGAATTGAATTGACGTTGGGTTATTGTTGTTTCGTCCTGTTGAGAAGAAAGTTTCAAGATGGTCCTGGCTAAACCTATAACAGAATATTTATCTCCTGCAATTCACCTAGCAGTTTCACATGATGTTCGTACATATCAGAAAAACTTTTGATTGCAACTTGTTGTATTTCCAGCTCCTTAATGTATTGTTGCGCTTTTTCGAAAAGGGCTCGATAGGTTGAGATGCTTTGCTGGTCCATTGGTCGTTTGAAGCCCTTGGCGTGCTGGTGTTTGCAGTTGACTACATCAAACAAGTCATTGATTAAAGTGATGAATTCAACAGTTTTTGAAATCACTCCGTGATGATTTAACTTGCGTCAATGCCTCAGCAACAGTTCGGCTCAGCGTTTGCGCAGCTAAGTCAACGCGCATATTTTCGTTTTGAAATTTCACGTGCTTATTTGACAGCTTCGTGAGTTTCAAGCCTCTTAAGTTTTGGAGATCATGCAGCATTGTAAAAAAAATCCCATAGTACGCACCCTTATCTCTGTTTTCGAAGCTAGAGTGTTGCGGACCAACATGTGACATAAATCCAAAATTACAAATATTGGCTCCTGCGTAGTTGGGTGGCAGAAGTGAGTCTTGAAGTTGCCATCACATCTCAGGGATGCTCCTAGCGCGTTAGCAGTACTTATATTGGTATTGAGACCGTCAAACGTAAATGCAATAACAGTTACTCCAATTTCATGGAGGCTTACCAAAATAGTTTTGATGAGACCAGCTTTTTGTTCTGTGTCCAGAGAGTACCCAAAGAAATACTGGGATTTTAAAAGCTTTCTTGACTCCTGTTATTATGAATACCAATGCTTCCTTTGCCATTGGCAACTCATCTGATCGCTCTGGAATGAATCCCGCAAACTGAACAGCTCCTTCAACATATTTTGTTTGGTGGTTCCATTCCATCTGTTTTCGGATTGAAATTTCATCCATCATTAAGCAAACCAACAAGCGTTCACCTTGTCCTTTGCAGTCAGCAGCCAGCGCTTGAAGAGCAGCCATTGCTTCAGAAGTGATTCCTGGTTCTCCATCCACAGATTGGCACCATCGACTAATGGTACGAGGATGTGGTAGCTGCGGATCAAAGGATTGCCTGACAAATTTATAGGCTCGCGGAGAATAATAATTAAGCATAACTGCGAAACATTTTAACTCATCGCTATATTCGTGACTTTTTCCTTGCTTCGAAGCCAACTCTTTCAACAAGGAATTGTTTCCGCAATGATTCTTGTAAATGGAATAAACTTGTAAGTAATGAAAACTTGAATACGAAAAAAGAAAACTGAAAGTATATACACACCTTCAAATGATCAGACGCACTTTGAGAAATCATGTTACAGTTTCTCGCTTTAACTATACCTTGTTCTAACGAGTCCACACGCTTTTGAAGGCGCTTACACTTTTGTTTCCATCTTAGCTTTCATATCCCTTTCTCTTCCTCTGAGAAGTCGTCGTATCGCTTCCAATGCTTCTTTTGGAGTAACATTATGTTTTTTTCTCAATGCTTTCATCTTTTCGCCTGTAGTATTCAAAGACGATTAATTAATATAATAGATCAAAATACACATCATGTTATCATACTTTTTCGCATTTGAGATGTTTGCTTCAGTAATTTCATCATCATCGGAACACAAAACCTCCAGTTCACTGCTACAATTGTTAAAAGAGCAAGACCCAATCTTGATACGCGATCCAGTTTGGAACTGAATCCAAAACGAATTCGCTATTATCTGATATAACTTTCGAGTAATGGATTTCAACAGATCGTTGCAATCTTGGAACGCTTATTCAACAGTTTGGTGAATATGTATTGTACTTTTGTGCTAAGTTACAATAGTCTAAGTCGCAATACAAAAATAGAAAACAATTTGCAAGCCTTTGTAGATATAAATCCAAATATAACATTGATATTGAATGGCATTTTTTCACCACATCCGATGGAAAAGGACCATGCGATGCGATTGGTGGCATATTGAAACGAATGGCTCGAAATGCAAGTCTGTCCTTAGAACATGAACATCCAATCAAAAGTGCAGAGGAGTTAGATAGTTGGGCCAACAAAAAAAAAATGAAATAATGAACAAGAAAAAAACAGAATGGAGCAATATCTTTCAACAGACAAGATAAGTAGTGGCACACAAAAATATCACTCTTTTGTTCCCATTTCAGAAAATCGAATAAAAGCTTAACTGTTTTCAAATGTAAAATAAATAAGAAGTAAAATATTTTGAAAATTGTTCAGATGTTAGTTTTTTAGTCAAACCGGCCCTACACAATGAATGCCAGGATTTTTGACTGTTTCTGCATTACTTTCATTTTGTTTTAATTAAAGTTTATTTAATTCAACATCCTTATGGTAACTTTCAAATAATTCATCCGATTGTCTTGATTTTAAGTTGTGAATTGTAGGCAATTCCATGTAAAATTCAAAACACCACTTGTTGCTGATACAGACTCGCGGTTAAGTTTTGAATAGGGCGAAACATAAATATTTTTTTGTTTAAAAAAATTAAATTTAAAGTATCTCGAAAACGGTAATACAAAAGAAGTTTATTCTATTGACTTTTTTGCTCAAAATTGGCTCAGGAATCATAATTTGCCATCATATGTTTTCTTGAAAATGATCAATGTTTCAAAAATGTGTGTGTGTGTGTGTATATACAATCCAACGCCCACCGTCCGGCAGTGTTTTTATGGAAGAAAAATGATTGCAGTTAAACGAGCTGTTGCCGACTCGACAAACATTTTTAGCCCGGGAGTTAGAAGGTGATAGCTCTGTTGGGTTCCAGTGACCAATTTCAGAACGCCTGGTTACTTTCACTTACAACAAGCCCCGCATAGACACAGTACAAACATCAAATGGATATAGGTACTGTGCATACACTTCCATCATCAAATATTACTGTTTTGAGGATGGCACGTATTTATCAGTATCGTTCAAATTTAGCTACAATCAGATAGATCTCACCGGAAATTGTTGCTGATGTACAGTTTTCAGTTCGAAGGCTTCCCTGTGATGCTAAAGGATGCTTTTATGTCTCTACAGAAGTAGCACTCCGCTATTCGGCAAATATTTTCACATCATCCTTTTCGAATGGAACAGCCCGAATACAATTAGTACTTCGCGCACAAATGCAATAAAAATGAAAATTACAGGTAAAAAGCACTTCCGAGAATAAATTTAACTTGAAAATCACAATCATTGTGCAACGAAGGAAAAAGAACTTCATAGCTCGCCATCTGTACACCACGTGGTGAGTGCATCTGAAATTATATGCCAGCCACTCATGCCCGCATGCGCGTTAGCTTCATTCTTTGCTTCGGACCAGCAAATGGCCGTTTTCTACATTGCACTGGTTTTATTTTTTCTCTCTCCACACTCTGTCAATAATCAACTTCTAAACTGCTTATAATCATCAATTCACTCGCGACAAAGCGGAAAACATACTCTAATTTAATAATTTATGTCCGCGTGGCACAATACTAACAGCACTAACAAACACAACTAAGCTGATATTAACTCTTCTACCGGGTGCGGGGACGAAGCAGAAAAAAACAAAAAACGGGGAAAACCTACCGACCATCACAAATTTCGGGAAGGAATCGATTATATTCACTACATCTTACAGAAAACACGTTGAGATTTTATGATTTTGCTGTTCGTTTAGGTTGAATTACGAATATATTTTTGATTTTATTTTCCGCGAAAAGGACGCAGCAAAAACAAAACACGTCAGGTTTCAAGCACGGCTTGCTGCGATACCAATGATCAATGTTTCAAAAATGCACCCAATATGACTTCTTCAGAAACTATTTTGTTTACAACTTCTCCATCCACCTGACGTCATGAAAATGGGCGTTTAGATGTCTAGTTTTTGTGGCAAAAAGTTGGTAAGATATGTACGATCTGTACGATTTGATTCAGGAAATTATGTAAAAATAAACACTGGTGTCTGTTTTCCAGCTGTTTTACTTCAATCGTAATAAATTTAGAGCACAAAATCTCAAACGGATCTTACCGAAAATATTCTAAGTCCACGTAAACAAGCTCCCTGAACTGTCAAAACTGCACTGATGACGATATCGTGCAATGATCTATGACCATGAAGTTTGATCGACCGGTCATAACTTGGGCTGTCATAAAATTAATATCCACACTTGAGGCGGTAAATATTTGGGTAGCCTACTACGCCTACTACATACTGGATTGTGGCTTCCAGTTCACTTAATTTTACGGCTGTCATCCTATCAATACAGCGGATTTGCATTTGGTTACAAACTTAACATACATCCTAATAATATCAAAAATTAGCTCCATTTAATGCAGCAAAGCCAAGAAATCAGATTGGGTGGATGGTATCATCCAGCGAGTATAAGAAGACCTGATTGCCTGATTGGGTTTTACTCACTGCCAACGTTTGTTTTGTTCATGTTTACCAAAAAAAAAAAAAAAAGGTAAGTTATGGTGTGTAAAAAATTTGCTTGGGAGCAAATTGAGCATTTTAAATAGAAGCGAAAAATATGGCACTAGATTTTCGCTAAATTAATCACTGATCTGCCCCCCGGGAAAAATGACAGCGAAGTGAAAAGATAAAGACGCCCACGGTTCGCCAATATGATATGCAAATAAAACAAAATAGAATATGTTGCTTTTCAAAATAAATAGGGTAATAGTACTCATTCAATCGGAAATACTTACTTTGGTGTCAGCGTGCACGGCTTCTGGTCGAACCTCGGGTGTCGGGACATCGGATAGCAGCACGAATCCTTGCAGTCCTCCTCCCAACCGCAGTCGCATTGCTCGCCCGGTTCCACCACTCCATTTCCGCAGATGGAAGCTTGTGGTTCTGCGAAACACCGATGAGCAAAAATGGAAGTTAAAATCCGTCATACTAAAATGCCACCATGGTCACCAGGAATGAAAAACCTACCTGTGAAGCACCCCTTGGCGCTGCGTGCCTTGGCATTCAGGACCGGCTCAATCGCCTTCAGCGAGCAGGGACTGAACCGGTTGTTGTTCCGCTTGTCACCGGACGTAGCCCGGGCGAACATAATAAAGTTGCCATCCTCGCCACCTGGTGTACACTGTTCCGGATCGTGCTGGAAATGAGCGAGAAATGGAGAGGGAATTTTAATAACCGTATAATTATTAGCGTCCAGATTAATTGCAACCAATTTGCAGCCCGTGACGTGATTGCCCCTCGTCATCCTAACCTAGTTTTCGCATGGCAAACGAGCCTCGTACAACGACCATTGATGAATGTTTCAGAATGGTATCGTTTCTAAACTAGGACGAGTTATTGGCACCGGTGTCCAGTCGCTCTCTTGGGAACCATAACGATACAAACAACTCCGGCCCAAACAGACCCGTAAAATCCGAACACAGACTCCACCCTAAACAACACACAGACATTTTACTGCTGATGTTTGGTTTAGGAAGGTATTGCTTCGGTGTGAAGCAAAATAGGGGCAATGTTGGCTTCGGCAATGTTGACTATTATCGGCAACCGATATTCAAATCTCTATATCTATGTATTATTTCTAGACAAAATCGTCAAAAGGTCGAAAGTAACAATTGTAAACAATGACTTAAAACATAAATTTCCTGGAGATGCCGGATTGCTAACATCTATATCTACTACCGTTGGGAAGGCAATAACTCCCTGTATCTGTTTCTGGTGCTATTTTGTTTGTGGGAGCAAGCAGATCCCAGAAAATACGCTAGAAGTCATTGTTTACAAATGTTACTTTCGACCTTTTGACTATTTTGTCTAGATTTCATCAAAGCACTTCTTTGAAAATATTCCAAAGTTTTCTTCAAATAAACCACATGCACTCGAAAATGCTGCTATTTTCGTTGCCTATAATAGAACTTTTTTTTTCCACACGGAGTTGAAATGGAACGATAGCCGAATAAAAATCGGGCCGCCTACAATAGTTGCACCCATTTGAAAAGTTCGGCGCTTCATAAAAACACGTTCATGCCGTCTTGGATAATTTTGTCGATCGGAATAGATAAAGGATCACGGAGCAAATAAATGTAAAGAAACAAAATTGGCAGATGTGGGCACAACACTTCGAAAATTCTCATAAAAGTGTGAACTCTGCTTAGGTTGCCGAGAATAGGTGAGTCCCCCTAGGTTCACCAAATGCCATAAATGAATTAGATTTTTGAAATGGCTTTCCATTTGCGTTGCTTTGGTGGGGCATGAGGCGGTCAGGGAGTGACTCGTTGGTCACAAACTTGATACGTTCCATCCATTCCATTGTAGAATGGAAGATGAATGGGGACATTTCGGTTTTGGGTTACTGTGAGTCTGAAGGGATGGATGGATGGACATCAACGGAAATAACTCTTGCAGCAGTATGCTTTTAAATTTACGACATATTTATGGCGCTAACGATGGGTTTTTCTAGAGAAAAAGGTGTTTCATAAAATTGAACGGAATTGAAGGAAAGATGTTTTTCTGGCAGTTTATTTGATTCGACGATGATGCTACTATGGCAACACTTCCATCTCCACAAATGTCACACGGTAAAAGGAAAACTTTCAAAACTTCGCCCACTAAATTTGCATTCTGTTCTTGGTGCCTTCTTTTCAGAAGTCACACCGTCGCGTGGCAGCACACATTCAGGAGAATCCCCGGACGACGATGATGAACACAGAAATTGTCTTCGAACCGCGACAACCGAAAGAAGTCATTTGGCAGCAAAATTTAATGCAAATTACATCGATTTGCTACGGTGTGGTGGCGGCGATGATAGCCTCGACCGTGACCGCCATCGCGGGACCATCAAACAGGACGAAAATGGAATCGTAGGCTATCGTCCTTGCTCCGGTGACGCTCGTGGAGATCGATAAAAAAAATTGGATTCCGCGTAGGAGAAACTGTGAAATTATGCTGCGAGCAATTTTTTTGCCCGTCTGTGTCGGTTTCGGCGTCATAATGATTGTTTCTTTTGTTTTTGCCACGGGACGAACCATTTTAATCATTACATTTGATTGCACATCTTTTTCTTCTAGGTATTGGATACGGTTATGGAGCGGGCGTTTAGCCAAATCTCAGCTTGGTGCACGCTATGGATTGAGAGATTCCGATGACAACACCAATGGATTTCTAACCTGAAAGATCGAACCAGCTTAGAAATATCGTGCGAATTTCACCTGTTTGAACTAAATGGGGAAAGCATATTAAAGAGCGTGTTCATAGCAAGACATAAGTCAGAGTCGAACCACCATTTTTAAGAGTAAATCCTCTGTATGCCATTGACCTTAACAACGTCTACAATTCGCTCTAGCCCAGACCAGCTGAGGCATATTTTTTTCCAGCTCTTATTTACCAGAGGCATTCTTTGTCAACGTTCGAAGCAGTCCACCCAAGCGGAGATGTCAAAACTTTACCCATCAAGCCAGGGGACAGAATGTTGTTTTATCTTCAGCTCTAGTAGGCCGGAGAAAACTAAAACCCACGTCATCGAACTCGAGCAAAATTAGCAGCTAAACAAACTTCACCCGTCCACTCGAATATTATCGATTTCTGTTTTCAACTTTTAGCATCAATATTGTAACATTTACATCATCCCACAGATTGTCAATACGATGTTAAACGTTGATTGCCATTTCGGTACGTCATATCGCTTCCTTCAATTTCCGGTTGACATCTCGGGCCTCTCTTCCTTGCAACGTTTGCCGAACGGAGGAGGACCGAAACTGAACGCAACCATTGAAACCAACCCAGTCGTGCGTCAGGCACCAGATGGCACAACGGGAAATGCTGGAAAAGGGATTGACAGTTACTGTGCTTTTCGGGAATTCTCTTCCGGGGCGCTGACCTGAATTCCAGCGTCAACAGAGTCAGGTCTAATTCATTTCTGTGTACATTATCACCAGTTAGTATGCACCGGGAGTGCACTAGCTGCGGTCTGGTTCTCAAATTTAGGACGTAATCCACCGCCCCCCGCATGGCGCCAGAGTTCACAACTATGCATTCATTAGCCGTGCTGTCTTCGATGCAGCTTGTACATGTTCGCATGGTTTTGTTGCTTTGAATGGAATTACTCTAAAGATATTTTATCGCAGTCGAAATAACGAGGTCTTATGAGAATGAAATAACCCGTATTCTTTTTAACGAGAATAAGCTAACTTCAAGGTCAAAAACACCCTAAGCCACCACTTCATGTCTACCACCGACTAAATCATCACATAACCATGTCCAACGGCGGATTACCGATTACACCAGCAACGATAGACCGAGTAATGTGCTGAAACGGTTGAAACCTGTTGCAGAAAAATAAACAACCGAGAAATAAATCCTTCCGATTTGTAACAATGTGTTCAGCCGGACCTGCTCTTCCCCGGCAAACCTCGCCAACGAAGGGCAAAGATCGCCACCCGCTTTAATCCATGTTAGTATTTCAATTCCACAACATTAGTTTTTATTTACAGTCGTTGTTTGTATCCTTAGAGTAGTCACTATCGCCCGCCACCTGCAGGGCAAAAACGTCGCGTTTGTCCGGTGTTTGGATTTTTTATTTACCCATATCAGCCGTAAATTATTTTTAAATAAAACCCACGTAGAGCATGGATTAAAATAAACATGGGAGAGTCATGCATGGTCTGATCAACTGATGTGTTTGTGTGTCCATCTTTTTCTTGTTCCTCCTCGGCTTCGGTATCTTCACCTTTTCACCATTTATGGTTGCTCGGTGCGAACCCGAACAAAAATATCAGGGTTGATTTTCGAAACTTGATTTGTACTTTATTGAAAACATTCACTAGAAAGTCTTAACAAGCAAGCCTCGATTTTACAAAAATACTCGTTGTTGAGGTTAGCATAAGTAGGTGTGACATAAAAAGTGCCATTTATAAAAACCTTGTAATTTTTTTTACATGGAGACCCCTCGATTTGATGAGTTTTGACATTTGGATTCAAAACATTTTATTTGTTGTGCTTTTGTAATACGTTCATGTTGTTTTGATATAATTTTCGTTGAAATCATGGAAAACCCAGTGCCTTCGAAATCAATTCCTTTAAGTATCCGTAAACTGGTGGTTCAAGATGTGGAAAATTGAGAATCGCAGCGTGTTATCGCAGAAAAGTACGGTATCAGCAAAGCACAGGGCTGGTGGCGGTTATCTGATGTAATAGTTGTGATTAGTGACTTAGAAGCAATAAAAAAGTGACCAAATTGTGACTTTGGGATAGATAAAAATAAATCAAAAGTGACTTTATTGAGCATTTGCTATTTGTTTGGTTTCCTAGCCGGTGATGAGACGCGCTTCTTAAACATGCTGGTTTTTGCGAAAACTGATGCGTTCGCACTGTTGACACTCCCTCAAGCATTGCTTGAGTCAATTCCACATCTGCCGTATTATGGTTCTCAATGGCTTTCTTAAGGCGCGTGTTTCCTCAAATAAACATTTTAAAATTATAAATAATCGGGCATTATGATTAATACATTTATCCGAACGTACTTATCGGTAGTTCGACTTTCCTAGTCCTCTTCCTTGCAAAGGATCTCAACTCCGCTTCTTTCTTTTCAGTCATCAATTTTAAGTTATTCATTTTTTGCTTATTTTGCTCTGCTTTTTCCTTCCTTTCTAGTTCCTTAAGTTTTTCTGGTCTTTCTTCTTTCTTTTTCCGTTTTTGATCTTCCAAATGTTGCGAATAATTAGCATATTGGGGGAGGTAGGTCAAAGAATCTTCCGGTCAGCCTCTAAGCATCTTGCTATGAGGTACCCGGTGGGTAAGGATCCTTGCCGAAGTCGAAAATCCTCGCTCGACATCAACATTTCTTTGGAATGCCGTCAAAGCTGCCATTACAACGATCAATACCAACGGATATTAAGTTTCACCTCTAGTTGTCTTTATGCTAAGGAACTGATTCTAAATGTCCTCAATTCTCCCCTCTGCACTGTCTTGAATGTTTATTTCCAGGGGCCTGGCAACCCTATCCTTTTTACTAACGTTTGACAGTATGCAACATATCACGGGCCTTATTTGAATAAGGCCCGTCTGACGTTTGTTACTACGGGTACACGCGCTAGTATTGTTTACAAACAATGAATCTTTTGATGTTTGGATGTTAGAGATGTTGGCTACAGCAAAATGACTGCCCGCCAGATCCCTGTTTATTTCACATTTGAGAAGATTCCACTCATTCATTAGCAAGTCCGTTTTTCTTTTTTAAGGGAAAGTTGGCGATCTGTAGAATATGTAGAATGCGAGTATTTTTTTTTTGGGGGGGTGAGGATAAAGGGGGTTGGGGGTGAGGTTTGTTAAAAAAGGAAAGGGTGCGGGGGTTGGAGGTTGGGGTTAAGCCGTCCTATTTTTTTTAAATTTTTTTTTTTTTTTAATTTTTTTTTTTTGGTATGGTGCTAAGTAATTAACATTTCAACCTTATATGCTATCATTTATATCTAATTGTGTTAATATTATTTTTACCTTGTCTATTCAGTATTTTTAACAAGGTTTGTTTTTGCCTGCGTGTGAGAATAATTATTGATTTCTTAAAACTAGTTCTTATTTATAGAGAGAATTGATCATTGCAATTGATTATTTCATAGGATTTATGAAATAATTTCCACGCATGAGAAGATATTTCCACGGTAACTAACGTTTGCATTAAAAAAAAATGGACTTTTTTCGGATGGTGATAAAAAAAGCTAATACAGATAATTGCTTTTGATAAATTTCCCATGGAAGGTAATTATTTAAGCTTACTTGCAAAAAAATTCTACGCCCATGCGAGAGGCCTTCCGGCAGTTAACCCGAACATTCGCCATGGCGGACGAAAACATGCGTGTAGGCATGTTTTTGAGTTCTTTCTTCGTTTTATTTATCAATTCCTCCTCAGTTTTCGCGACAAAATTGTTGGCGTTGATCTTATGCTTCAGGTTGGCCCAGAAATTCTCGACGGGACGCAGCTGGGGGACGTATTCAGCCGCTCCATCTCCTCCAACGATCGCTTCGAGTAGTGGGTCGACGCCAGATCCGGCCAGAACACCGCGTCTTCGCCCTTATGGTATTTCTTGATGAACGACGCAACTTCCGGCAGGCATTTCGTACTATAAATCTCCCCGTTCACGGCCAGTCCGGAGCGAAAGAAGAGCATCCCCTTCTCGCTGATTGTTAGCCACAGCAGCACCTTCTTGGGGAACTTGGTGTGTGAAATGAACTTCACCTCGGAGCTCACTTCCTTCTTGGGGGAAGTAAAATACGAAGTGCCCTGCCAGTCGTTGCCATCCAGGGTGAGATAGGTCTCGTCGTCCATCACCACCGCCACGTCGTGATTCGCCGGGAAAATCGAGTTGACCATCTTACTCAGCCGCTGCCGCTGCATCATTGCCTGCAGCTCCGAAACCAGTGGACGCGACTTCCGCTTCCTGACATGTATGTTCATGTTCGCCAGGTACTTTTTCACTGTTTGGCCGGTTGAACCGACCTCCCGGTCAAGCGCACGCAGCGATGTAGCCAATTTTCCCTCGGTCTTCCTCTTCGGCACGCTTCTGAACGGAGTTGCTTCACTGTTTTTGCCATCAGCTTAGAGTTCGACTGATAGAGCTGTCAAATTTTGTCTGCTGACTCACGGGTTACTATGATTGATGCTGCATGGGTAGTTTCGTCAGTGCGGGTGAAGGTAAACCCATGAAAAATCGGCAATTTTTGTCCATTTTTTTTAAAGCAAACGTTAATGCAGCATTCTGCAAAGCTTCATTCAACTTATCAAGGATATTCTGGGCTTTGGCAGAACTTGGACCAGTAGCGAATAGTTGTTATTAATTATTTTTTTTCCCAGCCGAATTGTTGTCTCATCGTAGCATAAGGTGTACAGAGAATTACGCGCATCCACCTTCCGGAAAAAGGTGCTAAAGCATCAGTCACTAAATAATGAGCTTTAGTTCTGCTCAATGAAAAATTTGCGTTCGGAAACATAGCACAACATATGTTTTGAATTCCATCGCAGGATGCAGCCAGAAATCAGATGCAATAGATTTCAATAGCCATATCAATTCAACCTTAGTTGTTGCTTCTCGTGTACTTGAGAAATCGATGCACGGGATGATGAGGGCTGCACGTTTCCGATCGATTTTGATAAGCGATCACGGCAAAGCAGCAGTTCACTTGGACCACGAAGAACCATCCATCCCTCCTTATGCCTCGCAGTATTTGCGTGTTGCTCAAAAGCCTGGCAACCCTTGGATATTGTAAAGGTCTTACTGCAAATTGTACAGAACTTTTAACTTGTGAACTGAAGCCAAGTAATGCCGACATCGAAGAAAAATATTGCATGATTTGAATCCGCCTTTTCGCAGCGCGATTCATGTAATTTGCATGTTCCATGAGAGTAAACACAACATTCCGAACTCTACGCTTCTGTCAACCTGCCAACGTTTTCGCTCCCTACAAACCGGTGAGACGATTCGAAAATATGTAAAATAATTTTGCGAATTCGTCATGCTTTTTCACATCTTATTTTCTGGGCCAAAATTTGTCAGATAGTGTTGAAACATGAAAATCTATTTAGTGACCAATTTTTTAAAAATAGTGACTTAAGTAACTTTTCGGTGAAAATAGTGACTTTTTAGAGACTACCTTGAAAATAGTGACCAAGTCACTAAAAAGTGACCCGCTACCAGCCCTGAACGCAGCTGTAGGAAAATTTTTGTTGAAGTACAGAACGTTTGGATCAGTGGCGGATCGCCCCGGTAGAGGCAGGAAACGCAAAACGGATATAAAGGTCTCTATCGTGTTCGAAAGAAATTTCTTTTCGCATCCCAAACCCATGTTAAATTCCGTTTACTGAAACGGAAAAGTAAAGAACCGAAATTTGCGAAATTATCGAAATTGTGTGGGAGGATGTAATCTCTCTTTGAAAACAAAAGTCATAGGATTTATATGTGATCATTTTACCAAACTATCTTTACTTTATTGTACTCCTTTACTTTTACTTCCAGAATAGAAAAAAAAACATCCTTGATCCTGGCATGAATACTGAAGGCATATTTTTGATAAGCTGAAACGATCTCAACAATGTTCCTTGTCTAATGTAGAAAATGTGGATTTTTTTTTTCGCGAAAATGACGCAGCAAAAGCAAATCCTGTCACTTGCAAAACAGGGCCTGCCTCGACTTGAGTCTCGCGCTGTTCAGTGTTATCGGGTAAAACATCAGTTATAACGGCCGATTTGCCTGTCCATCGCTTGTACCTTTCAGTGCTTGTTTTTGTTTGATCTCTAGTCCTCTAGTTTAACGACGGTACGTACTCCTTAATTCATCGTTCCCTTTTCACGCTTGAACGTATCCCAAAGAGCGGAGATGAATAAGTTATGCTCAGCTGGTTCGGTGACATACCCCTCAAAACATCTCTTATGGCTGACCCTCAAATGATATGTTTCGGATGCGTTGACGTAAATTTGACAGAAAACCTATGGGAAAACTGTCAAATCTACGCAAACGCATCCGCAACGTATCAATTGTGGGCCAGCCTTTATGAAAAGGGCGGCCGGAGGTTTGAACATCTACCAAGTGATTTGCACTGTTATCTCAGATATCCTGCTTTCTCTTCTCTTGGCATTTCAAGCTTAATGCTTTCACAATTAGCTTATTGCTTGCTCTCAACTTAGTGTTCTAAATGCACTTCCACAGTTATTAATTGAGAGCTTTCGATGCCAAGTACCATTTTTGCATTAGTATGATTGTGTGGCAAGGTACAATCATACCCTATGCCCAGGGAATCGAGAAATTTTCCTTTACGAAAAATTCCTAGACCAGACCGGGAATCGAACCCAGTCACCTCCAGCATGGTATTCTTTGTAGCCGCGCGTTTACCGACTGAGCTAAGGGAGAGCCCCGCACTGCTTCCATTATTTGATCATTGGCTCCTCACAGGAACACCCTATTGTCTGAGAAGAACTTGATCTGCTAGCCAGGACAACCAAGGAACCCATGCGTCGCCATCAGACACGAAAATGGGGTCAATCCATATACCCACCTCCTGCAAATGCACCGCGCGTGTTACAGTGGACGTACACACTTTTTCACTCATGCGTCCTACAGCCATACCAAACGGTTCCAGATAGCCGATACCAAAGAAACTGAAGGTCCGTTAATTTTGTGTGACCTGATTTACAGGTAGTGGAGTCATCTTTGGTACTTGTAGTCGAGAATGAAGCACTTTGCATCACACACTAGTAGCTGAGACTTTCCGGACAACTGCATCAATCTGCTGCAACTCGTTCGTCACCACTAGACCACTTGGCCAAGATCAAATGGCACAACTTCCGTCCGCTCGACTTGGTATTCCATCCGAATCACATCATCCATTTCAATTGGTTCACCAGATGTCCTTTATTCTCCATCAATACCTTCAGTTCGTCTTTGAAGCCCTCCGACTGCGGCCATTTTCGGCAAGCAACGCTCAGCTTTCCGATATTCAGCTTGCTTGCATGAGACCACCACGATGGCTGTACCCAAATCTAAGGGCGTATTTCCGGATCTTTGTCCAACTTCGGCTACAGTGGCTGGTCAGGGAATTTCGATTTTGATGCAATTGCAAAGCAGAACATAACTTCGACAGTATCCCACACGACTTGTCTTAAGTAAAATACACGGTCAAATCGCCGCTTCACTTTCTAAGACTTTCCTGGAACGCGTCCAAATTTGAAACTCAGTTCCTGATTTGAAAGCACGAACGAACGTACTTCACGATAGGTCAACGGCCGGATCACCCGTCGTCGACGTAATGCCGTTTAAGGATCGCTACTGTTGCTTCCGGACACCGCTCCAAGAACCGTTCGTCATTCAGACTTTTTCACGTAAGCTAGGCAAATGCGTGGAATCAAATGCGAAAATTTCCATCCACCAGTAAAGGACTCACAAATAAAGTCGTTGTTTTCTGCAACAGAACTGTTTTTTACTGATTTGTAATTCGTATTCAGTGCCACTGTCGAAAGTACGAAGCGTTTGTTGACGCAGAAAGAACATTCGTACATTGAACGAGAACAATGCAAAGAACTACGAATATAGTGTCACAAATAAAAAAGAAACATCTCTCTGATGGCTGCATGCACGATTGACAGATCTGCTTTACGCCGGGACAGATCAATGATTCCCGCCCACCCCAGCAGCAACACCAACATGTATGCGTATGATAGAAGAGGAACAGCGATTGGTTGGTTTTCATGAAATTCCTTTCGTGCGTAGAACTAAAATTTTAACATTTCACCAGATTTACTTGTCATCATATAATTTTCGTATCATGTTTCATACAATATCGTATATCATGTTTCATATAATTTACGAGGTGTAATTTATGTGTTCTATGTACAAAAATCAATGTTTACGAAATAAGTGAAAGCGTTTATACGGATTTTTTTTTCTATGTTATGGAGACTAGCGGAAGTGTAATGCACAGTTTGAAAGAAACATTTAATTGTCCTCGTTATCTAATGCACATAAAGGGAATGCTAAATTTGGCAAAATATAATGGGATATTTCATGTAAATTTAAGCCAGCTATCGCTTGAATCAGTTCCATTGTATGGAAGATTGCAAACATTGTAGTATGGTATCACAGATTGCAAACAATTTCGTTGTTTACGCTTGCTTTGACTTGGAATCAAACGAGGTGAATCAACGAGAGTTCAAATTCATTTTTTTTTTCTGTGTGGAGACAGCTACGAATTTAGAAAAAAAGGCCATTCACCGACGCTACAACGTTCCAAAGTAGGCGCACTTAGCCCGGCTTCCGTGGATTAACCAACAAGTTCAACGAGATTTAACGTAGCAGCGTGTGGAGTCTCCGTCTGATCTGCATGGCTCGATTTATGCGCGTACCCTTTCAGCTTATACTCCTCGATCTGGTGGCAAACATTCTCGTTCAACTCTGGACTTCGTTCCTGTTTTCGATCGAGCGCTCATCGGGTAACTGTCAGAAAATGTCTCTCATGTTTGCGCCACAGCAACTCTGTTTCGAAACAGTCATCTACCCGCTTTGTTGGCGTCTCGCAGATCTCTCCCGTCGGTTTCTGCTCTACAGGTTGCGGAAAGGTAAACGATGCACTCGCCATCAGATTCAGTACGTATTACTTATTGGTGACCGTCGATAACGACACCAACAAAGAGAGAGACAGAGCCAAATTATGGCTTGCAACCGTGCCTACTTGGGACTCTGAAGAACGCAAAGATCGCACAAAGTTCGCCGAACTAAAAAGTTGATCACCTACAAGACACTAATTAGACCTGTAGTCCTCTACGGCCACGAAACACGGCCATTGCTCGTGGAGGACCATCTTCGAACGGAAGGTGTTGCGTACTATCTATCGTGGAGTGTACATCGAAGACGGAACGTGGAGAAGGCTAATGAACCACGAATTGCATCAGTTACTGGGAGAACCTTCCATCGTTCACACCGCAAAAGTCGGTTGACTACGGTGGGCCGTAAGAATGTCGGACGACAGCTCAGTTAAAATGATTCTCGATTACGATCCGACGGACACAAGAAGAAGCTGCGCGCAACTAGCAAGGTGGATCGATCACGCAGAAGGCGGCCTGCCGACCCTTCGCAGACTGCGAGGCAGGCGAAGTGGGAGCGAATAGGATGAAAACATCTTCTGTATACAGCAGAGGCCACCCTGGCCTTAGTCTGATTGGTAAGGTAAGGTAAGTAACGTATTACTCCCGCATTCGATCATTGACCTCTGGGTTTCTCATCGACATGACGGAATGCAAACTCAGATACGATTGCACAATTGCCTTGCATACGTGTGCCTCTTCACCACACCTGCACAGTTTGAAAGAAACATGTAATTTTCTGCGTTATCTAAAGCACATATAAGGAATGCTTGATATGGCAAGTTCATGGGATATTTCTCTTAAATTTAAGCCAAATAACGCCTGAATCTAGTCTGTTGTTTAAAAGTTTACAAGCGATTTTGTTGTTTTGGCTTACAAATAAACGAGGGGAAATTTCACGCGTCTGTTAACATTAACTTTTTCAGTGTGGTAACTGCAAATTTGGCAACGTTTGCACTTCTACCTGGAGGCATTTACGGACATAATTATTTCTACGCTTTCGTTCTCATAATGGTTTATATCGGTTTAGATTCGTTCTCATGATGGTTTATATTTCCGGTCCATCGTAGATTAACGTCTTCAGGGTCCCTTTTGAATTCCCCCATTTGGCAGCCGCATCATCCATAAAGGTGGTCCATGATCATTCACTTTAAACTACGACGGTATCGTATTGCCCCGTTGAGTATAACTGGCATCATCCGGAAGATTACCGTGCAATCCGACTGCACTAATTCTCCGGTCAGATATCCGATGCAACAAGGGATGGTCACGTCCCATACAAAAAAAAACGACAAGTACAAAAACCGACCTCGATTAGCTGCTTGTATAGACAAATGTCACACCGTTTCGGTGAAGGAACTTTAGATTAAATGCCGTTAGGCCGAATGCCATTTGGCCGAACGGGTCATTACGCCGAATGGATCATTAGGCCTTTTGGGTGTATAGTCGAATATTAACAAACCTTACGTATGGCAAAAAGATTTCATAAGCCATTGAATATCATTTTTCTGTGCCTTTTGAAATAAAGTAGTTTATTTGTCAAATCAACCAGCGATTTTAGAAAATTTTGATAGTATTTTTGGGGTTTTAAAAGATATTAATTTATGTCCGATTTTGAATGGTCGGAAGAATTTCCTAACTAAGTAGTCTATT
Source organism: Aedes koreicus (assembly GCA_024533555.2). Lineage (NCBI taxonomy): Eukaryota > Metazoa > Arthropoda > Insecta > Diptera > Culicidae > Aedes > Aedes koreicus. The sequence continues at coordinate 247,015 of JAHHFK020000699.1, forward strand.
CAATGGACCACGTAAAAAAGCTGATTTATTATCACTCAAAGATATCTTCTTCTTCCTAAATTCCGGGAAATGTTGCCCAAATTAATGCGTTTCATTCAAATTTAGCAAACTATTGAAACCTAGAGGAAAGAAACCGTCTAATATTGACATAATATGATATTATAATACCATTAATATCAAGATTAAAATTATTATTAGGTGTATTCTTAGAAAATGTCTTTTTTTTTGCAAATTTGATGCTTTATTGTGAAAAAATGGTTATACATTTATTGTTCAAAGTATTGGCCATCGCTAGCTATAACTTTTTCCCATCTTTGTGGTAGTTGACGGATACCCTCTCGGAAAAATGATGCTGGTTTGGCGGCTATCCACGAATCGATCCATTTTTTGACTTCGTCATAATTACGGAAGTGCTGGTCAGCCAGGCCATGTTGCATCGATCGGAAGAGATGGTAATCGGATGGCGCAATGTCCGGACTATATGGCGGGTGGGGTAGGACATCCCACTTGAGCGTTTCCAAGTATGTTTTCACCGGCTGTGCAACATGTGGCCGAGCATTGTCATGTTGCAAAATGACTTTGTTGTGTTTTTTAGCGTATTGCGGCCGATTTTCACGCAATGCACGGCTCAAACGCATCAGTTGTCGCCGGTAGACTTCGCCCGTGATGGTTTCTTTTGGTTGCAACAGCTCATAGTAGACCACACCCAGCTGGTCCCACCAAATACACAGCATGATTTTCTGGCCATGAATATTGGGATTGGCCGTCGATGTTGTGGCATGACCGGGGTATCCATACGTTGCCTTACGTTTTGGATTGTCGTAATGGATCCACTTTTCGTCACCAGTCACAATTCGATCCAAAAAACCCTTCCGTATGTGCCGTTTAAGCAGCTCTTCGCATGTGAAAAAACGGCGCTCAACGCCTCTCGGCCGCAATTGGCACCCAATGACCGACCTTTCGTATGGCACCCAATGACCGACCTTTCGAATCATTCCCAATGCTTTCAAACGCTTACTAATGGCTGGTTGGTTAACTCTCAATGCTGCTGCAAGTTCTTTTTGCGTTTGTGAGGGGTCTTGGTCGAGCAAAGTTTCCAATTCGACGTCTTCAAACTTTTTGACCGGGCCGGGGCGTTCCTTGTCTTCAGTGACAAAATCACCACTTTTAAAGCGTGCAAACCAACGTTGACACATTCGAACGTCGATTTTGTAGTCCGGGTATGTTTCGGAGAGCAATTCACATGCTTGGGATGCATTTTTCTTCGATTTAAACAGGAAAATTAAAACTTCCCGCAAATGCTGCTTTGATGGCTCGAATTTCGACATTTTTCGGCTTCACAAAAACTTGTTTACTTTGCGAGTGATGCGTAACTTACACTGAAATAACTAGAGAATAGAATGAAGTTTCGGATGTGATAGCTGTCAATGTCAAAATTCATGTCAGAACAATAGATATGAAGTTGTCTGCAAATACGACATTTTCTAGGAATACCCCTAATATATATGAAGTTTTGAGTAGATTTGATGTTGACTGTATTTGATTTGATGTTTGAAACCAACAAAACAAACGAGATGGCCACACTGTTAATATTCAATAACGATATTAGACAGGTAATACTATTATAGATTCATAATACTGCTATTAAATTTAATGCTAGATTAAGATGTTAACTCTCTTGATTGAAACAGTTTTTTATAATCGCTGGTAACATTTTGTGAAAAGCTGCACAAACAAGTTGTCTGACTCTACAAGTAATCAACATTGCTAAAGAAACATAAGGAAAGGCTTGTCTCTTGAAACAGAATGCTTTTCGTGGAACATAACGTTTAAAACCCTTTTAATCTAAGCATTGCACACTCATTTTCTGAAATTTTTCAATTTGCATCACAGAATATAAATGAAGAATGTAGTCCTATGATGAAATTGGCAGACTTTCCATCAACATTGTCACTGCGTCTCAATCGAGACATCGTACGTGCAATAACTATCTGAATGTTAACTTCCATTCGGGTTGTCATTCGGTACTCGGACTCTACAAAACGGCGATATTTCATTTTCCTAGTTCGTCGTCCGGATCCTAGCCACCGACGCGCGGTCGGTAGAAAGGTGAATCTTGTTTGCGCACTTGCATGCAAATGGGAAATAGTTTTTCACTGTCGTCACACGGGCAGAAGTCATTCATTTGTACACTATTTTGCCATTTCCGCTCTCTTCAGTCCTTAGCCTGACATCGTTTCCATTTCAAGAAAAACTGAAAGAGTGGAAAAAGGGGACAATAGCAAGCTATGGATGGAAAAAAGTTCATAAACAAACACAGGCAGTGACTGCTGCGATCGGTTGGCAAACAATGTGATGGTACAGGACGGAGAATGAACGGACAACCCCAACATGATGTAGTGTGGTTGGTGTCCCGGGAATCCCTGTGGGAGCAAACAGGAATGTTTGCACATCGGAATAGCAGGAAGACTTCCTATTGGAAAAGGATAATAATCGTAAGCCGAAACGGAATGAACGGTGGTTTCAGGAGGAACACCCTGCAGAGAAATGCATCGATAAATTGATCACTGGTTTCCACCGAAATTCGAACTTACTTGAAGAACCAACATCTCGAAATAATAACTAATTAACGTCAAAAAACAACGTCAGGTCCACTTCACTGCCAACTCGAAACATCCCCCGATAATCCTTAATGGTGCTCAACTTCACGCTCCAGTATCTCATGACAACCGGAAAACTTCCCGTTTAGTACCATTCAGTTAGCCAGTGAGAATTTCAACCTCCCACCATTCATCCTACGCGGGGGATCTGGGACTGCCCAGAAGTCGGTCAGTCATACCGGCGTGCCCGTCATGGAATTCCCCCGATTCCACGCGCTGCCGCCACGTCATAAAATCGAATAACTGTCAGCGCGGACGCCGAGGTAGCCATTCACCACAGCACCACGGCAACGGCCGGGCAACATGTGAAACGAAATAGAAATGCGATATCCCTCCTGCCATGGACGGACACTGAGACGCGTGGAGAAAAGTTAGAAATTCGCCGTATCACACAATGGACCACCACGACGACGACGACGAAGGCCGGCACAAAGTTTCATAATTTGCACCGAGTTTTACAAGAGTTTTGCGGCATTGGAGAGGGGTTATTTTCGCAGAACTTACAGCTGCCAGAATGTGGGCGATGGATTGCTCAAATTTAAAGCTGTCTGGAATTTGCTCCAAAACTACCACGCGTCTCCATAACTAACCATTCGTAGGTGCTGCGCGCGTGGTTGGCCGTAAATTATTCCCCTTTCCCAGGTGACCAATTTGTCCGGAAGTCAGTTCCAAAAACACTCGTCATTAAAACCTTTTACTACCGGCTTCGTAGTACGAAGTAACCAATTTTCGCCAGACAAAAGTTTTCACCGACTGGTCTACAGTAGCCGGAAATTAATCACTTCCCATAAATCGTACCCCGCCGCATGGACCACGAAGGTGGCTCCTGGCTTTTATAGCCCATCAACCGGGCTCCAGGACGCGAGGACACTGATGTTTGCCATAGTTTGAGCCGAATTGATGAACGATTATTGCCTTTGGCACATCAACGGCGGTCGTCGTCTTTGTTGTCCATAACGATCCCGAAGGCGACGACTAATTGGCAAAAGTCTCCAGTTTGATGACATCCGGGTGGACTTGAAGTTAACAATGTCTGTCTGCAAAACGAAACCTCTCAGCGACAGCAACAAAGTCCCTCGTCGGGGATAACCTTTTCGTGGGAGAACTTTCTCATTAGACAATTTATCAGGATTAATATTTAATTAATTACTACCCTTTCCGGGAACGAGGAAGTACGGCAGGTTAGTACGTGTGTATTTTGGTTCCAGTTCATAACCGGTTGCTCGGTTGCAGTTCCTGGAGCGGTGGAGCGCGCACAAAGTATAAATTTAGGCGTGCCTCCTACACGTGCGCGCTCCGTCGAAATCGTGGAAAAAAAAAAGCAACACGACCTACACAAACCATATCCGGAGCAGGCGAGCAATTTATGGTTCAATAATGATTGTAATAAATTTCCGGCTGACCACCCTCGGCCCTTTTTTAATCTCGTTGCAAAGCAAAGTGCGACTTGTTTCGTGTTGGTTTTGTGTTTTTTTTACGGTTCAAATATAGATCGTTTTAATTTTTGTTTTGTTTATTTCTTGAAACGATGCCGCCGCCTTCAATTGCCACCCTCGCACTTGGAAATCACTCACCGTAAGCTGGAGGGTACTAATCACGTTCATAAATTTCGGTTTGAGAGATGACGGTCGACTTGTCATACTGTTGCAGCTGTGGTCGCACAGCGCAGGGGATGATGGAAGCAAGGGTCCGTGGAAAATCATACATCACGACTTAATTGGAAATTTGCCAGGCTTAATTCTTTCAAACCAAGTGGCGTCCTGTGGAGTCAAAGACTGATTGGCATGGTTTCGTTGCTAAACGGTGAAGAATTTTTTTATAGCTCCAAGAAAAACACAAGTGTCACGACTGGCAACTGGCAACACTGCTCTGGCGTTTTGTTATGTTACTTTCCAGGTGATTGCTGTAATCCGTCGTGCAATGTTTACGGAACACAACATTGTGGGGACGAGACGGTTTGGTACAAAGTAGCTATCTACGTTGTACGATGCCCCTTCATCCAGCTTCGCGTAACCTGAATGGAATTCGTAATCGAGTTTACTCCAGTCGTCGCCACCAATGATATTGACATCCGCTCCAGAGTCTATCGAGAATCGGATTGGGGTCGAAGATCCAAGGCGACATTCGACAAGCGCATCCGGGAGCGACAACACATTGATTTGCTAGAATATGAATGAGAACACAATTGGGTGTTTAGTCAAGTATTTAATTATTTTGTAATTGTTTCTGTTTCTTTATCTTCTTTTTCATTATGCAACTCTTGTGCGTGTTCCCGCTCAGCTTGAATGCTGTTCGTGATCTTCTTCCGACATGCTGCTTCGAAATGACCCCGTTCTCCACAAGCGTTGCATTTACGACCGACAGCTGGGCAAGATCCGAACTTGTGGAATAGTCGATAACATTTTGAACAACGTTCGTATTCCACTGTTTTCAGTTGCGACGTGCTGCCGTTTCCGTTGAAATCGATCATTGGATGGGCGCTGCCGATTCCGTTCCACTTCAAAAGCTTCAGAGGATTCGGTTTGTGATGTTCCGGCTAAGTATGCTTCTTCTCGGGTTGCTGATCGGGCTATGAAAGTCGTTTCATATCCAAGCATTCTCGCCATCTTTGTTTCTCATTCCCTTCAGTAGCTGCATCCGGATAAATCGGTCTTCGTCGTTGCTGCTGTATCTGCAGAGACGCACTTTTTCCATCAGGCGTGCGTGGAAAGCTATCGCTGGCTCATTTGCACCCTGTTTCATGTTCAAGAATGTCTCGTGTCCACCATCGATTGAAGATAGGTTTCGATTATTTTAACAAAGTTTTCGTAGCGGGCAATGGGCACCATCCCCGCTAAAACGCATACCGCGTCGCGTGACACTGTGCGATATGCCGGCCCACCGTACCTCATTATCGACAAGGCGACGCTTGCCAGCAGCCTGCGCTTGCTCCCCTGTACCGCTGAGCTGTTCGACATCATGCGAGATAATGCCGATATAGCCGTGGAGGCTATATGACAGCTTGTCTTCGATCATGATTCCTAGATACCTCAATGCCCTCTTCGATTCGATTGTGCAGTTACCTGCACTAATCGTCGCGTGTTGCTCCGACTTTCGGTTATTGACGACCGTGACCTCAGTCTTGTGGTGTGCTAGCTGCAGATTCCTGGAACTCATCCATCCCTCCAATGCCAATGGAGTGCGAGGCCGTTAGTTCTACCTCTTCGATGGATTCACCACATATCTCAAGGGTGATGTCGTCTGCGAACCCGACGACACAGCACCGGGCCCAGGATCGAACCTTGCGGGACGCCTGCGGTGATCTGAACACGTTTCTGGCCTGCCTCGGTGTTGTACACCAGTACGCGATTCTGGAAATAGCTTCCCAGAATCTTGTACTGGTATCCTGGCACGTGAAAACGTTGGAGCGAGTTAGCGATAGCTACCCAACTGGCGCTATTGAACGCATTTCGCACGTCTAGGGTGACCTCCGCACAGTAGCGGACACCTCGCCTCTTTCGCTGGATTGCCACTTCAGCCGTTTTGGTTACGGACAGAATTGCATCCACTGTCGACTTTCCTTTACGAAAGCCGAACTGATTTTTAGACAGACCGTCTAAGCCCTCCGTGTACTTGGATAATCTGTTAAGGATAACCCTTTCTAGCACTTTACCCGCTGTATCCAACAGGCATATTGGTCTATATGCCGATGGGTCCCCGGGTGGCTTCCCTGCCTTTGGTAGCAGTACTAAAGTCTGGATTTTCCAGGCTTCCGGGAAGACGCCCTCGTGCAGACATCTTTGCATCGCTGCCCTGAACATTTCGGGCGCCAGTGAGATAGCCGTCTTGATGGCCAGATTCGGTATACCGTCAGGTCCTGGCGCTTTGTTTAACCCATTCAACGACTATCGTGACGGTCGCTTCGTCCCTTTCGTCCGCGGTGTCATCGTGGGGCAGTTCAGCCATCATAGGGGGCCAGGGACTCTGGTCGTGACTCGGGAAGAGTCCCCTGATGATGGCCTGTAGTAGCTCCGGTGATTGCTCGGTTGGAGCTGTCGTGCCCTTGATGTTTGCCATTATCACCCGATAGGCGTCACCCCATGGGTTCGCGTTGGCTTTCGAACACAGACCCTCAAAGCAGGCTCGTCTGCTGGCCTTTATCTCTTTCTTAAGCGCAGCCTTAGCGGTAGCTAGCACCGCGCGGCGCTCCGATCTTTCCGGGTCCGATCGCGCTCTTTGCATCCTCCTTCTAGCTTCGTGGCAAGATCTCCGGAGGTCTGCGATCGTCTCTGTCCACCAATAAACCGGCAACCTTCCATCCCTAGGTTTGACCTTTCTGGCGCACACTCGTGTGAGAATTGATACGAGTTGATCCCCTCGAGGATTTTGGATGTCGCTCAATCTCTGTTCCCGCTCTAGCGCCTCTTTAAATACTTCGTTATCGAAGTACGACGTCCTCCATCTGCGGACGAACGGGGTGGGTGCTCCTCCCTCTGCGCGCTGCCTAGCTCCATGGGTGATGCTATAGCGAACCGCCAAATGGTCGCTATAGGTGTAGCCGTCCTCCACCCTCCAGTTGTTCAGCAGCCCAGGGCTGCCGAACGTCACGTCGATAATCGACTCCGCTCCGTTCCTATGGTAGGTACTACTAGTACCTACGTTGGCCAGGTCTACGTTGAGCCTGGCCAGGGCCTCCAGCAGGATCTGGCCCTTTAGGTTGGTGTGGCGACTGCCCCATTCTAACGCCCTAGCGTTAAAGTCACCCGCTACTACCAACGGGCGACGGCCAGTTAGCTCCGTTGTCATTCTATCTACCATTTGCGAGAACTAGTCTGCCGACCATCTCGGTGGCGCATAGCAGCTGCAGATGAACACTCCGTTCACCTTTGCGACCGCGAAGCCCTCGTTTGAGGTGGACACTACCTCCTGGACTGGGAATTTGCCCGTCATCCATATTGCCGCCTTCTTGGACCTATCCGCAACTCAATTTCCATTACCGGCAGGGATACGGTATGGGTCAGATATTATTGCAATATCCGTCCCGACTCGCGAACTGCCTGACACAACTGTTGCTGGGCCGCCTCACTGTGGTTTAGGTTCAGTTGTGTTACCCGCACTGTGTTTTGTCGTTAGATCTACCCTTGTATGCCGGGCACTTGGGACCCCCCGTGATGTGCTTGTCATCGGGTTTCCCAGAGCACGTCATGAATTTGGGGGGCTCCTTGTAGTCCCGAGCCTTATGGCCTTTTCCTCCGCTTCTTCTGCAAAGATCGCTCCTATCGGGGCCTTTGCATTCCCACGACATGTGTCCGCTTTCGAGGCACTTAAAACAAGCCTTTGGCGGCTGGTGCAAACTCACTGGGCAGACCGACCACCCCACTTTGAGTTTTTCCGCTTTTAGGATAGAGTCTGTGGCTGTAACCGGCAGACGAATTGTTGCCACTTGGGTTCCAAATGGACCCTTTCGCAGCCTTATGGCTGTCGTGGCAACCTCTATCCCACACTGGGTCATAATAGCCGTGGAGATTTCGCCGGCATCCGTGATCTCATCCAAGTTTTTGCACTGGAGAGTCACTTACGTGGCCAAGGCACGTACCTCCACTCCCGCTCCTAGGGCCTGTTCGGCCAACTTCTTATACGCTCACGTAGGCTCGAGCGAAACCTGGCTGCTCTAGCTATTCCCTGCAGTTTCTCACCTAAAGATAGGAACAGTATCTGAGAACGCTTCACCGGATCGTTAATTTTAGAAATCGATGCAGCAATTTCGAACCGGTCAATAATTCGATTCCATTGTTCCCACATTTGGTTCGCCGGCACTTCGTTCGGGAAAGGTTGGGTATGTTCCATATAGGGTCCATTATTCAATTTCTCTGAGACATCCACCGTACGACTTATCAGAATCGCTGTGGTATTCGGGAGCTCGAACGTATTTTCCGTCGCTTGACATTTTCGGTTTTCGTTTTGAACTTCGGATATTTCAAATCTGTAGAATAAATAATAGAGATGAAATTTCCGTTTATTGCCTCTAGTTTTTCCAAATTTATTCTCTTTTCAGTTCAACATTTCCGGGAGAGAAAGTTGAATGCTATTTATGTACTTCTTTCTTTTGTTCCATTTCATTCTTTGATTCTGTCTTTCATTCATTTCCAGGTCCATCGCTATTTAAAACAAATTTTATACCAAATTTGGACAAGCGTGTTTTATGTGCCATTCCAAGTCACTGTCAAGTTTGCGACTTAAGAAATGCTGCTGCCCGGACCGTAGCAAAAAGCATAAACGGTCCTCTCCAGAAGCTGGTTGCAGAGGGCGTGCTCACGAAGGTGAATTCCAGTAGATGAGCAACACCGATTGTGTCTGTGAAAAGGTCGCAGAACCGGGTGAGGATTTGCGGAGACTACAAGCAGTCCGTGAATCCGAACCTCGTGGTGGACGAACAACCACTGTCTACTGTGGATTAGCTGTTTGCTTAGCTTGCTGGAGAGAAAAAGTTCAGTAAGATTCACATCGTCCAAGCGTACATGCAACTGGAAGAAGCTCCTGTCAGGATCGCCAATGTGAATATCCGAGAACTGAGGAATCACCCAATGCGCTGCACTAAACTTTAAGACGATCTTACCTCGTTCACTGCCAGACAAGAAAAGAGAAGATGCTTGGTCATGAATCTATGCCTACTGCGATAGTGATATGCCAAAGATATGCGTACAAGGTAGATTATATTTAAGGGACGTGACTGGCAGTGTTGGCTATCTATCTACGTTGTACTACACAGAGGCAAACTTCGCAAACATCCTCGAGCAGATGAACCCCTTGATAGATATGCAAAGCATCGCACAAAAAGCGCTTCTGGATCAACTCGCGAAGCATAAGGATAGCGCGTTTCTTATGAAGACACTGTTGAACACACTCCCGGAATTTTCCTACAATCCGGAAAATAGAGTGGTTTTTGATAAATGGTATGCACGACACTAGGAAGTGTTTACTAAGAGCGGCACTCCATTGGAATAACCAGATCGCGTAAGATTACTCCTGCAGAAGTTGAATTCGATGGATCACGATCGCTACGTCAACTTGATTTTACCGAAGACCCCACCGCAAGTTTTTTTGGTGCTACTATGAAGACGCTGAATGGTGATGTCCATGTTTTTCCATCGATCCCAGTGTTTACAAACACGCAAGTGAGACTACGATGATGTTGTCACTTTTGCCAGTGCGGTGAACAAATCCTGTAAAGAATTAAGCGTACACACCAACACAACTGAACAGCTTAAATAAGCGCCAACATTAGATTAGAGCGAATCTGCTTCTGTAAACAAACACTTTGTCTGCTAATTTATCGGAAGTTGATGGCAATTCCTTCAAATTTAATATATCAGCGGATAGAGATAAAGCCTCTCTTCCTCAAAGAGTGCTTAATTTGTATTTGTTACCTTTTGTTCAAGAGACAATGACTACGAAAGCCATTAAGGTTGAAATGTTAATTACTTAGCAGGATCACCTAGGTTAATATATGAATGTAAAATAATGTAAAATTTGGAATAAATAAAGAGTTAAAAAAAAAAAAAAAAAAAAAAAAAAAAAAAAAAAAAAAAAAAAAACTACGAAAGCCATTGTTTACAAAAGCAGATTCGCCATAATCTAATGTTGGCGCTGAAATGCTTGATCTTTTCGGAGTGTCAACATATGAATAGCACAGCTGATATTGAGATTCCAAAAGTCGGTGTGAAACAACAAAGCAAAAAGGAATCAGACTCCCAACTGGAATCGGAGAAGAAGAAACAAGACGCAGCTAAATCTCCACGACAAATGCATTTTGTTGCTGATTTCTCGTATTAAGCTTATCAAGTCTAGGTGTGGTAGTGTGACTTCTGGAAATGTGGTAGTGCATTTTGGACGAAAACATAACAAACAGCTGTCAAAAATAGTAAAAATTGTGAGCCAACTTTTAGGTTATCTGTGGGACAATAAACCATTTTTACACGACGATAGACACGATAATGTGCGTGCGATAAACGTCAATAAGCTTAATTGTGGATACCTCTCTAAACCAGTGGATTCTGCAGCAGCTTCGTCGTAACCACTGAAATCCATCGGCAAACATAAAAACCAAAACAAGTCTAAGCAAGCTGCTCACACGCAGAGTGCCAACGCGGTCAACACAGCTGGCGTCATTGGACGGCGGAAATACATCGAAATTTCCATCAATGGTTTGCCGATTGAGCTTCAAATTGATTGTGGTTCGGATTGAACGAATGTTTCGGAGGAGTCCCTACAACAACTAGGCGATTCGCGGAAGCGTCCCACGAATCTAAAAGTGTTAACAGTCTCAGGAAAACCGCTACCACTGAGTTCGGAGTTCGAGTGTCAAATAACATTGAAGGGAACAGTCGGTGTGCTACTTGACGCTAGTGAAAGGATTCAACGTGCTTGGGAGGGATCTCATGGATGTTTTTGGTCTTTGCGACGTCCCGATCCATTCATTCTGTAAAATGATCATCGCAGAGGGTTAATCGGAAGGCGAGATTTCTAACAATTTTCTATGCAAGAATACAATGATTCAGCTTTTCCTACTACCGGATGTAAAACCGGTTTTCAAACCCAGAAGGTGCCGTTCCATTCACAAAGGCTAGTTGAAAAAGAGCTCCGGCGGTTGCTACAGGTTGGTAGACTCTTCGAACTGGGTGGCGCCTATTGTTGCGGTTCAAAAGGAATCCGGTCCACGGTGCGAGGCTGCCAAGTAAACCATCATTCTCTTCTACATCGCGCGGAAGAATCTGAGCAGCTGCAGAAAGAGAAGTCGGACTGATTTTCCGGATGATGCCGGTGCCGCTATACGTCGGAAAGCGGAGTATGACACCGTCGCGTTCCTAGACGAAGGGTCATCTGCGCCTTTGGTTGATGATGTGGTAGCCAAGCGGCTAAAGGTAGAAGGCACACCTGATCCGATTATAGTCACGTGGACCGGGGACATCAACTATTTCGAGAACGAGTCCCGCAGTGTTGAGATGCTGATGTCGGCGAAGGGTTCCAAGGAGAAGTTTCCGCTATTCAACAGTTGAAAGGTGAGCGAGTTGCGATACAGACATCTTTCTAGGGTACCGGTGAAGGACCTTCCGACCGGGTTGCCAACCACCATGGTCGGTTTGGATAACCTACATCTGTTTGCGCCACTGGAGTTACGTGTGGGTGAACCCAACGTACCGATCGCCGTTCGGTCGCAAATGGGCCGGACCAAATACAGATCCGAGACACGGAGGGAAAGCGCACAGACATATCTGAATCGACACTCTATCGCGCCGGTGAACAATCTGCAGTGGCATGATTTGATGCGGGAGCAGTATGTGCTGGAAGAGACGGCGGCTGCATCGATCGCCGTTCCAGAACCGGCGGAAGAGAAGCGAATGCCAATGGCTATGCGGAGGATTAGGGCACTGATAAGAAGCTGGAAAGGAGTCCAGTGCTGAAGGAGAGCGTATGTCAACAGATCGGCAGATCGAGGAGTACCAGCAGAAAGGGTACGCGCGTAAAGCCACCAATGTCGAGCTGTTGGAAACGCCACAATCTGTCGTTGAACGTTGTGGAATCTCCCTGAATTTGGAGCTGCTCAAGGGTCCGGGGATGACATCCAGGAAATGTACCACCAAATCCGCATAAGATTGGAGGACAGACAGGCGCAGAGGTACCTGTGCAGGACAAACCGCAAAGAGGCTCCGCAGGTGTACGTAATGGACGTAGCCACTTTCGGATCCACGTGCTCGCCCGGTTTAGCGCAGTACGTGAAAAGCGAAAACGCGGTGAAATTTGCGGACAGGTATTTGACTACTACTACGATAGTACGGACACCGTCGAAGAAACGATCCGGAGGGCCAGTTAAGTGAGAAACATTTGTTCGCTTAGCGGCTTTCGAATTAGAAACTGGGTAGAATCAGAAACTCCAACACGTTTCTGGGGAGCTTGGAAAGCCAAGCAATGCTTCAGCAGTTCACTTTAGCCAGGTCAAAGCTGCAGAGTACGAGCGTGTGCTGGTCATTGTATGGGATACGATTGGAGACGTCTTCTGCTTCCCAACCGCCTCGAAGTTCGAATTTTCGAAGGTCCTCCGAGGAGAGGAGCGTCCCACGAAGCGAATGATACTCAGTATTTTGATGGCACAGTTTGATCCAGCCAGTTTCCTCCCTTGGTTATTGGAGTGAGGAAACTGGCTGGATCCAATTGCGCCATCACAATACTAATGGGAGAAAATGCTGATCCAAGATCTGGATGTGGAGAACAAGGTGCCAGTGGGATGACTTGGTAGATGACCTGTCATTCAGAAAATGGATGCGGTGGACGAGCATGTTGGCAAACGTTCAGGCGTTCAAATTGCCGCGCAGCTATTTCGGCACTGCGCGATCTGATGAAATCCGTGAAGTAGAGCTGCATATATTCGCGGATGCTGGTGATTCATTCTATTAAGCTCTCTTTAAACTGTACGTCTGCTGTAGACGTTTTAGTTCATTCGAGACGGCAGAGACGCTGATGAGTCGGCGTATGGTGGCATATTTCCGAGCCATTGTGCGGGGGAGAGGTGACATGTGCATTGGTGATGAGTTGGGTGAAGGTAGCACCACTAAAGCAGGTTTCTATCCGCGCCTGGAGCTTCTGGCGGTGGTACTCAGCGCACGGATGTCACATACGTTCCGCGAAAACCACAACATCACTGTCAGCAAAGTGGTAGTCTGGATGGACGCAGAGGTGATTCTTTCCTGGATTAGGTCCGATCAGCGTCGCTAAAAGCAATTTGTTGGCGAAGAGATCCTGAGCCTAACGAGGCTGGCAGATGCTTGCCGGTTTATAAAGTGGACGGTGTTGATTCAGCCAATGGCTTGTGTGTTCCGTTTCGTGTCGAAAAGCGAAAAGCAGAGGAGGCAGCTAAGAGTGCGGAAGCCGAACACAGTTGCCTCGATTCGAGTGCAGCTGCGCCAAGAAGAGCACCTGAAAGCTGAGCGGTGCCTGATGAAGATGGAATTGGAGGTGTTTTACAAGAACTTAAATCGTCCAGCGTCAGTGGATGGCGATCGAGAAGTCGAGCCCGCTGTATAAGCTGACCCCGCTGGTCGATGACGATGGATTGATCCAGATGGAAGGACGAGTCGAGCGAGCGAAACTCTTACCGTTCGATTTGCGATTTTCCGTGATCCTGCCGGATGATCACCGGATCACGAAGTTGATAGTACAGCATTACCACGACAAGAATGAAGTTCGGCAACTGCATTACTTTCCGCAAGTAGTTGCAGTGGTGAGGAAAGTGTCGGCGGCCTGCATTTTGTGCCGAGTGCACCGTTGCCGTCCTAATATTCCAAGAATGGCTCCGCTACCAGTTCAGTCAATCACGCCGAATCTTGGCGTTGAGCTACGTTGGCGTTGACTATTTGACGTCACCATAGGACGACAAACAGATAAGCAGTGGATTGCGCTATTTACCTACATGTTGATACGAGCGGTGCATTTGAACGAGGCAAATGGGCTGATAACTTTGTCGGGGCTGGCCAATCGAGTTCTTCTCCGACAACGGGAATATTTTTCGAGGAGCAAGCAGAGAAGTCAGAGATGGCTGTGCCGATTAGCTTACGAACGCGAGAACGAAGTGGACGTTTAATCCTCCCGCTTCGGTAACGCTCAAATTTCTGACAGATGTCAGATAAAGAAGTACCAACATACGAAAAAAAATTATCGGGTCGGTCGAGAGTGGTTCTTTTAAATTACAAATTCCCGGGACTTGGGGCGAATTCACGGTTAAAGTTTTTCAAACACTTCAAGGCTCTTAAGACCCACATTTGCCTTAGTTATACAATCCACGACTTTGAAAAAGAAATGAGAATTTCAGGCTTGCTTTGATTGCACTATTATGACTTTGGATTTTGTTTTCATCTGCCTCAACATTTGTAGATTATTCACTTTAACAGTTTCCGCTAGAGACAAATTGATCATCATCTGAGCAATCCTTAATCTGAAAGTCGTGATAAGCTTGGAGCAGAAGAAAAACATTTATGCAATGTCAATTAGATCAAAATTCGAGTAAAAAAGTAACCGGTAAAAAGGAGTGGAATTCCGTCGCTTTTGACTAACACAAGCCGTTTCGCGATACTGAAAAATAATCCATCGAAATATATTATGTAACTCGTGGCTCTAATCATCAATCATAACAAGCGACACTTGCAATGCATTTCCAAGAGTATCACGCACCTGACTTCTTTGAAGAACCATGCGACGAAGAACGGCGTATTTTCCGCACAGGTGATGCGACAACGCGTCAACATCAAAAGAGTCGTTGTCTTTCCAGATTCTGTTATTCAGTCAATCACGTTCCAACTCAACGTGATGCGAAAGCTGTGCCAAAATCGCACATGCAAATATTGAATCGCGTTTCTTATTCTAATGGAATAATCACATCAGCAATTTGAATTTCTTCGTCCTTGCCCCTCCTCTTCTCGCCCTCAGTTCGGTCGTTGGAAAACAGATTTTCGCCTGCAGCTTTTTACCTTGCATTTGATTCCGGCCGGCCGCTCCGCACGTGTTTCATCAGAATGAACGGCAAAAAATAAAATCACCAAAGCCAATAGAGGCTTGACTAGTTCTTCCGAGAAATGGTCGTCCTATCTTCTTGGGCAAAGGAAACTTTTCAATTGATTCCAACTTTTTCCCTCACCTTCTGCTGGTTTAGCTGGATCGGTTTTCAGTTTTGTGTTCGTGTTTTTCTTGGTTAGTGCCAAGTAGGGTGGATACCTATGTTGGCCAAAGCGAACAAGTTCGTCATCTGCCGAGACTGGAACCCGTGGGATGGAATTGGCACAACTAGAAAGGTAAATACACTTGAGACATTTTTGAAGCAAGAGTTCAATTAAAGGTCGATAGTGAAGTGTGGGTTGCGCCGGGAATCTCGGCGATTCGATCGTAACCCTAGTAGACTCCTGCTAGCCAGCTACATTTACTTATCCGGTAGCAGCTGGTTTTGTGTCGAAAACTTCTCGGATGCTACTAACGCCTCCGCAACCCAACCACGGATTTTTTTTCCGCAGATTTGGTGGTTATCGACGACAGCATCAGCCCGAGCTTCGGTTGGGGAAGTTTCAGTTCGTACGATGACGGGAAAATCACCAATGACTCTCGAGTGGTTTGGTTCATTCTTTTCGGAGAAGGAGGTGGTTGAATTAATTTACTGCTCACACAGCAAATTTTTGACGGTCAGGAGAAAACTTGAATTCAATTTAATAATAGCCTTCGAATAGTAAACATTTTTAATTTCTTTTCCCTCAATATTCAATTCAATCTTATATGCCAAAGAGACGGAACTTACGTTAAAATTTGCAGAATAGGTTCTTTTGATTTCCAACTATCAAACGTCAAATGTGAGTAACGCTTGAAGGAGTAAAATAACAAGCAACCCGTTCCTTCTGCCACATCACACACCAAGGTTGTCAATCCGTGGTGGGAAGATGATGCCACATCGAGGTCACAGTAGAGAATCCCCGTGACCCCAACGAGGTTTTGTTCGCGAAGCAAAGCACTGTTGACGGTGGAGACTTTCGGCGGTTTCATTTTCCAAAATCTAAGAGTTATTAAATCCCGACTGTCATCGTTCATCTTCTGGATGGCGCGAACTTACCGGTGAGCCAAAGTTGTGTCCAATTTCGTGCGCCAGCGTCACGTGCGATACGGCAGGTGGGACATGCTTCCCGTAGTTCAGCAGCGTCACGATGCCGGTGTTGAGGGATTTCAGCGATCCTCGGTAGTGCTGTGAGCGGGAAGAAACAGGAAAGGAAAACAATCATTTAATATTAATGCTACGCTCGTTTTCAGTTCGGAGTCGACCGAGTACGCTGTTGGACTAATTCCAGTAAATCGTCTTATCGGGGAGTTTGCCACGGACGACAAACGACAAAGGCCAATGTTGCGCCCCCTTCCAACGGAAATTATCATCAAACTGCCCCCGGGAGCGGCTGCAAAAGTACGCTCGGAAAGTAAACGTCCTTGGGAACGTTTCCAAAAACAAACACTGTTCGCTCGGCATCGCTTTGTGCCTTTTGGCAAAGTATCAGCATGGCGATGCTGGCGGATTTTGAGTCTTCATATTTTGACTCAATATTGGCACTGGGACGAGATCGTCGCCAAACCACAGGTCTGCCTGAGGTGAGTGGCGGAAATGAAAATTGATGCTAATGGAATTTAGGGAAATCATCCGCAGAAGTAGGCGAGGGGAAATGTTATTTTCAGTGAGAAGGATTTTGCTGCATCAGTACAGCGTTTTGACAGACGGCATCGGGGATGGTTTCATTCATTCGTGTGAAATTGTAAAAATGTTATTTATGTCTAACTTTTTTAGGTGGCAGCATTTTTTTAGACGTTGTACGGAGATGTTTTGTCCCTGAAGGCTCGAACGCAGTGATAACGGAAGCGGAACGGCAATGGCAGTGGAAGAGCCCAATCTGACTATACCTGCTTGTCGGATAGAAAACTGATTAGATCCAAGTTGATTCCGATTGGAAATACCGACGTCATTTGCAACAACTGTCAAAGTTGCCGTTTCCGTTCCGTTTCCGTCCACATTGCATTTGGGTCTTGAGACGTTTGATCCTTTCGACGTTTTGTCGCTTCGACATTTTGTTTTGCTCTTGCGATGTTTTGGCATTTGACGTTTTGGCATCCGACGTTTTGTCTCACGACCTTCTGTCCAAGTTTCTTAATGAATGTAATTGGGATTCACTGTAATTATAATCTTTTCAATTCGTTATTTATCAGAGTTATAGATTTGAATTTTGCATAAAAATTGTCGCTTAGATTTCAACCTACAAATTTTCTATCATTCTGCTGATGGAAAAAGTAAGAGGCAAATGTATGTTCAAATGATTGAATGAATGAAACCATTTCTGGTCGTCAAGGAAAACAAAAACAAAACAAGGAAAATTTAAATGAACACTTCACCTGATCACTTAAAAAAAAAAAATAAACTGAAACACTTTTTAAACTCTCACAAGTAAACGCGATTTCTTCAAATTACAAAAAAAAATTCAGATCTCAATTTTAACGTTTTTATTTTAGGTTAAGGGGGTGGTGCCGTTGTTCAACAAAATGTTTAGGAAATATTATTTTAAGCAACTGCAATTGCCATCATGTACGACAATGAAGTAAATAATTATTTCCTCCTAAATCTTCGATTCGGTCTATTGCGCATTACTTCACATTTGAAAAAAAAAAATTAAAAAAAAACACTTTTACTAGCAAATAGTAGAACGATTGCAAGTTACAGACAAAATAGGCTTATCTGTCAAAAAGATAAGCTTATTCTAGTAAAATTTAAAGGAATTAACTCGCATTTGCAAGTTTGAAAAAGTGTTTCAGTTTCTTTAAATGTGTTTTTAAAGTGAGCAAGTGAAGTGTCATTCTAAACTTTCCTAGATTTTCAATTACAATTGTCCTATTAATACGCACGTAAAAATGTTTCTGTTTTAATGTTAAAAAAAAGTGAAATGAAGTTGCCTTGGACCGTACATCTGGTTCGTTTAGAATGTTCAGCAATTCCTTGGAATTTCCAGGACGTTCATCAACTTCTCTGTAAATTTTCATAAAATTCTATTGAAGCTTCCGATAAGTTCTCTAGGAACTTTCGTTCCATTTCAAATTTCCCGTGCCACTGTTATCAAGTTCTTTTGGAACATTTATCTAGTTAACTTTGACTTCTGTCAAGTTGCCTTGGAAAATCTCACACAGCTTTGAAATTTATATCAAGTTCGCTTGGAATTTTCATTAATTTCCTTGGAAATTTCATCAATTTTCCTAGGAACTTCCATCAAGATTGCTCTAAACCTTTCCCTTAAAACGTCCATCAAGTTGATTTAGAACGTTGATCAAATTCTCTAAGAACTTTCATTCAGTTGATTTGTAAACTTTCTCAGCTTTTTAGTCCTTGGAGAATTTCTACTAACTAATCGAGCTAATTCGGGAGACTAATTAGTACAACCTTAAATTTTAGGCATTTCTTCAGAAATGCTACGTCCTTCCTAAGTGCGGTGATGGTTTTTTTTTCTTCAATCCGATGAACTCACCAGCATTCAAACTTTCTCAAGTCGGTTTGAATCGTTCACCAAGTTGATTTGGATCGTTCATCAAGTATTTTTGATACCTACACATAATCTATAATCTATATTACGTGATATATGTAGAAAATCGTGATGTCAAATGCCATGCACAAATCAGATACGTTTTCTTTCATCACCCGTTCTTCTACTTTCAGACATTCTTCTCTTTTCAGAGAGCGAGTAATGGCGCTATAGCCATAAGCCATATAGGGCTAGAACTTTAGTTAATGCTAATGTTCCAACCATTTGAAGAGAAATGGAGCATCACTTAACCTTCTTAGACTAGATGCTCCCAACGACCATTTTATTTTAATTTTTTTTTTTTTTAAATTTTATATTGTTCTGTACACCAAACAGGGCGTTCTGTTGACCTATTCTCTCCGACTATTCATTTCCCTTTTCTTTTGATATCCACTGAAGACTACGTGGGTTCCCCGTGTCTTTTTAAGGTAGATACCAAATCCTCCCTATCTTCAACGGTTGCATGGACGTGGCCAGGTGAGCGATCGAGGAGTGTCTTCATGGAGATTATTGTGTGAAGAAACGTTTCAGCTACTGGATCCGTTTCATAGTGACATGCAATGTCTTCAACGAATTATTCCTCATCGTAGCTCCATCCACGAGGTGTGTAAACGTCAATGCTAATGCTAATGCTAATGCTAGTATCGTGATATCAAATACCATGCACATTATTTCCAGTGAAAAAAAGATGTGTAGATGCGGATATCAAGATTGTCTATATTACGTAACATAAGTTGTAGTGAGAACGGTGTGTAAATCGATTTGAAATGTTAATCAAGCTCACTTATAATTTTCATCATGTTCCGTTGGAATTTTCATCAAATTTCTTGGAAAACTAGAACTTTAATCTAGTTTCAAATTTCCTCAAGTCGATTTGGAACGATCATCTAGTCGATTTGGAATGTTCATCAAGTTCCCGTGGAACGTTCATCAAGTCTCTAGGAACGTCTATCAAGTCGATTTTCATTGTTCAGCAAGTCGATTTGAATCGTTCATTAGACTGACTTGGGACGTTCATCAAACTCGTTTATAACATTCATCAAGTTCCGATGGAACTTTCATCAAATTCTCTGAGAAACTAGAATTTTCATCAAGTTGATTTGCAAACTTTCTAACATCGTTTTGAATCATTCATCAAGTCGATTTGAATCGATTATTAAGTCTATTTGGAACGATCATCTAGTCGATTTGGAACATTCATCAAGTTCTCTTGGATCTTCCATCAAGTTGATTTGCATCCTTCAGCAAGTCGCTTTGAATCGTTCATTGTACTGACTTGGAACGTTTTCAAACTCGCTTATAACATTCATCAAGTTCCGTTGGAACATTCATCAAATTTTCTGGGAAACTAGAACTTCTAACAAGCTGATTTGAAAACTTCTTCAAATCGATTTTAATTGTTCATCAAGTCGATTTGAAACGTTCATTCAGTCGATTTGGAACTTTCATCAAGTGGAACTTTCATCAAGTTCTCTTGGAACGTCCATCAAGTCGATTTGCATCGTTCAGCTAGTCGTTCATTGAACTGAATTGGAACTTTGTCGGAAGCAGATAGTCTCCCAATCAACCTGAGAGGCTCTATGAGTGAACAGTAAATTGTTGCTAGAACGAAGAGAATTGAAAGAAAGTATTGATTGTTCCGTTTAGCGTAACAGCAGGCTGTGAAATTGAAAGTTACAAGTTGAAAACGAGCGTAAGGTTTTTGAACGGTAGTTTAGGATCGGGCGCATATTCTTTTACCAAGCTACCCCAGATGCAGGGTAGGCAAGGGGGAGGGATACCCCCTTGACTGGTAAAAGAGTATGCGACCGATCGTGCTCTTATTGCTTTGATCTAGTTCTAGCGATTTGTTTGTTTCCCTCTGCCAATGCAAACATCAACTTTCATCAAGTTCCCGGATCTCAATCAAACCTCCGGACGTTCATCAAGGCTCTAGGACTCTAGAAATCATATTGCAGGTTTTTTGACAGCATTACATACTCTTTACGGAACTGAAGCCGCCAATTTGGATTCCTAAATGGAGTCGGATATCGATTTCCCGCATCAGGTTCCAAAAAAAAATCAATGTTGCAGGGTATTTGCCAGTATTTTTCATTTTTACGAGATCAGAAGCCGCCATCTTGGTTTCTAAAATGGCATCGTACATCGATCTCCAGCCTTAATAGGCCATTCATCATCCAAAAATATCCATATTGCAGGGTATTTGACACTATTTCTCACATTTTACGCAACAGAAGCCGCCATCTTGCATTCCAAAATGGCGTCAGACATTGATTTTCCGCCTTTAAACGCCGTTACTGATCCAATTTGTCGAAGACGACATCTTCCTAGATGGCCAGGATATCAAGATAGAGCTTGTACAAGATATTCATATGTACAATAGCACCGCGTAGTGAGCCAATTCCGGACTACTATCCACCAACCGGAAGGCCTTGACCTACTGAACAACTTTGGTTACTTTCCATATGGCCAGGATCTCGAGATATTCCTTGTCGGAACCAATTAATACAAACATTTTGCATACCAGCTAGCGCCACCTATTGAGTCAATCCCGAATTAACTAGACCACCACGAGGTATAAGGTGAAAATCACAAGAATATTACACGTTAAAATTATATTGATTTCATCATCTACTTGCGCCTCCATCCCGATGGGTGAAATTGCTGTAGCCGGGTGCCACCACCCACTTTCAGACAGTGGTGCCACTTTGAAAAGTGTGAAATCATTCTACAAAATTGAGCAGCACTTCAAAATTGAATAACTTTCCTATTTTAAACTCAAATTAACCACGGTTTGTTTCAAATATTTCAAATGAAAGAGTTTCGTATTTTCGAGAGTGTTTTTAAGTTCAAATTTAGAGTAGCTTTTTTGAATAAAAACTGAAAATGCTACTTTCCCCATACTGAAAAAGTCAAAACCCAATATGAAACTTTCAGTCAATAGCCGTCAAGCTAAACGATTTTTCAAAAATCTGAAACTTGTCAGGGATGGTTTTTGGAACATTTCTAACCCGAGGGGCATGCAACTCACGTATTTTGGATTCATCTGTCCGTATTGCTTAAACGTATTTTTGAATTATTATGTATTTTTCAATAGATCTTGTATTTTTGAATTTTTTCCGTATAACTGAGTATTTTTGTATTACTGTGTATTTTTGTCATAATAAAACGTACTTTTTCAGTTAAAAGAAATTTTCGTGCATTTAATTTCGAGTATTTTTGCTGATCGTGTATCCATCTGTCAAAATATTTTATCATAACAATGGAATGTCATACAACCAGTTTCTTCTTCGGGCAGTTCTCTCCGGCAAAAAATATTAATTGAATCAGAAATAATTATTAAAATAGTTTAACCTGTTGAAAATGGATGAAATTGTTACAAACGAGAGTCGCGAGGCACATATTCGAATTATTCGTCAACTCATCGGAAAATTGGATCGCGGTCGGCAGCCTAGAATAGAAATAATAGATAATCTATCGGCTAAGGTGGAGTGTGCTATCTGCAAATGCTACGTTTTCATTAAAGCAAGACGGTTATCAGCAAGAAATTGCCTTTGGATGGTTGGAAAATATACCACCCACATTCAAAACCATTCGGAACCTGAAAGTGAGTAGAAAAAATCAGATGGAATTCAGTATCACTAAATAAATATTTCGTTCATTCTAGTTGATCATGCGGACGGTGCTGAGGAAAACCAGGAGGAGCATAATGAAATTGACGACCATACAGATACAAACTCAGAGGATGAGGATGAAATTGACCTGCTAGTGTTAAGATCACATAAAAAAACTCTGCAGGAGTGCAGTACCAGTCGATCTATGAAGCGAAATATAAAGATGACAACTGAAGCTGCACGAGATCCCAAGCAAATGAAAATAACAGGGTTTTTCAACAGCAAGAACGTAAACACCCTGACGTCTACCCGAAAAGAAAATGTCCATGCTTCAGACAAACCATCTTGTTCCAGCAATCGAGAAGAAATCCAGAACTGTGCTGAGTTACTAGTGCTCATTGACCGACTTCCATTGACTCAAATGGTTAAGATCATAATAAAGGAAACTGTTAAAAACAATTTCAAAAATATTTCACGGAAGCCGAATATCGGAAAAGGTGCACGGTATACGGATGAGATGAAAAATATCGGTGCTTACCTTTATTTGATGGGAGGAAGAAAAGATTATGAAGAGTTAGTTGTCAACCTTGGGCTTCCATCGGTGTCTACGATAATTAATCACATTGGGAAATCATGTGAAAAAGTCCTCGAAGGACAACTACGCGTGATTCAACTGAAGAAATTCCTTGAAAAGCAAGGTCTTCCACTGTTTGTATTTATTTCTGAAGATGGGACAAAGCTAACACCTAGGATCAAATATGACATAGCCCGCAATCAGGTTGCAGGTTTGTGTCCATCTATAAATGAAAATGGAATGCCCGAGGTGCAGTCTTTCCCAGCTACATCCCCTGAAGCTATAAAGGAGTACATCGATTCAAGAACAAAAAGCTCTATCGTTTACGTGATTTTGGCAACTGCAGTGGCTGAAAAAACCATTTCCTTCAACTTGCTAAGCTTTGGTACAGACAACAAATTTTCAGTGGATCAAGTTTTACTTCGTTGGGCTATTATGGAGAAACAGCTGAAAGATCATGGTATCGTCATCCTTGGGTATGCTGCTGATGGAGACTCCCGTTTGATTGCTGCTATGAAGGTGAGAATGGGTTTACCACGTGAATTGAATAACAGCCTTCACGGAATACCTGAAGAATGGCAACATTGGTACGCTGCTAAAAGCCAGTCATCTCTTGCATATGTGCAAGATACGATTCATTTGGTCAACAAATTGAAAAATGCAGTGCTGTCATATACAAGGGCATTACAGATTGGTAAGTTTAGTTCAAAATCGTTCCTCTTTTAAGTTTTTATGCATTTTTCAATATTCGCAGGAAAATATCCTGTTTCACGAGGACATCTAGAAATCGTAGCCAGAGAAGGTAAAGAGAAAACTGGCCTTCTGCTAACTGACTTGGAGCAGCATGATAAAATGTGTGTCAAAACATTTGAAAAACTCATCGATCCACGAGTAATGAGTCTGTTGACAACACAACCTGGCACAAATGGAACTATAGCTTATGTAGCCCTAATGAAGTCTGTTTTTGATGCATATGAGAATCCTGAACTGAATCCACTTCAACGGGTGGAAGAAATCTGGTTTGCAACATTTTTCATTCGCTGCTGGCATAGCTGGATAAAAAGTAGTCGAAATTTGAGGCTAGATGAACAGTTAATAACAGATAATGCTGAGTTAGGAATAGAAATAAACGCTCACTCTCTAATAAGTCATTTAATTCATTGTCGTGAGCTTGGTAAACCAGAATTATTTTTGCCTTCATTGATGAATTCCCAACATTGTGAACGCTCATTTGGTAACGCTCGATCGATGTCAGGAGTACAAAATACTGTTATCAACTTTGATATTCTGGAGTACCTGAACAAAGCATCTCGTTTCGAGTACCTCGACGAACTTAGAATTGCTTTGAAGGACAAATTTGAGTTCGCAAGATGTGGCTATAAAACCACTTCGTATAAACACTTCACATTTCCATCCAATCTGGAAATTGCGGCTGCTGTGAACAATGGAAAGCATCGCGCAAAGGTACTGCTTGATTTCACTGGCCTAGAATGTGAAGAAGCAGATTTTTATTGCTGTCTTACAAGTTTGAAGAGATCAGACATTCATCCGCTGGAAGAAGTCGATATTTGTGAGGAGCAGTGTGGCATGTTTCGTAACGAATCGTTTGATGAAGCTGAGAATCAGCCTGAGGACGAACCTGAAGATGCAATTTTCGAGGCTGATGTATTGCTCAACAAAATTGGTGCAGATATCAACTATTTATGCAAACAAACGTTAATCAGTACAGACTCGAGTACAGGTATGTATAACATATATGCAAACTGCAACTTTTTCTAAGACAACTGTTTTTTTTTCTTCAGGTGAACCTGTGAAAGGCTTTTTTAAAATCCTGACCTCGACTGGCGAAATAATGTTGGCTCGTATAAGTACAGTTGTCTGGCTACTTTCCAATGATCGAACTAAGATAAGCAATGATAGGCTGTTGAGATTTCGTATGCCAAAAGCTATTAATTCAGTCAGTACAGTGTACACCAACCAAATTTGTTCCTTTATTTCGATTGGAGATTGGTTTCTTTTTGATCATAAACCGAGTAACAGATGCAACGTAGCTGTTGCTCAAGTTCTCGGGTTCTGTTTTTTACTAGGCAAATTAAAACGAGAAAGAGAGTGCAGTTTGAAGACTGTACCTGTTAAGGTTCCTGATTCCGTAGAACATCCACGAGGAATAGGAATCATTTGTAATAAATTTTCAATTCTTGATAATAATATTCTTGGCATAATATCAGATCCAAGCAAAATCAATATAACGAACTATATTAGTCACATGGAAAAACCAACTATGACAGAGTCAGGGCTAAAGATAAGCGATAAAATTAGATCATATTTGAACACTTTGGTAGACCACTGAGGAAGGTGGAAAGGATACAAAATTATTAACAACGCAATTTATTATATAAATCCATGCTTTGTAACTCAACAATTAGTTAAAAGTGAGTAAAAATTTAATAAAATATCTTTATCATATAAACCTGGACTTATAATCTTTCACTAATGATCAAAGCCGTACCATAATCTCTTGATACCCTTATAAGAGGTTTTTTTTACCACCCATCGTCCATGTAGAGGACCAGGACCCATGGTACTAGATTATATAAACGCTCAATATGAATTAAAAACAATCATGGTTTATTCAGTCTAACCAATCTCGGGAACAATAACAAAATAACAAATTAAAATCACTCAGCATACTCAATTTCGAGAACAGTTTTCGGCGTGTATTCACGTTTGAAGGAATTTTCGATGTAAGCTTCTGGGCTTGCTTCTGGGTGATTCTCAGGTAAAGTTTCTTCCAGATTTCCAGCGTCTCCAGAACTTGAGGAAGTATTATTGAGAAACTCAAGATCACCATAGTTTTCAAGCACATCTTCGTAGAGGATGAGCTCATATTTCTGCATCGGCTCAGCAGAGCCTCGATCAGAGCTTAGAGTAATAGATGAAGCCTCGGGTGGAGCTGGAACATTAGAGCTACTTGGCATCAATCCATTATCGTCAGGTGAGGATCTCATTTCAGTATTCATATTCGTAGCATTTTCAGCAGTGGGCTGAACTGTTGGCGAATCCGCATAAGCAGGTCGACGAAAATATGTATCCAGAGTATTTTTCTTACAAGATACATGTTCCTGAACATGTTGAGTAAAGTTGGATACAATCCATCCCCACGATCCATTTTTGTTATCACGAGTACTCAAAGCTACGGATTTGTTGCAATGAAAGCACATCACATTAGCTCGACGAGATCCCAAAATGTCAATTTGTATGCGTTGCGGTACTGACATTCGTTTTGCTTCCAGCCACGCCTTGATTTTCGATAGAATTATAGTGGATTGTTCATCATCACAAGCTTTTTTCGAGGTTCCATTTCCATTAGCAGCATCTGTGAGTTTCGGCCTTAAAAACGGAACATGATAGTCATCTTGTGGAGTTGATTCATTGGTCTTACGCTGCAACTGTGAGGAAAATTAGCATGTAACAAATGTAGAAATAAACTTATAACGGAAAACGTACCTTCAAGAACTGTTTCTTGTTTTCTGAGAGCTTCTTCGATACCTCCTGTAGCAGATTCCAGTGCCCTGGAACAATCCGAAATTGTCGGGGATCGCGATGAAATATGTGAAAATTTTCGGGTGTTTTTTGGAACATCGTCATTTGCTCCCTTGCAAAACCTTCTATTTCACTTTTAAATTCTCCTGAAATATTTTTCAAAGCACTGTACCGAGCATAACCCGCTGCTGTAATAATTCTCTTGAGGTATAAAGGAATCGGTTCCATTGAGATTTCCTCTACTGTCTTCCAAAACAAATTGTCTTGAACAGCAAGATCTGTGGAATCCATTTTCAAATAGTATTTTGCACCAACGTAGTATTAAACAAATCAAGAACCGACTTGAAAATGAAGGAGACTTGTGAGACGGAACGGAAAACAGCACGATTACATTTGGAATAAGGTATTTTATGAGACAGATCAATGACAGTTCTTCCTGGGCCGCTGAAGCAGTATGATGTTGTTAGTGTTGTTCCCTGGTGTTTTTGTTTTGATCGTCGCCATACAAAAAGTAAACAAGTCGGGCCCAACATGAAATGTCAAAGTGGATAAACAGGAGAAAATCAGCTGACTCAATCTGTCTCGTAAAATACCTTATAGGTCCTATAACTTATAAAGTTATTGCATTAATGTTAGTCGTTTATGTTACTCAAGTAAAAGAAGTGACATAAACGGTAAACAATAATGCACATATATCATATTTATAAACGTTGGTGATGGTATATTATGAACAAAGTGTACAAAAGTTTGAAAATTGTTTAAGCTCGTGTACATGCCAATATTTCATTAAAAAAAAAACACATAATGGGCTCGATAACGGGTTTATTTTTATTTACATTTGCAAGACATGTCAGATATAATGATACACAAGCTCTATTACAAAATTGGTTCCATGTTGTATTTATCATTAATTTTTTTAAATTAACTCATGTAACATGTAATTTTATAAGTATTTCAGAGTATTGACTTATTTGGGTATTTTTCTGTGAATTATTTGATTTCAGCGTATTTTACGAAATTTAATGTATTTTTTCGTGTATTTTTCCATGCATGTATTTACAATTCAGTTCAAAACATAAGTTGATCGCCCCTCGCATTTCTCCATGTACCATAACATGAAGCAATGCCATTGGGTTCATGAAACATCACCACAATTCTGGAACTAAAAAAACAAAAAAAAAAATTATATGTGGGGGGATTTTTATATTTTTTTGTTTATTTTTGAAAAAAAAAAAAAAAAAAAAAACACCCAAATACAACACTTCTAATAAGGGGAGAAAATTCAACAAACAAAGATGGCGAGTCTATAGCAAAGGGAACAACGCAATTCCAGAAGAGTGAGTCTTATAGCGGACCAGCAAAATATGGTGAGATCTAACCAGTTATAACATTTAGCGCCAGGTTTGATTATTTTTGAACCTGGAAGTGTGTTTACTTTCCCGTTATCCACATGAAAACAGTCATGTTTACATGGGGGGCTTATTGTGTGTGAAAGTAACCTCGGAATGGACGTGACTCTCCAGGCATTCTGAAATGGGTTACTGGATCTGCAATCTAACTCCAGGATTAAAGCTGCTTTCAATGGTCACTTAAAAAACACTATTGCAAACAGATTTCTTCCATAATACCACTGCCGGCCGTATTAGATTGGACACACACACACAAGTGCCAAAACTCTTGCCCACTTGCTCTATAGAAATTAACTCTCCATTCGACCCATCAGGAAGGCGACCTGCAGACCCTTCGCAGACAGCGAGGCTGGCGAGGTACAGCCATGGACCGAATACAATGGAGACAACTCCTGTGTACAGCAGAGGCCACACCGGCCTTGGTCTGATTGGTAAGTAAGTACGACCCATCAGTTCCGGGCAATCCGTTCCGTAGGTGGAGACTGGCGGAACTGAGCTGCAAGCCACCCGACGGATCATAGGTTGTGGATCATGAACGGCCTCCACATATGGAGGTTAGATGCGAATTAAATAAGCATCCCCGGACAGGCTGACTAGGATGTTAGGGGCGGGGGCTTAGCAGTTGCTGGACTCTGTTGGGTTTCTTCCAAAATCCCCCAAATATCCGAAAGCAGCCCTGTCAAAGCGAGTCACCCCGCTATAAGGGTAAAAGTCCAGGCCTTCACTAACCTGAACGTTTGTTGTCCATGTCAGGGGCGGCTCAAAACGGCGTCATTTCTCCATGTTAGGGTCGGCCGATCATCGTCCTCCTGCCAGCGTGGGACTCAAAACATAGCTGTGCACGATGGTCCTCCGGCGAGACAGGAGGTTGGTGCAGGCCCTACAAGCTTGCCGTAAAAAAAAAAACAATAGATATGGAAGCGCACGATGTAAATACGGACCGGAACAATCGGCATAGACCTAGGCAACGAAAAAGGACTAACGATTGGAAACTCGGAACATGGAGCTGTAAGTCTCTCAATTTCTCGGGAAGTACCCGCATTCTTTCCGACTTGCTGAGGGTCCGCAAGTTCGACATTGTAGCGTTGCAGGAGGTTTTCTGGAAAGAATCAACATTACATACTTATGAAGATGGTTATACCATCTACCAGAGCTGCGGCAGTACACGCGAGCTGAGTACAGGTTTTATCGTGATGGGCGAAATGCGTGATTGGTTGGGTGGCCAATCGACAACAGCATGTGCAAGTTGAGAATCAAAGGCCATTTCTTCAATGTCAGCATAATCAACGTACACAGCCCTCACCTAGGAATTGACGAGGACGACAAGGACGCTTTTTACGCCATAAGTCGCAACTTATGAAGCGCAAAGCCTTGAAGTAGCGTTGCCGGAAGAGGAAGAGCTAATCGTAGCCGCTCTTGAAGACTGCTGGAGTACCGTCACACACAGACAAGACAAGACAGTACAAGACGCAGATGAGCGCAGCGAACTAGGTGGTAAAATCAAGTGGAGCAAGACCTTGGAAGTGTGGGACATTCGAGGAACTGGAGACAAGCAGCTCTCAATCGAGTTTTATGGAGAAATATCGTGAAGCATGTGCGGTCCCAATCGGACGTTGGACAAGCATAAGTAAGTAAGTAAGTAACTAAATACGACCCATCAGTTAGGCCGAATGTCATCAGGCTGAATGCCATCAGGTCGAATGCCATTAGCCCGAACGCCACTAAGGCGGATGTCATTAGGCCAAATGGGTCATAAGGCTAAGCTGACTGAGTGACTGACAATTCATTTATTTGTTTCTGCTTGCTTAGAATTGTTAGCAGATGTCGAGATTTTAAATAAGAAACAACAACTTATAGTTCAAAGAAGAAGCAACCTTCCATAAAAGTTCATTGGTATCATATAAAAAAAATATTCAAGAAATACTAGTTTAAATCATCCACAAGGCAGATTGAATGTTTTGGAAAAAGGAAAATCTTCTGCTAAAATGCTGCGTAATTGAAAGAATGGAGGAAAGTTCATTGAGTTCAAGGAGTAGTAAATCCAATCTTCCACATGGCATGTTAGCAGATTTAAAGTAATGACATTAGAAATAACTGGTCATGGTTTAAACGCAGACAGACGTGTCCCGAAAATGACCGCTCAGGTGTTGCAGAAGATCTAGGAATTGTCACAAATATATTCAGCAATTTAACAAACTCTGGGAGAAGTTCATTCAAATGCGGTTCTTTCTTGAAGTAGTCAACAATATCTGAGATATTTTCAACACACTTGTCAGCTTCCTTCAAAGTTTTCAAAACATTTCCCGATGCAGCAGCAAGCGTTCTGGATCGACATCACCCTCATAAAAACTCAGAATGTTTGCTTTGTTTGCGTCGTCTCTCAGCAAAAACTTTTAAAATTTCCAACAGGTACTCAAACGATTCAGTTTTAAATCGAGCGTCAAGTGATTTCAGAATCTTGTCGATAATTTCCTGATACTGCGATTCATGAATCTCTTCAACCGACCCTGTGATCGATTCTCTTCTCTGAGATTGTTGGCACCCTCCTTTTTCGCGGCAACTTCGGAGATCTTACCTCGGCCAGTTTGCCTGATGATACTCTTTCCCAAACATCGGAAAACTTTTATTTACAGAAGTACAAACTTGCTTTCAACGTTTCGATCATTCGGTATGCTTCCTCCAGACGCAACGAGCGCCGTGTCCATCGTGTCAATGTACCCGAATAATTTTACTAGTACTATCAAGGTAAAGTAAAAGTCGAATTTCTCCATCATTCTCAAAATCCCAGCAGCTTTTGCACCAGCATCAGAAGCATCACTTTCAGCCAAAGTCGTGAAAAATGCATCCAAAACGGAATAGTTTGATAAAACAGATGACATGGATGCGAATTTGACTGTCCATCTTGTTGGGCACAAAGATCGAAGTTTGGTGGAATCATCTGATTTAATAGACTGGAACATCGCGAGTCGTTTTGGTGAATTCCTGACGAAGTTGATCAGATCCTTCACTTAGTTTAAGGTATCTCGGCAAATAGAAATCGCCTTTCTGATGTTTTGCGCCACCAAGTTCAAAGAATGACCGAAGCAGTGGACAAACAAAGCTCTCCTTTCATCACCAAGAATC
Organism: Aedes koreicus; assembly: GCA_024533555.2. Classification (NCBI taxonomy): domain Eukaryota; kingdom Metazoa; phylum Arthropoda; class Insecta; order Diptera; family Culicidae; genus Aedes; species Aedes koreicus. The sequence goes on from JAHHFK020000699.1 coordinate 278,050, forward strand.
TTAGCTTGCACTCCATTTTTGCCACCAGCCATACTCCTTGCTCCGTCATAACACTGCCCTCTACAGTTGGACCGCGGCAAATCAAACCGGATAAGTATATCCTTGATGACGGAATAAAGCGTGGCGGAGGTTGTACATTCCAGTTCATAGAAACCGAGGAAAATTTCTTCTGCTTCCAAAGGATATCTGGCAAAACGGATGCAAAATGAAAACTGCTCCTTCCTTGAAAAGTCCGTTGTCTCGTCGCACATAATAACATAGTAAACAGCTAACTTTACCAACTCAAGGAGTTTCCGAAGCAGAGTAGGCTAAGAAGATCGAGAATTTCGTTTTGGATTCCATGGCTACACCAAGTATACGATTCGCATTTCAACCAAGATTTCAGCTCCCCTGCATCTTCACTGCGCAAATTCAACAAATTTACGAAATTACTTGCGTCATCATTGTGACCACGGAGTGCTAGACCCTGAGAAGCTAAGTACAACAGCGATGAAAAGGTCTTTTTCAAACACGCCCGGTTAACAATCATTTCTCTCTTTTTTTTTGTCAGAGATCTGCGCACAAACGTTAACTGATGCTCGAAAAGCATGTAGTATATTCACTGCTTCCCTGTGACACATCGTTTGCTCATGCAGTTTGAACTTTTCCACTCCCTTCTTCCGATTATTGAAACCCGATTCGATGAAAATTGTTTCCTTCTTAGAGGAGAGCGGCAGACCCATCGTATGAAAAATTTCACGACATGTGGAGCACAGCACAATGTCGTTCGCCGACTCGTAAAATCCATGGGAAGCTTGTTGTCCATCCTGGTACGAATCGCCGCTTAGACACACTTTTTGTACTCACACATTCAGAGGTCGGAACATCGGCGGAGGCCACCGAGGCAACAGATGTTCCTTCTGCTGGATCCGTATGCGTGGGAAAAGTGCTTCGCCCCCCCAAAATTGGCGCCTATGTGTCAGCAAGAACAAAATAAATCGATAACTTTGTGTAAATTTTCAGATTAAAACACCAAAAATACGATAGCAATTGCTTGCTCACTAGCGCCACGCAGTTCACTCAGTCGAAGTGCCCACTGATATCTGCCGATCTGCTAGCATGCCAAAATATTATGCCGACATTCGCCACACACCACCCGATACTGACCCGATGTTTTGACGTGCAATGAGATGCCACAGGACGGCCCTTCGATCGTCGCATCAAAACTGACAGACTAGCTGACGTGATGACGACCTCTAGTTGCTTATTGTTATTTGGCGATTTCTTTTAGATTGACGATTATGGAATTTTACACACGCTGAAATTCAAGCTTGAATGGCTGTGGTTTAAGGGCTTACGCTGAAGCATTCTCGACGACAGTCATTACCTCAAAATTTAGAATTGACATAACTCAGAATCTGTACTAAAGCTTGCTTCAGATAGAATTGGAACAAAAACAATTGTCTGTATTTCAGTTATTTATTATTGAATTCAAGATCTTTTTTTATACAAATGTAGCGTTTTCTTCATACTTTTAAGAAAAAATACGGATAAAATTATTCGTCACGGTTTCGAAGGAATTCTCGAATTTTTCCTGTAACACGGCTCATTAGGCGGCGCACAACTTCTTCGTCCATCGTTTTAGCTATCTTATTCCACCAGGTCTTCATCTGATTGATGTCTTTGACAACCTTTCCCTTTGCCTTGAGTCTCCTCTTCATGATTGCCCAGTATTTCTCAATAGGGCGGAACTGGGGGCAGTTGGGTGGGTTAAGGTTTTTCGGAACAACCTGGACCCTTTTCTCTGCATACCATTCTTGAACGACTTTGCTGTAATGACAGCTTGCCAAATCTGGCCAAAACATTACGGGATGGTCGTGGGATCGAATGAACGGCAAAATTCGTTTTTGGAGACACTCTTTTTGGTATAGTTCCGACGTCATTGCCTTATTTGTAACGAAAACTTTCGTTTTTTTGCCACAGCTGCAAATGCCCTGCCAAATCATGAGTTTTCGTGCAAATTTGTCGGCAAAAACAAATTTAAATTTGGCTGGAACATCCCCCCGAGCCGTTGCCAAGTAAAATTTTTGACCTGGGATTTGCCCGAAGTCAGCCTTGACATAGGTTTCATCGTCCATCAGAAGACACACGTCGAACTTGGTCAGCTATACCTGGTCGTATAGCTTCCGAGCACGGATTTTGGCCACACTATTCTGTTTTATGGTCCGATTTGGCTTGATTCCTTCCCGGAGTCGAGTTCTCCTCACGGTACTATGGGCAGCACCGAATTTTCTGGCCAAATCACGGTCCGACAGATTGGGATTCCTCTTAATCGTCTTCAAAATCTTACCACGCAGTTTCCGGTCGACAGTTCCACTCCGACGATTGGCTTGAGGCTTCCGAATCGTCGTCAATGTTTCCTTATACCGTTTGATAACGCGCCATACGGTATTTCTGGGCAATTTCAGCTGTTTAGGTAGCCTAGATGCAGACCACAATGGATTTTCCAAATAACTGTGCACAATTTTTTCCCTTCTTTCGGCTTCCATGTTGATTGTTTACAAAGTACAGTCGATTTGCGGAATGTCAAAAATACATACGTGAAGCTGACAAAATTCCCGACACGTGGGCGCCAAGAAGTTCCAAATCCGTCCACCAGGAGCGCCACAATATGAGCAAAAGTTTGTTACAATTCTAAATGAAGCAAGCCTTAGGTATTGAATATTTCATCACATCAGTTTGTACGCTTACTTGCTGTGAGCAATCTGATGGAGTTCGATTCGATGTTCATTCACTAAAAATCGAGATTTATCAATTTGAAATAGCGAGGCAAGTTTGCGAGAGAGAGAGATAAAAGTTAGGGAAAAATACCTGAAGCAGCAATTCACCTTAAACAAGGAATTATCTCCCATGGAAGTTCATTAAATATTAAGTTCAATGTGCTATATTCTTAAATTCAGCATTCGGCCTAATAGCCCTACACCCTCCCAAATTCACCGTGCCAAATAAGACACAATACTCTATCTTAAAATTGCTTCAGAATGTGGTCTATTTGTGCATATTTTCTCCAACGCGGCATTTTAAGTTGTCAATTGAGCAGATAAACGTCAAATGTGAGATGGTTGTACTTTCTACAGCTTTGCACTCTGAACAGTGAACCACAGCAAAATCACGTTCCCACGTATCACCTGTTGACGTGCTTCTGGTGTTGGTGCTGCTGATGATGATGATGATGATGATGACGAAGGCGATAATCCATCATCACGATTTTGTCCTACGAAGCGGAAATTATTGCCACATTTTCCCCGCGAGTTCGTTCGAAAGAGTGCGAAATATGCAGACTATTTTTTCCACGCGACATTTTTTAATGGTTAACGGTGTTTTTTTTTTGTCTGCTACCATTATGGAATCGATCTACTCCGAGAACTTCCCATATGTGCCTGGAATTACGAATAGGAAGAGGAGCGGGCTTTCCGAATGGAATTTGCTGGAAAATTACTTTATTTATAATTTACACCATTGGGCGCGAACCAAGCAGGCAACACATTTTTGGAATTATTTTCCGGCACCTTTTTACTTCCCTTTTTTTTGTGATGCAAACGAGGGTCACTGGTTGGGTGTTGTTGGTTGGCGCGGGACATTATCGTGGATTATGGATGACAGCGTTTTTTCTCTGCTGCGTTTTCAAACATTTTCTGGCGGGCAATCACCAAGCTTAATGGTTCGGCAGGAGATTGAAAAGCAGTTTTGTTTCTGTGTGTGTGTGTGATTCCAGCCGAAAATTTTAACGACTTCCGTGGTCGGGTAGCCTGAGGAAGTACGCAATGAATAATTCATAGCTGGGCTGAGCGTTGCGTTAGCAGTGACAGTTGAACGATAGAAACGATGATAACGAGCACTTCAGATGGCAGTTGGCGGCGCTTTATATCACGATCGGAATGACGTTAAAAAACATAGTGGATCAATCATCGCTTCTACATTCCGACGGGAACTAATCCCGCTGTGGACGAAGTAATCTAATTTGATTTGTGTAAACCCTTCTGAAAATGGTTCTAAAATACTTTGCTGTCTGTGTTTACAACCGACGAGTTTTCCAAGTCGTCCTTGAAAAGAGCTACATAACGGAGAGAACGCAAAATAAAGACAGGCAATGGCGCGCTCAGTCCGATAAAGGTAGGTAATGGAAGCACGTGTCATTTCGTAATATACGGAAGGAGTATGCTGTAATTCCGTTGGACCGAGACGGCACGTTTTATTTGAGGATTAGTGTGGAACGTGACGCCCTAGGAGGTAGAACGCGCGACTGAATACTACCAATATCGGAAAATAGGTGTGCGTGGATGACTGTGTGAAAAATAAATACATTTAAAAATACAGTACAAACCCAGAGCGCACATTCCGAACAAACAGATTTAATTCAATTAAGGCAACAATCGTTTGACGAGGGCCGGGAAATCGACTCTGTTTACACTTCGATTTGGATTAATTAACCTGATCCCGGATCAGAATCTCCGCTGACGGTGCAGTGAAATTCGAGCCAAACTAATTCCCGAATTAATCAGCCGTAAATTGGAGGGATTCGGACGGAATGAACTTGTACTCCACGGGTAGGAGGAAAAATTGGAACGCCAAGCAGAAAAGAAAAGCCATCTGTCAAAGCTTCGGTAAGGCAAGCAATAACAACAAGCAATCGTCCGATTTCGGGAGGAATTCTAGTCACGATCCGAAATGGGTCCAATATGGCGGTGGCAACGGCGGCACGGCTGATGAGAAATATGAGCTGCTCATTTCCAAAGCATTCCGATAAAGGGACGGGCCCTGCGGCAGCGGAAAAAAGCATCTTGGGAAAATTGCAATTATTGATTGCACCCTCCACACGCTCAAGCACCCCCTCACAGAACACCAGCCGGTTTTTGCTATTTTCGACACGTAGCAGTAGGCTCTATCGGGCTAGCAAACAAGTTTGAGCCAAGAAGAAGTTTCGCTTGGATTTCATTTCGGGACACGGCTTTATTGAGAGATACGGAGACAGTCGATCGATGGTGGGTTGAGTGTTTGTTATTTGAAGTGATGCGATTTTTCGGGATGATTGAAACGGGTGCGATTGTTTTTAGGGATTGGGAAACAATAAGTTGAGCAGAGTCAGAAGAGGGGTTCAAATGGTGACTGTCTCACACGACTTGGGAGTGTTTAAATTTGTTCAATTTATTCTTTATGGAACTTTGGACAACAGATCAGAACTTTTGGACTTAGTGATCCAAAAATAGGAAATATGAATCGAGAACTAAAATTCAGTATCCTCAGACTGAAAGTTTCAATATTTGTTCAAAAGAGGGGTTAATTGAAATGGATATCTCATCTTGTTTTAATTCAAATGAAGTGAAATCGTAGATGATGCTCGGTAAAAATGATGATGATAATGAGTATAGAAAATGGTGAATAATGATGAAATAATAACTAATTTCATGAAATAACAAAACCTGAACATACTTTGACTGGTCAATAACCACGGAACGGAAGGGCAACTTAGATCGATTCAATGACACTAAAAGTGGAAACTTTTGTTGTGTAAAAATCTCCGCGTTTTTTTTTTTTCCCCACTCTTTTTTTTTTATAGTGGTGAAACAACAGCAAAACCACCGGGATAAGGGGTGTAGCTCCCCCCCTTATCACCACAACAGCCTGGCCTCTTTTCACGAAAAAAAAAAAAAACATCTTTTGTTGTTTTTTCTTTCTTCTGTGATAATCTCAACAAAAAATACTATTACTACTTATACCTCTGTAGTGAATTATTCTTAATACATTTATAATTCACGTATCTGTTAGCCAGTTTAAAAAAGAAGAAGAATTGTTGGATGCTGATGTGCTGAATCGATTCGAAATAACAGAAGTTTTTCCCCGAATTATTGTTTGTTTTTCCGTGCTTCAGTCTCGAAAAAAATACTTCGAGAAATGTCATTACAAAAAAAAATCAAGAGCTCTAAATCACACACATAAGGAATAACAAAAACGCAGATGACGTCACTACAACAACCAGTTGGGAAAACAATTCGTGTGCAATATAGAGAACGGTGAATAAATGTCAATAGATCTCTATCTCTTGCTGTACAGAACCGCAATTCGCAAAGTAGCAAAAGCTGCTAGTGTTTTTATGTGTCTTCATTTCAATCTTATATTTTGCTATACTTTGTTCTAGCTTGAATGTTTGTCTGCGCTTTTAAATTAATTTTTCAACCTTTTTTTTTCGACAAAATTCCCTCAAACGTTATATGAACAGTTGTAGATCATTTAAGCTACGACCATATTAAAATATTAAATCTACACAAGTTCAATACACCAGTTGCTGATCAAGATAGTTAGAGTCAAATTAACATTCATGAATTTCAAACCCCTTTGACCAAAACCATTACCTTTGCCAAACAGTTGGTTTTCATATCCGAGAACATATCTCTCATTTTGAAGGCCTGCCCATAATAGATATGTTGCGTTTGTGTTTGCGTGTATTTGACACCTTTTCCATAAGTTTTCTGTGAAAGTTACGTTTCCAATCACGAAGATAACTTAGTACTCAGACACCACTGTTACTAGGAACTACGAAGGACGAAACACGAATATAAGGTCTGTATCCGCAATAATCCGGACACCTCAAAACATGGATAAAACATAAATTTCGCATTATATTTCCGTCGTAGTTGTTTATTTCAGATTCATGGGATGTGTTTTAACGTAGAAGCCGTCTTTGTCCAAATTTGCTGGAGGTGTTTGATGTCTTTGATTCCTTGCTTCTTTCCAGAAAGCTTCCGCTTCATCAGAGCCCAATATCTCTCGATTGGTCGCAGCTCTGGGCAATTTGGCGGGTTTGAGGTTTTTGGTACAATGTTCACTTGATTAACTTGGTACCACTCCATCACAGTTTTAGCATAGTGGCATGATGCCAAATCGGGCCAGAAAAAAGGTTTTTCTTTGTGACTTTTGATGAAGGGTAGCAATCGCTTCGGCAGACACTCTTTCTGATAGATCTCCTTGTTGATTGTGTCTGTAGTGACGAAAGATTTACTCTTTTTGCCACACGTGCAAATTGCTTGCCACACAAGGTATTTTTTGGGAAATTTCACGTGCAAATTGCTTGCCACACAAGGTATTTTTTGGGAAATTTCGATGACTTCTTCGTTCTGAAATGCTCAGCTGTAGCATTTCTGGCCATAGCAGAATAAAAAGCCAGCCCTGGAAGCTGCTGGAAATCCTCCAGGACATAAGTTTCATCGTCCATAACAACGGATGAAAACTTCGTCAAATATTTGCAGTACAAACGTCGAGCCCGTGATTTTGCTGCCAAGTTCTGTTTGTCGTTGCGATTTGGAACTGTTTTTATTTTATACGACTTCCCAAACGTTGTTTTGTGAGCACAACATAATTTTTAGCGATCACATAGACGATTCATCACAATTTTCAAACAAAATAAAATAAGTTTATTAAATGACACTAAAAAGATTAAGTGAGTTAACTGAAGTGAAAACTGTAATATGGATACTTCAGCCTTAGGATTTTGTCATTTAGATGTGTTGGCTCGCTAAATGCAAAAGTTCTTAAAGTATCAATCATCATAAAATAAATAATTGTATTCTTTTTGTTCTTCTTTTTGTATAAAGATGGCTTTCCGCCTTAGTCTGGTTCATCAACAGAAGAAGAGATCTCCACCCAACATTTCGCACTCATCAGCACAGGAGCCGAGACCAACGGCTTTACGTCCCTTCCGAAGGAACTGGGGTGACGCCAAGTATTAGTCACGCTAACAACAACACCAAGGCTGTTGGCTTTTTCTAAGCAAAAATAAAGAGTTCTAGGAGAAAAGGAGGGAAAATGGGGCATGTTTTGTGATTTGGAATATTTTAATACAATCGATTCTCATTTTTTAGCATAAGAGTCAGTTAGGTCCAACTGAAAAATCTTTGACGATATGCCACAATCTGCCGTATAGGGTAGGAAACGGCTTCAGCTCCCAGGGACCTGATTCTAAGCAGCACATTTTTTGCAGCATGAACCCAAAATAAAATAGCAAGATAGTATTGCGATTTCGCATGATTTTGTGTCATTTTTCGCTATGGATCGCGACTTGCATGTGGGCAAAAATCCATCACATCAGTTTGCTTCGAAAAATTCAATGTGTGCATGTGGTTGTGCAGTGTATTAGTTAATAAGTGTTAGAATGGAGTCCGATGGTGACTCATATAACTGAGAAAAAAAATCAGTGGGGTTGTGTTTAACACACGACCGGTTGACGTAGACTACGTTAACCCGTTTGATTAGTTTCGTAGTGTACTGTTCTAATGGGACGTTCGGTTAGCATACATAAGTGAGAAAGTATGTTAGAACATGCTATGATTCGCTTCTTAGAAATTATAAATCAACTCGATAAATGATAAAGCTTTAAGAGTTCACACTGTTTCAGTTATTTTTAAATGTTGATTTGACCTCTACCCTTGCCGTAAGGCCTAGTCTGATCCAAATAGCGTTGATGTTTGTCCTCAAAGATCGTTAGACCAGCATTAGATAGTAAGTATGTTAGCAAAAATCTATTGTACATTCTTTAGAAAGCATATGATATGTATTTGCACTTTGTCAAGTTGGTTGACCACTTGATTTTATTTCCCACCTCAAGTTTAAGGCCCTTCTCTAGCTTTCCGACCAGTAGTTAGCAACGCATTACCTCTGGTTACTTCCAGTTTCGCCCGATAACCTCAAGTTCGCCCGGCATCGGTACATGGTCAATTCGGAGGATTTTTCGAATGTTCGATCTTAACGCGCTTCCGAAATTTGCGCAAACGGTTGGCATCAAAACGAATAGGCATTGCACTTATTCACCCTTTAACAGTTTCTCCAAACTTATTTCTTCCTAGAAGTAAAACTCTATCCAACGCGAATCGTCAACACAACAGAATAACTATTCATTAAAGAACTCATTGAAATGTGCATGTTCGAGAATCAAAACATTGTAACCATTTGTAAATTGTACAAAATGCTCAAGGTATGCAACAAAGAGAAAACTAATATTGTTTTAGCCACCGCTGTCAGCCAATCGGTAAGAACCAAGCATTCAAATCAAACAAACTCTCTCAAAATTAAATTGGTCGTCCTGAAAAGGACGGATTTGAAATGGTCCGCATTTGAATTAAAACCCTCTCTGCGCCTTGCCAAAAGATGTCTACCAAATATCACACACACATAAGCACCTTATTTCGATACTCGTGGTTGCACCCACCGGCTGGTTACAAAGACATTATTTGCCCAAGCAACCGACTGCCTAGCACACGACAGCATAATGTATGGCTGCCTAGCAACGGTTGCCTGGCCACCGGCTTGGTAACAACAGACTGCAGAGCAATCAGCTACCTGACCAATTGGTAGGTCGCCAGTGCACTTTCTATGGTGCTTGCCACAGCCAGCTGCCAAATCCAATTTGGCGTCTTGCCGCTCCGCTGAATGAAGCTAGTGCACCTTCCAGGGTACATGCTATCGCCCGGCGCCAGATGCTCCGCACAGCTTCAGTACTGCAGCATGAATGAGACAAATTTGCGAAGGTGTTCCCGTTTTATATCGTTCACTGCTGCATATGAGACCTCCCTTGCTTACATTTGAAATCTGTGATAGTAAAATTGAGTGCATTGAGTAAATTTACTCTGAAAAATCGGCATTATAAGACATCACCTCATATTTTGGTTATTTTCAATAGCTTGAAATTGTCAACGGATAATGTTTGATAATTGAATTGATACGCGGGGAAATTTCCAATTTATTAATGTTAACATCTTGGAAATCTATTGAGCATTTATTAAGTTATTAGCGTTTAATTTGTAACAATATTTCGTGACGGTCGCTGATTTTTAGATTTTGAATTTTGTCAAAAGCAAACTAGGATTCTTCATCGAGATTCGCACCGTAACCGGCAGTGTGGCGGCTCCCTGGAGTAACCACTGAGCCATATTAACAAGTTGAAGATAAAGGCCCTACAGTTGCTTAGATTCTCGAGGTACTAAGCGATACAGTATTGAACACAAATGATTATGCTTTTTACCGATTGGACGCATATAAGAGAGCAAAAAAGCGATCAAATTTCGGCGACAAAGTTCGACAGCGACAGCGTAGCGGCTTCCTGTTTTAACCACTCACGTCCTATGAACAAGTTGAGGAGAATCGAATAAAGACCCTACCTTCGCTTCGATTGTTTTCGATTTGAACTGTTTTCGAGCAATCTGTGTGCAGCCAGGCACTCGCACACACTTGCATGGTTTCGTTTACTTCATGAAACGCTTGGTGGATCATGACGGGCAAAATTGCCTTTTTCGAATCATGCGGCTTTCTCTGATTGACAATTTTCCTGGTTCATTTTTTGCCTCCATTTTAACTTTGGGGATGGACATCGTTATCAGTTGATTTGCAGCAGCCATCGTGAAACCCGTCAAGCAACTATGCTCGATGGTTTGTTAGTACTGCCAGCTTTACCGTGAAGCAAAAAAGTTGGGCAATATGGGGCATTCGTGTCCTAATTCGCTGAATTTAGACGATCTGGTTTTTACAAAGTCCTATTCAGAGTTGAAAAAAATAAATTTACTTTATAATAAATTTCGGCGACAAAGTTCGACAGCGACAACGTAGCGGCTTCCTGTTTTAACCACTCACGTCCTATCAACAAGTTGAGGAGAATCGAATAAAGACCCTACCTTCGCTTCGATTGTTTTCGATTTGAACTGTTTTCGAGCAATCTGTGTGCAGCCAGGCACTCGCACACACTTGCATGGTTTCGTTTACTTCATGAAACGCTTGGTGGATCATGACGGGCAAAATTGCCTTTTTCGAATCATGCGGCTTTCTCATGACATGATTGACAATTTTCCTGGTTCATTTTTTGCCACCTTTTTAACGTTGGGGTTAGACAGTTGATTTGCGGCAGCCATGGTAAAACCCGTCAAGCAACTATACTCGATGGTTTGTTAGTACTGCCAGCTTTACCGTGAAGCAAAAAAGTTGGGCAATATGGGGCATTCGTGTCCTAATTTGCTGAATTTAGACGATCTGGTTTTTACAAAGTCCTATTCAGAGTTGAAAAAAAAAATTTACTTTAGGGGCGCAACACGAACTGTATCAATAGTAAATTCATTTTCGATCTTTTCACAAGAAGTTGAAGAGGAAGACCGAGTGCAATGTGGCCTCAACGTTTTGCGCCTTGGGCCGAAAGGTTGGTGGAACCGGCCAAATGGTGAAGAAGTACCTGAGGAAGTGTCTGAGGCATTCACCCAGAAGGAGCGGCTGAAGCTGCTGATAAAAATACAAGCTGCGTTCATATTGTTGCCAATGACCTCATACTATAAATATGGTTAACACTACTGTCATCTACCCAACCGTTCGCGTCGTACTATGAGCAAACACACGAGCTCATGTAGAAATACTATTCTTCTTGGTTTGCTGCAAAAGTAAAACATTACTTAGCAAATAAAAGTATGGAGCAAAAACTTTTTATCAATCATGTTGCAAGTGTCTTATGATTAAGATCAATCAAACGCTCAGCAGGCAATACTGGTGTATTTTACACGTGGAATAGAACACAAAATCATAAGTGCTATGGCACACTGCTCAATACAGTGTTGATGATTAAGCAGCTGTTTGTTGTGGCCAACAGATTATCAAGCTCTTAAACAACTAAAACGTCAAATTTGACGTTTGACTCAAAAACAATCTACGACAGAATTGTAGCTGATAAAATTTCCTATAAGATTATTCTTGGATCATTTTGACTGTCGGATTTTGAAAAAGGCTAGTGGACAGTTATCAGAAAATTAGCATTCTCAATAGTGTTGTATGCTCTCACATCAATGAACGCTCCATACCTGTTTTCGAGAGAGATAACTCACAGTGTTCATGTTCGTACCAGCATTGCAGCACGAGATGGAGCGCGACGGTTTGAACGATATGGTGATTCAACTCACCGCGAGAATAGGAAAAGCCAGAGAATGAGTTTATAAGAATCAGCTCTATCTCTCTCAGGCCTTGAGCACAATCGTTATAACTCATGCAAAATTTGACTCGCAGCCTGAGCATTATTTTGCTGAGCAAAAAAATTTTTGCTCACTCAGATAATCGCTAGCAGTTGTCTGGTTCAGAAAATTCAATTCTAGCGAAGCCGCCGCGTGTGTGAGAAAAACGGCTAAACGAAAGAACAAGGAACTGTTTCTCGTTGCAATGCTAATCCTGACGGGCCTCTTTGGGAAAGCGGCTAGTGTGATGAAGACTCTGATAAGTGAGGGAGTAAAATACAGAATCAGGCATTTAAAAATCGGTTCCGCATCGCGTCGTGGTCGTCACCTGTTTGCCATTGAGGCGCAGTGTATGAACCAGAATGAAAACATAGAAATCATACACAAGGTTAAGTACTGGAATCGCAGTATATATAGAATCATTAAAGGAATTGTTTGGGTAAAAACTTGAAAATAACTGTACATAATTATTGAGATTTATCTTCTTTTTCTGGTATCTTCATTCAGGAGTGGATTTTCAAAGGTAGACTGATAGGGTAAATATCGTTATTCCGTTATACTCAGCACTACACGCACTTCAACTAGGAGATGGAATGTGAATTTCAAAAACAAATTCTTAGTTTATTTATCTTTGCATCGTATCGTTAGATTTGAAAGACTGATTGATGAGGAGGAGTCGAAAAAAACTGACGTCTAGGATCATGGTTCTCGGTGACAGTGAAATCACAGAGAACAGACGTTCATCTTCGGCCTGCTACTTGTGTAAAACTTTAAACGATTTTTAAGTTGTGTTTGCCTGGGGCGGGGGCGTTGGGAGAAATGTCTGTAAATTTTTTAAAGCAAAAAAAAACTGGAAAGTTTTTTTTTTTTTTTTCTTGTTGGTTTTTGTGGGGCTTTATATTTTTTTTTGAAGGAATGGAACAAATTCTTTTCTGTGTGGTGAAATGATGTGCAATTTTTACGCTGAAAAACGTCAAAAATTTGGTTAAAAAGATTGAAAGTATAAAGTTACGGTCGTTCGGAGTCGATTTGTGATATTTTTCAGTCCGGTCGCAACGTAATAGCAGTGGAAAAAGTGAATTGTAAAAAGTGTCCATTCTTGGGTCTGCTGTCTGGTCTTTCAATACGTACGGCATGCATGGCTGCTGCTGCTTGCATCGAACCTGAGCTGGCGGTTGTTACGTTTGAGGAAGAATGACGACGGAAAATCTGAGCAGAAATAAAGTGCCAATATCTACAACTAGATTTTAGGGGAAAATACGACAACCGTGCCAAAGTGAATTTTGATTCGGTGTGCAGGCTTAGTTTATAAATTAATCGGAGCACGAAGAGCACGAATTTATTTCTACCAAATGTTGAAGACAATATCTAATATCCTGTTTTATTTTATTTTGTCTATTTTGTTTTGTTGTTCGTTATGCTTGTCTCTTTTCAGTCACATTGGAGCGGCTCATTTTGGTGGAAAGTGCTACATACTTTCAGCGTATCGTTAACCAAAACGAACCCTGCTGCTAACCTTTACCCAACTATCCAACATCCCAGTGATTTCTCGTGGAAGTGCAGAGGATTTCTCGGCTTCCTCCAAAGCGAGTACCATGCCAACAAGTTCCTTCCCATTCCCTACTTGACCAGCATTCGGGCACGGCCGGCGCTGGTATTGCTTTATAATGGGTCACCAGTTTTTACACATTGAGGATGTGTTAGTCCCAAACATCATCTGTTGGTTCTTTGTGTAAATACAGCTGATCTGGCAATAACGGAATTGCATCCGTGGGCGGTCAATCATGCTCATGCTCATGCTCATGCTCATCGTATCGTTAGATTTGAAAATAAATCTCGCGTAACATTAGAAAAGAGCCTATTCTTATTGGTCGATTCTCCTCATCGACTTTCTCTGTAGTATAACACGGCAAAATAAACAAATCTGTGGCTCTGGGTCCTCCCTTAGCTCAGTCGGTAAAGGCGCAGCTACAAAGCAACACCATGCTGGAGGTGGCTGGGTTCGATTCCCGGTCTGGTCTAGGAATTTTTCGTTAAGGAAAATTTCTCGGCTCCCTGGGCATAGCGTATGGTTGTACTTGCCACACAACCATACTAATGCAAAAATGGTACTTGGCATCGAAAGCTCTCAATTAATAACTGTGGAAGTGCATTTAGAACATTAAGTTGAGAGCAAGCAATAAGCTAATTGTGAAAGCAATAAGCTTGTAATGCTGAAGAAGAATAAGGCTCTGCGTGCAGCGCCAAACAACTAATTCAATGGAAAATACTTGAATAGCTGAGTTATTAACAGAAATTTGATGAAGAATATCGAACAAGAAGGATAGGTTTTCTCGAGGTACGCGAGAAATTGCTGGCTGCTGAGATATTGGTGAAAATCTGACACAGCTTCTCAACCGCAACTACGGCATACCATTTTAAATTACGACTTATTTCATATTAAGGTATGCGACGACAACTACTAAAACTAAAACTATTTAAGCCACCACTGACTGCCAATTGCCAAGAATTAAGAAAGGAATTTGGAAATTTGTAAGATAAAACAAACAAACAAACTCTTTCACAAAGGAAATTGAATTGGTTGTCCTGAAAAGGCCGGATTTTAAATGGTCCGCATTTGACTTTAAACCTCCTAAATTTTTTTTTGCAGAAGCAGATTATTGGATCCCTTGCGTCTTACCAAGCACCTTATTTTGTTCCTCATGGTTCCGCCCACCGGCTGGCTACAAATACACTACTGGCTTGGTCAACCGATTGCCTATCACACGACTGCAAATCACATGGCTGTCTAGCAACGGTTGCCTAGCGAAATAGAGTAATCAGCTACCTGGCCAATGGATGCTCGCCAGTAAACCCTCCAGGGTACTTGCCACCACCAGCTGCCAATCCAATATTGGCTCCCCGCCACTCCGCACAGTTTGAATATTACCGAACGAATGAGATAATTTGCAAAGGTATACCCCTTATATATTGTTCACTGCAACATACGTTCATTGCTACATTGAAATCTGTGATGGAAAAGTACTGTGCATTCAGTAAATTTAGCCAGCAAAACAAAATGTTACAATGTTTACAATTGTGGAAGGATTATTTTTGACAGTTGACTTGATACGCGGGAACATTTGCAACCGATTGATTTAAACATCTTGAAAATCTATCGAGCATTTATTAAGTTATAAGCGTTAAATTTGTAAGGATATTCCGCGACGGACGCTATTTTCAGATTTTCATTTGACACACTGCCCTTGTCGTAAGACGTAGTCTACGTCAAAAAAACATCGTTAGCTCTTTGTTTTTGACTGTTTTAAATGAACTTTCAAATTGGCAAGCCACGAATCACACCTACAGAATATGTCCAATAGGGTTGAAGAAATTTACGTTTCGATCGAATATATTTTGTATGGAAGGTGGTCTAGCATCTTCTAATCATCTAGTTCACTTCATGAATACGAATCAAAAGGTAATTCAAATGTAGGTCGAATAAAAGTGGAGATCGATCTATTACATACTATTTTGAAATTTTTTCATGATTTACATCTAAAAAGTCACTAAATTGTTTATGATTTATAGATAATTCAGGAAAAGTTTGGAGAAAATTGATGCTTTCTTTAAATTTATAACATTATTTTTAGTTAACTACTCTTTTCAGCTAAAAATGTATTGAACAAACTGGTACTTTATCAATTCAGAGATTTATAGGAACATCCCTGCCTATTGAAATATACCATAGAATATCACCCTTTCGAAATGTTTGGACATTGTTCGTATCATATACAGCCCAAAACTCGCTATAAAACACAGCATATCATGAACTCATGGATATCGATGGTTGAGGAACTGCATATTCTTAAAAGCAATGCTGAGATGTAATTCATTTAAATATTGGCTTACACTGCGCTCTGTTTGCTGACATATAAATAAGCGTTCGATGCCAGATGCAAACAAATATCTTGCCCACGCACGAGCTTGATCAGCCAGCTCGAAAATTAACCTGGTCTCTTGATTATCTGAATATTTCCTCAAGGGAAAATATTTTTGATGAATCCTGGGGTACTGATTTGGATGAAGTAAAAACTATAACTAAAAAGTTAAAAAAATATGAAGGCTCCAGGTGATGATGGAATTTTCTATATACTCATCAAAAAACTCCCAGTGAGTACCTTGTCTTTCATGGTAAAATTATTTAATAAATGTTTTCATTTGTCATACTTTCCTGGCAAATGGAAAAATGCCAAAGTTGTTCCAATTTTGAAGCCCGAGAAAGATCCAGCTGAAGCTTCTAGCTACAGACCAATAAGTTTACTTCCTTCAATCAGTAAACTTTTTGAAAAGCTAATTTTGAATAGAATGATGCTTCACATCAATACAAACTCAATTTTTGCAGATGAGCAATTTGGATTTCGCCATGGCCATTCAACTACTCATCAACTTTTGAGAGTTACTAATTTAATTCGTTCAAACAAATCTGAAGGCTGCTCAACTGGAGTTGCTCTTCTAGACATAGAAAAAGCATTCGACAGTGTTTGGCATGAAGGTTTGATTGCTAAATTGAAAAACTTTAATTTTCCGCTCTATATTATAAAATTAATTCAAAATTATTTAACTGACAGAACTCTGCAGGTAAATTATCAGAATTCCAAATCTGATCGACTACCTGTTAGAGCTGGTGTTCCTCAGGGTAGCATTCTTGGGCCGATACTATATAACATTTTTACTTCCGACCTCCCTGATTTGCCTCAGGGTTGTCAGAAATCCTTGTTTGCTGATGACACAGGCATCTCCGCTAAAGGAAGAAGTCTTCGTGTCATTTGCAGGAGACTGCAGAAAAGTTTGGACATTTTCTCTTCTTATTTACAGAAATGGAAGATTTCTCCCAACGCTTCCAAAACTCAACTAATAATATTCCCACATAAACCTAGAGCTTCTTTTTTGAAACCTAGTAGTAGTCACATCGTTACTATGAGCGGTGTTAAAATTTCCTGGTCAAGCGAAGTGAAATACCTAGATCTATTACTTGATCAAAAATTAAATTTTAAAAATCACATTGAAGGCATTCAAGCCAAATGTAATAAATATATAAAATGTTTATATCCTCTTATAAACAGAAAATCCAAACTTTGTCTGAAGAACAAACCACTAATATTTAAACAAATTTTTAGACCGGCCATGCTTTATGCTGTTCCAATATGGTCTAGTTGTTGTGCTACCAGGAAAAAAATACTTCAAAGGATTCAGAACAAAGTTCTGAAGATGATTTTGAAGCTGCTTTCTTGGTACAGTACTAACGAAGTACATAGAATTTCGAATGTTGAGACTTTAGAACAAATGTCCAACAAAATAATTAATAATTTCAGACAAAAATCGTTGCAATCTTCTATTGCAATGATTAATTCCCTTTATGCTTAGTTAAGATTAATTTTAGTTTGTTTTTAGTTTTAAGATTATTATTGTTATACTGACACGCAGGAATAAAAACCTGTTTAAAATACTGAACTGCTAAGGCATGAACAATGTAAACAAAATTAGATACATATTTTAACAATTAAGGTTGATACGTTACGGTAGTAGCTGGAGCACCTAGATTAACATGAAATGTAAATATGAATAAATTTGGAACAAATAAAGAGTTAAAAAAAAAAATTTTGTACCACAGTGGGGGGGGGTATTATAAAAAAAAAAAAAATAATAAAAAAAAAAAAAAATCAAAAAAAAAAATTTTTTTTTTTTTTTTTTCTAGTTTTTTTTTTAGTTGTATACCTAAAAAATATAGGTTTGAAGTTGAGGTTGTTTGACTAGATTTGGGAAAATTTTATGCGATATTCGGATAAACAGCTTGACAAATTTGCCTCATTTATTTTAATTTTCTTTAATTCGGTTTGGTTGTGGGTGGGGTGTGGGTGGAATTGATGTATTTTTTTTTTATTTTCTTTTTATTTTAAAAATATGTAATTAGGAGTGAACCTACAAGTTCGGTTAATTACTTAAAAAGTGAGCTGAACAGAATTCTATTCATGATCTTGTGGTGAGCTGATTAAGCCAATAAAATCCCTTTTAAACGAACTTTTTGCCACACGAAAGGAGTGCGAGAGAGAATTCTACCATTGATTCATCTATAGAATTCTCGGTTTCGCGAGGAATCTAACTGCCTATTGTATCCTGTTTAGATTCATTTTCTGTTATTACTTCGTCTGTAAAAGCAGGATTCTCGCATAAAATTTGAAAATGACCTATCATCGTCTAGAATTCTTTACATCGACTTTCTCTTCTATGAATAACGTGACAGAAAAAGCATTTAGCATAGAATTTAGCGTTCGATGTACAAGCTAACAACGTCTTCATCCGATATATGCTGTAAGCAGAGCCACAAATTCAAATGTTTAGCTTTGATCAACCAAAGTGATAGTCGATAAAGAGAATCGATCAACGGGGATAGTCGCCTTTTTAAACGTTACGCGAGTGTTTACTCAAGGATTCGAAGATATTAAGGTGAAACTGGCGGAAGTCCTTTCTCCATATGAACTATAGGTTAGGTTAATTATCACTTCACGTTTTTGAGACTAAAAATCACAAACACAACCAAAACAAACAACGCTCAAATTTCTAACGAGTGGATGCTCTAGTGGAGCAAACGATTCTTGAAAATTTCACGCCTAAAGTCCTAATAGTATTTGAGGTTTGTGCTCAGAAAATTTCGAAGTGATAGGGAATTAACCCCGTATGTCCTTAATGACTTGTCGTCAAGGGGGCAATCATTAGGGAATGTCACATCTATATGTGGTTGGCAGCGATGCAGAGCCCCTGCTTGATGTTCCTGTATTGAGCGGATAAAATCTAGAGAACAAGACTCAAAACTCAAAGAAGATTTTGTCCTTAAATTCGAACAGGAAACGTACTCAATTTGTTCGCATTCGTTTGCATAGCACACCTTCAAAATATCACAAGTTTCGTTTGAATTGCTGGCCGAGCCCCAAGCCCCCAAGAACAAAAAAAAAAGGAAATATTGCACCCAAAGCCCATTAGCATTTGTATTCATATGAAATTAGCATAAAAATTTGTTTATGTTAATTCAAAACTCATTTATTACGCCATATGTAATTTGTGAGTATCCACGCCAATCCTAATGCTCCTGCAGCGAACTCGGTTTGAACGCGGCCAATTAAAGCAGTCGCAGAGCCAGCGCTTATGATCGGCCATACGGAAAAGGAAAGGAAAAGGAAAAGGGAGAGGAAATTACCTTCCGCGCTTGTGAAACCGGTAGCCGCCCGACACTGTGGCATAAGAGCGTAAGGACTGCGCTGTCGAAAAATTAAGGAAGCATTTTATGACCATTATTCGGGCCAGGCCACGCTCGCTAAGCTCCTCACTCAGAGACAGCTTGATTGGCGAGCGCGTTAAATCCCTCTATTAAATTCCGGTAGCAACAATAAATTTATGGATTTCATGTTCGATCGGTAATTACGGCACGAAAACTATGGCTAAATGAGTGTCCTGAGTGTTTGTCGATATGTCACCGGTCGCGAACAGTTCTGCTTGGAATGTTAAATAAATGGTATGGCGTTTCTTGACCATATTTTTAAAACGAGGAAATGTTATTCTACCACGCAGCGGTTCGCCTTAAGAATGTGCCAAAAAATAATCGGCGTCAAGATGGCCTTGAGAAAGAATGGGATGCACAGTTCGAAAGAAACGTGTGATTTTCGGCGTTATCTAATATGCACATATAATGCTAAATGCTAAATTCATGGGATATTTCATGTCAAGTTAAGCCAGATGTCACCAAAAAGAGGTATTTTGTATGAAAGATTGCAAATATTTTCGTTGTTTACGCTTGGTTTGGCTTGCAATTGAAATACGGGAAATTTCACGCGTCTGTTAAAATACTTCATTTTTTATCTGTGTGATTGAACTTCAGTTATATGAAAGTATTGGAAAGAGTTTTTGGAGGGATTCCGGTTTATAGAAAAAGGCTAAATTAGTTGAAACAGTTTTTATGTTACGTTTAAAGCACATGGTATGCATTGAAATATATCTTCCATTTTTTCAAAGTGTGTAAGATTTTCTAAGTGTGTACAGATGTATGGTTCCGCTGTGGGCACTAAAGGGTGTTTCGATCAAAATTTGGTCAACTTAAACTTGACGCATTTCCTTTCATCGTGCATTAAAACATTTGGCACACCCCTCATTTTGAAGATGTGTGCGTGTTGCATCATGCCTCTATTTTGATTTTGAGATTAGCACTTTAGCAACAAAATGTCGTCGAAGGAAGAGAAGCAACGCATCAAAATTTTGCACGTGCATGGCGAAAATCCAAACTACTCTCACGCCAAGTTGGTGAAATCGTTGAATGTGACTAAATCAGCTGTTACCAACGTAATAAAAGTGTTCGGTGAACGTTTGTCGATAGCCAGGAAAGCTGTATCGGGTGGAAATCGAAAGCCGGAGGCAACAGCGATGACAAAAAGAGCTGCCCGCTGTTTCGAGCGGATTGGACGTAGACAGGACAACCAAACGCTCGCAGCTTGGACACGTTCGGCTTCGTTCCCTCCCAGAGCTCGTACGGGGTGACATTCGACGCAATCGCACTAGACGGACTACGGTTCGAAAGGAATGCCGCAGTCTGAATGGCCGGACCCCAGAACCGCTTATCCACTCCGGAATCGGTCATCATAGAACGGGCCTTCTCAACAAGCGTTCGATTGAACCGCTCGCTGGCCCCGTTCTGCTCCGGCGTATACGGTACAGTCCACTCGATCTGGATACCACGTTTCCTGCAAAACTGCTCGAAATACCTACTCCAATACTCGCCGCCGTTGTCGCAACGAAAACGGCTTATCTTCTGGCCAAATTTAGCCGTCGCCATCGCTTCATATTGTTCGAAATACTCAAACACGTCGTCTGTGCCTTGCATCAGGAATACCATAGTGAAATGGCTCCAATCATCGGTAAATGTCACAAAATAATTCATACCGTTTAACCGCGATATTGGACCACAAACGTCCGAGTGGACCAGTTCCAGCCCTCGTTTCTTCACGCCTCGTTTCTTCACGCGTAAAAAATGACTTTCGACTCTGTTTTGCAATCACACAAGACTCACAGGTCACGACATTCTTGTCCGATGCACTGTTCTTCACATCCAGTCCAATGACCATTTCACTCCGAAACATCTTCACCAGACTTCTGGGATTCAAATGGCCGAAACGGCGGTGCTATAACTCCAAATATTTCGGAACACGGCCACAAGTCAGCAGTGCGTCACTCGCGTCGCGCTTGTTCGAGAATAGATCGAACCTTCCATACCGGGAACCACTCGCGACTGCCTGCCTCGTCAACCCTCAACACCGAGAAGAGGTTGCAGCGTAACTCCGGCACATACAACACATTTTCGACCGAGCAATCAATCAAGTTCCCGTTCACTTTGTACACCAGCTTCACAGTTCCCGAATATTTGGCAGTAAGCGATTCTCCGTCATTCGCTACGGCAATTTCTATAGGACTTTTCAGTGGCTTTAAACTTTCGTTTACCAAGTGATCGGAACATCCAGAGTCGATGAACCAATCTAACCTCCGCAAATCCTGTTTCTTCTCACCACACACACCGACGAAGCAAAACCTTTCTGCTCCGTTACATGCGCTTTAGATTACTTGTCACTGTACACATTTTCGCCCTCCTTCATCTTCTTTCTTGGACACTCGGCCAACTTATGGCCTTCCTTCTTACATCCATTTTCTTCTGTTTCTTCGAACCCGTAAAAGCAGCGTTATCCTTGTTGGGAATGACGAATTTTTATTTCGTCTCCTCATCCAACAATCGACACTGCACAAACTCCATGCTCAAATTGTCCTCCGGCATCGTCTCCAGAGCCGTGACAACCATCGAGTACGCCGACCGAGCATCAACAACAGATGACATACGACATCCAATTCGTCCATCTCCGCCCCCGTTCCATGGTACTCGCGAACTAGGCGATCGAACTGCAAAAAAATGATCACGCAACGATCCACCAACGAAACGCATTCCCAGCATTTTTCGCTTCAGGAGCATCCGACTGGCAATGCTCTTCCGTTCGAATACCCTGCACAGAGCGTCCCAGATCGCCTTCGGGTCTGCTTTTCCTGGACATACTCCAGCTGGGAGTCGTGGATCCTCGAGATCAAAAGTGATTTGCATTTAAAAAGGACCGTTAACTCGCTTTTTCCTTTTGTTTGCCTTCTGCTGCCGGACCTCCGCAGTATCAGCCGCTTCCACCTTCAGCGCCTCCACGTCTTCGATTCTCGTCTCAATGCATTCCAATAAATCATGTTCCAGGTATTGAAATTTGAGCCATCAAATAGCGCCAAATGGTACTGCTCTCCTCGAATGTCCTCCTCCATCACAGTCACTTTCCGCGATTCCCGTAAAACGTTCGGAATACGTTCCGGGCCCACAACCTTAAGAGGGAACTCGGATGGAACATACATGAAAACATACAGTCAAGGTTGTTAAAAGTGAAACACTGTCCTACAGTGAAGTCAGTGAGAAAAGGGACACTAGGTGCAGGGATTGCTTCCTCAATAATTACGACCGGAACCGTCAACCAGGAAATTTATCTGTGCGAGTGCCTACAAAAACGTCTACTGCCTTTCCCGAAGCGACACAATTGTTCCGTTCTATTTTGGCCGGATTTGGCATCTTGCCATTACGGAAAAAATGCCATGGAGTGGTATGCTGCCAACAACGTGCCCAAGTGGTGCCCGAGGACAAGAACCCTCCCAACACGGTAGAGCTCCGCCCAATCGAACAATATTGGGCCATCGTCAAGCGGAACCTTAAGAAGACTCAAAAAGCTGTTGTGAGCGAGAAACCAAGGCAAACTGGCGTTCTGCGGCGAATAAAGTGGACAAGGAGGCTGTACAAAATCTTATGGCAGGTGTTAAACGAAAGACCCGGCAATTCGCAGTCGGTAAAAAGGAAGTTTAGCTGAATATTTCTCCTGTATTCTGTATTAACTGAACTTGAAAAAGCAAAAGAATTTGACTTATTAACAAAAAACTTTGATCGACTCACACACATTACTGTTTGACCAAATTTTGATCGGAACACGGAAAAAAATCCAGTAAATATTGACAGCAAATACCAATTTATTGAAAATAAGCACGGTGCTGTGCTGAATAGGGCAGGAGACAGTACAATGTTTAGTTGAATTTTTTACCTAGTAGGCAATGTAGGTACATAGCGAAATTTCCAAAAGTCAAGGAGCCAAACTTTCGGAACGTGGAATGAGAACGCTCCTTTCTCTCGAAATTATACAAAAATTCCACCAGTACCTACCCGTGTAATTCAATACGGCTTACTTTCAGACCCAACTCAATGCCGATCTTGCGTTTGGCCTTGGACTTTAATCCGCGCTCTCGCTATCTGCCGCAATTACAGAGTTTCCAAACGAGGAAGCTCAAAAAGAATGATTGTTTTCATTTAACCGGAAAATTACTCTCTGAAGGAAACGGCCACTGCTACCGCTGCTGCTATCACTCGCATTCACCGCCGTTGCTTGATCGGCAACGTGCCTTCAAGACCAACAAGCAACTTCTCTGATAAGTGACCAGAAGAGGGGAACGATACAGCACACCGAAGATCAAAGCAATGATTGCAAATGCTTCTTCTACCATAGAAATTAAGGTCAACATCCCTTCATGGCAAAGAAAAGAAAAAGAAATACGAGTAGCTCACTCTCTTCCCGGCAATCTCGAGTGCGCGATCTTTAAAGTTTAAAGCCCGCGGGGAGTGTGTTTAATTTCCCGCAATTATTCTTGGGAAAAGAAGTTTAAATCGTTTAAAAAAAAACATCGCGGGCGCGCTCACCAGTAGCAGAAATGAACAGCGGACAAAATAAATACTAACAAGAACCACACCGATGTGCAGGTCTAGGTGTAGATAGAAGAAGGATAAAATTTGGCGAAACTGATGCGTAATCTCAAAGACGAAAGAAACCAGGCGTGATTCGGACGAAAAGTCTACGAGCTGATTTTTTTTTAATCATCTCGTGCTTTGCCCCTCGGTGGGATACCTATCCCGTTCCGACGGGCCATCTGGTGCTGCGTGCCCAATTCGTCCCCAACAGTTACTGCCAATGCCAAGATGCGTCTGTACATTATAACGATCATTAATCATTAATCCGTTGCCCCGCCTCATTCCTCTTATTCTTCTTCCTTCACTGCTGCTACAAATCCCGAGATCCCATGGTAGATCGGCAGCATAGAAGCATCCCTCGGGCATACGAAACACTAGAAGAAGACAAAACGGAGAAAGAAATTGGTCATGTTCTGCCCTCTGTGGATTCCTATGCTGCGGACTGCCAAGACATGAGCAAAACATACGGAGCAGGAAAGTTGATTAAACTTTGAGAAGACGCTCTTCTAAGCAAAGCATCTTTTCGTTTCTGTCGTAAGGGCTTTTCTATGCGTGATCATCCTAGTCTGCTGAGACCCAGCACGGGCGCGGGTGGGCATGCGGTGCGGGAAACAAGTCGTGCGACTAGATTATTTCTGCTTCTTTGTTGTGGTTCTTCCTTCTTGCACTCTACTACTATTCACAGCTTTCATTCGCGTAAAACCGCTTATGCGCGAAAGCGCGAAGGTTGATGAACCCACGCAGGGTGTTGTGTTGTGAGCGCGATCGTGTGCAGACTTCTTCCTTGGCGCGGGCAAAGGAGTGGCCCTCGAAAAGCGTGCGTGTGTAATGGCTGGTACGCATAGAAAGAGGCCCTAATTCGCAATCCGGTTCTCCGTTCGGGTGTCTTCTGAAGGCTTTTTGCTTTCTTTCTATTCTCTCTGTAATTACTAGGTTGACCTTTCGGACCAATGAACTACACGCATTCGATTGACTATATGTTACAATCTTTTATTTTTAATAACATCCACTGAATGAAAGGGCAGAAACGGTATTTGGGACTGAAGCTAATAGGCTAGATGTTGAGTAGATCTTGTACCGGCCGAAACATCCGTTGGAAATTCGATCGACTAGCGAATTGGCTGCCAGTATTCGAAGACGTCGGCGTACTTTTTACGTTCTGTAACGAAAGATGGAGCAAAGTTGGTGGTAAATATTTCATTTAGGTTAAAAATATGTGCTTCAAATTTAGGAATTCAAATAACTTTGTTTTTAATAAGAAAAGAAACCTATTTGCGAATAAATAATTTATATATGTGCAGTGATCGATGTAATTCATTTAAGTCTAGTCTCTAGAGTCTGGACTAGACAACAGAGCTTGTATATTATTTTGTCTATGCATTGAAAAAAAAATGGACTAGTTTCGGATGACGATGAAAAATAACTACACAAGATTGTTCAATGGAACAACTTTTCCTTAAATCCTACGTTTATTAAGCCTCCTACAAAAATGCTTCGACGCCCTGCCTTGCGGCCTTACGGTAGTTATCCGGAACCTTAGCCATGGCTGATGAAAAGATGGACGTCGGCATGTTTGTCAGCTCCGTTTTCCGTGGCCTTTGCGATCAAATGCTCCTCCGTTTTAGCCAGGGAGTACGACACATCTAAATCTCACTTTTAGATGAATGAAAAATCGTATGATAGCGAATCGATCTTTGAAAAAATCTTGTTCCATATTTTGCGTCTAACTAAATATCCTTGCATCGCCCTCCATCTTTTTGCTGCATTTCAGATAGAGTCATACCCCCTGGTTTTCACCACCAAAATATTGGAGTAGATCCTCCGTTTGAAGTTCGCCCAAACATTTTCAATCGATCGCAGCGCAGACGTTGGGAGGGTTGGCGGTCTTCGTTACAACGTTTATCTTCAGCCGGCCCATCTCCTTCAGTGATCTCTTGGCATAAAGGGCATAGGCCAGGTCCGGCCAAACTACCACATCCTCCTTCCCGTGATACTTTTTGATAGATG
This sequence comes from Aedes koreicus, assembly GCA_024533555.2. NCBI lineage: Eukaryota > Metazoa > Arthropoda > Insecta > Diptera > Culicidae > Aedes > Aedes koreicus. The sequence continues at coordinate 303,952 of JAHHFK020000699.1, forward strand.
TGGCAACTTTCGGCTTCGTACTGTATGCCTGTTCATCGCAATACCCGAAAAAAGAACAACGGCTTGGACATTCCATTCTCGCTGATCGCCGGCCACAGCCGAACCTTCTTCGGGAACTTAGTGTGGGAGATATAGTTGACGTCAACGCTTACCTCCTTATTGAGGGACGTAAAGTATCCGGTCCCCTGCCCGTCGCTACCGTCCAGCGTCAAGTATGTCTCGTCATCCATTATGACCATGACGTCGCGCTTTGCCGGAAAGATGTTTTTCACCAGCACATGCAGCCGCTCTTTCTCGACTGGCGCTTCCGCATATCAATGTCCAGCTTGCCCAGGTACTTCTTCATCATTTGACCGGTTTCACCAACCTCTCGCCCTAGGTCTTTCTCCTTCATCTTCTACACGGTCGGGCGACTGGAACCAGGCTTCCGTTCGACGGTCTCGCCTTTCTCCAGAAGGGAGAGGTTGTTGTACATCCCCAATGGGCTATACCCGACGGACACGAAGTGCCACACGATGAACAACTTCTTCGCTTCGGGGTGAAGCAGGCAGTTCGAACAAATCATCGAGCGTAGTTGCTTGACTGTTTTCGTCATTGCTGCCGCAAATAAACGGATAATGCTGTCAAATTGCTGCTATACACAACAGAGTTGCTACCGCAACATTTGGCGATGCATAGGTGATCTCACCAGCAATCGTACGAAAAATCGCTAAAACCAGTCTCTCTCTCCCTCTCCCTCTCCCGTTCGTCATCCAAACCAAGCGCTGCAGGAGAAGAAACGATTTGTTGGTACCACCACAAATACTGTGGTCGAGCTGAGCACTGCCGAGCACCTTGCAGCTTGAATCTCCAAAAAAAAACTAGGTTTCAGCCTTCCTGAGTCGGCACAGGTGTCGACGTCACAGTTTCGAAAGTCGACGTCTTGTTCTATTAGATAAAACCAGCGGTACCAGATTCCTCATTGACACGGGCTCGAACGTTTCAATAATTCCTGCATCGAGGAGTGACAAGCAAAGAGGAACCATTCCTTTCTCACTACATGCTGCTAACGGGACGAAAATCAACACTTACGCAAGCAAATTCATCTCAGTGGACCTCGGACTCCGACGCCGCTTCACATGGCGTTTCATCGTGGCTCATGTGAGTGGAGCAATCATCGGCGCAGATCTCCTTGCGCATTTTGGACTGTTGGTAGACTTAAAACATCGGCAACTAATCGATGGAACAACCAAACTTCGAACTGTCATCCACGGTGTCAAAGCAGTAGATGACTGCTGAGAGATTCTGGTCCCATCATCGATTCGGCAAGAGGTAAAGCATGATATGACCCAACATATTATTAGGTCAGAGACTCGTCGAATGCATACTGAAATAGAAAAAGCTGCGCAGGAGGAATTCCAAGCTATGTGCGAAATGGGTATCTGTCGACCGTCCAGTAGCAGCTGGGCCAGTCCTCTCCACTGCGTTCCAAAGAAGAACGGCGAATGGCGGTTCGTTGGTGATTACCGTGGTTTGAATAAGGTCACCGTTCCGGATAGATATCCAGTTTCCCACGTCCACGATGCTCAACAGATTCCAAGGTAAGACTGTCTTCACTACTCTAGACTTGGTCAGAGCCCATTACAATATCCCAGTTGAGTGTGCGGACGTTCCGAAGACAGCAGTTATAACACCTTTTGGCTTGTTCGAATTCCTTCGCATGCCGTTCGGACTTTGCAACGCAAGTCAAGCGTTTCAGCGCTTCATGAACAAAATTTTCGGAGATCTAGCATTTGTTGTTGTTTTCATCGACGACATTTCTGTTGCATCGTCGACCGAAGAAAATCATCGAAGCAACCTGAGAATTGTCCTAGAACGACTTAGAGATAATGGCCTCGTTATCAACATAGAAAAATGTACATTTTTTTCACCGGAAGTTGAATTTCTTGGCTACCTTGTTAACAAAGATGGCATTCGGCCAATACCGTCACGAGTAGAGGCTGTGGTGAATTTCGCTACACCTACGACGGTCAAGGACCTGCGACGCTTCCTCGCATTGGTGAATGTGTACAAGCGATTCATCCCACACGCAGTGAAACCTCAAGAAATCCTTCGGAAGCTTATTCCCGACAATCGTAAAAACGACTCTAGGAAGATAGCCTGGGATGAACATACGCAGCGGTCATTTGACACATGCAAACAATGTCTCGCGGAAGCTGTACTTCTGTTCTACCCCGATGCCACAAAACCACTAGCACTGATGGTTGATGTCTCCAATTTTGCCGCTGGAGCCGTTCTTCAACAGTTGCTTGGAAATGAATGGAAATCGATCCGTGTTTGGTTCCCACAGTTCTTTCTGTAAAATTCTCGAACTTGCTGTGGCACACCCGCCATTAGAATCCGTACAGTATCCTCGGATGCGCTAGCGGTGGCGGTTCTCTATCTTCTCTTAAAATCGTCGATTCCATTGGCTTTCTTCTTAGTTTCAAAGAGCTTCCGCTTAACCAGAGCCCAATATTTTTCTATTGGGCGATTTTCTGGACAGTTAGGCGGATAGGCTATTTTTGGCACGTACCTAATACCATTCCAGGACGGATTTTGCAGTGTAGCAAGAGGCCAAATAAGGTCAAAATCAGAGCTGGAGAGTTGTGGCTTCTTAAAGACGGCATCTTATCCTTATTGATAGTGCCGATAGAGCCGACATGTTTGGATTTTCGACCTCAACTACATATGACCTGGTAAACCAAATACTTCTTGGGGAACTTGGATACCTTCTCTGTCCGGAAATTCTCGGAAACGGCGTTTCTTTGTATTGCGGTATAAAAAGCCAGACCCGGAAGTAGTTAAAAGTCCTCGAGCACATATGTTTTGTAGTCCATTATGCTGCAAGATTGTTTGGCGAAAACTTGGTGTAAAGCTGCTTAGAACGACTTTTTGAAGTGAAATTTTGCTTATCATACACCTTGCTCACTTGTTACCCCTTCATTTCATGCCTCTGCTTTACTTTTTGCGCATATGATTTTGATTTTCCAAGTCTAGTGTATGAAAGATTGCAAATAATTTATTTCCATTCTTTATCATCACCAAACACAGAGTTAACATGTCGCGAATGACTATTCCGTTGCGATGATTTCAACCGAAATATGGACGAGTTGACAAAGAAACATTATTTTGAATAGAAGTTCTTCATTTCTTGGTTTGCCTCGATAAAAAGATGTTTGTTTAAAAGCAAGGTTGAGTAAACAAACCCAACAACAACTTTCAATGCATTTGTTATCCTAATTGGACACCCCCTGATGAAAAATCCTCGACAACACTGATGTTTCTCTTCGTGAAACTCGCGATGTGGATGGATCTTTTTCACGAAAGACAACAAACGCTTGAAATGTAGTCTTGCTACATTTTTCAGGCCACTCCAACTCTAGAAATTGCCTTCAAACCATCTTTGAACAATCAACAGTCTACTACATTTGTTGATACTGTTTTTACACGATTAAAGCATCATTCCATTTGCCTTGGTAGCAAGTGTCACACCTCCGCCACATCAGTGGGCTCGACTGGGGGGTTGAAAAGTTCAGTTTGTACAGCAATTCAAAAATTTAGTAGTCAGAAGAAAATACAGAAACACCAACAATAAGCTAATTGTGATAGTAATGAGCTTCCAGCTCAATGCCAAGAAGAAAAGGCTCCCTCCAGAAGTTAATCGAAATGTTCCAATGATAGGGAAGATGTACCTATATTAATCTCATCACTTTGCAATTCATCCTACTTGAAATAAAACGATATACACGTGACAGGATTAGTTAGTAATGTTTGTTGTAGTTATTTAACGTAAGCAAACATTATTAGAAAACGAAACCGATCCTTCAACTGCCCAATTGTTTGATTCATCGTAGGATGAATATAGGAACAATGAGATTAATATGGGGTAGATCCAAAATAAAACAACTAATCAAGAAGCACCTTAATCGTAAACTACATACCAGGAGTTGGGAAATCGTCCGGGTGCAGTTCAATGTAGTGACGTAGGGTAGCGTCCTTTTCGGCAAAGTACTGAGTCCGCCATTTATCCACCGTCATGGCGAGCGCTGCGACCCCCAAAGCAGCAACAACGTGCTTCTGGACACCTTCAAACGGAAAGATTGAAAAATAGCACAACCCATCTCCTCCAAATGGTGTTACATCACAACACTCTCGTGTAACGAGAAATTCTTACCGCTGAACAGTGGACGACCGGAGCCCCAGTTGACGTAGCATGCACCCAAAGTACCGAGCAGTCCTCCAACGCCGGGAGCCCATTTGTCTTGCAGCCACGACTTTGAGGATGTTCCGGACAGCAGCTCCAAAGGTGTCTTTCCTCCGTACATTTTTCGGAATTTGTTATGCAGCAAGTTAGTTCGTTCTGTACTGCGGAATTTATTTTGATTTTTACCAGCACGTCAGTCGTACGATTTGACACATGGAAATGCCAAACTAAAGTACCACAGGATATTGAACTACACTGAAAAAAAAATACGCGCTCTAGATGATAATCGTATTGAAAACTGGAAAAAACGACTGAATGATATTTACATAAACGCTCAAAACACCCTTATGTCACCCTTTTTTTTCTCACGGAAAAGTTACTCAATTTTATTAACAGTGAATTAGGTCCTAAGTAACAATATAAACAAAATCGAGTTGAATATCGATTTGGATGGAAAGCCATTACTTTTCTATGAATCATTTTGAAATTATGCTTTAAGATAAAAAAAAAGTAAATACGACCCGATAACAAAACATCCAATGTACCTTCCGTCTGATATCGCACAGCTCTGTACATGGGACTTTTTTGTCAACCGCTTGTCCAATGTACAATGTTTGTCTAAAATTTTGACAGATGTACATAGGACCTACATTTCACCTTCTAAAAACGCGTGTTCTGATTGTTTGAAATTTGAAAACAAACTAAAAGTTCTTCGTTCGGATGGATAATATTCAACTACTTCAAGCAACATTTGTGTCATATCGAAAAAATAGGATCGAAAATTTTAATATTTTTTTTTCAAATCGTAATTGCAACTCAATCGTGTAATCTTTAATTTTTGTATGATTTTTAGCGCAAACGCCGTCAGGACTGAAAATAAAATGTTGCCTTTTGTGTTTACGGTGATTCTAGGCGTATAATTGATACATTTGTTACTTAGGACCTATTGCATATGCATTTATACATTGGACCTGTTAGATTGGTCTTTTGTCAAGATAGAATGTACATTGGACTATTGTGATTGCGGTATGCACTAGTAAAATAATGTTCGCATTAGATCTCTATTAGCTTTATTTTTGTACTCTTGTACCCTCTAATTCTTGCAATAAGCAAACAGTAGCCCATCATATTTGAGAACTCCATCATCTGGCTACATTATAATTCATTCGGAAAGCTCACAAATCGACACAAATCTCAATCAATAAAGGACCAATGCATCTTATTTCCTAGTTTAAGCTTTGTTGCGTGGCAGCAGGCAAAAAATAACAACATCAGATGCGTTGGTTCGTTATTGCACGGTTTTGCACGGTAAGCTAGTTTCATCAATTTTTACGAAAATTTCACACATTTATGCCTTTTTTCAAACCTATTTGCTAGGTGGAATCCAAATTGCCACTGTTATGCACACACTCCTAGGAGATCCCCTGAGGTACTTAAGTATGTAAATTAAGTATGAAAAAAATGATTTGCGTGATATGTAAACCAGCAGTTTTGATTTTATAAATGTGGGTCTAAAACATTCATCAGGTCATATAGTTTGTACACTAACCCTGTTTAGTCTTGCCGTTTACGCCAAAGAACAAGTATTTCTCGTACCTAGTGCACCTGTTACAATAATCCGATTGAATAAATATGTAGTTAGTTGCCAAGGTTCTCTAATATAATAGACTACTTTTTGATTGAATGTTTGCTAATTGCAAAGATGAGGTGGTACAAGAGTACAAATATAAAGCTAAAAGGGAGCTAATGTGAACGTTATTCCATTAGTTCTTATCGCAATCAAAAAAGTCCAATGTACATTTTAACTTGGCAAAAAACTAATCTAACAGGTCCAGGGGGCGCGACTCTTAGTAGATAGAAAGAAGATTTTAAAGATTTTGATGAAGATTTTAAAGATTTACTGCAAAAAGATGCAAGTTGATGGATAAAGATTCACAAGCTGAAACAAGATTTTTCAAAGATTGATTCGCTAGCGTGGGATTTTTCGATCATCTTGAATCGGGATTAAGATGTGTCGCACCCCCAGAACAGGTCCAACAAGGTCCAAATGTATCAATAACACAAGTAGAAGCATCGTAAACTTCAAAACCAACATTTTCTTTGTAATCTTGACGACGTTTTACGTTGAAAACCATGCAAAAATTAAGATTACATGATAAAGTTGCAATTACGATTTAAAAAACAAATTTAAATTTTCAATCCTATTTTTCTCGATTTGACACAAATGTTACATAGGACCTAATGCAATGTTTGGCTTGAATTGTGTAACATTTCCGTGTGTGACTTAGCTGGGTAGCACAGTGGTTGGCCGTTCTGCTGACTGAGCAGATGGTCGGGAGTTCAATCGCAGGCCAGTCTTCTCCCTTGCCATTTGTCACTTGCCTCTTTCTATCTCTAGAAATCACTAGATTTAAAATAAAAAGCAGTCTACTGCGCTTTCGTTGATCGCATCACTTACCACAGTGAATCCATGATCTAAATATAACCTGCTTCACTAACACAAAACTATCCTTCCCTTGACAATTGTGGAGACGCAAAGTTAAACACGGTCTCCAACCAATGATTGTCAAACACTCAGCGAAATAAACTTTCAATATTCATAAGATTGCATTATGGTTATTTCAAGGGGTGAGTCGCTTAGAACAGTGTGCCATGCACGTCATTGTCGAAAATCTTACTCCACAACGGAACATGTGTGGCACTTCTGTGGCACACTTTTGACAGTTGTACTTTTCGTAGATATAACCTGGCAGCCCTGAAAAATTGACGTTTTAAGTTTGTGTCGTTGTTTACGCAGGAAACCCAGATAAATTCCGGTTTCTAAGCGGAGAAGCGATGTGCCTCCTGGATCTCGCCAATATCATGTGCTGAAAAGGTATCAATTCCACAACCGTCACATCCAACATCATCGAGTTGTTCGACAAAGATGCCCTTGGAGCGACCCTTTTCGTCTTCCTAGCTACGAAAGTCGGTGTCAGTTGGTTGACATGGAGCCTCTGCGGGTCCGTAGAGATGTTTGTAGAGCTTTAACTGTTGCAGATGTGCTACAAGGAAGAATCGACTGCGGAAGGATCCTTCAACAGATTAGCATCAACGTACAACCAAGGCCAATGCGTCACAACTCCATGCTCAGGCTTCCTTTTCGCCGCACCAACTATGGGTTGAATAGCGCTATTCACGGGTTGCAGCGAACCTTCAATAGGGTGGCGTCCATTTTCGATTTCCATCTGACGCGGAACGCACTTCGTCGGAGATTTTCTACCGTTTTTAGATCAATTGACGCACGTAGTTAAGATAGTGTATAGCTTTAATTATTTTATTTTTACTTATTTATGTTTGTGTCTTGACTCCACCTAAGAGGTTATGTACTCGTTTCTTATTGTAATTTTTTCCTATTTAACATCATTAGAACCTAAACTTGGTCTGTTGATGTACTTCAAATAAACAAATAAACAAATAAACAAATAAACAAATAAACAAATAAACAAATAAACAAATAAACAAATAAACAAATAAACAAATAAACAGCGCTCACGTGTATTGTACGAGAATATTATGCTGCATTTTCCTTTCAATAAAGTGTATTTAAGATTTATTCCTAATTCATAATTTATTCATAATTTTCATTTTCGAATGCCAGAATGTTCTCAAAGGAAACGACGGCGAACATATCCGGACACATCGACATCAAGTGTAACTAGACGCCTTCCTGCTGCAGCACAGTTCGTAAGCCTCAGCAATGCAGACAGAGGGACAACTTTGGAGACTGCTAATAAGAGTGGAGTTGCGTCGCGTTAATAGTTTTCGCAGGCGTACGTGGACTGCCGAGAAAGCGGATAAATCAATCATAAATGTGCAACAGCATATAGGAATTCTCGCACTTACTTCCAGCGATTAGCTTCTTAAGCTCCATTTGTCACCCAAACTTGCTGTCTCAACACAAGGGTATTAAAACGCGATTTCCGCAACAAAAACCTTGACTGAGACCCAAATTGCCCCAAAATTTGGCAAAGCAAAACAAAACAATCGCCTGGTTGCCAGGCGTAGCCAAACCATAACAATTGAACTGTCAAGATACCGTGGCACACATGGGCACCTATTGGCACCACGATCGGAACACCAGGCTTCATCGTACCGCATGAAGGCACACTAAAAAAAATCGACACAAGTGATTTTGTGCTGAGCGACTCACCCTTGGATTATTTGCTACAAGAAATCGTTATGAATTTCATCAATTTACCTTGTGAAATATAATGATGTTGAAAATATAAAAATATGGAGCAACCTGGATTCGAACCTTGAACGTTGAGGTTATGGGTCCAGTGACTTGGCGACTAGTATATATCAACACTTGTAAATAGGAAAGCTTAAAGGCGAGCAACAACTTCGTGTAAAACAAAATCCATTCATAAGTCAACCTTATGAAATTTAAAGCATCGTTCATAAGTTAAAACCATATGAAATTCTTAAAATTATTTGGCTGAGTGAACTAATCATCTTTCCCTTCTCCCCGAAGACCGTGAGGACGTGGCCGGCGCCGGTACTGATTTATAAATAGAATGAACTAGTGAACTTGTACATTAAAGATTTAATACTTACTCCCAAGCTCCATCTATGTGGTTTTCTGTGCAATTACTCTAGTCCTGTTCAGTAACGGAGTTGCAACTACGAAACGCACGGTCTTTTTCAATAAAAAAAAATAATAATATAATATAAATGAGTAACATTTGCGTGTGAGAAAGAAGAGAAAGAAATACAATTCTACTCAGTCGCTGAGTAGAATGAAACAAGAGTGTACATCTCATGCAACAATCAACAATTACACAGCATGTTCCATGGTGTTGGTATAACGATAGAATTTTTCTCAGAGTATGAAAATTTGATGAATCCTGAGTAATTTTGATGAAAAAAGTTACTCACGAGAAAGCTGTCTTGCCCCTAGATTTTACCCCACACTGATAAAAAATCAATGATAATATCTATGTGTCACACACATGATTTTTTGCAATTTGATCAACAAATGAAATCTATTTTTTACCACACATACTTCCTTTGTGTACAAATAACTACTATGTGTGGCCACACATACTTTTCATTTGCCACATAAACTTCATATGTGTTTCTCGGAGGGTTATGTTTATGTGTAAACAAATAAATATTATGTGGAATTTTACATGGATTTTTGCCAATAAATATGTGTGGATTTTTACCCGCGAACTATGCCTATTTTCAAAACTAACATGAAATTTCAGTAAAATTTACTACGTTTATACGTTTGACAGACCTCATATTGATATCTACCGCACCATGGTTGATATAATCGCAGGCATGGTCAAATCAAACGCATTTATAGTTAAGGCTGACCCACAATTGATACGTTGCGGATGCGTTTGCGTGAATTTAACAGTTATTCAATAGGTTTTCTGTCAAATTTACGTCAACGCATCCGCAACGTATCAATTGTGGGTCAGCCATTAGGTGAAAATTGTTGGTGTTTCCGCATAATTTGACCCTCGAAATGGTAGTTTCTACTGCGGTTTTTTTTTTGCGTGTAGAGCGTTACACGAAGCGTAACGTATTCACATAATCAAATGTCACAGTCTATTTATTATCAGTTGATGTCGATAAAAGCGGTTGTTTTGATGAGTTTAAATGCTCCAGTAAATCAATATTCTGTTTCAGAATATTATTTTTTAAATCCCGTGAAATCGTTTTTTAATCAGTTACCGTGAAATCTTAAAATTTTATCTGTAGATCAAAATGTTCAACATCGCTAAAGAGCAGGCCTGCGAGGTGGACACTAAGCTTCGAAGTCTGCGTAAAAAGACACTAAATTTCGTCTCTGGATTTGTGATGGAGGATCCTAACAAACTAGAACCCGCCAAAAAATTTATCTCAGCCAACCGGGACTCGTTAGAAGAGGTCGAATCGAGCTGTTTAGAGTTCACAGCCAGCATGGATGAACTTGAACGACTACTCATGGAAGCTGATGGAACTGCCGATAAGGTATTTGCCAGATTGAGTGAACTCTATGCGGATTGTAGGTTGGAGATGGCACCGATTGAGGATGAAGACCTTCCGATAGGGATGCCATTGAACCTATTAGTTCATGAACCGGAAACTGCAGACGAAAGTTCCTTGACATCACAAGATGCAACAAATAGTTCTGAGCTGGCAAATGAGAGTGAACCGGACACGGATGAAGAATTCAAACCGAATGTGTTCATTAGCAGGCCATCGGATTCGGGAGGACCACCAACCTGGACACCGATGATCAAGTCGAGGAAAAGAATACTTTAAGACTTATTCCGAGGTTTTCTCACTTAGTACATAAGATTGTAATCGTGTTTGTAGTATGCATTGAAATTTATTAATCATTACAGAAAATTTTGTTTTTAAAAAAAAAACGAAGATATCATTCACGTCTAGTAGCTCCTTTTTTTTGCCGTCCTTCATGATAATCTTGGTGCTGAAGTTGCACTAATAGTAGTTCGGACGGTCGTTCGCTAATAAACGCCATTGATGCTACTATGCATTGGATTATTGTGCGCTCTGTTCTGGATCCTTCGCCGGGGGTTATCGCTGGTTGTAATTTTCTCCGCTTCCAACCGTCCAGACAGAAAAACAGCTAAACGTTCCTAACGGTCACAAATAAGAAAAGCAAACATACACACATGCACAAAAGTAGCGGTTTTCGACTTAAAATTTAAGCATGCTTAAAACTTCTAAGGACATGATAGTTGATGCAAAAGTTGCAGAAACATGACTATTTCAGCACGGGTCCTTAATTTTATCCAACTTGGTTTGCCAATTCGATGAGTGCAGAAACGCTAAGATCAATTTACCTAAATATGAGTGAACTTTACCCATAATTGCAGAAAAGTGCACATACTCATTTTATGGGTAAAGTCGCTTTACCCATATATGAGTACACATGGTTAACCAACAATATAGGCAATATTTACCTATTTATGGGTAACCAATTTAAAGTAAATTTCACGCATATTTAGGTAAATTTAATAAAAAAAAGCTTCTACAAAGCTGTCGGTTTCCTCTTCTACTTCTTCCATTTCTTCCAATAGTTTCACAAAAGAACTACCCCTTGATCGAGTACTATAGTTAATATTCTCATAGGAATAAATCTCCAGGAAGTTTACAATTTTGTCCAATCCATGGCGTGGTTTTGAACCAAGCACAGTTGAACTTTTTACTAAAAAGTTAACGGCGCGTGCTGCATGCAGTCCACAAAATATTAGCCTGCCATACAAATGTACGTAATATTCTCCCTACGTAAGTCAGTGGTGGTGCCAGACAAATAATATGTGGGCTCATGTCCGGGACGAGCTGATTTTTCCATCCTTCTTTTGGCTGCAAAGATATTTGTAAATTTAATTGTATTAACAGAATTAAAGTAATGTGTTTGCATAAACAATTTTTCTTCAGTTACCATTAACTCACGACAAAATCCAAATTCAGAACATGTATAAAAAAAAAATTATTCGCAAGACTGATAACCAACTCGATCCAATCATATATGTTTATTTTTTCATCCAAATATGGGTAAAGTGCTTTTACTCATGTTAAGGTAAAATCACTTTACTCACATTGTACGTCAAATGTACCCACTTTTGTGAGTACAATTTACCCATATTATGAGTATTGCATCAATTACCCATATATTGGTGAAACAATTACCTTTTTATGGGTAATTGAGTCTTAGCGAAAAAAGAGGGAAAGAGGAAAAGAGGAAGAGAAGAAACAAGGGGGAGGAGAGGAAAGAGAACCGAAGAAGGAAAACACAAAAAAAGGAGAAACAAAGGGAAAGCGACAGAAAGCAAAAAGAGAAGGGAAAGAAAAGGAGAAACAAAGGAAGACGAAGAAAGGGAAAGAGAAAAGAGAGGAAAGAATAAGGAGGCAAATATTAGCAAAAATAAGGGAGAGGGATGATGGAAAAATAAATAATGAAAAAGGAGCAATAAATAGGGGACCGGAAATGATAAAAAAGAAAAGAAAAAAGATGGAAAAAAGGGAAGAAGACAATGATAAACGAAGGGAAAATGAGAGGAAGAGAATAATAGGGAAGGGGGGCAAAAAGACGAAGGAGAGGGGGGAGAGGAAGAGGAGAAAAATAAAGAAGCTATATTAGGTGTCGAAAAAAAAGAGAAGGGAAAGAGAGAGAAGAAGGAAGGGAGAGAAAAGGAAAAAGGGAGGAGGGGGAAAGGAAGGGAGGAAAAGGAGGAGGAGGGGGAGGGGGGGGAGGGGGGAATAAAAGCGGTTGTTTTGATGAGTTTAAATGCTCCAGTAAATCAATATTCTGTTTCAGAATATTATTTTTTAAATCCCGTGAAATCGTTTTTTAATCAGTTACCGTGAAATCTTAAAATTTTATCTGTAGATCAAAATGTTCAACATCGCTAAAGAGCAGGCCTGCGAGGTGGACACTAAGCTTCGAAGTCTGCGTAAAAAGACACTAAATTTCGTCTCTGGATTTGTGATGGAGGATCCTAACAAACTAGAACCCGCCAAAAAATTTATCTCAGCCAACCGGGACTCGTTAGAAGAGGTCGAATCGAGCTGTTTGGAGTTCACAGCCAGCATGGACGAACTTGAACGACTACTAATGGAAGCTGATGGAACTGCCGATAAGGTATTTGCCAGATTGAGTGAACTCTATGCGGATTGTAGGTTGGAGATGGCACCGATTGAGGATGAAGACCTTCCGATAGGGATGCCATTGAACCTATTAGTTCATGAACCGGAAACTGCAGACGAAAGTTCCTTGACATCACAAGATGCAACAAATAGTTCTGAGCTGGCAAATGAGAGTGAACCGGACACGGATGAAGAATTCAAACCGAATGTGTTCATTAGCAGGCCATCGGATTCGGGAGGACCACCAACCTGGACACCGATGATCAAGTCGAGGAAAAGGATACTTTAAGACTTATTCCGAGGTTTTCTCACTTAGTACTAGATTGTAATTTTGTTTGTAGTATGCATTGAAATTTATTAATCATTACAGAAAATTTTGTTTTTAAAAAAAAAACGAAGATATCATTCACGTCTAGTAGCTCCTTTTTTTTGCCGTCCTTCATGATAATCTTGGTGCTGAAGTTGCACTAATAGTAGTTCGGACGGTCGTTCGCTAATAAACGCCATTGATGCTACTATGCATTGGATTATTGTGCGCTCTGTTCTGGATCCTTCGCCGGGGGTTATCGCTGGTTGTAATTTTCTCCGCTTCCAACCGTCCAGACAGAAAAACAGCTAAACGTTCCTAACGGTCACAAATAAGAAAAGCAAACATACACACATGCACAAAAGTAGCGGTTTTCGACATAAAATTTAAGCATGCTTAAAACTTCTAGGGACATGATAGTTGATGCAAAAGTTGCAGAAACATGACTATTTCAGCACGGGTCCTTAATTTATCCAACTTGGTTTGCCAATTCGATGAGTGCAGAAAAAATCGAGTTTAGCAACACGTTGAATACAACTTTTTTTCATTTGCAAATGAGTTGCGTAACATATGTACATAAAAATCCATGAGTCCACTTAAACAATTTTATAATGTAGCACATTATGCAACTGATTATTGAGTGAATAGAGTGGGCCATTATAGACTTTTGCATGCTGAAAAATAGCCCATTATGCGTATTTGAAAAAAAGATCATATTACCAATTTGAGAAGCATCCAATAAACTAAATCGTTGGGGGTTTCAATCTTAACCAATGATAACCGACGGTGCTAATTTTACAAAAATTTGCGAAAGCATAATTGGCACACAATAGCAACAACAACATCAAATGGTTTATTGTATTTTAGTTGCCGACCAGACATTTTCGAAAGCTTACCAAAGCCAAATTTGTTTGGTTCTGCAGGTCCTCATAGGTATGCTGAATACGGTGCATTAGTCCTGTTGCTTCCGTGATAGTGGCATCCTTAGCCTTCTCTAAATGAGCGACCTAGAATCAAAATAACATTCAGTTAACAAAATACGCAAACATTAACTTTTGCCCGAACACACCTTGATTAAGCGATCCGTGGCAAACAGCATGTGGTGCACCAATTCCCGGGTCTGCGATCGCAATATTTTGGGGACCTTTGTTACCGTACCCGCGGTGAAGTTGATCAGATGGACCACCTTCCGAACGGATTCTCTTGTCAGTAGCACCACCAATTGTTCGAGAGTTTTGGGACGGGCTTGGTTTTCCGGTTCGTCAGCGCTCAGATAGTTCCACAGTTCGACACCCTTCTGCATGGCCAAACGTGGATTGGTGGCAATCAGCTCGGCTGCATAGAATACCACGTGCACGGCTTCCGTACTTTGCTTCTTGAGAGCGATCAGCTCCTGGCGGGTGCGGAACGTTAGCCGACGTTTCAATTTACGCGAGATCAATTGGCCACGGTGAATCGTTTGGATGACATGGGTCCCGTGCGATTCGTCCGACGGTGGTTGCTCGGGATTGTTACCTGCAATTGGGATATTGAAGCGACCTTATTTAGGAATATAAATGCATACAAAATATGCATGTCAGGTACAACCGCCCATGTTCTCACGAAACGATCATCTCGCAGGCAAGTTGTTGTTGCATGACATCAATAAAGCTCGTAGTACACTGTTTGTCCAATAGCCAAATATTTGTCATAAGCAGATAGGCATCTGACAAACATCTATGATATCTGTCAGCTGTCTAGCTGTCTATGCCAAATATTTGGCTATTGGACAAACAGTGTACTACAATCTTAAGTAGCAAAAAAGCCGCAACATACATTTGTATGTAAATGAAAATGTAAATAAAAAATATAGATAAGCTTTCTATAGTGGAATTTAACAGAATTTGCTCGCGTTTACTAGTGATAGTTTGAAAGTGTTTCAGTTTTTTTTTAATATTTTAGTTTTTTTTAAAGTGATCAAGTGAGTTGTTAATTTAAATTTTCCTAGTTTGCTAACAAAAAACTATTAAATAACATTTACCCGGCTTTTGGGGGGGAAGTGGCCCCTCCCAATGGGGTTTTTTTTGTGGGGCTTTTGGGGGAGTAGGGGGGGGGGGGGCGGGAAAGGGGGGGGGGGGGGGGAATGGGGGGAAAGTCTCGTAACAAAGTGTAAATTTTTGCGATAAAAAAGCCACGTCTTCAAAAGTACTGTCATAGATAACCTAACTTATTTATCATTCGTCTTTATACCGTTGCCTGAGGTTTCAACTTCAAATAGATCGCTCAACGTAGATTCTTATCCTAGCTATTCTCTTATTTAGAAGCACCCCAACAAACATCAATGCTGAATTACTGTTTGTAAAATTAAATTTGAAGAAGTTGTTCAGCTTCTTCTTCTAAAAAGCTGAATAACTTTTTCAAATTTGCTTGAACAAGCGATTATTCGACACTGATGTTTGTTGGGACGTCTTTTTGAACCCATAGTATTACATGCAGTTGTGCTTGGTGGTCTCACTAAAGTACACTTTCTATCACGCAAATCAATCTCAATTGATTCCAATCCCCTATCTTCCATAACCATAGAATTTTCACACGGCTTATCTAAAAGCCGCTTTTCCGAACAATTGTTTGGTCTGATATTCTACCACCAAAAAAGCTCCTCTGGAAATAAAGTTAAAGACTCTGGTCAACACACGATTAAAGGATGGAACGGTCAAAACTTGGTCGACTCAAATATGACGTAGTTTTTTTAATCGTGCATTTGAAAAACTTGACTATCCCTCATTTTGTAGGTGTATGCGTAAGGAATGTTGACTCTATTTTGTTTTTTTTTGTTTTTGTTTCTATTCAGTTGTCAAAATGGCGTCGAAGCAAGATGAGCAGCGTATCAAAATATTTCACGCGCATAAGCAAAATCCAAATGATTCCCACGCCGACTTAGCAAAAACACTTAATATTGCCAAATCAACCGTGACAAATGTTATAAAAATGTTTGGAGAACGTCTGACGACACCAGGAAGCCGGGATCAGGAGGAAACAAAACCAAGAAGGCGCAGCGACCGGAAGAATAGTGGTCGGCATTTTCAAACGCAATCGCAACCTTTCGATCAGAGATATCGGAAACAAATTGGGAAAGTTTCACACGACAGTGCAAAGAGCAAACAAACGAGCCGGACTGTCAACATATATGGTTACAGTGACACCAAATCAAGATGATAAACAAAACACAACATCCAAAGGAAGATCGCGTAAGTTGTACACGAGTTTGATTGCGTCACAATGAACGATGAAACATACGTCAAGGCTGACTTTAAGCAGCTCCCAGGTAAAGAGATTTATACGGCTACCGAAAAAGAAAAGGTTCAAGATGCGTTTGAGCAGAAAAACATGTCAAAGGTTCCGGAAAAAAAATACTTGGTTTGGCAGGCGATTTGCATCTGTGGAATAAAAAGCGAAAGTTTCGTGACAAGTGGCAGATATTAATGTAAAGGAATTCTTGCAAAAACGCTTATTGGCTTTCTCGAAGAAAAATAGTTGTTCCGTGCTGTTTTGGCCAGACATCGCTTCTTGCCACTAGGGAAATGCTATACTGCCAATAGTGTTCAAATCGTACCCAATGAGAAAACCCCTCCAAACTCGCCGGAACGGCGCCCAGTTGAAAAATATGGGTCAATCGTAAAGCAAAACTTCAAGAGAACTCGAAAAACAGTTCAAGGCAAATTGGCGTTCAGCATCAAATAAGACGGATATAACAGCGGTACAACACTTGATGGAAGGTGTGAAACGTACAGCCCGACAGTTCGCATTTGGAAAATCGGAAGCCTTATCAAATAATTTGCCTGTGTTTTGTAGACGATGAGCTTCAAAATAAAAGTAGAGATTGATCATTTATATAATAAACAAAACCAGTGTGCACTGAATCATGTTTGACCAATTTTTGACCGTTACACCCTTTAGATACTTTATTGTGTCACACGCAGAGTACGTTAATGCTTGATGGATTGCATATGAAGGTTTCTGAATTTGAACTTAAAAGCAGTCTATTATGCTATTCCTAGGTGGGCTGAAAAGTCGCCTCCTTGGGAATGAAAAAAAAAAGTTTTTAAATGTTTTTTTTTTTTTTTTAATTTTATTCAATGTAGTCCTCTTTTAGCTCGATATACTTATTTCAGCGACTTTCCATCTTCTTGATCCCGTCCGAAAAGTAATTTTCCGGAAGGTCTGCAAAATACTCCTCCGCGACGTCGATGATTTCCTCGCGTGAGCTGAATTTTTTATTGATGAGCCATCTTTTGAAGTTTGGGAACAGATAATAGTCCGAGGGAGCCAAATCGGATGAATACGGTGGATGCGGAAGCGATTGGAGCCGTAAGTCTTTGATTTTTGCCGTGGTTGTGATGCTCTTGTGCGCCGGCGCATTGTCTTGCACAAACAAAATTGTTTTTCTCTTCATGTGCGGCCGTTTTGCAGCTAATTCAACCTTCAATTGCTCCAATAATCCACAGTAATACTCGCTGTTGATGGTATTATTCTTTTCGAAGTAGTCCACGAAAATTATGGCATGACAATCCCAGAAAACCGACGCCAAAATCTTTCCGACCCATTGAGCCTCCCTAGGCCGCTTCGGAGCACTCGTGCCGGCTTCAGTCCATTGTCGGGCACTCATTCTGTTCGCTGGTGTGTAATAGTGGATCCAGGTTTCATCAACAGTTAGCAATCGACGCCAACAGTCCTTTCGATTCCGCATCAGCAAGTCTAAACACTGTTTCGAAGTGCTCTCGCGTTCGTGTTTTTGGTCAGGAGTGAGCATGCGCGGCACCCAGCGACAGGATAACTTTTTCATATGCAGAATCTCGCCCAAAATATGGCGTGTGCGCTCAGTACTAATCTTGGTGGAATCTGCTAGTTCATGCACCTTCACTTTCCGGTCAGCCGACATTGACATTGTCATCTGTAACCGCATCCGAGGGCCTGCCGCTGCGAACTTGGTCGGTACTGGTATTGCGGCCACCACGAAACTCTCTAATCCAATATTTAACGGTGTAATCTGACGAAGCACCATAATACCAACAATCAATGTGCAACTAGCGATTTGAAATTGGTTCACTGTTGTAGAACCCCTAGTTCCGAAGTACACCTTGCAGTCTGCACCTTGCCATGCACTCTTGCGCTTTTCAGTACCTTTTGGTACAAGTATCTTTGTTTTTGTTTTGACTCGCTATGTTATTTTGACAGAATATTTTAAAGTGTATTGGTGTGAGCTACGGTCTTAGGGGCGAATCATTAAGCTTGGGACTTCCTGAGCCAAAAAAAATATATTCTTCATGACTATCCACCCGCTGGCAGTATCGCACTGATATTTGGCGTGTATGCCGAATATGAACGGACTATAAGGCACTACAACCAACAATCAATGTGCAACTAGCGATTTGAAATTTGTTCACTGTTGTAGAACCCCTAGGTCCGAAGTATACCTTGCAGTCTGCACCTTGCAATAATTCTTGCGCTTTTCGGTACCTTCCGGTACTAGTATCTTGGTTGTTGTTTTGATTCACTATGTTATTTTGACACAACATTTGAGAATGTGTTGGTGTGAGCTATGTTGTTAGGGGCGAATCATTGAGCTTGGGACCGAGCTTGGGACCGATGTGCTAGTACTGACTGAGCCAAGAAAAATATCGTATTTGTTCGGGACCTACTGGTCTTAGAGTTAGTCTATGCTACAACCTTTTTCGCAGTGGCATCGCATTTTTGCGGTCAAGGAGGTTACTTTTCACCACAGAGAACAGACGAATTGGCTCATACGAACATAACAAAAAAATATGTGTATGCTAATATAGTGGCACCGTAGTGCGTTGACATTCCATTCTAATTACAGCCATTACGGTGAAAGCAATCTACGCATGCGAAAAGTTATTTTTCTCCATGTAGTTTCTATTTCATGGGAAAAGCTAGGAGAAATAGACCTGCCGTAAAGTTGCAAAAAGTTGTGAAGTTGTATGAAAACCTCTTTTAAAAGTTGTATAAATTGCTCTTTTTTCAAATGTTTGCGTAATTAACTTACAAATTGTTGTTTTTGGGAAACCTGTGGAATGCTTTTCCCAAAGTATTTCCTTGCTGATTTGTGCACCAATAGTATTCACATTTTCGTCCCATTTCAACCTTTCACCATTACTTTGTTTGCCAATATTGATGAGGTAACAGAACAACTCTGTCAATGTCCCTATGTCAAAATTGAAACTAGCGCCACCCCATCAGACATTCCATACTTATTTGAATCGACAGTTTCGTTTATGATCACACGTGGTCGTTTGAGCCTAGACGTCTGTTCTCTGTGCTTTTCACCCCACCTACACGCAAAAAAAACCGCAGTAGAAACTTCCATTAAGCGCAAACACCAACAATTTTCACCTGACTATAAATGTGTTTGATTTTACTATGCCTGCGATTAGATCAACCATGGTGCGGTTGATATCAATATGAGGTCTGTCAAATATACCACAAATGATGAAAGTTTTACCATAAACGTAGTAAATTTGACTGAAATTTCATGGTGGTTTTGAAGATAGGCAGTCAGGTATAATGGTTGTTTTTACTGCAAGATTTTTTCCTGTGTAATAATTGCTCCAAATCTGTGCTTAATCTGGAAGTGCGATATCTTCCCACATATCTGTGGTGCGGCGAGAGGCGAAAAGAGAAAAAGTGCATACCTTAGAATATAATACATTTTTCATTTCATTCCCAAGCTAACTTTCGCAAATACAAGTTGTAAAGTGTATTAGCTCGTTTCACCATCATTTAAAAACACGCGTCCGAAAAGTCTCACGGTTGATTTCTCCGTTTGTTCCGCCGAGATTGTGTCTGCTGGGTAGCCTGTGCATGGTCGATGGTTCTGCCCATTTCGTCCAATAGGTTATGGGCCCAGATCGGTGGTCAAAGTCGAGAGAACTGTTTTGTAGCTGAACGCAAAACCCGTACGTTGCAGGAAATGGCAACTTGTATGTTGCTTGATGCAAACCTCCATAAGAAATATTGGGGTGAAGCGATTATGACTGCCGCCTACATCCAAAATCGCCTCCCTTCTCGTGTCGTTGATAAGACATCGTTCGAGAAATGGTTCGGAAACAAACCTGTGTTGAACTAGCTTCGGGTATTCGGATGTCCGGCGTATGTGCATATTCCGGACGTTAAGAGGGTCAAATTGGACTACAAAGCACAGAAGCTTGTATTTGTCGGATACTGTGAGGATCGCAAAGCATTCAGGTTCTTAGATCTCAAAACCAAACGCATCACGATCAGTCACGATGCGCGCTTCATCGAGCAATGAAACGGTTCTCACATGACGGAACCGGAAGCGATTACCTTGGACAAAACCGGGGACGATTACGAGTGGCCAGAAGCGCTGGGCGACGAAGGTGCAGTTCAGGATGAAGCACGTACTCAAGAGAAGCAGTCGCAGGAAGAGGAATCACTTCAGGAAGACCATTCACATCAAGGGGGATCTGAGCACGATTCCGATGAAGAGTTCTACGGCTGGGATGATCAAGAATTGGACGACGGCCGCGCTGTACCATCAGCGTCTGGTAGACAAAAGCGTTCAACCAGAGGCGTTCTACCGAAGAGACTTCCGAATTTTGTTGTTGACGTGGCAATGGTTGTGGAAGATGATCCGGAAAGCTACGAAGAAGCAGTTCAAAGCTCGGAGAAGAATTTATGGGAAGCTGCGATGCAGGAGGAGTAGGACTCACTGATGCACAATGATACGTGGACGTTGGTCGAATTGCCAGTTGGGCGAAAAGCAATCGGCAGTAAGTGGGTCTATAAGAAGAAGGAGGACAGCGCTGGTAACGTCATCAAGTACAAGGCCCGCTTGGTTGCGCAGGGCTTCTCGCAACAGTACGGCGTCGATTATGACGCTGTTTTCGCACCGGTGGCTACTCAAACAACGCTAAGGATCCTGCTGACTATTGCCGGTCAGAAACAAATGAACGTTCGCCACTTGGATGTGAAGATTGCATACTTTTACGGGCAGCTTAAGCCAGGTCAGGAGAAACTAGTATGTAGACTTCAGCGCAGCCTCTACGGGCTGAAACAAGGAGCGCGAGTGTGGAACGAAACTATTCGTGATATACTTGAGGCGATTGGGTTCAAGCAAGAAAGAGCGGATCCATGCTTGTTTACAAAACGGACTCCCGGAGGACTGATATATCTTTTGATTTATGTGGACGATATCATCGTTGCATGTAGGTCTGAAGTACACTGAAAAGATACTTCACTTAGCTACTACAGGAAACACATGTAGATATTTTCCAATACTAACATAAGTGACTTTTACATGAATATCATATAGAAAAAGAAATTCTACTTGACTAATCATTTACATTTCACTGGACACATAAGATTCACTTGATGTTGCACAGCATTTTCCACTTTCTGAATCACATGAAAGTTAAGTGAATTTCTAGAGGATATTTTTCACTGATTATGTGAATATTTTTTTGGGTGTAGAAATCGATAAACTGGAGTACGCGTTAAAGAAGAAGCTAAAGCTGTCATCCCTCGGAGGAGTCAGTTACTTCCTGGGGATTCAAGTCTGCAAAGATAGTGTTTAGGTTACTATTCGTTTGACCAGCAAGAATACATAATGAAGATTGCTAGTCGGTTCCACCTCGAACGCGCTAAGGGTTCAAAGATTCCTCTCGATACAGGATACTTGCGGAGCCGTGAAGGAAGCAAGGCGTTACCTGATAACAACAGTACCATTGTTTAGTCGGGGCGTCACTCTACGTAGCTGAATACACGACCTGATGTGTCGACAAGTGTGTCGATTCTTTGTCGTAGGGTGAGTGGACCTTCGGAAGCGGATTGGGTGCAGCTGAAAAGGGTGGTGAGATATCTCGTTAAAACCAGTAACTATAAGCTCAAGCTAGCGTGTATCAGCAGTGAACCACCACAGTTAGTCGGTTATAGCGATGCCGACTGGATGCGGCGACACGAATGACCGCCCATCCAACACTGGATATTTATTCAAGCAACTATCTATTGGGCCAGCCGCAAACAAACCAACGTATCACTCTCGAGTATGGAAGCGGAATACGTTGCCTTGTCAGAGACTTGCAGGGAGCTACCGTGGCTTCGCAAGCTGCTCGAAGACTTCGAGGGAAAGCCGAATGGTCCGACTACTGTTTTCGAGGTCAATATCAGCTGTATCGACTTTGTCTCGTTCGATCGCTCTTCTAGACGTTCGAAACACATGGATACACACATGGATCTTGAAGCTCTAGAGAGATGCCGTCTTGGATAAAGTTTCCCAGTATGTCATGTGTCGTTTTTTTAGTTCCAGATCTGACTGCAGAGATTGCACTGTAGTCAATCTTTGTCAAAAAAATGCTCTAGAGAATTATCGTCTTCGGCAAAGTCTCTCAGTATGTAATTTTTCGTCTTTTTTGTCATTATTATAATATATTAATTCCAGATCTTGCCGATAGCAATGTATTGAAGCTTTAGAGAGCTGCCGTCTCCAGAATTTTTTTTAATATGCCATTTTTCGTCTTATGACATCATCATATTAGTTCCAGAACACACATCTAAGTTAGAACAAAATATTTTCAAAAAACTGTGTACGAATTCGAATCAAAATACGTTATAACCTCGTTGAAAAAACTCTAACGCCTCCAAATGACTGCATTTTGTATACAAGGACAACTTTGCCGAAGGCGGCTACTCTCTAGCAGGGCTGGCAAATGTCATTTTTAATGAAAAATGATCTACGATTTTTACCGAACTACGTCTGAAAATCTCATCGGGCGAGAAAACGATAATAGAGATTTTCTTCTAAATCTCATCGAATTTTTCGTCATGGCAGCACGTGACAGTGTTTTGGTCATCGCTATCACAAGCACATTTATTGATATAATTGTAAGATTCATAAAAAAAACTTGAAATAAAACGTCCATTCTGTCGAATACACATTATTGCTTGGCTAATTTCAAGTAGATTAGTTAGAATTTGTAAAACAAAATATCATGAGACAAAATCTCATGACTGCATGATGGTGTGAGAATGACAAGAAATCTCATGATAGTTCATTTCTTCTCGTGACAGTGAGATGGCCTGTTTTTTCATTGTCAGATGATGACCGTGAGATTTACCAGCTTTGCCCTCTAGAGCTTCATTTGGCATAGATAAACTGAAGCACCATCTCTGCGGCGAAATCTGGGAACATGATAATGACAAAAGGCGACATATTACAAACCGAAAAACTAAGACGGCAACTCTCGCAAGCTTAAATTGACAATGATAGACTACAGCTCCATCTCTGTTGAAAGATCTGGAACTAATATGATTACGACAAATGTCACAATGAGAAACTTTGCCGAAACGCTCTAGAGTTTCATTTGTCAACGATAGACTGCTGCGCCATTTGTGCTGAAAGATCTGGAACTAATATGATTACTTCGAAAGACGACAAATGTTACAATAAAAAACTTTGCCTATGATGGCAACTCTCTTGAGCTTCATTTGTCAAAGATAGACTGCAGCGCCATCTCTGCGGAAAGATCTGGAACTAATATAATAATCTCACAAGACGACAAATGACATACTAAAAAACTTTGCCCAAGACGGGCACTCTCTAGCGCTTAATTTGGAAAAGATAAACTGCAGCGATCATCCCTGCGGCATGATCTGGAACTTATCTGATAATGACAAAACACGAAAAATGACATGATAAGAAACTTTGCTCAAGGTGGCAACACTCAAGTGCTTCATTTGGCAAAGGTAAACTGCAACGCCATCTTTGCGGCCTAATCTGGAACTAATATGATGATGTCAAAAGACGACAAATGACATACTGAGAAACTTTGTCCAAGACGGCAACTCTCTACAACAAGTCTGGAATGTTTAGTATGTAATTCTGTTCACACATCGAAATCAAAACCTCCTTCCCTTTGCAGCAGATTCCCGGTGGCTAATGGGAACCAGGTTTTTCTACCACCAATACATTTTTGGACCATAACCTTTCAAATGGGGTGCAGCATTATGTCTAGGTTGAAATTTCATAATTCTAGAAAGGGTTGAAATCCGGGTCAATATTTACCCTGATGTCTTAGGTGTCCGTTTTTTTTTTAATACCCGAGGAAGATTAACATTAGCAGTTTTTCCAAGGAAAACACAATACCTCTCTGAAAAACTGACCAAGTTTAAAGGAAAAAGATCTCGACTTTTGGATGGTCCTGGAGAGTCCATTTTACCGGTTTCTCGATACAAACTTATAGTAGGAACTAGGAAATACGTTACGACGTGACGCATGACTATAGTCGATTGAGTCGATTCAGTACCGAATTGAAGTAAAAACAAACTAATAATCAAAGGACGCATGTTTCGAGTAGTTCATTACGTCAATTGGCGCAAGTGTGTGCTTAAAATCAAATGAACTGATGAACATAAAGACGAAAATGACCGACAGACAAGTCATGTTTGACAGGAAAAATATTCATCGTGACTCGATAGCAAGAAACGAAATGGAATACATGATAATGATCTTGCTCGAATCGAAACGATTGCGTAGGAAGTTCATTTTCCATTTTATGCATCGATAACCCTGGTTCTGCCCATTTCGTCCAATACTTAAAACTACTTGGCAAATTCATTTGAACGTCTTTGATCTCCGGCCAAACTCCGCTCCATACACACCAAATAATCTTAACTGATTCCAGCAATAGTTTTTGCTGAAAACAAATCAGCAAAACACTTGTTGCTGATATACCAGCATATCTTCAAACAAATAACTGAAAAGCAGCAACGACATTTACTGAATATCCTTCAGCATTCATATTTATACTGTTAACCAGCATTCTTTTTGACATTTTGTGGAATCCAGTATTATTTACCAAAAATCAGCAAATATTGTCTTACCTGAATTTAGAATTAATTATGGATGGGGAACTACAAGTGGTCGAGGGCGCTGTGCGAATCAATGAAAATCTTGATTTGGAAGAACTGTTTCATAAGAATATAATATTATAATTTATTCATTACATTTTGGCTTCCAGGCAAAATGGCCGCTGTGCAAAACGCATCAACAAGGCACACGAAAGATTGCGAATTTGCTCGAGAGAATTGTTGGGCGGATAAATGTTTGTATTCTGCTGAAATCATAATACTGATTGGAAAAAATTAAATTAAGGCTCCAATGTACAACGTATCCTATGTAGCGTGTTGAATTCCATTCCATCCACATTGGGGAACGTTATTTCTCCTGCGGATTCGAAATTCAGAATGCTTTTTGTATCATGTTAAAAGCGCACTGTCTTTTTTAAACTCTAAATTTCATCCACCTCTTGCCAATTTGTTTTTAATTTTTTACATCGATTGTGTTTACAATTCCCAAACCATCCCGTGCTTAATGGGATTCTTTTACAACAAAAATAAATAAAAAGCTTAGTTTAATGAATGATAAATAAGCCAAAAACGTGTGTTTTTATTAATAAAATAAAAAGAAAACAAAACATTTACTGTGCTGCATTTTCAGCAATACTGAATATTGCCGAAAATACAGCAACATTATTCGTTTTGATCTGCTGCTGGTTTATCCAGCAAATTGTAAGCATGTTGCTGAAGGCTCAGCATAAGAGCTGTCACTTTATTGGATATCAGTTTTGCTGGTTGATCAGCAATTTTTGTTTTGCTGTATATATTGCTGAAATTACAGCACAAAAAAAAATCAGCAAAACTTTGCTGATCTCCAGCAATGAAATTTTTATTGATTGATTTTGATTTTGATGAAATCTATAGAGTAGATATATTTCTTAGCAAATTTCAACTCAACATTAAGTTTATCTCTTTTTTGTTTTTTTTTGTTTCTCTTTGGTCTCTTTTTGGTATCTTGTTCTTATTTTCAAAAATATAGTCTCCAAAGTTCCTATTTTTGGGCACTCAGTCACTACGAGCCTTGGAAAATAAATGAAGCTCTATGCTCAAAATATCAGAATACTAATACTATACAAACCATTACACATCTGTAGGCTTCCATTGGGACTGAATGGCATTTGAATAATACATTAAATTTTACAAGAATATTTTATCAAATTTTCCTGATTTTCACAACAGTAAAGCAAACATTGAAAATATTGATGAATGCAAAAAAAAATGATTTCATTCATTGCTAAGAACTCGTAATTTCATTAATGCGCAAATGAAATATTTAAAAACAAGAAAACAAGACGAAAGTAGAGAAGAACGTTTCCGTCCGAATACCACCTATGTCATAATTCCGAACAGAACATGCACATCCGAAAAGCAATCGTTTTCAGCAAACATCTCCAGGCTCCGGCCATTGCTCAGATAACACGTGTCAAACACCACGAATATCACGACTCGTACACACACCCATCCAATCAGTCGGTAGTCGGGAGTCAAAAGTTCAACTTTTGCTGATTTCGACCAAACATAAACAACAGTCATCCTCTATCAGCATCCAGCCGCAGCGGCTCGCGCGGTGCGAGGGATTCCATCATAATGCACAATAATGTTCAACAAATTCAATTAACACTCTATGTGGGGATGTATTTCCACTATTGGACTATGTTAACACGGAATAAAACCATCCTTATTGTGCTGAATAACGACGAAACAATTGGATACAGGAATATACTCACAGTCCGGTTGATCGACGGCTTCCGGTTCTGCCGGAAGGTATCGATCCACGTACTTATCGCAAACGTTCAAGGCACCATCCAAGCGACCGGCCGCAAAGGTCGATACGCGCGATTCCAGCACATGGCCAATATGCTTTACCGAATTGGCTCGGCTCAAGACCGGCTTCACCAGACAGTCGGACATGTACTCCTTGGTGTTCCAGTACATCTTTATTAGGGCGGAAATAAGACCGTTAGTGATCACCTACGAATCTAGAATATAACTAGCTAATCTGTCGCGATCATCCGTTGGCTTTATACACCAGGTGACGAAGCCATCGATTGTTTACCTACTTCGAAATCATTCAAAATACTAACAACTATCCATCACGTGCTTATACATGTTCTTATAGCTAAGTCAATACTCACCATCTCTGGTGGGAGATAAATAGAAGGTACTTTGGACTCGACAAAGTCCAAGCCTTTACACATGATATTATCCAAACGATGCAAAGGTCCATCCAGTAGGTATGCGGCCGGGCGAAGAGAATCCACAAAGGCTTGAGTCACGGTTTCGGCCGTTTCGAAGCCCCAGCTGAACAGTCCATTACTTTTCTGCAAAGATACAAGAGATCCTCTAGTTAATCAACTAATGAACTAATCAATTTAGCCTCCTCCATTCCACATACCTTAACCCGCTGGTACACCTTGTTAGCAGTTTTTAAACTGTCCTCAACGACCGGAATGTTAGTGAACCTGAATATCGATTCCATCTGCGGGAGTCCCGAGTTCTGACGCTTAAGCTTTTGATGCACTGTGATGAGAAATTGAACAGATAGACAGTAAACGGTCGTCTTAGCTATTATAATCATATCGTAAAGGTAAAAAACAAACGTTGGACAATCAAAAACAAGCTTCCACACGCAACGACACTTAGATATGACGACGATATAAAGCGTGCTTCCAATGGCACACTTGCAACCAACTAACCCATTGTTGTTGTAATTGAGTACTTGAACAATAACGACCCTCTTCGGAACCTCTCGGGAGTGCACACTTTTTGGTGCAATGGACAACACAAACACGCACAATTTGGAAAGAGAAGTTTTCTCGTTTCACTGGAAATGACAGGAGAAAGCGATCCGATCACTGCGACGGCAGCTTCCAGACTGATCGATCATGCCACGAATGGTTGTAAGCGAGTACAGTAGCCTACCCGCCAGCGTGCGTTTCCCACCTATAGGTATTTCCTATCAGTCTGTCCAGTGGAATTGAGGAATCATCGAAACTCGGTCTATCTTTAGCGATTAATGCAGGGCTCTTCTAGCTTATCAGGTTTTAGACTTGGGTCTAACTATGTTACGGTTATGACGAATTGTGACGATGCGGGTTGACCTTCGGACGTTTGGGGACGTGTCTAGCCTTTACCGGGATTGCTACTTGTGGTTAAATGTGAGTGTGCGTGTGATTAATCGTGTGCATTATCAGCCAGTGTCAGAGTGTAAACAGAAACATTTTGAATGATCTCGCTTAGGGCACCGTGGGGAACATTCGGCCCAGAATGGAAATCGGTTGGTAAAGGGTCGTTGCATAGAAAGGGCATTTGGAATGAGTGTCAGCATTTGGTATAATGAAACGTTCGAATTCTCGCTGCTATTTTTATAATGCAATCTCTAAAACTTCAATTGAGCTGTATCCAAATGTTTTCCTAAAGTTTAAATTTAAGTTTCGAAATTCTAGAGTCTGTGTAATTTGAAAACTACATAAGAGAACTGTTGGCTTCGGCAATGTTGACTATTCTCGGCAACCGGTTTTCAAACCCCTAATGTTATATATTCTTCCTTAAAAGTGCTTCACTGAATATATTCATAAGATAACTTGGTTATTAAGCTTCAATTTGACTACCTTTCAATTAGTTAACCATTCCGTTAAGCCATATTTTTCTTTATACAAACCACATACACTCGAAAAGGTTGCTATTTCCGTTGCCTATAAAAGAACAAAAAAACCTCACTCGCATTTGAATGGAACGATTTCTGAAGAAAAAAGGGCTTGCCGGCAATAATTGCACTCACTTGAGAAGTTTGGCGCTTAATAAAAACACGTTTAAGCCGCTCTGGATAATTCTGTCAATTGTAATAGATAGAGGATCACGGAGCAATAAATGTAAACAAACAAAAACATCAGCTGTTTGCACAACGCTGTGAAAATACTCGTAAAAGGGTGGACTCTGCATAACTTGCTTAGAATAGGTAAATCCCCGTTTAC
The DNA here is from genome assembly GCA_024533555.2 of Aedes koreicus. NCBI lineage: Eukaryota > Metazoa > Arthropoda > Insecta > Diptera > Culicidae > Aedes > Aedes koreicus. Next base: position 333,020 of record JAHHFK020000699.1, read on the forward strand.
AAAATCGTGTTCATGTTCATTTTATACAAACATTTGAAATGTGACTTAGTTGAGAACGATAAACAATGATTTCAATTTTAATCGCTTTTTTAGGAGCAGTTCGGGAAATCTTTTTCATACGTCAATTATGGGACCTCCTTGCGAATATAAAGTCATGTGTGGGTTTGGCAGTCAAATCTAATGCATGGTTTTCATGCATTTGTACATAACCGCACAAACGACAATTGAACTGTGCATCTTATTTCAGTATTCAATCGTTAAACTATTAGTTAAAAAATATATAACAAAACAATCACCCAAATTGCCAACAGAGAATGCAATTAATTTGTGATGCTTAAAATTTAGCGGTTATTTTTGGGTCGTTGCCTTTGGGCAACGCAAAACGCAAAAGGAACGATTGATTAATACTATGTTCAGACTACGGATTTGTAACATGTTAAAAGTTCATCTTTGGAATGGTCTCTAAATAATTTAATTATTGAAGCGAGTTCTAATTTTTGAATAAAAAAAAAACTATTTAACCGTCTAAGCAGGCAGAATAACGATGCCATGGGTAAAATTTCCATTGTCAGTAAACACAGGCAGCGCAAAAGAAGCGTGGTGTACCGCAGGTAATGCACACGGCAGAGAAAGCGATTAGAAAAGGATAATGAAAAAACAGTATTCCCCCGCTAATTCAAATCATTTGTATTATATTTCTTGCAAGATTTTCGGCCTCGGGTTGTCTGGGGTGAGATTCGAACTCGTGACTTTGGCGTGAGAGGTATGGATTTTACGCCGGGACCGCCCCTAATTTAAACCACGATAATGCGACGAATACACGATTTAATAATTTTACACCATGGTCTCTTTTCGATTTTTTTTTTTCACTTTTTTAGGTTGGCAACTCTAATTTGTATGGCTTTTTCAGGCAGATTACTGCCTGCTTCAAGCATTTGTTCTTCTGCCACGGTTGTTTGTTTAAAAAAAAAATGCAGTCCGATTGCTCACTTTCACTGAGGCAGGTTGCTTCCGGATGATGTCCCGTTCGTCCCGTTGTTAGGTTTTCGTTTTCTTGGTTAATCCAATTTCTTCAGCAACTGTATCGTAGACGGTGGTGATGAAATTGTTCCAGCGGACAATTCTCTAGATGTATCCAAGTCCAAAACACTTGATGTGTAACTGAAAAATATAAGCACCAATGTAATGTACTTGTGAATGTATTATTAAAGCAATGTTTACTTACATATGCCAATCAATTTGATTTTGAAACATCACCGATCACTGAAATGAACATAAACAAACACTTTTCTGTTTTCGTAATGTTTTGTTTTCTTTCGCAATTAGTTAACAGGTGTGGTGTGTCGTGCTGCCAGAAACAACAAATAAATAACGTGGTTGCTAGTATTGCTGGAAGTTTATCTTTTGCGTTATATGTCCGATAAATGTCGCATAAAGTGATTGGTACCACGGTTTAAAAAAATATTTATACCGTGTGGTACGTCTGTTTGTCTGTGGACAAGGTCCCTAACATTTATGCACATGTCCTCGTCGATTTTTTTTTATCCAGAAACGTTATGGATGAATCCAGCTAACGCAAAAGTGAGGTTAAACGTAGTAGATGCCGCTCCTGAAAAAATGGGTTTCGAGCTGTCTAAGCAAAGTAATGCCGATAATGACGATATCATATCCATACTGTGAGAAAAATTTCATCGTTGTATCGACAATTAAATCATGGTCAGGATGACTATCGCATATAATGGTTTAAATAACCATGAAAATGGTCGAATTCACCACGTTCTTGGATTTTTGACTATGATCATGGTAACAAGGACTATTCCGACATTATGGAAAATGTTGCATCAACTATTTTTAATGGTAGTTTTGACCATGATCATAGTCGGTTCAAAATCACTGTGCTGCAATAGTCACCCTAACCCCCAATAATGGTAAAATTGACTATCAAATTCCTCTCTGTGTACAGTTTCAAAAATAGCCAGAAAGTTATTATCAATTTCAGTTTCAGATACTACGATGTTTAACCTCACTTTAGCTTTACTTACACACTAAGAAAATAACACCGAACTCGGTTCAATTTTCTACCGAACCACATCGGTTATCAACAAGAAACCGATTAAATCGTTTACATACCCGCATAATCACAAACCATTCCTGAACCATTTCCCTTATTGTTGACGAACGTTTCCGTTATTGTTACGACATTTACCCTTATAGTTGACAACTATAAACTTACAATCTCCTATATAGTTTTAACAATATGTCAGATGGTAGAAGGCCAAATAACAATATGCTGAATAAAAAGGCGGTTATGTTAGGTTACCATAAAAAATGGCAATTTTTACGAACAAAATTTTTGCTGTACTCTATGCCAAAAAGTTGGTATATAATCCAGACCGAGTGCAGACAATTAAAAACCTTGCATGGACAATATGGCATACATTAACAATATGTGTTAATGTGGAGGTTGTATGGTGAAAATGAGATTAAACTATTCGATAACAATAACATAAAATGTGATAATATATCTAACATTCGAAATATAGTGTTGACTATAAGGTCTGTATCCGCAATAATCCGGACACCTCAAAACATGAATAAAACATAAATTTCGCATTATATTTCCGTCGTAGTTGTTTATTTCAGATTCACGGGATGTGTTTTAACAATTCGTGAAGACAAAACATAGTTATTCGGTATTTGCATAAAATTTTCGAACTTTGCGCTTAACTTCGTCCATTAGGGTTTGTACAGACTCTCACAAATTGTAGAAGCCGTCTTTGTCCAAATTTGCTGGAAGTGTTTGATGTCTTTGATTCCTTGCTTCTTTCCAGAAAGCTTCCGCTTCATCAGAGCCCAATATCTCTCGAATGGTCGTAGCTCTGGGCAATTTGGCGGGTTTGAGGTTTTTGGTACAATGTTCACTTGATTTGCTAGGTACCACTCAATCACAGTTTTAGCATAGTGGCATGATGCCAAATCAAGCCAGAACAAAGGTTTTTCTTTGTGCCTTTTGATGAAGGGTAGCAATCGCTTCTGCAGACACTCTTTCTGATAGATCTCCTTGTTGATTGTGCCTGTAGTGACGAAAGATTTACTCTTTTTGCCGCACGTGCAAATTGCTTGTCACACAAGGTATTTTTTGGGAAATTTCGATACCTTCTTCGTTCTGAAATGATCAGCTGTAGCATTTCTGGCCATAGCAGAATAAAAAGCCAGCCCTGGAAGCTGTTTGAAATCCTCCAGGACATAAGTTTCATCGTCCATAAAAACGCATGAAAACTTCGTCAAATATTCGCAGTACAAACGTCGAGCCCGTGATTGTGCTGCCAAGTTCTGTTTGTCGTTGCGATTTGGAACTGTTTTTACTTTATACGACTTAAGTCCCAAACGTTGTTTTGATTTTTTCACAAAACCAGGCGACATCCCTATTTTACGAGCCACCGTTCGAATGGAGGGATTTGGGTTTTTCGTTAATATCCTTTTTACCTTTCGGTCCATGACAGGATCAGCGCGTCCAATGTTTTTGTCACTTCTCGGTTTCCTCTCTACCGTCAAACGTTCTGAAAATGATTTGAGCACATCGTGAACAGTGGATTTAGGCAAATCCAATGTTTTTGCAAGGTCCCGTATTGACAAGTCAGGATTTGCCATACGCCCGTACAAAATTCGCTCGCGCACTTGTTTTTCTTTCGTCGCCATCTTGAATACTAAACATGAAATGTAAACATCAATCATAGTCTTTTTCATCATAGACTCTCAGACCACAGTGAAATTTTTCATTCCTACGTGCAATATTTCAAAAGTTACAATGATCTGAAGGTGTCCGGATTAATGTGGATACAGATTTTATAGCAAATTGTTTTTTGTTATGCGGGTATACTGTTTTCGGGTGTATTTTTAGAGTCAAACTCGAGTTTCGGTTACTATATGATATATTTGACAGATAAAAATGAAAGATTAACCGAACAGTACGGTAAAGCAGGGATATTCAAGCGCTCGGTACGCGAAAACCGAGAAAACTCACTAAACTGAACCGAGCATTCGCTGAATATTCTAAAACGTCAAACACTTCTCTTCGAGTCAATTCCGCGACGGCTATGTCTACCGAAAACCTCGGTTATTTTTGCTGACTCGGTAAGGCCTGAAAAATCGTCATTTAACGCAGACAGACATTCAAGCTCGAACAAAATAGTTCAAATTAGTTGTGTTAAATTTCAAATTTAATTACGTTGGAATCATCTTGCACAGTAGCGCTGCCTAGACAACTTATTGCTAATGTATCCTGTCAAATGACAGTTCAGAAAGAGACCACCACAGTCTCACTGCAGTTCATCTCATAGAATAGGTTTCCTGAATATATGCCTTTCAGTGTGCCGTCAGTTCTACTTCGGCAATCGACTAAACAACTGCCTCTTTTATAAGTAAGATAATCCGAATTACCTTCCACCACAATTCTAGACATTACAATTGCTACATTAAATCTGACAGTTTGACTGACAACCCATTTTTCCCTTACCAATAAAAACAAATCTGCGGCGCCGTCTGTTAGATTATTGCTGCTTGATATCTTGAAGCAAGCCATGTTTTTACACAGGTTAAGGAGATGAAATCGAACGTCTGTCCGCGGTTTAAATGTGTTCATCATAGCATGCTGTGCGTTTGACTGTCATTTTTCGTTTTCAAACTGTCCCGCATTGTAAAAGACGTGATAATTAAAGTTTTGGACACACGTGAAAAGGGTGTAACTATGCGAGAATTGGCAAAGCGCTTTTGAATTCATCACGCGAGTGTAATATCTACTATAACCTAGTTTGGGGAACAGTGCTCTTTGAATGAACTGCCAGGGAAAAGGAGGAAACCCGGATCTTTCATCCCTGAACTGGATCATAAAGTTGTAGTTTTCATTCGGAAGAACAAATCAATGTCGATAAGTGATTTGGCCAAATAAGCGGGAATTAGCGTCGGAATGATTCAACGTATCAAGCTGAAAACCCACAAAACCTACAAGAAGCAGAAAATCACCAAAACAAAGTGCTGAACCGAAGCAACGCACAGCAACACAGGCCCGGAAATTGTATTTGCGAGTTTTGTAGCGACCGGATGCGTGTATTTTGATAGACGACGAGACCTATGTCAAAGAGGAATCGAAAACCCTTCCAGGTCCACAATGTTACACTGCCGTCCTAGGGGAGGATGTAAGCATTGTAGACAGGTCAATTTAAGTGGAGAAGTTTGGTCGAAAAGTGCTGGTATGGCAAGTAATATGTCTAACATTTTTTACACAACCGGAACAATCAATGCGGAAATCTATCGATCTGAGTGTCTGCAAGAGATCTTTTATATCAGAAGCATAGTACCCATCCACCGTTTTGACCGGATTTAGCGTCGGTGCATTACGCCAAAACAACTCTCAATTGGCTGACGGAAAAAGGGTATAGATTTCGTTGAGAAAGACATCAATCCGCCAAATTGCCCCCAACTTCGGCCCATCGAACGCTATTTGGTGATTTTGAAGAGGGTCTTCAAAAAGACTAGTACTAGTACAGAAGTTCGAAAAAAATTGGTTAAGGCGTGATGAAACATTTGTCCGGAACTTGATGAAAAGTGTTCGATAAAAAATTCGCAAATTCGTAAAAGAATAATATGTGGATAACTTATTGTCGATACAGTCCTTAGATAGTATATGTCCTGCCGAAGCGTATGTAGATCACTCATATTGTGATGGTTTTTTTTTCACTCCACATGACCCAATTCGTGCTTGATTATCCTGGTTTGACTTTCGAACATTACCGTGTATTATAAGAAAGTCAGAGGAACGAAGGTAGACGAGTTCTTTCTGGCTGATTCTGAATCAAATTATAACATGATATTTGTCACAGAAACGTGGCTTAACGACCAATTGTACTCATTACAACTATTTCCTTTTCATCATTGAACATCATTTGCATATAACACTTTCGATATTACTGTTAGGGCAATGCACTTTTGGACAAAGTTGTATAATTAGTCAAGAGTTACAATTTCGTCATCCACTATATTCAGAAATTCAGCTTCTGAAACAAGTAATCGGTAAATTTATCCAGATGAGTCGAAATGGCTATTTACATCACTGCTCTTCTCCACACTCATGGGGCATCCTTCAGAGCAATGGTTCATTCCATTACCAGATACATGTTCTTGATAATTGGATGAAGATTCTACTAAGTCTTATGTGGCTTTCGTGTAAATGTATCTGCTTACGGATCGAGGGGTGCGACTCTATCTGAGATCCAGCGAATGTTTTAATCCACTATTTAGAGATGGGCGAATGCTGAGAAGGTAGAAACAAAATTAATGATGAATTTCAGGATTTATTGCAAAACGTTGGAAGTCAATGCAAGGAGATGTAAACAAATGCTAGAGATGGATAATTTTGTTTTCAAAGATTGATTCGCTAGTAGGGAAACTGCCACCATATTAATCTCATTGTTCCTATATTCATCCTACGATGAATCAAACAATTGGGCACTTGAATTGGGCAATGGGGGCAGTTCCCCTGTGTTATTTTTACACATTTAAGATTTAAATTGAGATGTGTCACACCCCCAGTTATGGGTCGAGTTATCCGATTTTGGCTCTGCATACACTAACAAGTTGAATATGATTTTGTCAGTGAGACTTGATCAAGTTGTTCTGATAGGATATCCAATAGGTATTCGTGATCCGATGTATGGACACCCAAAGCGCCGTCTAGCGGCAAAAAAAACTGAACCGACTCTTATTCTCGTTAAAGTTGGAAACTCCGGTTAGAATTGGCGGAATGTTTGATCACCATAATGGTACACCCAACTCGCATCCCGCCAAGGGTTGTTCGGATCAATAAACTACCATTAATCTATTAAAATTATCCTAATGACTCTATTTGACAATAAAGATTTCGCAATACCCCAAATTTAACGAAGTTCTCTAAAACAGTCAGGTGAGGATAATAATGCTGTGTCTTTCTTTTGCCTGTTGGACAGACACACAGATCGCAGTACTGAAACACACACGGCCAATCATTAGCTTCTGTTCCTTAGTGGTTTTCAACCATTGCTGCCCATTGGCTTACATTTTCATTCATTTTACGGACAGAATCACACACTTGCTTCACTTAAAATTACAATATAAAAGGTAAAATGTCTTTTGTTAAACAGTGATTCCTCTTATTATCGCTTAAGCAAATCATACCTATTTACACTGTGAGTGGAGCTCTCTTTGATGGCTCGCCGCAATAAAATAAATTGTTGCATTTATTTTTTAAATTTTAAACACTTTAACAGAATTTAAAACAGCTGTATAATTTCCTATCGATGTGGAACTTGGCATGGTTTGAACTAAATATACAACCTAGCGAACGTAACAACTTACATGCTTGGCACAGGTTGGGTGATAAACAATGTTCACAGCTATTCAGTATTTAGACTTCCTTTAGTGTTTGCATAATTTAATCGTTTATCGGATGACTTATCACGTTCCATTCTCGTTCAAGACTTTCGTTCCTACTACTTCCGGTCGGATGAAAAAGGAAAGGTTACCACGTGGCCGTGATGTTCTAAACATTCTGAAATAACGTAGCTAGTAGGCTGGGACTAAAATTAGAATCACAACTTTCTCGGAAGATCCACGCATCATTCACATCACGTCAAACTGACGAGAAGGGGAAAGTTAACTATACAATACAGGATGGTGATGATGAAGATGCCGTTTCGATTCCACGGCGCCGAATCATAGCTCATGGGCCTCGGTTAATCCTTGAATATCTGTGCGGAAGAGAAAGGGATTGAAATGAGTGTTTATCAGTATTGTAGATTCGCGGAGTTTTCCGTGCTGTCCCATTTTTTCGCAATGTTCTCAAATGTTCGATTACTATCAAAAAATAACTCTCCATACCTCTGTGCAAAAATCAATATTTTAGTCTGTTATAGAATTGATTCGAATATCAACGTAGGTGATTCAAGCCTTTAAAATATTGTAGCGCCAGCACCAAACCGAATAGCACCAGCCAGACAAGTGGCACAATTTTCACTTCCGAAATTCCTGTCACTTTATGGGATGCTTCCAGAGTTCTTCTAGGGTACTTCGAAAGTTAGATGTAGTTCTTGGATGTTTCTTCTGGGGATTTTTTTTTTAATTTCCGTACAGGTTTGGGCCTAAGGGTCTCAGATTGTTACGAAATTTTGTCCACGCGTAGGGTTCATGGATTTATGAACAAAAAACAATATTCAAAAATTCGGGGTTACCAGATTTCCTGGAGAACGCCAATCGAAGTTTTCCGAATTTCCCGAACATCACTAACTTCAAAAATTCATAACTCAAGAACGATTCATTGTAGAACAAATTTATTTTCTCCAAACTATCATGGAATGTTGTCAAAAATTTGGAAAAAATACAACCTTAAAAAAATCCTACAAAATTATCCACAGAGAAGGAAAATTGCTTGGAAAAGCAGGAAAACCCATTTTCTGAGTTTTAATTTTTTTTGGAAAACATATTTTTTTATTTATTAATTTATAAGCTAACATTGGTGAAACTTTGGCGATGGGATTTTTTGTTTGTTTTTGAGTAATGCTCGAAAAACTATGGGCACAAGAAAATATTTTTTTCAAAATTGTTCATGACTCAGAAAATGGTTTTTCCGGCTTTTCCAAGCAATTTTCCTTCACTGTGGAAAATTTTGAAGGAAAACTGGCAGCCCTGAATTTTTTAATATTGTTTTTTGTTCAAATACTTATGAACCCTACGTGTGGAAAAAGTTTCGTAACAATCTGAGACCATTCGGCCCAATTTGTACGATAATAAAAACAAATACCCTTCTCTAGGCCTGAGATGGATTTAGACGAGTTATAAGTATTGATTATTAAATTTTTTAAGCTTTTAGAATTGCTTGCGATGCTTCCAAAATTATTATGGAATGCTTCCAGAGTACTTCACTAATATTTTCAGAGTACTTCAGGAATGCTTTCAGAGTAGTTCATTGATACTCTCAAAGTAGTTCTTGGAAATTTCCAGTATATTTTTGTAATACTCCCAGAGTAGCTCTACCCAGGTAACCAATAAGCAGTTCCAAAGCGTCTTAACGGCAGCCTATTAAGCAATTAAGTCGCTTTAAATGCAACATAAATGCCGCTTTTGGCCCAATATTCGGCTGCTTTACTGCAATCCTTTGATAATGCTTCATTAATGCTATTTTGCTATTCATTAATTCGAAATGCTCATTACAGGCTACAAGCATTTAAATAGCATTTGAAATTCAACTTTACAACAGGTAGCATTTAAGATGCTGATATAATGCTAATATAATGCGTTTCCCGATCCGGTTGCTTCAACCTCTACTCCTGCTAGTCGCCTACTTATCGATGGAACTGGCTTTCTAGGACTGAGCCAGATTAATTCAGTTTCCAACGTCCAATCGAACTTGCTCGACTTGGTGTTTATCTGCAAGAACTCACTGCGCAAATGTACTGTCGTTGAAGCTCCGGAAGCCATTGTGCCATTTGATAACTACCATCCCGCCCTAGATATATCAATTGCATACGAACCTAATCTCCATTTTGATGAACCTGTAAGCACCGATCGACTCAATTTCCGCAAAACTGATTTTCAACTGCTTCGACACTGCTTATCCCGTATTGACTGGAATGTATTGGGTGATCTTGATATTGAATCGGCTGTTGACCGCTTCAACTGTTTGCTGCGTGAGAGTGTTTTGGCAGCTGTACCGAAGTGCCAAACTCCGAGAAAACCTCCGTGGACTAATGCTCTTCTACGCAACATGAAACGAGTGCGCGCTAGGGCTCTTCACGCTTTTTCCATTCGACGATGTGCCTTTACCAAATCGGATCTTAATCGCGCCAGCAATGAATATCGGCGCTATAACAAACTCTGCTACAAGTATTATGTACATCGCACACAAGAAAATCTTCGACGCCATCCGAAGAAATTTTGGTCGTTCGTGAACTCCAAGAGGAAGGAAACTGGACTCCCGTCATGTGTGTTTCTCGATAGAGACGCTGCACGAACTACCGAGGAAAAATGTAGCCTTTTTGCAAGACACTTCTCGAGTGTATTTTCAAGCGATTCACCATCTCAAGCTGATATTGAAAGTGCTGTGCGGGAAGTACCCAGCGATGTGATTAACATGAATGTCTTTGCTGTTGACGTTCAGGTGGTTCTTTCGGCGATACGCAAGACCAAATCGTCCTTTAATCCTGGACCTAGCGTGATTCCTTCTGTTGTGTTGAAAAAATGCTCCGACATTTTAGCTACTCCACTTTCTCTGCTATACAACTTATCACTACAGCAATCAAAATTTCCAATGCAGTGGAAATGCTCTACAATGTTCCCAGTTTTCAAGAAAGGAGATAAAAGTGATATAAGAAATTACCGTGGCATTACTTCACTTGGTGTGGAATCGAAAGTGTTTGAGTCGTTGATCAACGACAAATTGTTTGCTGCCTGCAAGAATTACATCAGCCCCTATCAACACGGCTTCTATCCCGGCCGCTCTGTTGAAACGAATCTTGTCAGCTTTACGTCGTTTTGCATGGAGAACGTATGTAAAAAACTCCAAGTCGACGCTGTTTATACCGATCTCAAATCTGCCTTCGATAAAGTTAACCATGACTTACTGCTTGCAAAACTGGAGAAAATTGGTTGTTCCATTGCTTTCTGCAGCTGGCTTCGATCTTACCTTGTGCAACGTCAAGTATCTGTCAGTATTGGAAAAAATTCATCGGTCTATTTTTCGAACCATTCCGGAGTTCCCCAAGGAAGCACTCTGGGACCATTGCTGTTCTCGCTTTTTATAAACGATGTTTCCCTCATACTGCTAAATGGAGGTTTTCTGTTGTTGTTTGCAGATGACCTTAAAATTTACCTAGTTGTTCGAAGCCTAGTAGACTGCTATGAACTACAGAAACTTCTTGATATCTTCAGTAATTGGTGCGTGCGAAATATGATGGTTCTGAGCATCTCAAAATGCTGTGTAATAAGTTTTGGTCGAACGAATAATGCTATCCAGTTTGATTATACTATTGCTGGATCTCCACTTCAACGGGTTAATCATGTTAAAGACCTCGGAGTTGTATTGGACGAAAAGCTAACCTTTAATCGCCACTTCTCAGGTACCATTGATAAAGCCAATCGCCAGCTTGGGTTCATGTTCAAAATCTCCAATGAGTTTCGTGATCCGCTGTGTTTCAAAGCTCTTTACTGCTCGCTGGTACGCTCTATTCTTGAGTTTGCATCTGCTGTATGGAACCCCTACCAGGCTGTATGGAGTGCGCGGTTTGAAGCTGTCCAACGCAGATTCGTAAGATATGCTTTGCGCCACCTTCCATGGAGTGACCCGTTAAACTTGCCTGCTTACGCCGATCGCTGTCGCCTGCTAGGGCTGGATACTCTGGCTAATCGAAGGAATGTCGCGCAATCTGTATTCGTTGCCAAGCTTCTCTTATCTGAATACGATGTTCCGGAGTTGCTGTCGAGAATCAGACTATATGCTCCTGCCCGAACCCTTCGAACGAGAGCGTTGCTTCACGAGGAAGTACAAGCAACTAATCATGCTGCAAATAGTTCCATTGTCGCCATGATTCGTCGGTTCAACGTAGTATCCGACGAATTTGATTTCAACATGTCCGCCTCAAGATTTCGTCACCGCTTGCTGAACCGTTTTTAACGTTGACTTTTATTAGATTTAAGTATTTCATGTAGACCAAGTCCGATGAATCAAAGACAAATACAAATAATGCTTGGTCGCAGTAATGAAAATACCCGACAAGGAATAAAAAAAAACGCTTGTAACATCTGAAATGCAGATTTAGGGTTGATTTACTGCATATGCTAATGCTTGTTGGTAACCTGGCTAGAATGGTTCTGGAACAGTTTTTTATTGTTTCAAGAATAGCATAGGAATGCTTAAATAATTCTTTACGGATGCTTCCAGAGTTGGTCTGAGACACTACCAGAATTCTTCTAAGATATTTTCAAAGTAGTTCTGGGATGCTCCTGCCTAGAGTACTCATGGAATACTTCCAGAATAATTATTTTATGCATCTAGAACTTATCTAGGATGCTTCTAAATATTCATGGAATGCTTCCAAAGTATTTCAAAGATGCTTCCTTCTTCTTCTTATTTAGCATTTCAAGCTTATTGCTTCCACAGTTGGCTTATTGCTTGCTCTCAACTTAGTGTTCTAAATGCACTTGCACAATTATTAATTGAGAGCTTCCGATGGTACCATGGTTGCATTAGTATGATTGTGTGGCAAGTACAATCATACCCTATGCCCAGGGAGTCGAGAATTTTTCCTTAACTAAAAATTCCTAGACCAGACCGAGAATCGAAACCAGTCACCTCCAGCATGGTGTTGCTTTGTAGCTGCGCCTCTATCGACTGAGCTAAGGAAGGACCCTCCTGATGCTTCCAGATTAGGTGAATACTTCCAGAACATAGGTGCATCCAGAGTAGTTCTGAGATGCTTCTACAGTTGTTCTAGGATGCTTCCAGAGTATTTTGCGGATGGTTTTACAGTAGCTCTGGGATACTTCTGCAACAATTTTGCGATGCTTCTATAATTGTTCTTGGATGCTTCGGAAGTAGTTATGGAATACTTGATGATTGATGATTAAAGATGATTCTAAAGGGTGTTTCGATCAAAATTTGGTCAACTTAAATTTGACGCATTTCATCATGCATTACAAATTTTTGCACACCCCTCATTTTGAAGATGTGTGCGTGTAGCATCATGCCTCTATTTTGATTTTGAGATTAGCACTTCAGTTATGAAAATGTCGTCGAAGGAAGAGAAGCAAAGCATCAAAAATTTGCACGTGTATGGCGAAAATCCAAACTACTCTCACGCCAAGTTGGCGAAATTGTTCAATGTGGCTAAATCAACTGTTACCAACGTATCAAAAGTGTTCGGTGAACGTTTGTCGACAGCCAGGAAAGCTGGATCGGGGGCAAAGCCGGAGGCCACAGCGACGACAAAAAGAGTTGCCCGCTGTTTCGAGCGGAATCCCAACCTCTCCGTCCGAGCTAGACTGTCGACTTACAAGAAAGTGGTGACTCAAAATCGCGACGATAAACAAAACACGTCGGCCAAAGCACGATCTCGAAAGTTGTACACGACGAAGCTGACGATGTTTGATTGCGTGGTACAGGACGATGAAGCTTATGTCAAGGCAGACTTCAAACAGCTTCCTGGACAAGAATTTTATACGGCAACCGGACGGGAAAAGGTGGCAGATATTTTCAAGCACACGAAACTGTCAAAGATCGCGAAGCAATATGGTGTGGCAGGCCATCTGTACCTGTGGCTTGAAGAGCGACGTTTACATTGCGACCGTAACCGTCAACCAGGAAATTTCTCTGAGCAAGTGCCTACAAAAACGTCTACTGCCTTTCCTGAAGCGACACAATTGTTCCGTTCTATTTTGGCCGGATTTGGCATCTTGCCATTACGGAAAAAAGGCCATGGAGTGGTAAGCTGCCAACAACGTTATAGTGGTGTCCAAGGACAAGAACCCTCCCAACATGCCAGAGCTCCACCCAATCGAACAATATTGGGCCATCGTCAAGCGGAACCTTAAGAAGACTCAAAAAGCTGTTGTGAGCGAGAAACAGTTCAAGACAAACTGGCGTTCTGCGGCGAATAAAGTGGACAAGGAGACTGTACTAAATCTTCTGGCAGGTGTTAAACGAAAGACCCGGCAATTTGCATTCGGTAAAAAGGAAGCTTAGCTGAATATTTCTCCTGTATTCTGTATTAACTGAACTTGAAAAAGAAAAAGAATTTGAATTATTAATGAAATTTTGATCGACTCACACACATTACTGTTTGACCAAATTTTGATCGGAACACCCTTTAGATGAATACTGCAAAGCTTCCACGGTAATTTTGTGATGCTTTTGAATTGCTCTGGGATGCTTCCTGAATATTTCTTGGTTTCTTACAGAGTAGTTCTGAGACGGGGCGGGGATGGTTTTCGGTTGCTTTTAGGATTATTCTGAAAAATTTCCTGGGTTGTTCTGGAATGCTTTTAAAAAAAAATGGTTGCTCTCAGAGTATTTTAGGAATACATTCAAAGCAGTCCAACATCGGTAAATGGTTAGCGATGCTTCCAGAGTTGTTCTGCTTCCAAAATACTTCTAGGAAACTATCATAACTATCATACCTTGGACGTTACCGTTGTAGTTCTTGGACGACCCTAGAGTAGTTCCGAGATACTTCCAGAATAATAATGTAATGCTTCTAGAATTGATCCAGGTTACTATCTTAATAGTTAGGAAATCTTGCAGAGTAGTTCTTAATGCTCCCAGAGTTATTCCAGAATTCCCGAGGAAACTTCTCTTGTGGCTTACAATCAGTGAGAAGAAGTTGTCAAATCTGCTCTTCTATTCTTCGGAACTTGCGGTTAACGGGGAAGTACAGCACAAAGTGCTTACCGGAAGTGGCCACATTCAGTAAGATTCACAACCCGACGGACGATGTCGTGTTCTGGCCTGATCTGGCCGTTTTTTCCCCATCCATCCATTGTCTCTTTTTTAATACAAACGTTAGAATGTTAGGCATGTTTCCAGAGTTGTAGTTCTCGGATGGTCCTAGAGTAGTTTTTGGATACTTTCATAATAATTATGCAATACTCCTAGAATTGATCGAGGAAGCTCCCTAAATAACTATGAGATCTATTCTTCTCCCTAATACTTCTGGAATGATGGTTCTGTAATGTTTCCGGGATTATTTTGAAATGCTATCAGAAGTATCTGCAAAACTTCCAGAGTAGTTCCGGGATGATTCCATAGTTGTTCTGGAAGGCTTTTTAGAGAAGCTCCCTGATGGTTCTAGAGTACCTCTGGACGGTTCTCGCAATCATTTGGCGAAGCTCGTAGTATTGTTCTTGGAAGCTTCTAGAGCAGTTCTCGGATGATTGAGAAATTGTTCTGGAATGCTTCCATTATTATTCTGAGATGCTTTTTTGGTATCACTGGGATACTTTCATAGTTGTTCTATAATGCTTCCCGAAAGGGTTTGCGAGACTTTGTGAATATGTATTAAGGGCATCCAGAATAGTTTTGATATACTTCCATTATTTGTTTTTTTTTAGGCTGCTTAAAAATAGTTCTGAAAATATTTCTGGCATACTTCCAGAGTAGTACATAGTACTGCTTCTAGAACTGTTCTGGAATGCTTCCAGGATTGATTCGGAATGCTTTTTGTGTGGATACTTCTAGAGTATTTGTAAAATAATTCCAGAGTATTTTAGGAGCGCTTCAAGAGTAGTTCAGGGATCTTTCGAGAATTATTTAGGGATGTTTCTAGAGTTGTTCTGGGATGCTTTCAGAATTATTTTAGGAAACCTGGTTAGTAAAGCTTGGATGTTTCTGTTGTAGTTCTGGTATGGTCCTTGAGTACTTTTGGGATACCTTCAGAATAATTACGCACTGCTTCTAGAATTGATCAAGAATGCTTTTTTAAATTATTATGAGATGCTTCCTTGAATGCTTTCAGAATAGTTCTGGGATGATGGTTGAATTGCTCTGCGATGCCTCCGGGAATTTGTTTAAATGCTACTAGGATTCTGTGATGCTTCCAAGGTAGATCTGCAATGCTTCCAGAGTAGTTCTGGGATGCTTACAAAATTGATCTGAGATGCTTCCACTTAAGCACCCGGATGATCCTAGAGTAGCTCCGACATTCATTCTACGAAGCTGCTAGGGTTGTTCTTGTAACCTTCTAGAGCAGTTTTTTAATGGTTGTGGAATATTTCTGGAATGCTTCCCGGATTATTCTAAAGTTGTTCTGTAATGCTTCCGGAGAAGGTTGGCGAGACTTCTTGGATATATTAAGGGCTGCCAGCATAGTTTTGATATACTTCCAGAATTTTTTGAGAATGCTTTCAAATATTTCTCAATTGCTTTCGGCATTTTTCTGGGATGCGTTTAGAGAAGTACTAATATATTTCTAGAATTGTCCTGGGATGCTTTCTTAATTATTCTGGTATGCTGCCAGGATTGATCAGGATTTTGGGATGCTTCCAAAGTACTTAAAGAATAATCCCCGAGTATTTTAGGAACCCTTTAGGAGTAGTTCAGGGATGCTTCGAAAATTATTTTGGGATGTTTCCAGAATTGCTATGTGATGCTTTCAGAATTCTTCCAGGATACCTGAGATGGTCCATGAGTGGTTATCGAATACTTCCAGAATAATTATGTAATGCTTCTAGACTTGATCGAGGATGCTTTCTTAATTGTTAGGAAATACTTCATAGGTACGTCGGGAATGCTTTCAAAGTAGTCCTGGGATGATCGTTGAATTGTTCTGCGGTGCTTACGGGAGATATTTTAGCTAGCAGGATTATTCTGAGATGCTCCCAGGATAGTTCCGAGATGCTTCCAAAGTTGATCAGAGATGCTTCCACTGCAGCACCCGGATGATCCTAGAGTAGCTCCGAGCGGCTTCCACATTCATTCTACGAAGCTGCTAGGATTGTTCTTGGAAGCTTCTAGAGCAGTTCCCGGATGATTGTGGAATTTTTCTGGAATGCTTCTCGGATTATTCCAAAATTCTGTAATGCATCCGGAGAATGTTTGCGAGATTTTTTCGATGTATTTAGGGCTGTCAGCATAGTTTTGATATACTTCCAGAATTTTTTGAGAATGCTTTCAAATTTTTCTCAATTGCTTTCGGCATTTTTCTGGGATGCGTTTAGAGAAGTACTAATATATTTCTAGAATTGTCCTGGGATGTTTTCTTAATTATTCTGGTATGCTACCAGGATTGATCAGGAGTGCTTTCTGTGTAATTTTGGGATGCTTCCAGAGTACTTAAAGAATAATCCCCGAGTATTTTAGGAACCCTTTAAGAGTAGTTCAGGGATGCTATGAGAATTATTTAGGGATGTTTCCAGAGTTGCTCTGGGATGCTTTCAGTAGTTTTCGAATACTTCCAGAATGCTTCTAGAATTGATCGAGGATGCTTCCTAAATTGTAATGGGATGCTCCCAGAGTACTTTAGGAATCCTTATTCGTTATGGGATGCTCTATTACTCTTTTTGGAGTTGCTCTGGGATGATTGGTACATTGGTGCTTTGCGGTGCTTCCAGGGTTGTTTTGAAATGCTACCAGGATTATTCTGGGATGTTTCCAGGGTAGGTCTTCAGAGTAGTTCCGGAATAATTCCAGAGTAGCTCTCGGATGCTTCTAAAGTAGTCATCAATAGTTTCACAACGATGTCTTGATGTTTCTAGTATCGATCCCGGAACCTTCCAGAGTAGTTCTGTTATGCGTCCAGAGGAGTTCTGAGATGATTGTAGATTTTTTTCTGAGATTCATTCAAAAGTGTTTTGAAATGTTACCAAGATTATTTTGAGATGCTTCCGGGGTAGCTTTAAAGTATGTATAAAGTGCTTCTTGAATAATTTTGAAATGCTTCCAAGGTTTTTGAAAATGTTTTCGGGAATGCTTCGATTGAATTCCTAGGCAAGTTCAGCTATTTATAAGTAGAAAATGACTATCTGCTTCTAGCAAATCACTCGGTAATATTTAAACTTTAAGTATTCGAAACTGAGTACGAATGCAGCTGTAAATTGGAGGTTCTGCAAATAACTTAAGCTATCCAAGAACTCAATTGGTATCCTTTGGGAAAGCGATTCTGTTTAAGCTGAAGCTAGTTTATTCGGAGCTCCGGACATCGTACTTTTTTCTTACAATAACCTAACAAAAACGTGTCACAAAAGGTGTACAAAAATAAAATTTTAATATTTCCGTAAAATAACTGAGAAATAAACTTGATAAGTTTTGATTTGCGAATCGCTTACGGTTTTATACGGAACATACCAGTTTAATAAACAGTATATGTACATTAATAGATAAAAATGCATTGACGACGAGAAGTCCTATAACGCTGACGGAAGTGCGGCTTTACGTGAAATCGTTCGGTTTCTTTGAATTAATCATTAAGGCGATGCAACGTGAAAGCGTACTTCAATAAACAAAATTGCATTCCTCGAGGTATGCAGCCAGTAATGTAACGTACAGTAAGAACATATACAATAATGAGTGAAATTCACACTCCTAACAAAATCCGGACTTAGTCATTCGCAGGTTCAAACATATGTCGTTTGTTGTGGTGACTCCAATCATAGAGCGAAGAATCTGGAACCGAGAGACTTTCAGAGATTTTGTGAATATGTCCGCCTGTTGATCCATTGTGCTGATGGGTTCAATCTGGATGATTCCTGCTGCTACGTTGTCTCGGACAAAGTGGTGTTTGATGTCGATATGTTGGACACGTTTGGACTCCGGGTTTCGTGCCATCCCAATTCATCCACTGGTCCATTAGCTTTGCAATTGAGGTCCTCAAGAACTCCGTTCAAGAATATTGCTTCCGAAACTGTCGCGCTCAAAGCGACATATTTCGCCTCGCTGGAAGATGTCGAGACCGTGGTTTATTTTCGGCTTGCCCAAGAAACGGTTGAACCGAACACCTTAAACAGAAAGCCAGTAACATACTTTCTGTCCGATTCCCAGTCAGTATCCACGTAGCCTACAAGTGGTTTGGATCCTTCTTCTCGCGCAGACACCAGACTCATGCTGCTGATAGCCTTCAAGTAACGGACTGTTCATTTCAGAGTCTTCCAGTGGTTCTCTGTAGGGCATTGCTGGAAACGACCCAAGTAGCTTACCGAAAAACACAGATCCGGCCGCACACAAAGCATCTGGTACATCACGCTTCCTAATAGTTCCCTGTATGGCTCAGCAGTCCGTAAACCTTCTAGATCCAGGTGGAGCCCTTCTCCATGGTCCAACTTTGCCAGAATTTTGAGTGCATTTTCTTCCTGTGACAGCTTTAGCTTTCCAGCATCCTGATGGTAATCAAACTTCATGCTCAGAAAATGTTTCACGTTTCCACATTCTGACATCTCAAACTCTGCAGATAGGCGTTGTTTCAGCTGTTTGATCGTGGACATTTTTCTGCCGACAATTAGAACGTCATCCACATAGATCACCAGGAAAATCTCATCGCCTTTGGTAGTTGACGTATACAGGCAGTAGTCGCGTCTTGATCGTGTGAATCCCAGCTTTAGTAAAACTGAATTCAGCCTCTCGTTCCAGCAACGTGGCGATTGCTTTAGCCCATATATCGACTTCTGCAATTTGCAAACGGTATTGAGACCAGCCTGCACACCTTCGGGAACTTCAATGTACAGGTCCTCCTTCAGGTCATCATGAAGAAAAGACGTCTTCACGTCCATTTGGTGTAGATGAAAGCCATAACGAACACCAACAGCGAGCACCACACGAACAGTGGCTAGCCGCGCCACTGGATCCCAGGTCGCTGCAGGAATCCCTTCGCCACAAGTCGTGCCTTATAGCGAACTGCTTGTCCATTTTCGTCTTCCTTAAGCCGGAATACCCATTTGATCTTCAAAGGTTTGACTTTATCGGGTCGCTTCGTGAACTTCCACACGTTGTTGGATTCCATCGATCGTAGTTCGTCTTGAACCGCCATCATCCAGCCATCGGAATTGTTACAGGCTGCTATATAGCCATAACTGCCTGGCATATCTGGGGACAGAGGGTCGACAGCAGTTGCTTCGAATCCGGTTATATAGTTGAGCAACTTACCCGGAAATCTGCGCTCCCGTTGCTGCGCCTCGTGGTCAGATCGCCTGGTAGGCCGAAATCTTCGCCACGTTCAAGTTGCGAAGGGAGCGCTGTGGGCTCATCTGCCTCTTCGATTTCAGTGTTTTCTTCTGGCTCGGATACCATGATCTCTTCAACCGTCTCATCTGGTGCAACAATCTGCGCGATTTTGTCGGCATCTTCCCCTTCTTGCTCGTATATTACAGGAACAACGAATTTTAGCATATGGGAAGCAACCTTCGTTAAATTTGATGTCACAGGCAATCACAATCTTGCGCGCTTGCGAACAAGCGTTCCACAGCCTATATCCGTTGGGAGCATACCCTACCATTACCATTTCTTCACTTTTGGCATCAAGTTTCTTTCGATATCAGTTGGGTATCCAGACGTATGCTTGACAACCAAAAACTCGCAGTTTGTCCAGTTTGTCCAGTTTGTTTCCTGTCCATCTCTCGGCTGAGGTTAGGTCCTTCGGCAGGGCAGAGGTGGGGCTTCGATTCATGAGGAAAACGCCAGTCAGTGCTGCTTCTCCCAACATGGACTTCGGTAGCTTCGAGTCAATCAACATCGTCCGAACCTTTTCAACAAGAGTGCGGTTAAACCTCTCCGCAACTCCATTTTCCTGGGGGGAATACGCGGTTGTCTATCTGTATCCCTTTCGCCTTGAAGAATCGATGTTGGTTTCCCGAACAATATTCCGGCCTTGGTCAACCGTTAGCTTGGAAATACGTACGCCCGTCTCAGCAGTTGCCATGGCCTCAAATTCTTGAAACTTCGAGGATACCTCCGACATCCGTTTCAACAGAAACACCTTCGCAAAATGAGAATGGTCATCGATGAAGGATACAAAGTAACGGTAGCCATCCCAGGTACGTGGCTCGATCGGTCAGCATTTGTCCGAATGGATACGCTCCAACATGCGAGTGGCTCTTTCTCGTGTGCCGTTGAATGACCCCCGGCATTGTTTTCTCTGGATGCAAGCATTGCAGAAACCGAGTTTGCTAACATTTACCTTCATTCCATGTACTAGCTGCTCACGGACCATTGTCTTCATGCCGTTCTCACTAAGGTGGCCAAGTCTACGATGCCACAAATTAGTCATATCTGAACTGCACAGATTTGCTTCTCGTTGATCGACCTGCACTTCCAGTTCATAAAGGTTGCCTCGCAGGGAAGCGATGGCAATAACAGCTCCATCTCTCTTTAGTGTTGCCATTTTGCTTCCAAATGTAACTTCAAAGCCTGCCTTTGTCACCTTCTTGACCAAAATGAGGTTGTCCCTCAGATCAGGAACAAATAGCACGCCCTCGGTCTGCATTAGCACTCCTCGGTTGCTGATTCCAGTGACAACTCCCATTTGATTTGCCGTCAACGATTGCCCATCCTTTGCGACATTGATTAGTACCGGCTGCTTCAATTCGCTAAGGGGTTGCAACGCACGGAATCAAGCTTGAAGATGATCCGTCCGACACTGTCCCGCTTAGTACCACTGCAGTCAGCCATGAACACTACAGCTTTGGCATCGGTTGCTAAGTTGGCGTTACCTTTGTTTCTTCTGCGATCCTTCTTCATATGGCCTCACTTTCCGCAAACGTGGCACTTCCCGTTGAACTTATTGTTGGCCTTCTTCTGCTTTTCTCCGGAGAATGCAGCCGGCCGTTCCTCTGTGTTCTGGGACCGCTCGTTCCGCTTGGACTCCTCGTCGATCAATCGCGTCTTCATTACTTCATAGGTAAGATCTTTCTCCGGCAGGTTTTCGAGGGCCGTCACCAAAGGGTCGTACAATTCCGGTAACGTGAGACTGAGTGACGAGCAAACATCACTCTCCTCCAGCTTCGAACCAGCCATTCGAAGCTGCTGAATCAGGTCTTCGAACTCCAAAAGGTGCAGTCTTGCGATTTGCTTCCGGAGCGTTTGACGTCCCGTCGACTTCTTGGCGAAAGTGTCCTCCAGACTCTTCCACATCTCTCTCGCGGTGTCCTTGTCACGGATGCACCCGAGATATTCGTCCGCAATGAAACTCACTAGGAGAGACTTGGCCTTCCGATCCGATTCTTGATATTTCGCTGCTTCAGCCGCTGCCGCTGGGGGCTGCTCGGAAAGCACATTCCAAACTTTTGAGGCTTGCAGGAACATCTTCACTCGGAATTGCCAGGTATCATATCCGGTGCCAGCAAATTGCGGGATTCCTTGAACCGCAGCTTCTCTTCGTGTGTCGCCCATAACCTGTTGTGGTCCGAGAATTAAAACGTTCGACGGGAACTAACAAGCGGTTGCTGACAGGCATACTTGAATCAGCGATTGCTTCGTTTGTCAATATATTGATTCAAGTATGCCTGACAGCAACCGCTGGTCTCATAAAGAACTCCATAATTTAATCATTCCTAATCAAGCTCTCGTCAAAGATAGACGTATTTAAAAAACTTTAATAAACGTTATAAGTTCTTGTTAGATAACGTCGAGCGTTTTAATTCCAGGACCACTACATCATTATTAAAAAAAAAGCATGAGTTCTTTCGGTCGAAGTGAAATTTTAATCGAAATAATTAAAATGAATTCACTGTTTTCCGATTCATCAAAGAAGAACAGTGAATTCATTTTCGTGAAGAGTATTTCGATTGTAAACGAAAAAACGTCTTTTGAGTTCTTGAGAAATGATAACGACTGTATGCACTGTGAGTGTAATTTAAACATGATTGATATAACGTTAAAGTTGCAAAAGAGTATGTTTCGGTTTTATTAAAAGTGCATGGAAAATGTTTACTTTTCCATCGCCGTGAGGATGCATTTAAAAATGGCATACGTTTATACTAAAAATAGACCACTGGTGAAGTTGCTCTAACCGTTGATTCACTGTAGACTACTGAGAAGTAGAAACTTCTTTGTATGAATTTAATCTTCAATATATTTGAAATGGACAATGTGATTAACAAAAGTAAATTTTAGATGCAAAGCAACACTTTGAGAACATTTGCGATAAATAGGGACAATATAGCACAGACAAACAGACATAACACTCATAAGTAAAACACCGAACACTCATATGATGGTCAATTTAATTGTTTGTTAGTTGGGAGTTTTTTGGCTCGTGTTTGACGTTAATACACTATTGCAATATGTTCAGTTTATTGCCCATAAAAATTTGCCCAACAGATGATGGAGGTGTTTTCACAACGATATTTTACAATGAGAAATGTTTAATGTGTTTTGCCTGTTTGTCTGTTAACGTAGTAAGCATGCATTAAAACTCAAACCTAGGATACATTTACAGAAAGACCTTGGTTTGACAAAGAGGCGAAACTTCAAAATTGGCACAATTGACGATCTGTCATTCCAGTTGTTCTAATCGAGAAAGTGATCAGTCATAGTGATGAAGTTTCACCACTTCTGTAATCCAGGTTTTTTTTTAGATTTGCCTTATGATATATCGTTATTATATAGACATTAAGAGTCTTTCAAGCAATTGGTTAAAGTGGGATGGATGGAAAAATAACACCTATTGTTAAAACAATTCATTACTTTGGTTGCCCAGAGGTTATTGCAAAGCAGAAAATAGCACACCAGTAGTAGCATTATTACCCTAAATACCTTGTACAACGCTCCAAAACCACCAGTGGGTGACCTGCTTGAATCCTCTCCTTGTGTTTAGTGTATTGAAACGCGTGAATTATATGTGCTTTTCCGGTGATTGGGAAGTTAATTTTTTGTTCGAGTGTTGGTGTCAATATGACAGTTATTTGGTTTTACAAACTTGAGATACCGAAGGGTTAAAGTTTTGAGAAAAGGCATCAATATCCCCTATTGATAGGACGCCTCTTGTTTCGTCACATTTTCAAAAGCTGTTAGTATTACTGCGGTTTGTTGGTTGTGTTTATGTTACTGCTGCTGTTGCTGCTATCGTTGCTACTGTGAATGGTGGAGGTGCTATTCTTATCGTTTGTAAACCTAATGTGATCTAGTTCGATATCGGAACAGTTGTCCGAGTAGGACAGTGCCGAATCCATTGAGGTTATGGTATTATTTACTTTTTTATCACTAAAGGTGTCACCCTTCGGCAGTAGGGGTTCCTCCGGAGATGAGTTGTTATTTTCTGCTTCTGAAATAGTAGTAAGAAAAACGGAATTTGTTCTATGAATCCTAACTTTTCATGTTGCTGGGTGTGCTTCATATCCTAATTGGTCACAGTGAAGTCCCCTACGGTTTATGTCCAATTACAATCTATGTCAAACTTACCTATGTAGAATGTTTAACTTAGCTATGCTGAATGAGAAGAAAGATTCTTAAGTAGTTATTTACTCATTACTATTATGAATTACAAACAGGGCAACTCCCATGATTGAAACTGCAAATCTCTATGTCATTACAGTTATCTGTCCGTCAGTCACCTCATTTTCGTCTTCGGATAGCAAATTATCTCAGTCCTTAAATTCCGTTCGGTCAATGAATAGTCTCTTGTTTATTCTCATCCAGGGTAAAAAAAAGGCACCAAAATCTAGCCAATGTAAAACGTAACCTTCGGATGGGGCTTACCTTTCTTCGCCTTTTCTGCCGCCTCCTCTTCCTGTTTCTGCTTCACCGATTCCGGTGTGAGCGTTCCGCTGTTTACGTTCTCGATCGCTTGCCGCAACTGCAATATGGAAACCATATGGTTATGTTTGCCGTCAGAAATTACCCGGGAGATCTTACCTCCTTCAGTGCCACCACTCCGACCAACTTTCCAACGTTCGTCACATACGCATGATTGATGCCGACCATCGAGAAGAGCGAGTGAACCTTCAGAATGGATGTACGTTCCACCAGCTGGAATGGCGCAGGGTCAATGTGTAGATTTTCCACGTCAATAGGCTTTGCCATTTCCTCCAGTTCCCATGTTTTTTGGTCTTCTGCCGACATGTCGATGACGCGTTCCCTCGGCAGTTGAACCTTCTTCGATATGCCGGGTGTAAGTGGTATTTCAGTTCCGGCGATGCTTGGTGTACCGATGGAGCCGACCTCAGGATCGGGGGTAACATCCTGCAGGGTGGCTGACTTGCGGAAGATGATATCGAACGCAGACCGAATGCGATTTTCAGTACCTCCGGTGATAGTCGTATACGGCGTGTGTGTGGGACTGTGTGGTGAAAGTGGAGTGAAGCCTTTCAGTGTGAATGAGTTTGTCTTCTTGAGGATGGATTTCTTCGGCTGCGTTCCGAACACGGGACTGAATCCAGAAGATGTTTCCTTCTTCGCCTGAGGGGGCAGCATTTCATTGTTAGCTCGTTCACGGAGCTTGAGAATGTCCGGCGCAGGGCTGACTTCGAACCTCGAAGGACGACGAGTTTTTTGGAGTTCTTCAGCTTCCCGTCTGAGTCGTTCCTGTTCCTCACGAGCCTTCTCTTCGGCTTCTTTCATCCATTTGGCTGCTACCTCCAAACGTTTCTCACGACCAATGTGTTTATCGATCATTTTGATCAACTCGTATCGTTGGACGCTACCAAGAAGAACAGGACTTTCAGGACTATCTACAATAGGTAAGCTTCGCAAGCCTTTATTTGCTTTCAGAATATCCTTCAGTTTTTGGTAAGAGATTCCTTTCCAAATGTAACGGACATCGCGAACCATGAAGTCCTCCACGTAGATGTTGTACATACCCGAACCACTGGGCAACAAATCCGGCAGATAGGGTAGCTTCTTAATCAGAATAATGCTATCGTACATGGACGGTTGGAGCAGTGCTGCCACTGCATTAGAAACCAGCGAAGCGATCATCACCGGAACGATGTGAGTTATTTGACCGGTCATTTCGAATACAATCACCCCCACTGACACTGTATGCGTGACGGCCCCGGAAAAGGCCGCTGCCCCGACGACGGAGTATCCTCCCGGAATTATAGGAGAAAGTTTACCACCGTAACGAACTCCGTATGGGAACCACAGATGCATTGCTTCGCCGATGAGCCGTCCGAAGGCCGCACCAATTTTGAACACAGGAATAAAAATACCAGATGGAACCGGAATGGTCGAAGCAACGATGGACAAGAAGAACTGAACAAGAAAATAAAATTAACATTGCAAATTTTCAGATGTTTATATAGTTGATAGAACTCACCGTAAATAACAGATACACGATGAGATTAACGAAGACGTCGGTGTAGGCCGTACGCCAGTTGGACACGATGGCAGCCTGCTCGACGGTGAGATCGTGCTTGCTCCAGGTGAAGTTGGAGAAGAGCTGGTGGACCTGCTCGTGGGTGCTCAATTCGCCGGCAATAAACTGACCGAAGCCCAGGGGGAATGAAAGGGTGGCCACTATCAGTGACACGATACCGGGGTACAGGAAACGGCTGAAAATATCAGACAGAAAGGTGAGTTTGCTATAGATATTGGAACAACATGAGGATATTAGACTTACTTCTTTTGTAAAAATTTGTTCATTCTCTTGCTCGACCGCATAAATAGTACGTACTTCCTGTGTACCCACACGTACAGGGCACCGCCAAGACCACTGACGAGTCTGTTATGAAGCAAAGAACGGGAATAGTATTAAAGCGTTGACAAAAGGAAAGAAAATCTGTTTTACACGTCTTATGTACAGTGGCGGACAATACAATAAGACCAAAGGCGGATTTTCATACAAAATGGTCATGTTTGGGGGCTTGTCTTTTATTTTCCCGTGAACCAATTGGGCGGGGGTTTCGACTGTAGTCTAGAACTAACATATTATTAAAATATTTAATTTCATTTAAATTATTTATGGAAATCAAAAGGTGGTCTTATTATTTTGTCATAATTGGTGTCTGTAACTTCTAAATTGGTGAATGAAAAATAATGAATTCGTTACAGATGAAAATGCAGGTTATTTCTGAGCTATTTTTCCTAGGCTGAATTTTTTTATTTGAAAATAACCCAGTATACTTCAATCAGTAGACGATTGAGATGAAATCATCATTATTAAAATGAGTGTTGCTAGAATACAAAAATGTCCACAATTATGACCGATTTACAACCCTCATTCTCATTTTCGATGGCGAAAATCTCAGAGCTAATAAACATTTTGTGCAGGAGCAGCAAACATTGATTGATTTGTCTTGTAGCTAATACTCGCAGAGCAGGAAAAGCCGTATTTATTTATAACGATCTTGACGGTATAGACTAACAGCGCTGGGTGAAAAAATCATATTTATACCCTCCCAGGTTGTTTATACGTTACCATGGTACCCATGCTTATATACTAAGAACTTCTGCAACGAGTTTGTTATTTACTCGTTGCCATGGTATCTCGGACGACGTCGATTGTGCTATCGGTCTATACCGAGCTACTTTGTTTTTCACCCCCTCTCAATCCGACATTTCTAAATTTGATGTAAGCAGTTTGAACCGAGTGGCTTCCAGGGGTTTTGGAAACAAGTCGGCAAGTTGATCACGGGTACCAATCGGCTCGATGCGCACCGTACCGCTCTCAACCAGATCCCGGATGAAGTGATGCTTCACGTCAATGTGTTTGGTCCTTTTACTTTCCAGGTTTTGGCCATACCAACGCATCCTCGGTTGTCCTCGTAAATCGTCACAGGGTTGGCAGCTACATGGAGGTCTTCCAGAACCCCGCTGATCCACGCGGCCTCTGCTGTTGTACTCAGCTTCGCTTGACGACAACGAAACCGTCGATTGCTTCTTGCTGCTCCAGGATCGGTATATCTATAGACTTTGAAAATGAAGCCGCTCACGGATTTTCAGTCCAGAAGGCCGGCCGCCCAATCGGCATCAGCGTAACCGACGAGCACTTCTGCTTCGCTATTGCTCCGGTATTCGAGATTCATTGTTTTTGTCCCACTCAGGTATCGCACCACTTGCTTCAGTGCAGTCCAGTGCACGGTTGAAGAGCTCTGCTGGAACCGGCCGAGATAACCGGCAGGATAACATACATCTGGCCTGACGCAGAGCATGATGTACATCAGGCTTCCCAGCAATTCCCGATATGGTTCTTCAGCGGTAGGCCCATCTCGTGGAAGTTGTAGGCCTTTTTCCGTTGGAGTCCTTGTCGGATTGCACTCGCTCATGCCGAAACAATTCAGCACCTTCACGATGCTGGTCTCCTGCGATAGCCTCATGGATCCCCCACTGTGGTTGTAGTCGATCCGCATTCCGAGAAAATGTCGTAGTTCACCACAATCGGCCATTGCGAACACGGAGGACAGTTTCTTCTTTAGCTGTTTGATGGTTTTCAAGTTTCTTCCCGCAATCAGAAGATCATCGACGTATAAAATGATATACAGCTCGTCACCATCGCGGTACCTGACGTACAGGCAGTAGTCTCGCTTCGACCGAACAAAGCCCATCTTCTCGATCTCACTGGTGAACTTCTGGTTCCAACACCGTGGCGATTGCTTTAGTCCGTAAAGCGACTTTCGCAGCATGCAAGCA
This sequence comes from Aedes koreicus, assembly GCA_024533555.2. Taxonomy (NCBI): domain Eukaryota; kingdom Metazoa; phylum Arthropoda; class Insecta; order Diptera; family Culicidae; genus Aedes; species Aedes koreicus. The sequence continues at coordinate 361,089 of JAHHFK020000699.1, forward strand.
ATCCCCGTCTGGAGCACAGATGTAAATAGTTTCCTTCAGCTCGCCGTGCAGGAATGCTGTCTTCACATCCACCTGATGAAAGAAGAAACCTTCGTGGACGCCTACCGCAAGGATGATCATAAATCATAAATCATAAATCATAAATTATAGTCGCAAGCTGGGCCAATGGAGCATACGTTTCTTCGTAGTCCAGTCCCGGTTTCTGGAGGACTCGCCATGCGCTTCCCGTCTTTCTATTTGTGAAGGGAGCGCAACGGTTGTAGATCCAGTTGGCTCGTCTTGTTCTGGATCCTCGTAGATGTCTTCACTTTTGTCCGAATCCTCTTCTTCGTTGGTATGCTTATCCGCTTCAGGAACTTGTGGTTTAGCTTCCCCCTCTTGTTCGTACGACAGTAACACCAATAACTGTTTCTCCTCATTTCTAGGCACAGATGCGTACGGAAAAAACATCTCATCGAAACGAACGTCACGAGCAATAAAGGGCGATACGGTCAAAATTTGGTCAATATCAACTTGACGTATTTCTTTCAATTTTGCATTTAAAAAACCTGAACACCCCTCATTTTGAAGGTGTGTGTGTGTAGAATGTTGCTCCTATTTTGATTTTGGAATTCACTCTTCAGTTGTCAAAATGCCGTCCAAGCAAGAAGAGCAGCGTATCAAAATTTTGCTCACGCATCGCGAAAATCCGAGCTACTCGCACGCAAAGTTGGCAAAATCGCTAAAAGTTGCCAAATCAACCGTTACAAATGTAATTAAAGTGTTTGGGGAACGTTTGTCGACAGCCAGGAAGTCTGGATCGGGGGGAAATCGAAAACCGGAAGCCGCTGAGACGACAAAGAGAGTTGCCGGTAGTTTCAAGCGAAACCCTAACCTATCTCTCCGAGATGCCGCAAATAAGCTGGGTGTATCGTCTACAACCCTGCATCGAGCCGGACTATCGACTTACAAGAAGGTAGTGACTCCAAATCGCGATGATAAACAAAATAAAACGGCCAAAGCGCGATCCCGGAGGCTGTACACGACGATGCTGACGAAGTTTGACTGCGTGGTAATGGACGACGAAACCTACGTCAAAGCCAACTACAAGCAGCTTCCGGGACAGGAGTTTTATACGGCAAAAGGAAGGGGAAAGGTAGCAGATATTTTCAAGCACACGAAACTGTCAAAGTTCGCAAAGAAATATCTGGTTTGGCAAGCCATCTGTACCTGTGGCTTGAAAAGCAGCATTTTCATAGCTTCCGGGACTGTCAACCAAGAAATTTACGTGAAAGAGTGTTTGAATAAACGTCTGCTGCCTTTCCTGAAGAAACACGGTTGTTCCGTACTGTTTTGGCCGGATTTGGCATCTTGCCATTACGGTAAAAAGGCCATGGAGTGGTACGCCGCCAACAACGTGCAGGTGGTTCCCAAGGACAAGAACCCTCCCAACACGCCAGAGCTCCGCCCAATTGAGAAATACTGGGCTATTGTCAAGCGGAACCTAAAGAAGACCAAAAAAACGAGCAGCAGTTCAAGGCAAACTGGCTTTCTGCGGCGAAGAAGGTGGACAAGGTGGCTGTACACAATCTGATGGCAGGGGTCAAGTAACTGAATATTTTTCCTGAATTTTATACTAATTGAACTTGAAAAAGAAATTTAATTTGATTTTTTAAATAAACGATTTCACCGATTTACACGCGTTTTCCCTTGACCAAATTTTGACCGTATCACCCTTTAGCCACCTTCATGCTTTTCTTATTCCAGAGTCGGTACCCATTATTGGAGGCATAGCCAATCATGATGAGTTTCTGGCTTTTGTTGTCCAATTTCTTGCAGAGTTGCGCACGAATCCACGCATATGCCTTGCAGCCAAAAAAACCGTAGCTTTGCTAGATCCGGCTTGGATCCACTTCAGCATTCGGCCGGTGTACTACCTTTCAACACCGCTGCTGACGGACTGCGGTTTATCAAGTACACTGCTGTAAGAGCTGCTTCGTTCCACATTGATTTTGGCATCGATGAATCAATCAGCATGGTCCTCTCTTTTTCTACGAGCGTTCTGTTGAATCGCTCAGGCACGCCGTTCTGCTGAGGCGTGTAGGCGCGGGGGCTTCAACCTGGATACCCTTTGCCCTGTAGAAATTTTTCTGCGTTGTCGAGCAATATTCTCTGCCTTGGTCCACAGTCAGCTTCGAGATCCGCATACCAAACTGAGCAGTCACCAGCGCTTGGTATTCCCGAAACTTCTCGAAGACCTCCGACTTCCGCTTCATGAGGTAAATCATGGCGAAATGAGTTTTATCGTCGATGAACGACACGAAATACCTGGATCCATCCCAGGCCGGTGGATCGATTGGGCCGTATACATCGGAATGCACCCGCTCGAGGGGTCGCTTCGCTCTTTCACGTGTTCCGTCGAAAGGATCCCGACACTGATTGCCCTGGGCACAGGCATCGCAGAATCGAATCGGTCCAGGCTTGCCACAGGCGACGATGCCAAAGTTCATTTTGATCTACCTGACAAACGTTTGCAATCGATTCATTCACCTTGATGCTAAGCTCGTAGAGATTTCCCTTCATCGATGCCGTCGCAATAAAAACACCGTCCTTCTTCAAAATCGCCTTGTTTTGCAGAAACAGCACCTCCACACCGGTAGCCGCTAATTTTTTTTACCGACAGAAGATTGTCACGGAGATCGGGCACGTACAATACTTTCCGCACATTCAGAAGCACGCCATGGTTACTGTATCCATTAATCACGCCTTCTTCTTTTGCCACCAGATTTTGCCCGTCCTTAGCAACGTTGATCACCACCGGCGTCCCCAAGTATTCGACCGAGTCGAAAAACGTCCTGACGTTCACCAAATGGTCGGTCGCTCCGGAATCAAGTTTGAACTGGATAGTATTGCCGGCTGACTTTGTCACACCATCATGATTCACCATGAAGCTAACCGCATTTCATCCTGCAGCAGCATGGACTTCTTTCTGCTTGCAGTCCTTCTTCATGTGGCCCACTTTGCCGCATTTGTAGAATTTGCCTTTGAATTTGTCGCCACGCTTGTTCTGCTGGTTGCCTGCAAACGCCGCTGGTTTTTCTTCCGTTGATTCACCCGTTCGATCAGCACGTTTCTGCTCTTCCGCCAGGAGCCTTTGCTTGACGACATCCAAGGTGAGATCCTCCTCCTTGATGTTTTCGAGTGTCGTAACCAACGGACCGTACGAGTCCGGCAAGCTCAGGAAAAGCTGGGACACGAGATCACCATGAGCAAGCTCTGCGCCTGCCGTTTTAGTTGCCTCACCAAATCATCGAATGCCAGTATATGAGACCCCATCGAAACTCCATCTTTCATTCGCAGACGTCCTAATTGCTTCCTCAGGAGCGTTTGACTGGCCACCGACTTCTTCGCAAATACTTCACAGAGGCTGGTCCACATTTTCTTCGCGCTGCGCTTGTCCCGGACGACTTCCAGAACTTCATCAGCCAGGAAACTAACGATGAGACTCTTTGCCTTCCGGTCTGCTTCTAAAAACGTCTTCTTCGCCGCTTCCGCTTCCGGAACGTCGTTCGTCAACACCTGTAATACGGCCGCTGCATCCAGGAACATCTTGACGCGAAAACTCCAGTTCTCGAAACCCAGTCCGCCGGGATACTGGGGAATTTCTTGCGCAGTTTCCTTCGGGGTGCCCATAACCTCTTGTAGGTCAGTAAATGGGTGTTTCCGACGAAATTGAGAGATCTGCAGTTCCACGTACCGATTTTCCAATCGTTGGTCCTGATTCGTCGCTGTGGTCTTCACCGATTGTTCTGATCCGTCTTCTTCTGTTGACGTTCCTGAGCTCGCTTGATCTCCTGCTTGCATGGAAGGTCTGACGCTAACTTCCTTGCTTTCTGGAGGGACATAGTGAACAGTTGAATTAAGAACCCCACGGTGGCACATGAACGGGGATTCAGTCGCTGTTTTGAACCACTTCTTACATGGAGAACAGCCGCTCGAGTGTTGAACTGTCATTTCCTTCAAATACAGTGATAAACAGCTTGGTTTAAGCGCCACTGCCCGTTGTTTGCATGATTCTTACGGAGGCATTGGTAGAAAAGTAGTGTCAATATATTTTTAATGCAAAAGTTCAAATTAATGATAAGAGCGGTATTCAAAACTGAAAGTGATACTTGATTTTTTTTTATAAAAATTTGGATTCAAATAATAAGTAGCATAGTTCAGAAGTACTTGCTCTTTTTTTATGTTCTCATTCAAATAAATACTAACTATTGGTATTCCATTAATCAGAATCTAGAAAAATCATATGTTTGACTTAAGTTTACGTCACGTCATGTAAAAATACGTACTTAACTTTTGTTCCATGTAAATTTACGAAAGGACGTGAATTTAAATCTTAAAGCTCGATTCAAAGTAAATCTGGACGCACGGCTTAAAACACCACCGCGTCCCTGGAGGTTGGAATAAAAAATTTTTGACAAAGAAATTGGCGAGAAGTTTTTCTCGATTGATAGACGCATCTCGAAATTACGGATCATGGAACTTGAGAAAAAAAATTAATTGTGCACAAACATCTAGAGAATCCTTCGTGGTCTGCCTCAAAAATAGCAAAAGTGATAAAATTCCCAAAGTCAACCAAACGTTACAAGGATACTCTGAGTGTGGATAGAGCACAGCGCATCTATCATAAAAGTGGCACTAGGGACAAAGAGCTGAGGAGAAAGGTGTTGAGGTACGTAAAAGGCAACCCAGGTGTCTCCATACATGATTTGGAAAAGAAATACGATTCCAACTTTTCCACAGTGCGTAACATCCTTTCAAGAGAAGGATATAAGTCTTTTTGTGCCAGTAAACATCCGAGTCGCTCCCTGATACAAAATTATATACTATACGAACGAGTTTTGACGAAATTTGATGGCTGTATTTTAATGGATGACGAAACATATGTCAAAATGGATTATAAACAAATCCCTGGACGAAAATTTTACCTGGCAACTGGTCGTGGGGATGTCCCTTCCAGCTATAAATTTGTTTTTGCTGATAAGTTTCCTCGGAAACTAATGATTTGGCAAGGAATCTGCAGTTGTGGCCTTAAAACCAAGGTTTTCATCACATATCACACAATGACGACGAAGGTTTACATTAAAGAGTGCCTGAAAAAGCGGAATTTACCCTTCATTCGGCAACACAAGACCAACGTTATGTTTTGGCCGGATCTAGCCAGCTACCACTACCATAGACTAACTCTAAGACCAGTAGGTCCCGAACAAATACGATTTTTTTCTTGGCTCAGTCAGTACTAGCACATCGGTCCCAAGCTTAATAATACGCCCCTAATAATGAACTTACACGAACACACTCTCAAATATTCTGTCAAAATAACACAGCAAATCAAAACAAAGGCGCAAATATGTGTAGTTAGGTGCTGGCTTCAAGGTGCACTTCGGACCAAGGGGTTCTACAACAGTGAACCAATTTCAGATCGCTAGTGGCATATTTATTGTTGCCACTACTCTAAGGAGGTACTAGAATGGTATGCTGCAGACAATGGTAATTTCGTCGCCAAAGAGATTAATCCTCCGAATTGCCCTGAGTTCAGACCGATCGAAAAATATTGAGCAATTGTCAACCGAAAACTTTGAGGATGCGGTAAAGAAGTGACAAATGCACAATAAATGCGTTTAAAGTGGAATAAGTTCGCGGGTACAGTGTCACCAGCGACTGTGCAGATCATGATGGCATCGATCACAAGTAAAGTGCGACAGTTCGTTCGACTTTTTATGTATCGTTTGAAAGCTGAATAAATACCTTTTTGTTTGACGTTCTGATCAACCGTGTATGTTGTTTATTTCTTGAGTTATGATCACTTGAATGCGTCCAAATTTACTTTGAATCGGGCTATATTAACCGCTTGGGTAGATTTTCAAAGAATATAGCAAAAATTTCGGATATTTTCAAAGAATATAGCAAATTTTAATATTACTAATCTGTTGCGCTAATCTAATACGAACAGTGTAAGAGAAACGCACCAGTATTGGCCATGTTCCTATGTAAGTCATGTTTTGACGATATTTCATATTTCTTAAAGTTTGGAGATTCTAAGATGAGCAAAAACAGTTGATTCGAATCCCATTCATGGAAGTTAACATACATTTCTCTCGCGAGATGCACGAAGGTTGTTATAGAAACAATAATAGGAAATAGGAACCAATGGCCAAAACTGGCTCACTGACCCTATCAAATAAATATAAAATTTCCAACACTTGTGTGTTATTTGCAACCCCCCCACACACAACATGACAGATTAACTTAGTTTCGTGTAACCACTTTCAAATCATGGATATCGCCCCGTAACGTAAACATTGGGGTCGTCCCTGGCACATGCACCGATTTTTCTATTTGGAGCAGCATGTGTTTGTTGCGTCATGAGTGGTTGCAAACAACAAGCAAGCGTACCATATCAAAAGAGTCTATTTTTATATTCACGGTATAACTTCAGTTATAAGTAATTTTAATATTTAAAAAACGTTTCTTAAACCACGGTTGTTCTTTTCGAATGTGTTACACCGCGTTGCATTTTGTGAACACTACGACAGTCGTGCGGTGTATTGTATCAAATGAATCTGAGAATAGTTTAAGGTTATTGATTGGCCATAGAAATCGTTTAAACAATGATTTTTTTTGCTTTTTAACTGAGGTACTTCATGAAGAAGATTTACACTTAAGGCGGGATGAAGCGGATGTCAAAAGTTATAAATGTATTTACTATCTTGTTACATGAGGGAAAAAGGGAGTTGGAAATTACCGAAAATTGCGTTACGTAATATTAGAACGAATTCTTGACACCTATGATGAACTGTCACTGTTCCCACATCAATCTGATCGAGTAGCTGCTTATTTCTGGATTCAAGATTCGTTTGCCGGAACTTCGATTTAGTGAAAATGTGTCATGCTGTAGAAAAATCTGCGTTCTATCTTGAAACAGTGAAAAACTAAGTGACCATTGGATATGATGACGACAGTACAGGTGATGACGAAAATCCTGCTGCTATTGATACACTGAGTGAACAAAAAAAGAGTAATTCATTCGAATATCGTATGGAAATTTACCACAAGATATTAATGCAAATTTCATACGATTCTCTAATGGAAAGAAATTCCTAGGACGATCGTATGAAAATTTTCCTCACAGAAAAAAAAGTTGCAATCGGGATTCGGAACCATGAACCTCGAGTTCCAGAGACGAGCCACAATCCCACAGGACTACACACGCTTGATAAGTGATGTCGATTGAGAGTGTATATGAGGCATGTTTTTCTCGACTAATGTAACAGTAATCATTCCATACGATTTTGTATGGAATGAGTCTTGAACCCTTGCTTTTTGGTTCATAGTTCCGATCGTATGAGAATCGTACGGATAATTTCCTGAGTGTATGGTCGTCGAAAATTCTCAAATGGATGATGAATGTTTCACTCAATTGCTGCAATATTCCGCTAGTCATCCGCTACTGCGATCAAATGCAAACAAATGTTCTAAAATACTGGACTTCATGTTTGAACGATCCCTTGAAACTCTTAATTTATGTACGACAAGTTGGTCCCGGTTGGTTATTTACAATGAAAATTGGGCGCGTCTCGAGCTGTTTTTAAGCGTTGTTTTGAAATATATTGAGTATTCAGTTAATTTAAAAATAGATCGATAAATTACAGTCAAATAAGAACATTGATTGAGCCTTGTGTATCGAATTCGATAGATTATCAATTTAAAGTTGTGATGAGGTTCTTACAATTATTATCTTTGAGGTTTGATTCATAAACTCACCCAATCAGCGCAAACACGAACAGCTCCTGCGGATCGAATGGAAAGTCGGCAGTGAAGTTGGTGGCAAACAGTGCCGTCACGGTGTCCGCCTTCTGGAACCACACGGCCAGCAGCCGGAACACGGTCGCACCGCACACGGCGGCAAAGAAACCTCGCCAGTAGTTTCGCACGGCAAAGTAGGTCGTGGTGACCTCAATACTGAACAGGACCCCACCGATCGGTGCGGCGAAACAGGCTCCCACACCGACGGCACAGGCCGCCGCCAGCATTTCCGTGTTGCGGGATTCATTCTCGTAGATCGATTGGAATGACGTGATGATTTTACTTAATAACTGCGATACTATACTAGCTATATGTACAAAGGGGCCTTCCTTGCCGAGGGGCATCCCGGAGCCCAGGGTCGCCGTCAGGCCTATCACTTTGGCGACCAGCGTCTTGAAGGTGAGATACTCTTTCAAGGCCACACCCCGGAGAATTGTTTTCATCTCCGGAATCCCGGATCCTATACTCTGCGGTGCCACCAGATGGACAAACCCGGCTGAGAACAGGATCAAGCATACGGGCAGGGATACCCAGGCAAGGTACTGCGCCACAGGATGATTGGTGAGATCTCGGTACAGCCATACTCGTGCTGGGGAAGGATATGATTAGATATGATCCGTACAGGGTTGTTAATCGCAATCTATAAACTCACAATTGGTGCACATCGAGATGCCTTTGTCCATCACGTAGGACAGCAATGCCATGATGATGCCCAGCATGGCCAAGAACACCCAGTCCTCGCCGAGCCGCGCGAACGTATTCCGCCAAAGCCATGAGGAAGCTTTGAAAAATTTGTTATCCCGCACTCCCAACAGTTCCTGAAACGATTTCCATCTATTTTTATATTTTTAAGTTTTTTTTTTACGGAGGATTTAATCGCAGACGGGAATGGTTTTTCGATTGTTCAATTTGGTTTTCATAAAATTGTTGGAAGTACGTTCAGTAGAAATAGTAGTAATAGTAGTAGTTGTGGTAGCGTGTAGACCGAAAGGATGTTGGTATTTGTGACGGTTTATGTTTTCCACAAAACAAAGGAGAAGAAAAAAGAAAATATCATATTGATACCAATAGGTTAGCCGACATAATTCAGGATGGGATGACTACTATACTATTCGGAGGAACAGTTTCGGGTGGCTGAATGCAGTAAGATATCGAAACGATAACAATTACCTTGTTTCTTGCTTTATCGTCTTTTTTTCTTCTTCGTTCAAGAAGCCTGAGTCTTCGCGCTTCATCTTTGGCGTATTCTCCTAGGTCTTTGGTATAGCGGCCATACATCTGTGGGTAACGGAATTAATTCGAATTAATAATTTCCTACTTAATATTTGAATTACTCGACTAGTGTGTTTCAGTTGCATGCAAAGAAAATTACAATCCATAAGAAGTTAGCCATTCCGAAAGAAGTAGTGAGTGACAGAAAAATCATGCAATATTTCGAATAAAATGTAATTTTACCTAAACATTGAGTCGTCGAGAACAAACCAATCATCCACGCAGAATTCCATTCTTCCTGGTAGCACTGGCGGTAGCCAGAAAGCACCGACGAGACGCGCGATTGCCTTTGATCGACGACGATGATCATTAGCGCAAATTACAAACAACGTCATCACGTGCTCTCTGTCAATTATTATTATTTTTAGTCCCAGACAATTACCGCCACCGCAAATAAATAGAACAATAATACTTTCAGCAAACCTACGAACAATACCTGTGCGGCAAAGTTACGCTAAGATGTCGATGTCTCAATTTAGAAGATTACTCGCGTATCGTTTTGTAGATACGAAATGTGGGATCGTACAACTGCAATGGCTCGAGGTGAGGGGCACGTTCCGTTTGCTCAACAGATTGGTTGGCATCCTTCCACCCCCACCCATCTCTTGATACTGATGAGAATTTATAATTAGTCATCAAAATATGCAACCGGTCTTTGGCCTGTACGGTTGACGATCGATGATTGCTAGTACAAAACAATCATCTATGCGAAAGTTCACTCCGAATTGGAGTTAAATAGTCAATCGACGAATGTGTTTCCACCAAAACAAATGGCTCGTGCGCAGCGAGCGGAAGTTCGTGAGATGCCTCTTCTTTTACGGTCACCAACTTAGAATTCGCATTGACTCCGGATACCGTAACCGGTGTGAAAGCAAGGCACAGATGAATAGATACTTCGACAAAGATTTTTCATTGGGGCCTAACTGACAAACGTAAACAATGGCTTTTTCTGCAAATATCTCGTCATTGAAAACTCGCCTAAACAATTCACCACGGTCATTTCGAAGAGGAAGAGTTCATCTATCCGATATAATTGGAGGCTTACAAGGGTAGCCTTTGTGCTACGAGAAATTTACGGAAGAAGCCATTGTTTACGTTTTTCAGTTAGGCCCTAATGAAAAATCTTTGTCGACTTGTTTTCCAGAAAATTTAACTCCCGCGTTTGAAGAAATTGGGTGCGTTGAATCTTTACTTTGGATAGGACGAAATATGAACTTTGCGTTGTTTGCGGAAAACTTTGAGATCCAGAAGAACCTATCGGTCAATAACTTGATGATATTGTTAGGGGCCGGTTCATAAACCACGTAGACTCATTTTTGAAAATCTCAGACCCCCTCTCCCTCCCCCCTCGTAGACTTTTCTCCATACATTTTTTTTAGATTTTGTATGGAGCGTAGACTTTGGTCAAACCCCCCCCCCTCCCCCAAAAAAGTCTACGTGGTTTATGCATAGCCCCTAGCCTTAAAATAAAAACAAACAAAAAACACCTCCGCCATGCTTGGTACAAATAGCAGAAACCGAGTGTCATTTCAAAATTTTGAAAAATAAGAGCGTTACGCAAAAGTAAAAGGATTTTGAACGCTAATAACTCTCGTTTGACAGAATGACTTCATTTATACATCATTTGATTGAGAAAACTTACAAATGTTTTTGATTAAATTTTCAATTAAGTGCTATTAGTATAAGTAGTTCAACTTTCTACTTAAAAATGACTTACTCTTGCTCCCATACAAATCTGCATATGAACAGGTTGAAAACATGGTTCTCCCTTTCCGGGTCCTCAAAAACGGGTGACAAATGGTTCAAATTGTATTCTTCTTTTTATTTCATTAGTTTTCATTCTATTTTAAATACAGCCATAGCCCCCCCTTTCAGCAGCAAATTTATTTTGCTTTGTTGTCGGTGTTTTATATTATAACTGAAGCCCGTCCTCTCTTATGAAATCAGTCAGAAGAGTTCAGTTCGATCAATCGACACGTACGGTCGTGTTTTTCGCTCTCTCGGTTCGAAGTTTTTTCCCTTGTCTTTTCCCTCTCGTTCGTTTTCTCACGATTGCGTGTCCGGCTCGTGATATATTGCCAGCTCTTGCCAATTTGTTAGCGGTGGCAAGGCAAAAAGAAGCACTGCGAGCGTGTGCAAACTTTCCCTCTCGACCTATTGCCGTGGCAATGGGTCGTAAAACTCAACACGTGGTGACAACGCCAGCGGCATCAGTTCCCGCTAACACACCGAAACCGAGCTGCTCCAAGCGGCAACGGAATGACGACGCCGATCCATCGGAACCCAACGCCCGATTACTAGCGAGCAATCAGTTTGCTGCGCTCCCGGTACAGGAGGTACCGAAGAAGGTGAAAATCCCGCCGCTCTTCACCACGTCTAAAAACATTGCGGCACTCAAAACTGAGCTTGCAGCAATTAAGCAAAATCCGCTGTTCACGTTGTGCAGTATGGGCACAAAAATAATGTGCTCGACTGAAGCTGAATACCGTGCTACTGGCGCTCATCTGATCGCCAAGCAACACGCGTTTTATACTCATGATGCACCCGGAAACAAGTCGATGAAGGTGATTTTGCGTGGCCTCCCAGAGTACACTCCGGAATCAATGTTCGCCGAGCTGCAAGCGGTGGCATTGAAACCTCTGAAGGTATTCGCCATCAGGCGCCAGCAACAAGGAAACCATCTGGACCAACTTTATTTGATCCACTTGGAGAAGGGTTCCGTCACGATCGAGGATTTGAAGAAAACACGGGCCCGAGACACAGTGCGGGAAGTGTCTGGCGTTTGGTTATGGGACCCGAAACTGCCACATGAAACCTCGGTGTGGAAAGTATGCCGGAGCGCACACAACCATGGATTGCACCCCGATGGATGAAGGTGCCCCATCAAAGTGCGCCAACTGTGGCGCTAATCACGAAGCGAGCAAGCGAGCCTGTCCCAAACGAGCGGAGTATTTGGCCATCCGCAAGCAGGCGTCCATCAAGTGTCGGCCTGGTCAACGCCGCCCGCCACCTCGGATGGACGAGGAGAATTTTCTGATGCTCCGGTACCAAGTGCCGAATCTGCAGTTAGTTCCATTAAACCATCGCTATGCAAACCGCCCGTCATCATCCGTTCAGCAACGATTCGTGGCTGCCGCCGCCGCCCCCATGCCGGCTCCTCCTCCACCCTGGTGCAATCCGAGTTGTAGTTCCTCCACGAAACCACCCACCGATGGACAGCTCTATGACACGGAGCAAATGGTCGAGTTCGTCCAAAAGCTCTACCGCCAACTACGTTCCTGCTTCTAGAAGGAGCAACAGCTCAAAGCCGCCACATCCGTGACGATGAAATTTATTTTCAAATATGGACCATATTAGACCATCAGCATCCTCAATTGGAATGCTTGTTCCATCCGGAACAAAACAATTGAGCTCGGTGACTTCCTTAACAGGTAGGCCATCGACATCGTCATCGTCACCGATCTCAAGCCGGAACTCAGCGTTTTCATCCCAGGATACCGGATTGTGCGACTTGATCGTAGCGGCTCTAGTGGAGGAGGAGTTGCGAGTTGCCCTGCGCTACAACATAAACTGCCATATGCTTCCGAGTTTTCAGCTGCAGTCTACCGAAGCCATCGGAGTCGAGGTCGAAACTGCCGTCGGCCCTATCACCATCATCGTGGCTTATTGTCCCAAGCAAGCCAGCACCGCTAACGGAACAACAACGGTCCTACGGAACGACATTCCCAAGCTAACCCGGAGGCAGGGGCAGTTTATCATCGCCGGCGACCTAAATGCGAAACATAAAACCTGGGAGAACACCAGGCGCAACCGGAGCGGAATAATTCTGCAGGAAGACCTGGAAGAGGGCCATTATACTGTCCTGGGCCCGGATACTCCCACCTGGTTGAGCAGATCCGGGGTCCATTCGACAATCGACATCTTCCTCACCAACATGGGGAACAACATCGCCCAGCCGATAGTACACCAGGAGCTCAGCTCGGACTACTATCCAGTGATGGCCAAAGTTGGGTCCTCGGTCAACCGGCATTGGATCACCAGACGGAATTACCATCGTGCCAGATGGGAGAGGTTCCGACAACATGTCAACGACACCGTCGATTTCAACGTGCACCTCTAGTCAACCGATGAACTCGATCGGCAACTAAAGAGCATCGAGCAAGCGATCTCCCAGACCGGGAGCAACATGTACCGGTGTTTGATCAGGTGAGCAACTCTGTACCCATTGATAGTCCCACTAAAGAATTAATACAGTTGCGAAACGCCATCCGAAGGCAATATCAGCGAGCTGGTTTGCCAACGCTAAAAAGTCACTGTAATCGAGTGACGAAAATGATTAAGGCCAGAATGGTGGACCTTAAGAATAACAATTTTGCCGACAAATTTTTTGAAAATTAAGCCAAGGGCCATTCCACCTTTGATCCCACTAGACAGCAATGGCTCTAAGAATCGCTTAATAACTCCTGTAGAAAAGGTTGCTGAGATAAGTCAACACTTCGTCAGCTCCCACAATCTCGGACAAAACATCGTCAGTCCACACGAAGCTGCCGCTAGCGCGCTTATTACTACCATCCATAGAAGCCCCAACGACACACAGAGGAGTTGGAGATCTCAGCTGACAAATTGTTGACTTATATCAAACGCTCAAATAACATGAAAGCCCCAGGTTTCGATAACATTATGAACTTGGAGCTCAATCAATTGAGCCCCCAGTTCTATAACCATCTGGAGATGGTTTTCAACCAATGCCTCCGACTTGCCTACTTCCCCTCGTGTTGGAAGTCAGCCAAAGTCATACCCATCCAGAAACCTGGGAAATATCCTTCATGTTCCCAGAGCTATAGACCCATCAGCCTTCTCTCAGGAGTATCGAAACTGTTTGAGAAAGCGATCCGACGTCGGTTGCTCTAGTCTGTCGACCAGCTTAACAACTTGTTCGGCAAGCAGTTCGGATTCGGACGTGGTCGCTCAACAGTGCACCAACTTAATCGAGTAACCAACATGCTCAGGCGGAACAAGTCTGTTGCGAAATCATCTTCCATGGCACTTCTCGACATCGAAAAGGCCTTCTATAACGTGTGGCACGATGGCCTGGTGTATAATCTAAAAAGATACACTCTTCCTATCTTCTTGGTGGAGATAATAAAAAATAATCTGTCGAACAGGACATTCCGTGTTTCGCTGCAAGGTGCAGTTTCTGATGCACAGGAGATCTCCACCGGTGTTCCGCAGGGAAGGATACTAGGTCCACTTCTGTTCAACCTATTCACCTCGGACATACCCCCGCTCCCTGAAAATGGATCTTTGGCGTTGTTCGCCGATGATACATCAGTTGTCCACAATGGTAGGGTAATAAGAGCGCTTGCAGCGAAACTGCGGCGAAGCCTGTCAGAATACTTCGCCGAATGGAAGATCTGTATCAACGGGGTGAAGACCCAGGTCATCCTCTTGCCATACTCCAATTCTCCCAGACTTGTTCCGCCTGAGGATTTTAAAATTAGCCTAAACAACACAACGGTGGAATGGGCCAAATCAGCTGTCTATCTTGGCGTTACCATAGATAGCAAGCTTATTTTCAGGGAGCAGGTTGACAAAACTGTCACAAAGTGTAACGTTCTGTTGAAGCTACTGTACCCATTGACCAAAAGAAGTTCTACATTATCCCTGAAAAACAAGCTTGCTGTCTACAAGCAAATCATACTTGCAGTCATCGAGTACGGCATGCCAATCTGGGAGAGTTGCGCAAAAACACAGCACTTAAAGCTTCAGGATGATCCTGAACACCCCTCCGAGAACAAGAACATCTGAGGTCCACCGTCTGGCCGAGATAAATGATCGCTTTAGTGAGTCTATCAATCGGTACAGGGCACGCTGCCTGACATCGGATCATCCGATCAGCCGGAATCTGGTTCCCCACCCCTAGGATTTTCAAATTGTAGTTTTTAGTTGTAGATTAGGTAGGTTATCAAATTTTAACAAACAATGCCCCAAGGGCTGATCTGTAAAATTAATTAAAACATAAAGCACACCAAACATATAAAACACATAAAACAAAATTATGGAGGGTGTGAGCTGTTTAGTGGAATACCTGTAACTAGAAAATAAGAAGAATGATTAGTAATTTCCATTTAATTCCA
Organism: Aedes koreicus; assembly: GCA_024533555.2. Taxonomy (NCBI): domain Eukaryota; kingdom Metazoa; phylum Arthropoda; class Insecta; order Diptera; family Culicidae; genus Aedes; species Aedes koreicus. The sequence goes on from JAHHFK020000699.1 coordinate 376,343, forward strand.
AATTCCTTTTTTGTTTTTGTTGGTAGTTTCGCGTATTTTGTGTATATGGTGGGGGCTTGTTCTGGGTCGTGTGTTGATAATCGGGGCGGGTGTTGGTGCGGGTAATCGGTCGTGGAATAGTAGACGACTGTTGAGGGTAAATGTTCTTCGCGTATATGTAAATATTAAAGAGATTAGAAATTAAATATATATTGGAAATATTTATTTATTTATTTATGTTATCACCGTCTTCGATAAAAATAATCGTACAGACTGAACTTAATACTAGTTTACAATAACTTAAAGTCTAAACAATTGTACTTATTCGATTTTTAAAAACATTTTTGGATATATCAAAGTCGAATTCGTCACATACAGCATTGAAAGTTCGAAGACACGAATCAAACGGATTATTATATCCATAGTTAGTGCGGTGATAAGGAACAGCAAGCATCGGATAATTTCGAAGTCGACGAGGAGGAACGTTCAGTGAAATCTGCTCAAGCAGCGCAGGGCAGTCAATAACGCCGATTAGGATGTCAAAGACCAGCAGACGCTGCATTTTAACACGCCTGTCAGTCACTAGATCCAAATTTATCAGTTTGCAACGGTCCGAGTAAGGAGGGAGATTGTTCGGGTCATTCCAAGGAAGTGAACGAAGTGCGAAACGAACGAACTTCCTCTGTACGCGTTCAATGGAAACGATGGGTGCCACATAATAAGGAGACCAAACGGGGGCCGCATACTCAAGGATGCTCCGCACCAAACTGCAATAGAGTGATTTTAAAGCATAGATGTCAGTGAACTCAGAGGCGTGCCGTCGGATTAGCCCTAACACTGAGAAGGCTTTAGCAGTCGTGATTCCCACATGCTGATTGAACTGTAGCTTGGCATCGATGGTAACTCCCAGGTCGCAGATTGAAGCCACACGATCCAGATGCGCAGACCCCATGCTGTACTGGTGATGAGCGGGATTGTTGGAGCGAGTGAAGGATATAACTTTGCATTTATCTCTATTAACACGCATGCCATTGTCGCTACACCAGATTAACAATGTGTTAATATCCTCTTGTAAAGCGACACAGTCACGTGGAGAACATATTACACGAAAAAATTTCAGATCATCGGCGAACGATAGTTTGAACGACGAGAGGAACAAGCACAAATCGTTAACGAAGATGTTAAATAACAGCGGGCCTAATACGCTGCCTTGGGGTACTCCTGACGTGATGTTGAGCTGACGAGATCTTGATGAATTGACCACCACGTGCGCTGTGCGGCCGGAGAGATATGAAAAGAGCCACTTCGTTAGCCAGTCAGGATAGCCGATGGGTTTGAATTTGTCAATGATCAAAAGGGGGGGAAAGTGTGGGGAAATTTTAAAAAAAACAGACACACCCCGTGCACCCTGCCTCCCCAATTTATTTTCTGGGGGGGGGGATGTAACGTAGTACATCAAGTTTGTTGTTGTGGGGGGTTTTCATGAATCCGTGTTGATTATCGGAAATTAATAGGAAAACTTTGCTCAAACAACACAGAATGGAAACACCACGATCATTTGTGACTCGGTTGACGTTTCCTGATTTATGGATGGGAACGATAGAAGCAGTCTTCCAAACGGAAGGAAATGTTTTTTCGCTAAGCGATCGGAATGAATAAAATCGTGACAGGGGCTTCGAGTCCCACAGCACACTTTTTCAGGAATAGTGGTGGTATGCCGTCTGTTCCGGATCCTTTCTTGGAGTCGAGAGTGTGTATGACATTCAGCACTTCATCAGAAGAGAATTGGATGACGGGAAAGTTAATGTTGTGCGAAGAAATATGCGCAAAGCAATCGAGACGTGGTACAGGACACGACTTACTGAATACATTCTCGAAGAATTCAGCGAAGAGGTTAGCGGCTTCTGCGTTAGAGCTAGCATGAGCCTTCTCATATGTAATGTTGCAGGGGATGCTAGCAGAGGATCTCAGTTTTCTAACGAAACCCCAGAAACGTGTTGGTTCCTGTTTGATGCTTGCTTGTATCCTGGATACGTAGTCGTCATGAGTGGATTGCAAAACAGATTTGAATGTTGCCTCAACTTCTCTTAGAATGGTTTTGTCGGCTTCAGATTTCGAGAGGAAATAGTGATTACGTGCCTTCCTGAGTAAGTTGCGAAGGTGTCGCAACTCAGAGGTCCACCACGGTTTGTTGAAGGTCGAGTTAACCGCACGTCGTGTGCGCGGTACAAAAATGCTACAAATTTCGAAGAGCTTGTCGTAAAATGCTGCAGATGTTTCGTCGATCGTTGCGGTCCTCGCGAGAAAGCTCCAATCAACCTCTCCAAATGCTATTTTCAACTGATCGAAATCACACCTGTTAAAGTCGTAGCCAAAACTGTCAACAATCATTCTTCTTATTTTCTAGTTACATAAGGAGTGTATCGAATATAAGCTATCCACATACATTTGCGTTGTACGCATGTATTTGTGATGGTTTTTTATGCTCTGAACACTGCATGCTGTGCGTTTGACTGTCAGCTTTATTTTGTTTACTTGTTTGTGCGGTTCAAATTCTGCGTTTTCAAAATGTCGCGTATTGTAAAGGAAGTGAAAATTAAGGTTCTGGACACATGGCTAAGTGAGAAGGGTATTACTATGCGAAAATTTGCGAAGCGGTTTGGAATTTATCATGCGAGTGTTAAAACCTTCATTAATAAGTTTGGGGAACACTATTCTTTGGATGAGCTACCAGGAAGAGGCTAAAAACCCGGTTCCTCCAACCCGAAACTGGAGCAGAAAGTGGTATCTCTAATCATGAAGAACAAATCAATGTCAATACGTGATTTGGCCAAAAAAGCAGGAACGAGTGTCGGAATGATCCAGCGTATCAAGAGGCGAAACCACCTGAAGACCTACAAGAAGCAGAAAATCTCGAAACAAAGTGCAGAACAGAAGAAGCGAGCAGCAACAAGGGCCCGGAAATTGTATTCGCGTCTTTTGCAGCGTCCGGATGCATGCGTTTTGATGGACGATGAGACCTATGTAAAGGAGGACCCTTCCAGGTCCACAATACTTTACTGCCGTCGATGGGGAGGATGTGAGCGATGCGGACAGGTCGATTCAAGTGGAGAAATTCGGTCGAAAGGTACTGGTATGGCAAGCAATATGTTCCTGTGGTTTGAAGTCAACCATTTTTTACACTACCGGAACTATAAATGCGGAAATCTATCGATCTGAGTGTCTCCAGAAGAGATTGTTGCCTTTATATAAGAAGCATAGTACACCTCCACTGTCTAGGCCGGATTTAGCGTCGGCTCACTATGCCAAAACCACTCTCAATTGGCTTGCGGAAAAGGGTATAGATTTCGTTGAGAAAAATATCAATCCACCAAATTGCCCTCAGCTTCGACCCATCGAACGTTACTGGGCAATCGTGAAGAGGGTCTTCAAGAAGACTGGTAAGGCAGCTGGGAACATGCAGGAGTTCAAAAAAAATTTGGGCTCAAGCGTCCAAAAAATGCGATGCAACACTTGTCCGGAACTTGATGAAGAGCATTCGATCCAAAGTTCGAAAATTCGTGAAGGAATAACTTAAATTTCATCCGGTCTTCATTATGTTCAAGTTTAACCTCGTACAATAGAGGATCAATTTTTTGTATGAATAAAATATCGGTTTTCAACATAATTTGAAAGAAAGTTTGTGGATAGCTTATTTTCGATACACTCCTTAAAACAAAGCTGAAGAGCCCATTGGGCTTAAACACTTAAAATTGTTATTTAGTATATAAGAAAAAGAATGAAAATAAAAATCAATTTTAGGTAGTAGTAGTCTCTTATGAAATTAGCTTCGTACTGCATTCCCGTGGCTCCCTTCTTCGTAGGCAATGCTATCAACGCCAGAATAAAGCACACGATTCAAAACCAAAATGATTTCATTGGGATATTCAAGTTCTATTGAGCGGCACGTATGGTTGTGTTTTTTGCTCTCTCGTTACGAAGAGATTTCTATTTCGTCCGTTTTCGCGCGATTTTGCGACTGGCTTGCAAATTATCGCCTGCGCTTGCTCATCTACAAGCCAGAAGAATCGCTGCAAATGTTTGCAAGTTCCCCGCTCGGGTCGTAAAAATCGGTGATCCGCGCGGGTGCCATCCGCTTCCGAAACCATACCGGAGCCGGGCACCTCCCAGCGGAAAACGATGTTTGTGACAACTAGATTACTAGAATCATCCCAAGTATCTTGACGTCCACCATTCACAGCGACGAGCCATTTAATGAATTACTGTGCAGTATTGAATACAGCACATGATGGTGTCCTGCATGCCTAATATAAATTAATAATATAAATATAAATTAATTTCTAACGCGTATCATCACCACCATCCTTTTCAGGACGACCAATTTAATTTTACAATAAAAGAGTTTGTGTTTGAGTGAAATTTTCCGTGATTTATCCTAAACAAACATTGCATATTATCAAAAAAAAAAAAAGTACATTTTGGATTATTTGAGGCATTAAGTCGAGAGTAGTAAATTTGACAGATAATTTACACATATGGTCTCTTAATCAGACACATTTCCGAGTAAATTTGCAATATGTTCAAAGGAAAATGCTGCAAAATCAATCACTTATAACTGTTGTGCATGTTTAACACAAATCAAGCTAGAATCATAATGCAGCTAATTTCTTAGCTCGGTATTTTTATTAGATCATACATTATTAAAAAGTTTCTCTGTTCTACTACACGCAGTACAAACAGTTTATACAGTACAGCAGATCATCGTTGTTTATAAAATCGGCTGTAAGCAGTGTTGCCACATCTTTTTCATGGTCAATCTGTATTTTCACGTCCAAAAATCTTTTTATCTGTATCCGGCTGTAAAAAATCTGTATTATTCATTAGCTTTGCAGAATTTCTAGTGGTTTTTACAAGTTATTCAGTTGCATTGATAAAAATTGCAAATTCGTACTAGACATACAAGAACACACCTGATGATTATATTGATTGTGCTATCCGATGCTCATGAAATTCAAACACAGTTTTGAAATGGGTGTGGTCCACCGAGATTAATTTGATTGAAGCCTTCGAAGCGGCCATCCTTCCGTTATGTCGATGAATATCTGACAAACTCTGTAGGTGGCTCATTGAGTTTTCCAACTTTTTTCCCCTTTATTATCGAGATTTTCAGTTCTGGGCTGGTTACCCAAGTAACAATTTCAGTTCTATTCCAGCCGTATAGCACTCCTCCCGGCTTTTTTGATGACACTACATTCAAAACTGTTTTGTCCACCAACACCTCCTCTATGCATTTTTAAAGCCGAAATGTGTACAAAGTGGCCCACTCTATAGACGGTTGTGAAAATAAATTAATAAAACCTTTCTAAGACCATAACGATTTTGAAAATGTTCTAGTGAAAGATGTTATGACCACTTGAGAACCATCATAAAACCTATTGGCCGCCATCAAGACCAGCATAGGGCCAAATGGCCACAGCTGTCAAACTTCACGTCGATATCGTGGTTGGTTTTTGTTGTTTTGCTTTGTTGCTCTTCTGATTCATTCAACAGCAAATAATGGCTAAGAAAAAAGTTCTACTGTTGCGGAAAATTATGATTGATAGCAAAATATATAAAACAAATTGAGTTTTTTTTTAGAGCGTATCATGCTCCAAATCATATGCGCATTTAATTTTATGGTGAATATTGGCACGATAGGTGCTGAAAATTAATGCGCCTTGGAAATTATGCGAGTTTACAACAACAAAAACAAAGTTGAAAGAAATATATTCCGTAAATTAATCATGAAACTCCTGAAAATTGATGAAATTCAATAAGGTTATCTAAACGAATACCGAAGTTTGTCTCAGATCTACAGTTCAATTGTATTACATTTAAAATTTGGTTTATTTATTTTTCCACATTTCAATTATTTCATATTTTTCAATATGGCGATTGCAAGAAATCACAGTTTTGCCAAAAAGCCAATTTATCTTAGCAATGGCTACTATAAAACTATCTGGTCGCTTGGTAGCTTGCTTTAATGCCAGTTAGCCGTTTAATGCATTTACTGGAGGCAAAATGGTTTTAAAATGCTTTTTCAACTGACCATAATAAGATAATATGAATGAGTCCTAAAACGGCATTTCAAAACAGCATTTTATGAGTTAATAAAGTCAAAATAAAACCTTTGATAGGAGTAAAAGGAATTTTAGAAGTCAAGGTTTTAAGATCGTTCAAAAGAAGCTGTGTAGGTTCTTATAAACCTGACTAAAATTTGAAACCTATTGGCATCTCTTGCTGCCATAATAAAGCCGAATTGATTTCTAGAGGTTTTCATAAAACTTTAATAAAACCTAATAAAGCTGGATGGTTTTGGCAATGTTACTTGGGTAATCTCCCGTCGTAATCACTCAAATACCTTTTGGATAATTTCGTAACTTGTCCGGGGGTGAGACTTGAACTCGTGACTTTGGCGTGAGAGGTATGGATGATAACCACTACGCCAGGGTCACCCCCTTTTCCAAATATTGATATTTAAAAACGATAAAAAAAATGCAACAAAAGATAGTATTTTTTCAAAAATCTGTAAAATCTGTATTTTTTCTAAAAATCTGTAATCTCTATTTACAGTGTATCCAAAAACTGCAAATATCTGTATGATAACAGATAAAACTATACAGGGAAACTGCCCCCATATTAATCTCATTGTTCCTATATTCATCCTACGATGAATCAAACAATTGGGCAGTTGAGGGATCGATTTCGTTTTCTAATAATGTTTGCTTGCGTTAAATAATTACAACAAACATTACTAACTAATCCTGTCACGTGTATATCGTTTTATTTCAAGTAGGATGAATATAGGAACAATGAGATTAATATAGGTACATCTCCCCTATGTGGCATTCCTGGATGTAAACATATGTGCACTACACAACCTCTATCAAACTCAATGTGTGTTCGAATAAGCGGTTCGATTTTCGTCCAGCTGTCTCACAATGATCCCAAATAATACTTTCCAAAGCATAGCAAATCTAACAAGAACCTAACCTTTACAAACGACGTACCTTCACAACTCATAACTACACGTAATTTACATTCAACAACCACCAGTCACTCACGTCGGACATTCTTTCCCAAAAGACCTTCCCTCAGCAAGGTCCTTCAATTCACGATCACACTGCCGTCGGTCGGCGTAAAGGGACAAACAACACCACCAATAAACATTATATGCACCTAAATAAAAATAAAACCAACCATCAAAGAGACAATACAGCACAATACAGTGCAGGGCACGGCAATTTGTAGCATCCTACACGTATAAGCAAACAACTAAAAGCAAAAGCGTAAAGTGAAAATATTGCGAAAAATCATTTCACCACCTTCAGTGTCGCCGTCATCGTCGTCTGCCAATCAGTTTGCAGTGGTCCGAGCGGTTAAAAGTAGATTAGAGATTATGGCGGGAGAAAGCGTGTGAAAAAGTCTGGCGGAATCTTTCGCCGTTTTTCCGCCTTTTCCTTCAAAGCGGCCACACAACGAATGTCACGATCAAGATCATAAAGTGGAAACCTCTACGAAGCACATCTGTTTGGGTAGGATTTATTTTCTATTTAAATGTGACGGGGATTAAATTTGAGTGAAAAAACAAGTGTGATTGTTTCGGTTACGAAGCGATCAAAATCAAAATTTCAACCAGCCACAACAAACTCGGGGTCGTGGGACAAAACTTACGTAGTAAAATTCTTCTAATTCTATATCAACCGGATTGCGCTGGATTTCCTCCTTATCGTCCGAATCCAGATCATCGCTGTCGGCAGTATCGGTCGGAGATGCGGCCCCTTGTGAGTGACTGGCCTCAGCGTCACTGGGTTGCGACTGGCTGTCACCGAGGGGATCGTGTCCTTTCGCTATGGCCACGATTTGCTGCTGTTTGAACTGTTTCCGCCGTTTCAGTCGCTTGCGATGCTGGTATTTGTCCCGTTGGATGTACAGTGAATCTTTACGTCTCAGGATGATTTCCGGCTCGAACGAAAAATCCCGCACATACTCATCCTCGACGTGGTATTGCATCGATGGCGAGCTCTAACGGAAGTGTCTCGATGCGGTGAGAGGAACGAGTTCAGACAGTGGTTTCAGAGCGTTTCGTAGGTGGACGCGGTTAAGTCTTTTCATGGTTACCCTGAATTTTGGGGGAAAGTGTGGAGTTACAGGTGAGATCGGGCTGATTCATAAATTAAGAATTGTTTGAGTATTTAGAATGGGTATCTAAAACAACCGCAAACAATGAGTCATTGTGTGTATGATAGTATTTGTAAACATCAGCTGGTATATTTTTTTATATGCAACGATGTTGGAATTGCGTTTACAGCATTATTATTTATTGGCATCCGTTGGCATTTGAACACAAGTGAAATATTGTCGATTATCACAGACAGTCTGTTTATAAACATAGGTTATCACTAGCAAATTACTCAAAGTAAGCATAACTAGATCCTGGAGTAAAAAGAGATTAATTTTGCAATTCCTACAAAAATACAAGACATGAAGTTTTGATTGGTTCTCACTATACGCCATGACCTGTGGATTATTCTATCGATTGGAATGAATAGCAGCAATAACACAAATGTTCTCTTTACAATCTTCCTGCAAAGTGTGATTGCTTCAGTTCCTTGAAAATATGACGAAGTTCCAAGCACATTCTTCTTCTACTTGGCTTGAAACGCGCTTGCCTGGCTTTGCCTGCCGCTAAAATTAGTATTATTTGAAGCACTTCCACAGTACTTAATTAAGGGCTTTCTTTGTCTTTCCAAAGCATCAAATCGTAAAGTGTGTGGTAAGCACAATGATACGCTTATGCTTTAGAGCAGCCGAACGAGTTTTCCACCCGAAGAGACGTTCGACTATATCGAGAATCGAACCCTGGTTTGGTTTGGAAAACCGATGCGTTTACCGACTACGGTATGAGGCTTCCTTGTACATATCCTTTATAATACATAGAAGTAAGTGATGACCCGAACTTACTCTTTTTTGACAATGTCCTACGAAAGTTATATGCTTTTGTGGTGGCTTAATTGCATCAAACTGTACCTTATATATCCAGTTTAAAAGTAAATAGAATAATTTGCCTCAACGGTTACGTGAAATTAATAATAAACAAAAATCTGATGCACCGAAGGTGTGCCAAAATCGGGTCATTAAATTAAACTAATAATTGTCAATCATCTTGAGTTTTGAATAATAAAAATATGATCAATCGGTGTTCCTAGCCAAGTAGTTTCAAACAGTAGTGGAGGTCGATCTAGTGTAGCTGAAATATTGTTATTTTATATCCATCAAACCTATCAAGAACAATTCTTATTTGCAGAACAAGAGAATTGGGTAGTTAAAAATAACGTTTCAGTTAGTTTTTAACTACCTTTCTCTTTTCTATACCGGGTTTCATTTGAAAATTTTGAAAAATGAGACGGTTACGCTTTTTGAACGCTAATAACATATGTAACATAAGCCCTGGGAATACTTTTGGGCGTTTATGGCATGAACAAACACACAAATGTCAACCAATCACGCTTATTTGTACTCACAGGTCTGAAGCGGCTGTCATCCACGAATAACAATGGTGAAGCCGAAAACTTGGTGCTGCGTGTGGTGCTTATTTGACAGTTTGGTTTTCTTGAAGCCTATATGCAGCAAACACAATATTCGCGGCGGAAGTTGTCGTGTTTTGTCGTTAATCTGATTCGAGAGAAACAATTTCCGTGTTGTACTTAGTGCAGTGGTTATCATAACGATAGTATTTTTTCATTGTTTATCAGCCAGGTATTATAATGTTTTATCTAAATTACTGATACTAGTAGTTTGGTAGAAGAAATATTGTTTTGTTACCTTTTATTGAATCAGCGAACATCTGAAGTGCTATTGTTTTTTTTGTGGTCCACAAAAAAGAAAAGAAAAAATAAACGGGTTCGAGGCGAGGGTAAGGGTGGCTGCAATGGGTTTAATCATCGGATTCCTTCCGTAAACAATTAAGTGTTATTATACAATCAATCTCGAGCTATGTTATATGCTCTACAAATTAGAGTTTACCAAATCAATAAATTTACATAAAAACGAAAGATCTCGTCATTGGTAGAATCTTACAATGCAGACATGCCTCAACTTCTTTGAATTTCTTCGAAAAGGTTCTTAACCAGCTTTCTATTTCAAATCATTTGCCATTATATGTGTTTAATTCCACACCATTATGCCTTATGGCTAACTCGAACCTTAAAAGTAAATTTACGTCAACGCATCCGCATTGATACGTTGCCATTACCGTTCGCTAATTTACACAGGCCTTTTCGAATTTCTCAGTGATATAATCACTCTGAAGCAAAATTCTGAATATTGTTAAACTCTATTACTACATAATGTTCAAAATGCTGCGTCAGAGTGCTTAAGTCGATTATAAGCGCAAAAACGTCTGAATCAATTAGCGAATGATTTTTGTATACGATTGTGTATAAGGAGACTTCTAGATTCATGTAACAAAACTATACTATCAATGCAAATGAAAGAAATATTTCTGTCATAATACAAGATTTTACGCTTCCGCATCCAATCCAGTGTGAACCGAGCTTAAAATGTTAAAATTGTCACTAGCGCCATACCTAAAGTGGCAGGCTTCCAGAACCAAAGCTTTTTTCAGTCCTCTGATTGTTTTCCTACCGAACAGTCAAACTCAAATTACGTGTGGTAGTTTCCATTCAAAACGTCGTACAAACTGGATTTACGTGCAGAAGTCAATAACCCTTTTGGACGGCTCAGAGTTCAAGTGAAATTCTAAGCGTGGTTCTAAAGTTCTGAACAAAGTCTACGATCCATACAAAATTTCAATAAAAATGTATGCAGAAAAATCTACGGGGAGAGGAAGGTTCTGAGATTTTCAAAAATGAGTCTACGTGGTTTATGAACTGGCCCAAAGGATCAACTCTGTTTTGGCCTGATCTATCATCCGGCCACTACGATCGAAACGTGTTGGAGTGGTACCGAGCCAACGGAGTTAATTTTGGGCCGAAACATAGCCCACCAAATTCATCGGAACTACACCCAATAGAAAAATGCTGGGAAGATGAAACTTCTCAAACATCCCATAACTATTAAAACAGAGCTGGAGCTGAAGAAACTTTGGGTAAAAACACTGGGAAAATCGGTTGTAAAAAATTTGATGGGTGGAGTGGAAAGGAAGGTTCGGGCATTCGGGATGGGAGATGAAATCGGATAAAACAAATTTTGTTAATCGTAGCTCATTAGTAGTTTTTCATTCTCATAAAATTTTATGAAAATCCGATAGTCGGTTTAAATATGTCTGTGCCATTTTTATCGAATACAATCTTTATTGTAGTGGAAAGCGGACTACACTTTAACATATATAAGCCATATGTTTGCATTCCATATGATTTGCTTGCTGGCATTATACATTTGTATATCACAAAATCAACTTCCAATATACGTGCATTTTGGTTGTCTGGGGTCGTTATCAGCTTTATTTTGAATTGCTTTTATTTTCATTTAAAAATTATAATTCCAGGAAAATTTCTTGGCTATCACTGAGTCGGAGGGCAGTGATTCGCTTTTTTGTACAAATAAAGCATGGCCCATTAAGTAATTGAACAATCAATTTTGCTTGCTCCAACGCTACTGGTGGATGATTTAAAAGATTTTCGCAGCAATTAGGCAATATTATCAACAATCATTTCGTTCCAACTAACGACGAACGACAACGAAATCTTTTCGTAAATCGACCGTGCTTCGGGAGAAATTCACGATAAGGAGTGTATCGAAAATTAGCTATAAACATTTGATACGTAGTTGAGCTTAAACTAGTGCATATTATGTTAGCGTGTATTTGTATTAGTTTACATGTCAAAAAACCTATTTCGGTTCGTTTCTTTTCAATATCACTTTTTATTTTGTAAAATGTCGCGGATTTACCTTGAAGTACGAAAGAAATTCTGCACATTTGGTGTTCTGAAAAGACTGAAACATACAATCAGATTTCCAAAAACGTCAAAGTGTAAAACGAGTGATTCTAAAGTATGATGACCTGCCGAGAACTGGACGAATACCCGGTTCCCGTAAACCCTAATTGGATCAAAAAGTCGTCGATTACACTCAGTAGAACAAATCAGCCTCTACTCGTGATTTGGCCAAGAAATACAGGACCAGCATCGGGATAATCCAGCGGATTAAGAAAAAAATGATTTGAAGACATACAGGAAGCAAAAAACCCAAAGCAATCTCCAGAGCAGAAGCGCTAAAATGACGGCCCAAAAGTTGTCCAACCGTATTTTGGACAATTTTTTTTGGACAACGAAACGTTCGTGACAGAGCATTCCAGAACACTGCCCGGACCTCAATTCTACACCAAATCGGGTGGGGGAGAGTGTCCAAGTGAGTTGCAGATACGACTGTTGCGACGGAAAAATTCGGTCAAAATGTGCTCGTTTGGCAAGCAATTTGCACATGTGGCTTGCAAACTTTCATTTTCTACACAAAAGAAACAATAAATGCTGAAATTGACCGAAAAGAGTGCATACAGAAGAGACTGCTTGATTTGATTTCGTTGAAATATATATCAACCCACCAAACTGTCCCCAACTGCGATAGGTCGAACGCTACTGGGCAATCGTGAAGTGGAACCTCAAAAAGGCAGGTGCAGTGGCCCACAACATGTCAAACTTCAGGAAAAACTGGTCAGTAGCGTCCAGGAAGTGCTCAAAAACCACTGTGCATATCTTGAGCACGGTATAAAGGCTAAAGTATCATAGCATCGGGCTGATCCAGCGGACTAAGAAAAGAAATGGTTTGAAGACATGCAGGAAGTAGCAAATACAAAGCAATCTCCGGAGCAGGAGTATCGTGTCAAAATCTGGGCCAAAAACCTGTACAACCATATTTTGGACAATTTCTCCCAGTGTAATTTGATAGACGACAAGTACATAAAAGAGGATTCCGGAACACTGCCTGAACCTCAATTCTACACCAAATCGATTGAAGAGAGTGTCCCAGAGTGAGTTGCAGATACGACTATTATGACGGAAAAATTCGGTGATAATGTGCTCGTTTGGCAATCAATTTGCACATGTGGCATGCGATCTTACATTTTCAATAAACGCTGTAATTCATCGAAACCAGTTCCTGCAGGAGAGGTTGCATCCACTTTATCGGAAGCATTTATTTTCTCTTCTGGCCGGATCTGGCCTCTGTCCATTATACTAGACTAACTCTACAGTGGTTTTCTGTTAACAACGATGATTTAATATAAAAATATATCAACCCGCCAAACTGTGCCCAACAGTGATCGATCGAACAATACTGGGCAATCGTCAAGTGGAACCTCAAAAACCTCAGGTTGCCCACAACATGACCGACTTGAGGAAAAACTGGTCAGTAGCGTCCAGGAAGTCCTGAACGTCCAGGAAGTTGGATCCTCCCTTAGCTCAGTTGGTAATGGCGCGGCTACAAAGCAACACCATACTGGAGGTGGCTGGGTTCGAATCCCGGTCTGGTTTAGGAATTTTTCGTTAAAGAAAATTTCTCGGCTCCCTGGGCATAGGGTAGGATTGTTCTTACCACACAATCGTACTAATGCAAAAATGGTACCTGGCATCAAAGCTCCCAATTAATAACTGTGGATGTGCATTGAGAACACTAAGTTAAGAGCAAGCAATAAACTTGAAACGCTAAGAAAAAATAAGAAGAAGTGTCCAGGAAGTGCACAAAAACCACTGTGCAAAACTTGATGATACCTAAAGTACGATCATATTATCGAGATCAGCAATCTGATTAATTTGTTAGTTTGATTGATATTTTAACATGATAAGCTGTAATAAAATTCATTTCTCTGGAAATTACGAATTGTCTTCAGTTTTATTTCAATTTATGAATGTTTGTAACTACTTTTTGATATATGTAGTATATAGAGTATGTGTGAAGTAAATGTTAAGATGCTCTGTATGATTTTAAGAGTATTTATTAACCTTTCGATTTGGGTATAATCATTCAATTAGTATAATTCAGTATAACGAACTTAGCGTGAAATGAAAAAAAAAGTTATAGTAAGCTATGCATAAATCTTCTCTTTTCATGAGAATAAACAAACCCAACGCAACGCGTCGTCATGGGATGGCGTTAGCTATAAATACCAGCTACCGGTGCTCATTCATGCCATTCTTATAACGAAATTTGACAGCAACGGACCAGTAGCAGCAGTTACAGTGAATCGTATAGACGTAATCGAAGCTGAAAACGTCGGTCAGGTCACGACAGTATACTGATTACAAGAAGAGAAAAACATTCATTTGGTACGCGGCTAAGTGTAAAAGAGCTTTTTTTTACTAAGAGCACAAGGGCGTGTACTTAAAATTGTACTCAAAATAAGTCAAAACAAGACGTATGCAAAAATGGTTAAAATATGTTACGAGTGCCGAGTTAGAAAATGGCCGATGTCGATCAAATTCAGTTTTTTTTTTTTTTTGTTCATGTCACTCCAAACATAGAATACCCAGTTTTTGGTCGGTTAAGTTTTGACCGATTTGGGTGGATCGTACCCACATTTAGGTAGTTTCAAAATTGCTTGTGAAGCTGTCAACCGACACACACTGGGGCATGAACGAAAACAAAAAAAAATAGCTCCCTGAAATTAAGAGGAAGTTGTCTTTGGGACAGTTGATCTAACTATTCAAGGATAGCAATTATTCTGGCATACTTGTTTTTTTTTGTTTGTGATAATCGTAGATGTACCGTAAATGCTTATTTTTATTCTCAAGGAGACGTGTTAGTGATGTGGTATGTTGCGCAAAGTTGTTTGTGTTAAAACAGTTTGCCAAAGATTTCAAATTTCCACAGTCTACTACTTTTGAGATATTTACATAAACCTATAAAGGGTGTTTCGATCAAAATTTAGTCGACATAAACTTGATGCATTTCCTTTCATCGTGCATTAAAATTTTTTGCACACCCCTCATTTTGAAGATGTGTGCGTGTAGCATCATGCCTTTTGATTTTGAGATTAGTACTTCAGTATCAAAATGTCGTCGAAGGAAGAGAAGCAACGCATCAAGATTTTGAACGTGCATGGCGAAAATCCAAACTACTCTCACGCCAAGTGGGCAAAATTGTTGAATGTGGCTAAATCCACTGTTATCAACGTATTAAAAGTGTTCGGTGAACGTTTGTCGACAACCAGGAAAGCTGGATCGGAGGGAAATCGAAAGCCGGAGGCCACAGCGACGACAAAAAGAGCTGTTTCGAGCGGAACCCCAACCTCTCCGTCCGAGATGTCGCAAAGAAGCTGGTAGTCAACCGTAGATAGAGCTAAAAAACGAGCTGGACTGTCGACTTACAAGAAAGTTTGATTGGTGGACAGGACGATGAAACTTACGTCAAGGCAGACTTCAAACAGCTTCCTGGACAGGAATTTTATACGGAAACCGGACGGGGAAAGGTGGCAGATATTTTCAATCACATTAAACTGTCAAAGTTCGCGAAGAAATATCAGGTGTGACAGGCCATCTGTAACTGTGACTTGAAGAGCAACGTTTACATTCCGACCGGAACCGTCAACCAGGAAATTTATCTGAGCGAGTGCCTACAAAAACGTCTACTGCCTTTTCTGAAGCGACACAATTGTTCCGTTCTATTTTGGCCTGATGTGGCATCTTGCCATTACGGAAAAAATGCCATGGAGTGGTATGCTGCCAACACCGTTCAATTGGTGCCCAAGGTCAAAAATCGCCCCAACACGTCAGAGCTCCGTCCAATCGAACAATATTGGGCCATCGTCAAGCGGAACCTTAAGAAGACTCAAAAAGCTGTTGTGAGCGAGAAACAGTTCAAGGCAAACTGGCGTTCTGCGGCGAATAAAATGGACAAGGAGACTGTACAAAATCATATGGCAGGTGTTACACGAAAGACTCGGCAATTCGCATTTGGTAAAAAAGAAGCTTAGCTGAATATTTCTCTTGTATTCTGTATTAACTGAACTTGAAAAATGCCTTATTAATAAAAACTTTGATCTACTCACACACATTACTGTTTGACCAAATTTTGATCGGAGCACCCTTTAAAATAAACACTAAAATGTGGTTCTGGATGTTTTGTCACAGTTCAAACATTTGTTGAGACTTACATGGATTTGAACTCAGCAATATAAATGGCAAGCTTTGTTAGTGTTTCAAGATACACAACTTTGCTAAAGACATCACATGACTATAGACTGTCCCAAAAAATAAGGGCACACTTTTTTAACGCTGCCAAATGAGTATACATTTTTATTTGGGTAGTCTGTTGGCTCCATCTTATTGTTTACGCACAAACGTCAAACCGTACACAACTTACAACAAAGTTTCACGCGCATTTCGAGAGATGGGAAAGATTTCCGTTGAAAAACGCCATACCATCGTGCTCAAATGGAGCCCTATTACAGAATTATCACTCAAAAAGTTGGCGAACTGAAAAACGTTGGTGTGAAAGCGGTGCGTATTGCGATTCGGATGTTCGGGGAGGAGTATTCCATCGCGGACCGGCCACGAAGTGGGCCAAAAAAAGGAGCGTCGAACCCCAAATTGGACAACAAAATCGGACGAGCTTTTTCTAAGGCAAACGGGGCCTCAGTTTGCGATTTGGCAAAAAGGCGATGGTCTGGCAGACAATTTCACTTGCGGTAAACTTACGAAGCCATATACCGTAAATGGAGCAATAAATGCAAATATTTACGTCAATCAGTGCTCGAAAAAATACCTGTTGCCGCTGATTCGTCTACATGATAGTCCTGTAATATTCTGGTCCGACCTTGCTTCGTGTCATTACGCTAAATTGACTGGTACAAATCAGAAAACGTGATAGTTGTACCTAAGCACAAGAATCCCCCAAATTGCCCAGAAATTCGTCCTATCGAACGATCTTGGGCTCTGGTCAAGATGTATCTTCGTAAACATGTTGTTGCGTACAACACCACTGGGCAGCTGCAACAATACAGACGTCCACGGAGGATCGCCGGCTTTTTAACCTTAGGTTGTGATGTCTGTCAAGCTGACAACGTCATGCAAGTGAATAGAAATAGGCAAGTCACGAGTGACAAGATATCATTCGTTTTTCTGCTCTTGAACTGTTTCTACACACTTAAAAATTATGAATTTTACACGACACGTAATTCATGTTTGTAAAAAGTCGGGGAACGTAAAGAGAGATTTCGTGTAAAATTATGTCTCCCGAAACTGACACATACGCAATTCGACAAAAAATGTGTTTGATTGAATTTATGTTCTCATCTCTTTCAACTCATTCTTATGTGCCAAATGACGCTTGCATGTGTCGGTCTCCGGAGATAGAAAATTACATGACATTTTGGTAGTGTGTACAACTATTCTTAAACTTAAAGTTATCACAGCTTGGAATTTAAAGTAGTGAACTATTTCTATTTCAGGAGTATTTGTACCGAAAACTTATATTTGGACGACACTAATTTAATAAAATAATGCTAATTTAGGGAACTGTCCATATTGGTTAATATTAGACACAACAGACGACAACCACGTTGAAATTGGTTAATTGAAATATTGAAGCTAGGTTAGTACTGAATTAACTTAACAAAACCATACACGTATTAATCTAAAACAATATTTAGTAATTAAATTGGAAGCCTTATTATTTACTGCGCCGATTACCTGCAAAAGGAAGAGGAGAAACTAAAATTGTAAGATCCCCTATTGTAACCTATACTATGTTGCTAATTAAAGTTACTTCATTTCGGCTTCAAGCTGCTCTTCGTAAAAAGCTGATGTGAAGAAGTTTTTCTGAATAAAATCCGAACAAACTTAAAAAAGGCTGCTGTGAAGAAGCCGGAGACCCTCCGTGGACGTCTGTATTGTTGCAGCTGCCCAGTGATGTTGTACGCAACACATGTTCAGCCAGTTGATGCAGTGGAAAAGTTCAAAAGAGAGTGGACAAGAGCGTCTAAAATCATTGCTTATCAAATCTGTGCAAAAACTTATGAAGAACGTCAGAGAAAAAATTCGAAAACTTGCTTGTTCATGAAAAAGTCATCAAAAATCTTTCATGAACTGTTGAAAAACCAAATGTAATAAAAATACACATGTTTTTTTTAACGAGCTGAAGATGTGCTCTTTCTTTCTGGGACGGTCGAAAACAAATGGCTTATGCGATTAACTCAAACAATTAACAAATATTCCAGAATAACATCTATCTCCGAACTATCTATCTCATGTCTCCCGAAGACATGACATTTCTAACTCATAATTTCATTGAGTTTTTTTTTGCTTCGTATTTTGAGCTGTCCTTCTCCTTTGATTACGATCCACCCAAATCGGTCAAAACTGGACCCAAGAAAAACTGGGTCATCTATTTTTGGAGCGACTAACAAACAAACAGAAAATAGTTGAGCAACATAAACAAGATCTTCAAGACTATGGACAAGATTAGTGTTCGCCGCTTTATGGGTCGTATTTCTGAAAAAAAAATAGAGAATTCTTTTGAAATCTTAATAAATAAATATAATTCAATTTTCGTTTGGAAGTCATGAGAGTGATTATTCTACCTCACTCAATTAATTCGAACCCGAATACGCCCAATGGTTGTGCTGCCATTACAAACTGGCTCTGCTTTACAACAATAGTTTATGAATATTCAACCTTGACTATCACACAATTCAAAAATGAGTCAGCAATCGTCATTTGAAACAGAGACATTTTTATTAACACTCAAAGTAGCTACTAGGTTGAATTTTAATAATTATTTCCAAGGAACCCATCCGCGTGAGTCTATAGTCCCTTAGTCGACTTCGGCTTCTGATAACTACGCCTATACAAACAGATTTCCCACTTATCTATAATCCAGAGAATCAATCACGACAGGGAATGTTAGAACATCTGTGCTATAAATGAAAAAGAGTTTCGATGTAGAGAATTGTTTCAGGACTTTTTCAAATGTTCGTCTATTTTTGTTAGCACACGCGATCTACGGAGCAGAAACGTTGTTAGATTTAGTACAAGGAGCAGGTATGTATGTACATAGTTGGTCAGAACACATAGAATACAGAAGATGTCGCGAAGATTAAATTAAGTGGCTACCAAATTTCACGAAACCGGTTAAACACTTAAATCACGGTCAGAAATTCAATCCAATCGTATACACCGATCCGCCAACGCTAAGACTGACTCACATAAAACTAGTCGCATAATTTGCCAAGAACTTTCTCTCTTCGCTGTGCCGTTGTTCTCGGCCGGCCTGCGGCTGCAACAATAGAATAAGTCTCGTTTCTTGCTTCTATACCCAGCTCATTAACAATTTTATTCTGGTTTGTTGTTTTCAAAACACATCACACACAATGCACTCGCGAGATCGATCGACGGCGTCGTCAAGCAATGCGACAAATCACGGTCATTGCCAGAAAATTTCCCACCACCATCAACTCGCTGCAACGTTGTTTTTGTTGTTGTTGTTGTAGTCGCCGTTTCGCTAAATTCGATGGCGCATGACATAAGGATACGATTGTCGTCATTGCTCTTCTTTGCATCACCAGTTGGTGATGTTGGCTGCTAGGGTACGCTCTGAACGTTGCCGATTGAACTCATCATCTGTCTGTTCCTCTGAACCACCACCAAAATTAAGTCCAAGCACTACTGTCAATCAATCGGAACACCACCAGGCAAGAGAACACGAGTACGTAAGCACTTTCGATTTTCTTCAACGGAAGTCGCGAGCCAAACCATATGATGGATCACGTCTCGTTTTTCTAACCGATCACGTCGATTTCCCACAGACACACAGATGGCAGGAAAACAATTATTTTTTGCCTCGATCGACCCATGCACTGTACTTGCTATATTCGCTTCCCTTCTACTTCTTAACCAGATTTATTTTTACTCTTTTTTTTGTTTCACGCTATTCACTTTTTTTGTTTTTGTTATTTTTTTTTCTTACAAAATTCTGCAAACCAAATCTCGATCAGAACCACAACAATTGTATCAATTTCATATAAACACTTTACACTGACTGATCTTCGACCGAATTTTCCTCAACATTGGCCATCCCGCGGAATCTCACCTAACTGCGACGTCAGCGATTGGAGGACAACCCTCGACGGAACAGTTTCCGTTCGGGTGGAAATTGTGTGCCCGTTCGTCCGGGGTGGTTCGAACCGACTGACTGAGACTGGTCACTCAAATCAGCAACATCACGATCGCCTCCCGTCGTCGGCAAGAGGAAAACGGCGAAAAGCTTACAGGGTGTATTTTTATATAGGTGGAAAAGCGACTGACTACATTCCCGGCTCTCAGTCCATCAGTCAGCCAATCTACAAAGACAACTCAAGTTTTCTGATGGCGGTGGCGTCGGTGGCGATGATGATGATGATGATGATGATGATGAGACGGGTGGTATTCATCGCCACTACTGGTCAGCAAACGGTATGCACCTGTAGATACATCGTACCGACATACCGTACCGGTTGCAAATGTCGACGATAAACTCAGACGCTTTTCCGCCAGAATGTAAACTGACAAATAAGGGTACCAGACACTTGTTGGTGGTCATTTGTTTACTAAATACGTTCCAATCTTTGCGGATGAGTAGGCGAACCAAAACCATTTGAATGCGTGGGAGACGGGTAAAAGCATTACGATTGCCTGGTTTAGAGGAGACGCTTGGTAGTTTCCCAATGTATTCAGAGTGGTAGACAAACAGTGACGGACAATACAATAAGAACAAAGCCTGATTTTCATACAAAATGGTCATGTTAGGAGGCTTGCCATTCATTTTCTCGAGAACCAATTGAGCTGAAATATTGGCTGTGGTCCAGAAGTAGCCTAAATTCTCATCTGCATTAAATCCATCATTTTTCATTCGGGCTTTGGTCTTATTGTATTGTCCGTCAGTGTAAGTAAAATTTTGGAAGGCATGGTTTACTGATGGAACTGATTGAATTGGAGCTTACCCAAGCAACACAACTTATTATGAAATGGTCGGGGTTCTGCCAAATCACACCAAGCGCCTATCGAAAATCATCAGTTTTGTCCAAAATATTCCAACAGAACTTTTCAATTTCAAGATGGATCACATCAGTGGTTCATGAAGTTTGTAACCATTAACCAATTTGAGTGATCGATCTCCATAATGCACTGAAAAAATATTCTGTGAGGATTGTATGGGTTCAGTTACGCAGATTGACGCAAAAGCCGCTTGGTGCAATCTGGCAGAACCCCGACCAAATGTTCAAAAATTCATCCTCAGGACATGGCCTCATGTATTTTTCTAGTAACAAAACTTATTTCTTATCTCGTATATGACCAAAACAGCGCAATAAATCAATGTTTTTAACCTAAACACACAATTAGTTTTTAAATAGAAAATTTAGGACTAATGATATGTTCTGAAGATGCTTTGAATAACATGTCTTTAATATGATCTGATGTCTTATCTAGGTACCGTCAAACGGGGTGCCTAGCAACACTTTTAGTGAATAATAATGTTCGTGTGTTCGGACCACCCTAGGGGAACAATTTTCACAGCAACACTTTTTTTTTGCAGTTTAAAACTGTACAAAATTTATTAATTTCCAAAGTTCTTTTTTTGGTTTCTTACATGTACAACTTACATTTATAGTTTCCTCCTAATCCTTCTGCTCTTTTATTTATGTTCAGGATTTTCTTCTGCGAGTGCTCGAGTATTGGCTATAATTGGTATCAACTGTTGTAATAAAAATAAATCAATATAAAAGGTCTACTTCACTTACTTTTATACACCGTTCTATCCGAAAGATCCTAATATTAATTTCCACAATATATTTCACGGCAAACTAGCACTACTTCATTAAATAATAGTTCAATTCAACCACTCTTCAACTTCGCTTTCAAACAAGATCTCTATTCTCTATTGTATCTTCCAATGGGTCTTGTTTACCTTTTTCCCTTTGTTCACTCACCCTTACTGATGTGCGATACCAACGTCAGTCGGATCCTCAGGTAAGTCGATGCGCAAGGTTAATATATAGGAGGTGCGCACATACCCCCTCCCGGTAATTCTGGTGAGGGTACCTCCACTCCAGACTTACTCTCCTGAATCTCAAGCACCGCCAGTTTGGTCACGGGGCGCCTGAACTCACCTTTGGCTGTACTCACCAGAGCCTGCCTGATCCTACCGTCTGCTCCTCGGTAGACTTCGACGACAATGCCACGGATCCAGTTCTTTCGAGTAGTGTCGTCCGCGATGTATACTAGGTCACCAAGTTTCATTGGCAACGACTCCGTATGCCACTTTGTCCGCTTGTTGATGGACGGTAGATATTCGGAAAGCCATCGAGTCCACAGTTTATCAGCAAGCAACTGCGACCGCTTGTAACGGTCGCGAAGAGCCTCCGCTTCGCTCGTTGGTGGAATGGCACGTTCCATTCGTGTTGCACCGACGCCCCGGATGAAATGATTTGCCGTCAATGCCTCCTCTACACCTGGCTCCAGAGGTACGTACGTCAGGGGCCGCGAATTGAGGAGTTCCTCAGCCTCCGCAAGTGTTGTCAACAGTACTTCATCCGTCAACGTTCGTCCGTCGTCGAGCACGTTCAACGCTGTCTTGAGAGAACGAACCAACCGTTCCCAAACTCCACCCATATGAGGCGCACTAGGCGGATTGAAATTCCACCTGGTCCGAGAGTCGGTGAACACGTCTTCAACATCGACTTCTATCTGCTTCATGATCTCCTTACTAGCAGCTTGGAAGTTCGTACCGTTGTCGGAGTAGAATTCCAACGGTTTGCCTCTACGGCACACAAAACGCCGTATGGCCATCAAACAAGCTTGAGTCGTTAGGCTATGTGCGACTTCAAGATGTACGGCTCTGGTCGACATGCAGGTGAACAAGCAGACATACCTTTTCTCCGACCTCCTTCCGACAGTTACCGTGAACGGACCACAGTAGTCCACGCCAGTATGGCTGAATGGTGGCAAGTTCGGTGTAACTCGTGACCTTGGTAATGGAGCCATTCTGGGATTCGTCGGCTGGCATCTCATCACCTTACACCACACGCAGGCTTTCACGATCCGCTTCAGTTCAGCTCGCAGATTCTGGATGTGGAAACGTTGCCGGATTTCATTGACGGCGGTCTCCATGTTACCGTGCGCAACCTGTTGATGATAGAACTCTAGCAACTTGTAAGTCACCGGATGCTTCTTTGGAAGGATGATTGGAAACCGCAGCTCGAAGGGTAGCAATGCTCCCTGCGCTATTCTTCCTTCCATGCGCAGTACGTCTTCAGAGTCCAGAAATGGGCTCAAACTGTATAGGCTGCTGGTCCTTTCGATTTGGTGCCGTCTATCGCAAGGGATTTCCCGGTTCTTCGCCAATACCTTGATTTCGTCGACGAAACTCTCCGCTTGCGCTGATCTCCAGAGGTACGCTTCCGCTTTCTGATACTCCTCTCGTTTCAATGGCACCGTCTTCGCCGACCGACTTCCCTTCACGAGCTTTTTGATTTTCTCGGTTGTCGGTACCGCCTGGATCTCCAAACCTCCTCGCTTCCTTCTGCAGTTCGACATGAACCTGTACGTGCATGCTACCGTTCGCACTAAGACCTTCCATTTAGAAAAGCGCTCTGGATCCACGACTGACTCAGCCAGCGTTATGCCGTGGAAAAGAAGACACGCTCGTATCTCCTCGGACACGTTGGGTGCGATGCAATCTTGCCTCGGCCATTCCACTTCCGGCCGGTAAAGGAACTCCGGAGCACGGAACCATGGACCATCAGAGCGAAGGCAGTGCTTTTTATCCCACTTCGTCATAGCATCGGCTACGTTGCATTTAGTTGGAACCCATCGCCAATCGTCGAGCTTCGTAAGGTTGAGGATTTCACCGATCCGGAACGCAACGAACTGCTTGTAACGACGATGATCCGAGTGGATCCATGACAGCACGGTCTTTGAGTCGCTCCAGATGTACCGATGCTCGACTTCCAATGAAAGCATCTCGATGACGGAATTCACTAGCCTAGCTCCCAACACTGCCGCTTGTAGCTCCAGGCGAGGTATTGATAGATGCTGCAGCGGTGCTACTTTCGACCTCGCCATCACGAGGGAACACAGAGGGCCACTCATCGTCTGGATTCGGAGGTACGCTGCAGCACCATATGCGTTTTCACTGGCATCGACGAACACGTGGAGTTGTAAACTGCTATAGTCCACCCCACCGCTATACCCACCATGAAAATAATAACGAGGAATACGTACTGCTTCGACCTCTGGGAGGCGTGAACACCATAAATTCCACTTTTCAGCACATTCTTTACTGATTTGCTGGTCCCACTCGCATCCACTTCGCCACAAGTCTTGGATCAGCAATTTACCGAAGAACGTGAAGGCGGACAGTAAGCCCAACGGATCAAAAAAGCTCATGACACAACTCATAACGATTCTCTTCGTTGGGAGCTTCTCACCGGACAGGAACGGCGCTAGATCGTCCCTCAATTTGGTGGAAAACGAGAACTCGTCGGTTGCCGGATTCCACACAATCCCCAGAACTCGCTCAGATCCAGATTCCTTATCTTCGCCGAAGTGAACGCACTGTTCTAGTTTCCGCTCACCCATGGACACCAAGAATTCTTCGGAGTTGGAAACCCAATTGCGCAGCTCGAAACCTCCCTTGGAGTGTACATACCTGACCTCTTTCCCTCGCTTCACTGCTTCCTGGATGGTGTCGGCACTGTCGAAATAGTCGTCGACGTAGTGATTTTCCACGATCGCCTTCGTTGCTTCCGGGAACTGCGTTGCGTATTCTTTCGCGTTTAGATTCTTCACGTATTGCGCTGAAGATGGCGAGCAAGTAGCGCCGAATGTCGCTACATCCATCACATACACTACTGGGGTTTTCGAAGGATCATTTCGGAACACGAATCTCAGGACCCGCTTATCTGCTTCACGCATCCTCATCTGGTGGTACATCTCCTTTATGTCTGCACCAAAGCCGATCAACCTTTCTCGAAATCTGCAGACTACCGTGGGAAGTGCGGTTAGCATATCCGGACCCTTCAGCAGCTTTGAGTTCAACGACACTCCGCTCACCTCTGCCCTGGCATCCCACACCAGTCGGTACTTCTGCTTTCGTGGATTGTATACAATGTTCAAAGGAATATACCACACCTTCCTGCGGTCGAACGCGTTCAACTCCGATGGTGTCGCAATGTGTGCGTAGCCTTTTGCTAGGTAATCGTCGATCATGCTGCGCACTTTGTCATACAGTGCAGGGTCCTTCCGCATTCGCCTTTCCATGCAGTGCAGACGCTTCAACGCCATGGGAAAACTGTCGGGAAAGCTGGGATCGTCTTCCTTCCATATTAGACCCGTCTCGAAACGATTCCCTACCCGTACGGTCGTCTTCTCCAAAATCTCCTTCGCTCTTCTGTTTTCCTCCGATTCGGGCAACAAAGCAGCGGATATACCGGACTCCTCCAGAGTGTAACTTGTCTTCAGTAGGTCGTGCAACTCTTGGTTCGACAAAGTACTGCACGAATGATGTCCAACTATCCCACCATCGGATTTCTCGCAACCCATTGGTCCATAGATGGTCCAACCAAGCTTCGACCTAACCGCTATTGGTTCTTCTGGCCGCCCTATTCTTGACTCGATCGGCGCGTACAGGTGAATATCCTTCAGCCCAATAAGAATCTGCGGGGTGGCTTGCTGAAAGTCTGTAACCGGGATCCCACGCAGATGACTGTACTGCTTCACTACCTCCGACAGTGCCAGCGTATGCTGCGGCAACTTCAAGCTCTCCACTGTATGTGCACCCTTGATGTGAAAACGATGCGCTGACCCAAGTGCGGAAATGAACAAATCCACCCTTTGAGAGTCCTTCTCGATCCGGGAAACTCCGGCAGTCCAAGTGACACGCAGCGGTTGTGTCATTCCACATAGTCCCAGTTTGCTTATTAACGGCTTCTCCACAAGCGTATACGACGACCCTTCGTCCAGAAAAGCGATCGTGTTCAAGGACAGTTTTCCGTAGTGAAGCGTGACTGGCATCATGCGGAAGATGATGGAGGGTTTCTGTAATGCGCGTTGACAGTTCGAACCGGCGACCGATGCCTACTTCGAACCGATGCAGTTCGAACCGGCGACCGATGCTACTGAATGGAGTAGCGGATTGTGACGCTCGTTGCAGCCGTCTACGTTACATCGGAAGTTCAACTTGCATCGAACATGACCATGCTCGTTCAAACACAGCTGGCAGAGATTCCATCTCCTTACAGCTTCCCATCGGTCAGCAAGCCTGCACTTCCGGAATTTGTCGCAGTTTCGAATCCTGTGATCGATTCTTCCGCAAATCCTATACGGCGTCCTTTCTTTCGCGGCTGGGCTTTGACTCCTCTCCATTCCACTATGAGCGTGTAGGAATCCTTCGTGTTCCCGCTTTCCTTTACCTTTAGGCGGCCGTTGATCCACAATCCGAGCTGCTTCTCCAAACGACGTCACTTCGCTGGCATCCTTAACAATTTCAGATAGGAAGTCGGACAGTGTTCGCAGAGTGACTGTTTCGCACTTCCTTCGATATCGCACCCACTCCATCTGGGTTCCCGCTGGTAGCTTGTTTGTCAACTCTTGAATGAGCATCGGATTCACCAGGTGCGCGGTTAACCCCGTAGCTTCAAGGTGATCAGCCAGTTGTTGGACGACTACTCCAAAGGTGATGAAAGTCGCTAACTTCTCCGCTTTTGGTGGTGCTGCTTGGCGGATTTTCGTGAGCAACATATTAAGAAGCGCCTCCGGACGACCAAACAGCATTCGCAGTGTTTCGATTATCTTCGGGACTGCTTTGGGTAGTAGAAGTCTGCTACTCACCACATCCAATGCCTCACCTTTCAGGCATTCTTGAAGACGCGCCAAATTTTCGACGTCTGAAAACCCGCAAGCCTTAGTTGACGTTTCGTAGCTACTGATAAACAGTGGCCATTCCTCCAATTTACCCGAAAACGTAGGTAACTTCCTGGACAAGAACTGACGCGAAGATAGTTGGGCTTTCGTGGGTCCTTTTTGCCGATGTCTTCTTCTAGTGCGCTCATCTTTCTCTTCCTCGGAACTCTTCGAGCTTTCATCCTCCGTTTCGGAAATATACTTCGGTGAACTTTCTTCTTCTTCCTTTCCGAAACTCTGTTCTCCTACGCAGCTCTCGTCGGACGATCCTTCTTCTTCATATTCTTCTTCTTCAAAACCTTCACGACTGTCCGACTCGGATTCTTCTAGAACCTTATCCATTCGTCTACCGCTATTCTTTTTCTCCTTCTGCTTCGAGACTCCTGGGTGTCCAAGAGGGGTAATGTTCTTGTCGCCCTTCAAAAAACTATCCGGCAGACTTGCAGGCTTTGCATCTAGTTTTTTCGCTGATTTTTCGACTGTCTTCGGTGTTGAGTGCTTGTGGTACGCCCCTCGGAAGTCAGCAGGATGCACTAGTGATGAATCTGCGTCGCCAAGCTTTCCTTTCCCCGATTTTTCTTTCTCAGGTACTTCTTTCCCTGGTTTCGCCTTTTCCGGATACACATCCTTCTGCTTCTTCTCTTTAGATCTTTTCCCTTCACCACCTTTAGCTCCACCAGTTCCTTCTTTCTGCTCCTTTTCACCACCAATGTCCTTGTTCCGCTTCAGCTTTAACTGTTCCAGCTTTTCCTCCATTTCCGCCCGCATATCCGCAAGCTTCTTCTGATGGGCCTCTTCTTCAGCTAATTTCCTCTCCATTTGTGCCTTCTCGAATTCCAGTTCACTTTCTCGCTTTTCTTTTTCCAGTTGTTGGCGCATCTCGAACATCACTTGCTGCATCTCCAGTCGCTTCCGATGCAAAATCATCTCCCGTTGCAATTTCAGCTTCTGCCTCTTCTTCTCCTCTTCGAACTTTCTGAGTTCCTCTTGCAGCTCATTATCACACATGTCGCCTTTCATGCACTCGGGGCAGCTCCAAGAGATATCCCGTACTTCCTCTGTGACGCCAACACAACCGAAATGATACCATCTTTGACAATGGTCGCAAAACACCATCTCCGCCTCAGCGGAATCTGGCAGTTGGCATCCCGCGCAACTGTATCCTGACCGTTCCGGATTGGGATTTGGGTTTGGTCGGCTCATTATAAATTTTTAAGAAAATGTTCGGACCACCCTAGGGGAACAATTTTCACAGCAACACTTTTTTTTTGCAGTTTAAAACTGTACAAAATTTATTAATTTCCAAAGTTCTTTTTTGGTTTCTTACATGTACAACTTACATTTATAGTTTCCTCCTAATCCTTCTGCTCTTTTATTTATGTTCAGGATTTTCTTCTGCGAGTGCTCGAGTATTGGCTATAATTGGTATCAACTGTTGTAATAAAAATAAATCAATATAAAAGGTCTACTTCACTTACTTTTATACACCGTTCTATCCGAAAGATCCTAATATTAATTTCCACAATATATTTCACGGCAAACTAGCACTACTTCATTAAATAATAGTTCAATTCAACCACTCTTCAACTTCGC
Organism: Aedes koreicus; assembly: GCA_024533555.2. Classification (NCBI taxonomy): domain Eukaryota; kingdom Metazoa; phylum Arthropoda; class Insecta; order Diptera; family Culicidae; genus Aedes; species Aedes koreicus. The sequence goes on from JAHHFK020000699.1 coordinate 404,848, forward strand.
TTTCAAACAAGATCTCTATTCTCTATTGTATCTTCCAATGGGTCTTGTTTACCTTTTTCCCTTTGTTCACTCACCCTTACTGATGTGCGATACCAACGTCAGTCGGATCCTCAGGTAAGTCGATGCGCAAGGTTAATATATAGGAGGTGCGCACAGACTGGCGATAACGGTTTCAAATCCTCGAGTGTGACTGCCTGGCCTGGTTCTACTTGAATCCTTTTTTTACGCTTCTGGCTGACTGCATCACTTCCGAATCGAGCCTCCTTGAGAACACTTACAAACGCATCTGACCACGAGTCGTCAGCTTGTGAACCGATATTTTTTTCATTAGTCGGTAGCTTTCTTAACGACCTGATAACGATTCAACGGATAAATACCGGTTGCCCTGAAGCCGGAACGCAAATTGTCACCAGCGTTTTCCATTTTGTCAATGGCGTTTTTGAGAAGTCCTGAGAATTCAAACTTGGGAATAGTGCCCCTACGTTTGGTCTTATATTCCACTAGTACTTCTTTCCATTTGATTTTAAGAGGTCGAAAAAATACGACATCGAGTGGCTGGCAAATGTGTGTGCTGTTAGCAGGCAGAAATACGAAGCGGATGTTGTTATTTCCACCACCGCAATCAATAGGTGACTCGCCAAATTATCAACGATGAGCAATTTCGGAGCCTTTTTTCAGTTGTAGAGTCAGCATCTTTGAAGTATCTTAGGGCAATTTTGAAAAACCATTGTTCAAATAGATGGTTGTCAAACCATCCACTATTCGAACAGACATATACGGTTCCTACGGGTCCGGAACGAGTCCATGTGTCGTAAAGGAACTTACTCTTGTACACCACGAAAGGGGAAAGTAACCTTCCGGAAGCTGTTCCCGCAAACATCACTGACGTACTAGTTTTAGTTGAATCCATAATCCGCTCTGCGTGCTTTGCTCCACGCCGTACGATGACTTCAGTACGAACCGGATCATCCGTCAAGTTTTTCTCGTCATAGTTGATAATCTTTCAGACACACTTCCAAGTTGTCAAAATAGCTTTCAATTTGTTCTCTTGAAACAGCAGCTCTTGCCCTCTTAATGTTCTCACAACAGCGGGTCATCAGCTCTTTGTGCCGGTTCAGAAACGAATTACACCAATCAACCCCAGGATAATTGTTCTTGAATGGCGTATCTTTCTTACCCAGCTGTTCAAAGAAGCGCTTGACAACAGATCCATCCACGAGCTTTTTCTCCTCTTCCGACGTGAGCACTGGGGGTCTTCCGTATGACTGTTCCTTGTAGGGCTTATCTTTCTTCAAATTTCGGCTAATTGTAGAAGGATTACAAACCGTACTTCCTGGCTGCCATTCGGATGCTTATGTGTTTTCTTTTTAATTTCTGTAATTGCTTTCTCCAGAGACTTGGCCGAAGAGTTTGCATAGGTGCGACTTCCGGACGCTTTTTTACACTTGCGAGGCATGTTTTCTCACGGCTGCAAATGAATGATTATGAAAGTGAGGTTAAAAGAATATCAAAAACTGTTGCAAGTTGCCCACTGGTTGGCAGTGGCGATAATCATTTTTCATGTATTCAGTTGAACAGTTAATTGCAGCTTCCATAAGCTGCAGTATTGCTTACTATTACTTACTCTATATGATGTAGTTAAATAATATGTTCTTACTGTTTTGGGTATAGGGCACGATTTTTAAGTGTTTTTAGTCGGACTTTATGTGGGTCCGATTGGGATATTGTGGTTGGGGGGGGGGGGTGTATGTGGTGTTGTATATCCTATGGGTTTGTTCGCGTTTTCTGGTGGGCGTAATATTCTGTTGGTTTGGTGTTTTTTCTTAGGGTGGGGGGTCTGTTAGTTGTTGTTTGTTTGAGGGGGGTAGGGTTGTATTAGTTTTGGGGGGCGATATGGGGGGGGGGGTTGAGAGGGGGGGGGGGGCCGGTCGGCCGCGTTCAGCGAGGACGCCACGGGTCATCAAGATCGTGAGGGAGCGAATTCGGCGCAAAAAGAACCGCTCAATCCGGAAAACGGCTGCAGATCTCAACGTTTCCATTGGAACCGCTCACACCATACTCACCAAGGACCTTGGTTTCAGGCCTTACAAAAAACGTAAGGTCCATGGCGTTTCGGAGGCTACCAGCAAAAAGCGGTTGGATCGAGCTAAGAGGATCCTCTCTCGGCACGCTGGTCAGGAGTTTGTTTTTCGGACGAGAAACTGTTCGTGCTGCAGCAGCCGCACAATGTGCAAAATGACCGGGTGTGGGCGCCATCGAGGGACAGCATTCCTGAATCCAATATAAACATCCCTCGGTTCCAAAGTGCCGCGTCGGTGATGGTTTGGGGGGCAGTATGCAAACGTGGTAAGCTACCCTTGGTGTTTATTGAAAAAAACGTCAAAATCAACGCGGCGTACTACAAAACTGAGGTTTTGGAAAAGGTTGTTGCCCCCAGTCTCCGAAGCCTCTACGGCGATGAGCACTACGTGTTCCAGCAGGACGGTGCACCAGCCCATACGGCAAATGTGGTTCAAGCCTGGTGTCGGGACAATTTAACCGACTTTCTGGACAAAACTTTGTAGCCTCCCAGCTCCCCGGACTTGAATCCTCTCGACTTTTTTGTTTGGTCCTATATGATGGCGAAGCTGAACGAATACAAGGTCAGCACTTTGGATCATTTCAAGACGGTAATTCTCAAAATCTGGGACGAAATGCCCATGCAGTCCGTGCGTGCCGCCTGCGACGCGTTCGAGAAACGTTTGAAGCTCGTTAAGGAGTACAAAGGGGGGGTCATTCAAGAGAAATGTTGTAAACGTTCCTTGTAAACATAGCTTTCAATAACATAAATCCAAAAAATAAAAAAACATGTTTTCATTTTTTTAACAAATTTTGAAAGTGTATCCGAACTTATTGAACACCGTGACCTGCCAAATGTGGTTCCATTCACTTGATTAGTTCTCGAGTTATGCAGAAATTTGTGTTGCATTCGAATGGACCCCCCCCCCCCCCCCCGCTTCGCTTCCAGATGGCGGAGGAGTCTTAAACTACCTAAAAAACATTTCTCTCCTCCAAAAACCTCCACATGCCAAATTTGGTTCCATATGCTTAATTAGTTCTCGAATTACAGGACTTGAGGTGGACATCGCTCGTCGAGTCGCTACACTTCTTTGTGCGCTATCATCGAAGTTAGAAATCGACATCAAATCATTCGAAACCTGTGCAGAAGAAACTAGAAAGTTACATGTCCATTGTTTTGATTATTATCCCCTTTCGCCTTCAGTTCACAGGATCTTGGATTGGCAATAATAAGTCATAGAAGAATTCCTATTGGACTATTGTCGGAAGAAGCACAAGAGCGTCGGAACAAATCAATCAGAAAATTTCGGGAGCACCATTCTCGACAATTCAGTCGCCTGGCGAACATCGATGATGTATTTAAAAGACTTTTGCTGACCTCTGACCCCGTGATGACACTACAAAAACAGTTTCCTCACACCGGTAAAACTCAATTTTCTGAATCCGTTCAAAACCTGTTGAAATAATGGGAAATAAGGCCTGTACTCGAAAAAAATGCACAATTTTTATCCGTGTGTAACTTTTTTGTCCGGAAGTAAAAATTGATGAAAATCTGAGTATAACTAGTTTAGAGTGAATTGTTTACATGTGCAAAATTCTAAAATTGTGCAAAATAACAATCGGTTGAGTGGTTATTGAGATGTCATCGAAACAAGAAAAAATCCACCGGAGAATTTTGCGGACCGTAATGGAAAATCCGACTGCGACCATGAGATGGATCGGAAGACAACTGGGAATCACCCATACAACTGTGTCTCGGCTGGTAAAATCGTTTAAGGAGTCCCAGACGACCGAGCGGCGGGCTGGAAGTGGAAGAAAATCGAAGACAGCGGACCCTGTGAAGGCCCGGAAGGTGCTGGATTATTTCAAGTATAATCCGAACCTTTCGATTCGCGACGCGGCTCTGAAGGCAAAGTGTTCTGCCTGGATCGTTCAGCAAACCATGAAACGAGCTGTGCTTTGTGTATTCAAGGTCCGCAAGGCACCGAACCGGCGTGATCAACAAAATACGGCGGCCAAATCTCGCGCAAGCAAGCTGTATCGAGAGTGGCTAACGAAACCGATGTGTGAGGTTATGGATGACATCAAGGCAGACGCAAAGCAGATACCGGGGCTGGAGTTCTACGTTGCCAAATCACGGTTTGATGTTCCGGAAGACATAAGGAAGAAGAAAGTGGACAAATTCGCCAAAGAATACTTGCTCTGGCAGCCCATATGCCAATGCGGTAAACTGAGTAAACCATACATCACAACGGGTACCATCAACAGCGAAATTTACCGCATCGAGTGCCTCCAGAAGCGTCTGATGCCCTTCCTGCGGTCCAACGGAGGCGAGACATTATTTTGGCCGGACCTGGCATCATGCCATTACGCGCGATCGACGTTGGATTGGTACAGAGACAATAACGTTATTTTTGTAGCAAAAACCGCCAACCCCCCAAATTTATCAGAGATTCGTCCAGTGGAAAGAAATTGGGCCATAATGAAGGCCAAATTTCGAAAATCGCCCAAGGTGTTTAAGAAGATAAGAAGTAGTTGCTAGTTAGAGCAAAAATATTAGTTATAATTAATCCAGATATCTCACATATATCAATAAGTATTGGGCATAATTTCTGAATTTAAAGATCACATATGGTACTTTTTGAAACTTGGTTAATTTTTTGCATCAACTTGCAATTTTTTGAGAAAACTGCTTTTGAAATACATGATGTTTTTCAACGTTTTGGCTAACATTTCGCTTGTTATGTCCCAAAACTATGTGCACTCTTCCAAAACATACGTAAATTGTTAGGCTCAACACATACACGGTATCTAAAATAATATATTTGACGAATTTATGAAAATTAGTACAAAAAACGTAAATTTCAGTAAAATTTTACAAAATTTATTGTAACTTTGTTATTTGAAGACATAGAACCTTGATGCCTTGGGCAAACTTTCTTATTATTTTATGTTCTGCCGCTTTGCCAAAAACATCAAACATCTAGAAGGCGAAATAAGAAAGTTAGTAACGGTGAAAATTGGAACTAATTTTTATTACCAAATTGTGGCGCAGATAAAACAATGCTGAAGCAATCATCTCGATAAAATGTATTCTCAAAGCGCTAGAGGTTTTGTCTTGCTAATTTCAGCTCCTGGCCCAGTGTGCAATGTTAGAAACGTATTTTTTATTTGCTCCCAACTATGGGCTGCTTGCTGTATGAAAAGCGTATTAAACTTGTTGTTATTGTTTGTTTTCCAATGGCTCATCTGTTTTAATTATCGAATGGCCGCTAAATCATATGTGAAAATCACTTAAGTGATTCTAAGCAATTTTATTATTGTTTGTTTTGTGAAATTTTGTGTTGGGTGAAACGAATACAGCTGGCAATGCCATAAATTAGAAAATTAGAAAAAAAAAACCGTACGAAAACTACATTTAATAACAAACCTATCGAATGCGATGAAGTTACATCCTTGAATAGACCCAGTTTGGTGCTTATAGACTGACAACACATCCATATCCCTCGAAAGTTTCTGTGTTTAGAAAATTGTTTTTTAACTTTTCGTGATACATGCTACCAATTGGCGTATTAAACTTATGTTAGCAAATGAACAGCTAGTTAAATATCGCTTTCAGCTCAAATAATGTATGAGCTATAATAATAAATTTAATCGATCGTTGCATATTAGGCTGAGTTAAGTCCCTATGTAGGGGAGGATGGTGCAAAACGCACCATTTAAGCAACATCGTGAATTACTAGGGAATGGAAGCTGAAATTTAAGAAGAAGCTATTGGATCTGGTGCATTACTATGTTTGCGTTGTAGATCAAATGTAATTTAAATTCAAAACGATGATTTTTCATGACTTTTTGAACCTTTTCAAATATGGTACTAAGACGACACCGGGGTAAAACGCTTGTTTCATTGTTCAATATGCACCCCAAAATTGGGATAAGACGCACCACAATATTGGGATAGCATGCACCGCTAATAAAAGGTAAAAACACGGCTATAATAAGTTACTCAGAGTTGTAAAGTGAGGAGGTTGCAACATCTCGCCACATCTTTTTAGCTCAAGCAGCCAATGAGTATGGAATAAAGATAGCAAAACGTTGCATTATGTTGCCCATTTCTCATTATATACACGCTTAGAAAACAGTATCCATCGGAGCATTTAAGTGTGGGAAGCCAACGTTGGGTATAATTATGTTTACCTACCATTGGGTATAAATTGCATACGTTTGGGTAGATTTTACCAGAAGTAAATTATTTATACTCAGTGGTATGTTAACATGATTATACCAAACGTTGGTTTCCTATAGTTAACCGCTCCACTGGGTACTTATTTCTAAGCGTGTAGACGTATGTAACGCCACGGTGCGTTCTGCCCCAGTTTTAGTCTAGCATAGTCTGGTCTGAATATTTTGAAAATACGTGGAATTATAGTGAAGTTTTGATACTAAGGAGTGTGTGTGTGTGTGTGTCCAATCTAACACCCATCGGCCGGCAATGGTATTATGGAAGAAATCTGTTTACAACAATCATTCAAGTGACCATTGGAAGCAGCTTTAATCCGGGAGCTAGAAAGTGATAGCTCTACTGCAGATCCAGCAACCCATTTCAGAATGTCTGGAGAGTCACGCCCATTCCGAGGTTACTTTCACATACAATAAGCCCCGCATGTAAACATTACCGATATCATTTGGATAAGGGCACTGCAACACACTTCCAGATTTGGAAATTTAAAATTTCCAAACCAGGCACGTATTTAGTATTTTTTGAAAATAAGATTTTTGTTATATAGTTAGATACATCTCACCCATGTCCGCCTCCTCTATCACACTATCTTGTTCATTCGTAAAAGTAAAGATTTTCGACGTTGATTCGTGATTAATTTCATGCACTCGCGATTAAATATGCGTAAAAATTAACATTACTAAACCGCCCGCTAGATATGCAACCTGCATAACAAAACTCTGTACACCCCGTGGTGAATGCACCTAAAATTATGTGCAAGTTTTTCACCCGCCCATGCGCGTTGTTTTCGTTTGCTGCTTCTGACCAGCAAATGGCCGTTCTCTACATTGCACTAGTCTTCTTTTTTTTCACTCCACACTCTGCCAATAATGCAAATCCCCGTTATGTGGCGACTTTATATCGAGCTTCAAAACTGCTAATAATCATCGATTCACTCGCGACAAAGCGCAAAAACCCTCTGAACTAATAAATTATACCCGAGTGTCACAATATTACCACTAATAACCAAAACTAAGCTGATTTAACTCTTCTTCCGGGTGCGGGGGCGATGCACAAAAACAAACAAAAACGGGGAAATACTACCGACACTCACACATTTCGAGAGGGAATCGATTATATTCACTACGGCTTACACAATTTTCGCGGAGATTTTATGATTTCACTGTTTGCTCAAGTTAAATTACGAATTATTGTTTGATTTTTTTCGCGAAAACGACGCAGCAAAAAACAAAACACGTCAGTTTCGAAGCACGGCTTGCTGCGATTCATGAAGTTTTGATACTAAGGAGTGTACCGAAAATAAGCTATCCACAAACTTTCTTTCAAATTATGTTGAAAACCAATTTTTTTTTTTTAAAAAAAATTTTTTTTTTTTTGTGGGGGGGTAAAATTGAAAAAAATGAAAACCGGGTGAAATTTTAATTTTTTCTTTTCGTATTTTTGGGTTTTGGGGGGGGTCTCTTTTTGTTCGGGGAAGTGGTGGGTTGGTTTTTTGGGGGGTGGGGCCAATTTTTTTGTTTGGGGTCGCTCTTTTTGCTTAACGTTCGATGGGTCGAAGCTGAGGGCAATTTGGTGGATTGATATTTTTCTCAACGAAATCTATACCCTTTGGTTTTGGCATAGTGGGCCGACGCTAAATCCGGCCAAAACAGTGGAGGTGTACTATGCTTCTTATATAAAGGCAACAATCTCTTCTAGAGACACTCAGATCGATAGATTTCCGCATTTATTGTTCCGGTAGTGTAAAAAATGGTTGACTTCTAACCACAGGAACATATTGCTTGCCATACCAGTACCTTTCGACCGAATTTCTCCACTTGAATCGACCTGTCCGCATCGCTTACATCCTCCCCAACGACGGCAGTAAAGTATTGTGGACCTGGAAGGGTTTTTGAGTCCTCCTTTACATAGGTCTCATCGTCCATCAAAACGCATGCATCCGGACGCTGCAAAAGACGCGAATACAATTTCCGGGCCCTTGTTGCTGCTCGCTTCTTCTGTTCTGCACTTTGTTTCGAGATTTTCTGCTTCTTGTAGGTCTTCAGGTGGTTTCGCCTCTTGATACGCTGGATCATTCCGACACTCGTTCCTGCTTTTTTGGCCAAATCACGTATTGACATTGATTTGTTCTTCATGATTAGAGATACCACTTTCTGCTCCAGTTTCGGGTTGGAAGAACCGGGTTTTCTGCCTCTTCCTGGTAGCTCATCCAAAGAATAGTGTTCCCCAAACTTATTAATGATGGTTTTAACACTCGCATGATGAATTCCAAACCGCTTCGCCAATTTTCGCATAGTAATACCCTTCTCACTTAGCCATGTGTCCAGAACCTTAATTTTCACTTCCTTTTCAATACGCGACATTTTGAAAACGCAGAATTTGAACCGCACAAACAAGTAAACAAAAGAATGCTGACAGTCAAACGCACAGCATGCAGTGTTCAGAGCATGAAAAAACATCACAAATACATGCGTACAACGCAAATGTATGTGGATAGCTTATATTCGATACTTCAATACGCGACATTTTGAAAACGCAGAATTTGAACCGCACAAACAAGTAAACAAAAGAAAGCTGACAGTCAAACGCACAGCATGCAGTGTTCAGAGCATAAAAAACCATCACAAATACATGCGTACAACGCAAATGTATGTGGATAGCTTATATTCGATACACTCCTTATCTTGAAGTTTTGTTGTCAGTGATAGATGTGAAGTGAATTTATTATAAGCCATGGATGTTAACGCATGGTAAAGGCTTATTTTAAGAACACTGTTATTTACATGTGAGACAGTCATGAAAATTAATTCAATTTTGATCATATTTTGGTTTATTTAGTGGCTTATTGTGCTACTAAATTATGAGTTATGCTGTTTTATGTGAAAATTGATAAAATATCATTCCATTAAAGCTATAGGTTTGAAGATTTGAGCACATTTATTGAGTGGGTCATGCTACCCAACCAGTGCATTTTGTACTGTTCTCCCCTATTACTGATTTCGTCAACTAACCGTGTGAGTATTCTTCACACAAGAGCTATTTTTTGTAGCGTTTCTATTCCGTTCTGTGTGCATTTTGGTATACATTTTGGTGTCCATTTCAGGCCGTTCAAAATGATAGCAGTGGTAGAATTTGATTTTCATTCATATTTTTATGAAAATATTTTTACTTAATCAATCGGTATCAGAGTGCACGAAAGCAATAGATGGGTTTTAAAATGTCTAAGGTTTGTTTATAGTATTGTGCCAAGGAACAGTGGAACGAGATAAAAATCTTGATCAAACAAAGCAAAACGTATAAGGAGATACAGGAAATGTTGCCAAGTTTTAAAATCGGTATAAATAGGGATTCATTGCCATACCGCCCAAGAATCGATCCTTTATCGGATTGTTGCAAAACTATGATTTATCTTGTGATTAGCGGAAACATTTCTTTTTCATTATTTTTAAGACATTTGATGAAAATGAGTGCCATGCGATTTAGTACCGCTCCACCCTACCTAAAAATCGGTATATCTGACAACGTTTATCGATTCGTAGTCCAAATTTGCTTAATATTGCAAGTAATTGCATAAAGTGATACCGACGTAATGAACTCTAATTGATTTCACTCGAGTGTGATTGTCAATCGTTATCTTTATTAACTTTAGACGAGTATCTAGACCCGATATCTAAGTATTAAGTCCTGTTATACCATTGAATCAGACATTTTCAACCGTCACTTCTTTTTCGATTATTATATACCAGACTGAATTCAATTTGGGACAATGCTGATTGACTATGGCTTAATTAATTAACATATCTGCTGGCAAGTTAGATTTTTGAATAAATCAGTTACCACCTACTCCTCCCCTGTCTAACATATGGTAGGAAACTAATTTTACATTATCAGAGTGTTCAATTTAACTATTATCTGACTTCGCTAGCCTTCGCAGAGATATCAGCAACCAGAAGCAGAAACAATGGATTATATCTCGCCAGGCTCCCCCGCTTAATTCACGGAAAGCTTTTATTGAATTATCCGGGGATCCAACCTTGGGATCAAATCATAATTTACCGACCGTTCGCATGCTGCGGTATAATATAAGACCAGCGGACCAACGGTACCCGAGCAGGAGACAACAACATATGAATACCTAATTTTGATCTTGATAACTGGCCTTGGTATTAAAGAGTTCAGATTAAGAGGTATAATACCTAAACAAAATACCTAAGAATTGCAAGTAAAATATCTCTCCAATAACAAAAAATGTTATTTTGGATACCTGAGAATACTTGAGAGGTACTATTTTGGTATTGTCTTACCTTAATTTGGTATTCGCATAACATTTTGGGAACAATTTTATGGTATTATCCTCAGGTATTTTACCTCTTAATCTGAGCTCTTAAACATCAAGGCCAGTTATCATGTTATTCGTTCCTGCTCGGGTAGACAAAAGGGGTTAAAAACTCTGCCAAGTTGGCCTTGCTTTCCGACACCTACTCGGGTTTGAAGTAGTTTACCGGTCGGATTCTGTTGAAAAAATGCCTTTGTTTTGTTTAACTGTTGCTAAATTGGATGGAAATCGGTTCAAATTGATGATGACAACAACAATGGCATTCTCCAAACAAGTCGGGGACAATTAGCACCTATTAATAAAAGGCATTGTGGGACGAACGATGGCTTCTACCCGGTGGTTGGTGGGCAAAGTTGAGAAAACGAAGGAGAGCTTGTTTTGACATCGTATCCTTGTTCAGACGATGAACCAGTGAGTGAGCAATGCCGTAGGCAAATTGGAACTATGCTACCAAACAGGCGCATACCCAAATGAACCATCAGGAAATTGTTTATGAAAACATCAGCTTGTTGAGCTCTGAGCTGAGCAGACTGAGCTGGGCTGAGCGTCGTCCTGGAGCTTGTTTTCGTCGAGGAAATCGATAGGAAATTAAAGATTCTGATGAGGAACATGAAGACTGCAGCACCCGGCACCGGATCCCGGTGTCTCGCTGCGTCAGACACTGTGCTCTGTTGAGAGGAATTCTTCCATGCGTAACGCCACTCTTGGGCATTGGTGGTGACTTGCAGAAAGACTAATGCTATAGTGTGGAAAGATTGGGACTTTATTTAATTATTATTCAATTTTGTTGATTACGTTCTCGTCACGTAGTTGATGCCGAAGATCGGCCTCTAGTTGGTGATGCTGGTGCCGTTTCCAAGCCGGGAGCCACTATATTGAGCTGTAGTGGTTGTTTACTTGCCTAATGATAGGCAAAGACTGTCCGGGAGAAGGGCAATATTGGTGTTGCTGTATGTGTGATTTATGATGTTGAGCTGAGATAGAATAGTGATACTGGCTACTGTTAAGAAGCAAAGAGGTTTCTGATACAAAACCACTTGAATCGAGTTGGTAAACATTTGTTTCTTGTGAAAGGATGCTTTCATTGTGATGAACTGCACGTCCTTGCTGGCTATTCAATTGCATTATTAAAATCCCTTTGAAGCGGCTTCAGAATTACCGTTTCATGATTAGCTCCGCTTCTCAGCGTGTAAAGTGACTTGGTTTTATAGGCATTTTACACCCAGTCCCGAGGTTGGTGGTGATTTTCCCAACAGTTTCGCGTGGACCCAACAAGCTTCTTGAGGAACATAAAAATGTCACTTCAGCAACAAGAAGTGTAAAATTGTCATCAAATGTAAAAAGACACAATGGCGTGCTTAAAAATTCATGTCCGTTTCCGTAATAAATTTAGAGGCTGGCGTCGCGTGTCTTTTTTGTCGCTTTCCTACTTAGGTTCGGGGTGATCATTTTGCTTCCACGCAAGCCTTTAGTTGGTCTTTAACTTTTCATTCAGTCACACGAATGATTCTTTTTCCCCATTTTTACTTTATCATCATCATCATACGAATGGAGCGGATGCTTTAAACTTTTTATTTATGATACGCTGAGCAGGTGATTTCAGAAAATCTGTGGTCTGTGCATTTATTTAGGTAATTATGTGGAGAACACTGCTGCATGTTGAAGTTTCATGGTCTGAATTCGAAACTAATCAAAGTTTCACTTTAATAACTAGATTTATCTTAAGTTTTAGTGTGACTGTTTTGGACTTTCAGTAGCTGACTGTTAAGCTGCGAATTTCGAATAAATTAGCTCAAATCATAGACAAGAGGATAGTTGTATTGAGTTCTAGTGATGGTATTCTATTTTTGAGTTTGTAGGGTTCGGCAAATACATGTTCAAAGCAATCCAACTGCTTAAGTGGAATCAGCCACTGTGAATATCAATATCCGTCAATTATGCAATCTCCATTAAGGATTACTTGAAAGTTATCAAGTGAGACACAACTTTGTAAATGGAAGATATGTCGGTTGAAAATAAAGACAATCAAATTTCATTTAGTGGGAAAACGCGTATTGTCCAGTTTCATCAATTTCATCGAAATATTCCAATGTAAATTATACTTCAATATTTCATAAATTGGTCATGGAACTGATTTCAACTTATATGTTCAAACATACATCTAAAAACTGTGATATTTATCAAACATAGAAGCTAAGAACTCAAAAAAGTAAACTTTTATTGGCTTCCTTATCTAAGAACATAAGCGCAGACTTTGTAGAAAATGGAGACTTTCCGTCAATAATTATCGTGATTTGACAAGAAAGTCTCCATTTTCTACAAAGTCTGCGCTTATGTAGATAAAGTTGACTTCTATTTCTATTTATTCTATTTATAGTTTCTACAACCACCATTGAACTGTGTTGTGAATTGTCATGTGGTTTGAGTTGTCGCAGGAGGGATTGAACGTAATGAAGTCCAATTTTTACATAAAGTACCCATATTCACCGGAAAGCGTTCCTGAGATATTTCCGCAATCGGTGGATCGTTTCTGAAAACATTCAATAGCCTTTAATGAGACCAATAGCCTTTAATGAGACCGGCATATTAGAACATTGGTGTGGAAGCTTGTCACCTTAAGTGGTGGGTAGTAGGCTCAGATGTTACATTCCTGACTTACGCAGATCCGGCTCTGAACACGGTCCCCATGAAGGACAGTGTCAACCCTAGCATGGCCTCCCTGATTCAAAGATAACCATGAGATCACGATAGGCGACTATATACAACGTGTGGAGCTAGCGGTATGGAGGGGGACCCAACAAAATGAAAAACAACGGAGGAAAAAACAAAAAAAGATGAAAGAGAAAAACCAACAAAAAATTGAACGACGATGGCAAAACGCCAGACAACGGAGACGGAGGTGCGATAGTGTTCGCAAGAAGCGGAAAGCTACAGAGGTCACCAGTACTGAATTTGGAGGCCTCTGGAGACTGACATCGAGTGCAAGGACCTTGACGAGATCACAACAGAAGACGAGCTGAGGAGGGCACTGAAGGGGCACTGCGATCTTGGAGATGCACCAATGACAATCCGGTTGAGGAAGGCGTCCGGTGGCACACAGACGGCTGTTGGAGTCGGGTCGAGTAAAAGTTGGGTGGTCGGTTTGCTCACTGAGAGTCGTCCCTCGAGTTCCAAAGGAATTGGAGAGATGCTTTAAGTGCATGGGATTTGGTCACCAGGCAAGGAACTGCAAAGGTCCTGACAGATCTGATCTGTGCAGGAAATGCGGGGATAAGGATCACTTTGCAAGAGACTGCACAAACCAACCGAGATGCATGCTTTGCAAAACGGAGGACGGCAACGACCACATGACGGGGGGCTACAGGTGCCCTGTATTTAAAAAGGCGACAGCAGTTCGGCAGTAATAGAGATAACCCGAATAAACCTCAATCATTGCGACATAGAACAGCAACTGTTGTGGCAGTCAACAACAGAAACAAAGTGTGACGTCGTAATCATTGCGGAACCGTATCGTGTTCCTCCCGATAATGGAAACTGGGTAGCAGATAGAGCGATGATTGGTGGGCAGATTCCCCATTCAGGAAGTAGTGTCCAGTTCATGCGAAGGGTTCGTGATCGTCAAAATCAACGGGATCTTTATATGCAGCTGCTATGCACCGCCAAGGTGGACCATGGAGCAGTTCCACCAGGCCGGTCGTCATCGGAGGAGACTTCAATGCTAAGGCTGTGGAGTGGGGCAGCAGAAGTACCAACGCGAGAGGGTGCAGCCTTCTAGAAGCTCTGGCAAAGCTGGAAGTTACACTATCATACGTAGGTTAAACCAGCACTTTTCGCAGGGACGGTCGTGAATCCATCATCGATGTTACCTTCTGTAGTCTGTCGCTGATGACAAATATGAATTGGAGAGTGTGTGAGGAGTATACCCATAGCGACCATCTGCGAATCCGCTACAGCATCGGCCAGCGAAATACTGTCGCAATACGAAGGACAAACATTGGCGAGGGGAAGTGGAAAGCGAGGGTCTTTGACAGAGAACTCTTTGTTGAGGCACTTCGGTTCGATAACAAACTTTTCAACCGAAACGCGGACGAGCTGACGAATGCGTTAGTAAGGGCATGCGACGACCCGTAACGCTGGTAGATCACCTTTTCGTGGTGCGTTACGGGGTATCAGATCTACCACCGAACCCTAGTCTGAATTAATTCAAACTAGGGAACATATTTGTGTTTGTAGTCAAAGCACCATATATTAGTCCTTATTACATTTTATGCCTTTGAAAAGTGACAATACTCGGATTGTGCCACCGAGGATGATCTTGGAATAAGGAAAACATGGTTAGTCTTCATTTATGTAAATTCTCATTTTCTATTTGATGTTCTATAGTTTGAATACGTTAGGACTAGGGTTCTGATGCATGGTCAGTATCGGAGTCATTGTTTGTTTTGTTTGCAATGAACCCGGTTTTGACTGATAAAGGGGCGCGCCTTTGAAGAGTGCTGTCACTCACAAAGGGTTTAAATAGCGGAAACATTCAATAAAAGTCGATTCATTGCCAACAAAACAAACAAAGACAACTGTAAAAAACACCGAATACTTCATCATTTCTCAATAGTGATGAAGTAAGTCGACATGCACTAAACAAAGGATACGGGATATACTACAATAGATCAAATTACTGGTCGCAGTGGTTTATGTCCCGAACAGAGGAAAAAAAAGGGCATGCGACGCAACCATGCCGAGGAAACTGGAGCGGAGGAACAAGCGGCGCCCAGCTTACTGGTGAAATGAGCAACTCAGCCAGAAGACGTGTCCAGAGAGCTAAAACCGCAGCAGAGAGAGAGGTACATAGGGTGGTGTTCCGAGCGGCCAGGACCGAATTAAAACGAGAGATAAGACTGAGCAAGACGAACTGCTACAAGAGCTGTGCCGAGTCGTTGATGTTAACCCCTGGGGTGACGCGTACCGTATAGTCATAACGGAGATCAAAGGCTTATCGATGGCTGCAGAGCTATGTCCAGCAAAACTGAACGTTATCGTACGTGGACTTTTCCCGACGCACGATCCAACGACGTGGCCACGTACACCGTACGGCGAGGAAGAGAGAAGTTATGTTCAGGGCATGCAAGTCTTGAACTAGGAGCTCGTGGCAGTGGTGAAAGGGCTTAAGGAGAGGAAGGCACCCGGACTGGATGGGATTTCATTTCCCGGACAGGTGGAAAATTCAGAAATTAGTGTTGTCGCCGAAGCCAGGAAAGCCTCCGGGGGATCCAGCAGCGTATAGGCCAATATGCCCGTTGGATACGCTCGGAAAACTCCTGAAGATCATCTTCCTGAACAGGCTGACGAAATTTACCGAGAGCGAGCACAGGCTATCGAGGATACAATTCGGTTTCCGGAAAGGGAAGTCTACGGCGGATGCTATGCGGACAGTGGTCGAGAGAGCCGTAAAGGCGGACAAACAGAAGTGGTAATGCGATCGATATTGCACTCTTGTAACGATTGACGTTAAGAATGCCCTCAATAGCGCCAGCTGGGTGGCTATTGCCAAGTCGTTGCACAGAATGAGGGTCCCTGATTACGTGTGCAGAATTCTGAAGAGTTACTTTCAGAACCGGGTGCTGATCTACGAGACCTCCGTGGAGCGGAAATCGGTGAATATTACGGCGGGAGTTCCGCAAGGTTCCATCCTTGGCCAAACACTTTGAAACGGGATGTACAACGGGGAACTGACGCTGAAGCTGCTCAAAAGCTGGCTTTGCGGATGACATTGTATAATCAGTGAAAGGCTAAACATTGGAAAAAGTGATGGTCAGCAACTGCAAAGCGGTACAGCGAGCAGATATCGTCATCGGAGGGCTTGACATAGCCACGAAGCGCGTGCTTAAGTATCTGGGTGTGATGGTCGACGACCGGCTAAATTTCAACAGATACGGATACGCAGATACGGATGTCCAGCCTGGGTCGCAGCGCTGGTAATCAAGTGAATCTGGGCGAAGTTGAACAGTACGTTCAGGCTCACGGCCATGCGGGTCGTGAGTGCGTACAGAATTATTTCATTGGAGGCAGTATGCGTCATTGCCGGAATGACCACGATTGGCATCACTGGCATCAGCGGAGAAATACCAGAGGAGTTCGAAAGCTGGTGAGAGCGGAGTCAAATGGCAACGAGATTGGAACACGGGGGAGAACGGTCGATGGACGCACCTGCTCATACCAAATTTGTCGATCTGGATGAAGAGGAAGTACGAAGAGGTAAACTTTGACCTTACGCGGTTTCTGTCTGGCCATGGTTGTTTCAGGAAATATTTGCATCAATTCGGACACGCAGCGTCACACTTTTGTCTGGAGTGCGCAAACGTCCAAGAGACACCGGAGCACGTAGTCTTTGACTGCCCACGATTCGGACCATTGCGAAGCGATATGCTTGCCATCAGCCCATTTAACGTATTCTATAGAAAGAATCGTGACGAAAGTGCTTGGAATGTGATCAACGGAGCCATAACGCAAATCACGTCAGCTCTACAGCAAAAATGGTGGGAGAATCAAAAATTGAGTGGTTGAGTGGAGTAGCGGGTTGTCGTTCTCCGGTGATACTCCAACGTCGGGAATCTCTCCGTCATTAAATGGTATACCGCAGTCGGGGAGAACTCGAGTCGATTGCGTCAGTATGTGGGAGCTAAATGGCTCACCGTGGTTCGCTTTCGGGATCCACAGTTGGGTGTTGCTTCCGGTTGTGCAAGAAGAAACCGGCTTTTAGTGGGATCAGAAGTCGGCCTTTTCCCAAAGGTCGACCCTGACCACACTCTGACACAGTGCACGATGACCAAGTGCAGGCCTCTGTGTTAGGTTAGTCCATGAAAATTTCCCGTAAATGTTATGTTATGTTTAAACAACCAAACACACACACACACACACACACACACACACACACACACACACACACACACACACACACACACACACACACACACACACACACACACACACACACACACACACAAACACACACGCGCGTGCGCGGGGCTGAAAGTAGTTCGCCTCGCCACGATACACACTGTAAACGTTTAAGGAAGCGCCATGCGGTGCCAGATCCGTCAGGCTGCCGTAATCGGTCGTGACATGGGGAACAGGAATGACCCTCGAGTATCCACGCCCCCAGACATTCTGACTCCGGCGCTGGCCCTGGCTTTCTCGATCGGAGGAAGGACCATACGACGCGAGGTTAGACAGGTACCGTAAGTGGTCGGGCTGAGATATCGCGGACGATCTGGACCGCGGACCACTACCTATCCCGAACCCAGCTTGGATCCCGGACCATCTCGATTGAATCAGCGTCAGTTCGGTGGAGCTATCTAGTAAAGACCCACTAGTTAGACATAGTGGTTGCGTAATGCACACTAGCCCCCTCCCTGAGGTGGTTCTGGGGAGCGCCGGGGCTCGAAGCACGGGTGGGTTTTTAGTGGGTCGAGGAGCTGGTGCTCGCATCCCAACACCCTGAGTTCTTCAGGAGTTGGTTTGCAGATTTTCCATCCCGTCTAAAAAAAAACACGCACACACACACACCCGGACCGATTGATTCTCCGATGTTTTCGGGTTACCCTTTAAAGTCTCACGTTTAAGGCTTGGGAAGGGTAAGTTTACGAAAAGCTTCAACAGTATCGTTACTGTTGGTTTAAATTGGCTCACAGCAGCTATTAAGCGTAGTTTCAAAATTTGTTGGGTTCCTTAATGAAGCAAACCACAATCATTTTTTGCGAGTTTATCGAACTGTTGGTATAAATCGATCCAAATAGGCTCTCTATAATCTGTTATTAAGAATTGCCTTGTTTTCCAAATGAAGAACCACCATCACACTTTGTGAGTGACACTAACAGTATTCTTACTGTTGGTATAAATCGATTGAAAGTTTAAGCATAGTTTAAAAGTTTGTTTGTTTTCCCAACGACGAAAATTACCATCACTCACAATTTGCGATTGGTCCAAAGAGCATCCTTACTGTTGGTTAAAATTGACTTAAATCGGCTATTTCACGTTGTTGAAAACAAAATGTCTTCCTGTTGGTTGAAATCGGTTCAAACGTTTAAAAAAATTGTTTGTTTCTCCAATAAAAGAAACCTCTATTTTGTGGGAGATCTCAACAGCATCCGCACTGTTTGTTGAGTCGGTTTAAAGCGGCTATTTAGTGCGTTGTTTAGTAAAATGGTATGTTCCTTAATTAGGTAAACTACTTTCTTACTTCGTAAGAGGCCCCAGTAGCATCCTTATTGTTGATGTGTTTTATTTATTTATATATTGTAGTGTAGTGTAAAAGGTTCAACCTACTTTCATTGATTGTGTATAAATTCAAAAGCATCATTTACAGTGCAAAACGCTCATGTAATTTCGTGTATATAATTATAAAAGGAACGGAATAACGTAAGCTTTCTGAATTATTCGTTGCCACTGCTTTTGTAATGTTCGAAACAATTTCAAAGTAAATTGACAGTGATTTCTTGTGGATATGCAGAGATGTCCTCGCGTCAGCATATTTATACCCTATCCTTATTTGACCTGCATTTGGACGGGCCGACCTAGGTATTGCCTTAGTTCGGGATCACCAGTTTTTACACTTAGAGGATGTATGTTAATCTCAAGCATCATTTGTTGGTTCTCTGTGTAGTTACAGTTGATCTGGCAATACCAGAGTAGCAGCCTTTGGCGAGTAATCATGCTCATGCTCGTATTCTGTGGTGAGAAGTTGTTTGCAAGCCTTGTATCAAGTCTTGTAACTATGATGTCGTTACTAACTAGAACGTAGAGAAATACTTTTTGGATCTCCTTTCCTTGTCATATGCTTTAAGTATGGGTAGATCCATTCAAGTTGCAATCTCTAAATTCCAATTCACAAATGGTCCCATGTTCCAAAAAACCAATCGACGTGGAATCGATCTATCAAGTCAACACCGAATCGAGACAGGAAAAGCGCTTTCACTTTCCAAGCGACAAGTGATCCCCGAGAGATTACCAATCTCGAATGAATTTCCATCCTCCCTGGCTGTTTTTTTGTTACGCAGGACAGGACAGGCAAACGAAACAGAATTGTTTGGAATCAAACATCTTCTTCTTGGATGCGAAGAGCAGTCACGCAGCAATAACGAAGCTGTCATTCAGTGGAAAAAGCTCAACTCAAGGATGTCACCATCACCATCGCCACCGCAAGCCCGCGCTTCCTGACTGGGCTCACTAGATTGGTACATATAGGCGTTCCAGGTGGAAACTATAATAACCGACTAACGGAAATCGAGAGCGAAAACAAATTTCCGCAAGTCGATTTTTTCAACTTCCAGCTGAGAAGACACTTTCAGACTGTAAGTGACGTGTGCTCCCTGAACCCGGAGCCTTTCAGCTGCCTGTTTTCCGTCGAATTGGCGACCCACAATGATGATGTTGATTGAGGACGTGGCCGGTCGGTGTTGGTTTTTCGACTGAAAACTACTTGAGTTTGATTGGGCTGCGGAGTTGGCTTTCAGTACGATCATTTTTGGGCGGATTCATACTGAAAGTGAAGAAGGTTGGTAACTATTTACATTCTGCCAAATGGATGATGTGAAACTGTTTAAATACAGTCGCTAATGGGACAGTGAAGATTCAGTTTCGATTGCTTTTCACCCAAAAATGGGGGCGCTGAAATGGGAAAATAAAAGTTGTCTAAAGATTTTGAAATTTAAATTTACAATATGTTTTGTAACTGAAAATCTATTATACTATTCATAATATAAAATATTCAATGCCAAGGGAATTTTTTTTGCTAATCTTAAAGATCACCTCTGCAAAACTAAAACTAAATCGCACCGCTTCTGGCCTGATAAAACCTAGCCTTCACGGACCAGGCTATTTGATGCTCATTTTCCACTGAGAACGGTTCTCTCCGTTTCCTGCAATCGAGCCCTCCATTTGTACCGGGAATGAATTTAAAAGTACTCTAGTGCTATTGAACTGGAACCGAATGCGAAAGTGGAATAACCAGGAAAGCAATCTACTTTAATACCTGGCTGATTGGTCCCCTGTACTATTTGGCTTCCAGACCTTCGGCACGCTCCACCGCCAGGCCAATTTTTCACGTCTTCTCAATCCCTCGGGCGAGCGGGACCCCCATTCACATGATTACGGCGAACGTGTCTGGACTGACTGCCGCCCACTCGCCTCCGAAATTCACACGAACTTTCGCTCCCGTTTGCTTTGCCTCCAGTTACGAAGTGGAAATGAGTGTTCCGTATACCCTACCTTCTTATGAGGGGGTTGAATGAGTTTCATGCACTTTGGCCCGAACAAAAGGAAAAGTGGGCGAAAGTCACTGGAAGGTTGCCAAAATCAACATAGTGCCGTCGTCGTCAACGACCTTCTGGTTATGCTAAAGAAGATATTTTTAATGCTGCTGGCAAAAGCCAACACACGAATGTAATAAAATGCTTAGATGAATTCGAAACTGGGGAGCGGTTGAAAAGTTGGCCGAAGCATCCCTTCGAGCAGATTGGCCCGAGCGGGACGATAATGCCGTTTAACAACTATGATTATCGGTTCTATGTGTGTGTTTGTTGGCAGGGACGCTCATAGCTTTTAATCGAGTCGTTCGTTCACTTTTAATTAAATCGTCCCATACGAAGATCCTAGGAATGTTGGTAACTTAATCGATTAAACTTGCGTTGTGCTGGATATCAGTGGGAATAGTGAGTTATTGCTGTTTGAAATTTTATTATTCGATTTTTATAACCTCTGGGATTTAACAAAGCTTCAAGCGTTTGATCTCCACCCTTGTCTTTAAGAAGATTAAATTGTACAAATTTGTTTGACCATTCGTCGAAAACTTCTCCCGCAAAAAAAAAAAAAAAAACCTAAAGAAATGCTTAAAATACGATCATTGAAACTTACCTTAAATTCTTTACTTTCTTTTACCCTAAGTTGTGCCCTGACAATATCACCGGCCTTGGGCCTGCCGAGAAGTGCCATCTTGTCTTCCTCCGTGAGCTCTTCGGGGGATTTCTGCTCCGCCGCTTCGATGAGGCCTGTCAGTTCGTCGTCTGATGGTGGAATAAGAGGGCGCAGAGAAAGGAAGAAGAACAGAGTACGAAAGTATGTTAGTGAGGTTGAATTTGGGCGATCGTAGGAGCCTGTTGGACGAAGACGAGTCCTAGCAATAACGATAGTCACACAACAAACAACATAAAGAAATGAACAACAGCTTGGAAGACGTGTTAGTCAAACAAATGGCAGGATGGGACTTACAAAAACATGAATTTCACAGCGTACAGCGCGAATATGTGAAAAATTAATACCGAGCATAGAGCACGGAAGTTTGTTCTGAGCCTGAAAATGCTGTGGGTTTTGGATATTTACCTAAGTGTCTCTGTTTATCAATGAAAGAATCAGAACTGGGCGTTGGATACTTGATATCGAAGCTTACTGAAATTATAAGGTTTGAAACCTTCTTTATATGAAATCCAAATAACGAATGATGGCCTTTCCGGATTGCAGATGCTTGTTGACCTAAATATTTGCAGGATTGTTACGGTTGTAAGCGATTTTAGCAATTTTGATGGAACATAGCTTTTGCTTGAGAATTCAACAGAGCACAAAAAAATCTTAAGAGGTTAGCCATTATCCAAAGGGAGCATTCACTTTCTGAAAACAAATCTAATAAGTCGTAGAAAGTGGTATTTGAACTATCTGCAGGAAGATGAGACGTTTTGCAAAGGGATGCTCCTCCAATATTCTTCGCTAAAAGAACTAATTCGCCAAAGGATCCTTCGATGAAATTACAAATTCGGCGGAAAGTCTCAAAGTCGCCTATACGCAAAAAAAAACCGCAGTAGAAACTACCATTTCGAGGGTTAAATTAAGCGCAAACACCAACAATTTTCAGCTGACCATAAATGTGTTTGATTACCATGCCTGCGATAAGATCAACCATGGTGCGGTTGATATCAATATGAGATCTGTCAAATATACCACAAATGCTGAAGGTTTTACCACAAACGTAGTAAATTTGACTGAAATTTCATGGTAGTTTTGAAGATAGGCATAGTCGGGTAAAATGGTAGTTTCTACTACAAGATTTTTTTCTGTGTACGAAAGTCCAAAAGCTCTTAAGTACCTCAAAACATTCACGGCCTTTCTTAGAAGTTCTATATGTCAATGCTCGAACAAATTTGTTGAGAAACATCTGAAGTTCTTCATGAGAGTCCAGATTATGAATATTGCAGAACTTTGTTGTTGTTGTTCATCTAAAACATTCACCAGACTGTTTAAAATTTATTTGCTGCCTGACTCTCTTTTAAGTTCTAAGAAACCCTTAAGTTAAGAAGATAGCTTATTTTTAGTTTGGTATTAAAAGAATCTGAGAGATTAGAGATTAGTTCACCATAAATTAATCTAATTAATTCATTTAATTTTTCGAGATTAATTTTACCATGAAAAAACCGGGGTGGAGCCATAATAATTGAATGACCTGGAAGACCAACAGACATTAGAAGATAATTTTGGGATATTCTATGCCATCCATAGTACAATCTCGCGCGACTGAAGCAACCGGACGTCGCCGCAAGCTACGCGCAATCGCTCGAAACTGCGCTGCCGGAAGAGGGCCAGCTCGACGAAACCCCTCTCGAGGACTGTTGGAACACCGTGAAAACAGCTATTAGCAGCGTGGCGGAGAACGTCTTAGGTTATGTGGAACGAAGCCGACAGAACGAGTGTCAGTAGTTGTTGAATGAGAAGAAGGCAGCGCGGACACTTATGCTGCGTCAAGCTACCCGTCATAGTGTGGAACGATACAGACAGAAGCGGCGACAGCAGACCCAACTCTTCCGGGAGAAAAAGCGCCGCCAGGAGGAGGAGTAGTGTGAGGAACTAGAACAGCTGCACCGCTCACATGAAACGCGCAAGTTCTACCAGAAACTCAACGCATCCCGCAGAGGCTTCGTGCCGCGAGCCGAAATGTGTCGGGATAAGGATGGGAGAATCCTGACGGACGATCGTGAGGTGATCGAAAGGTGGAAGCAGCACTTCGATGAACATCTGAATGGAGTACAGGAAGAGGACCAAAACAGCGATGGAAGAGAAGTAGTCGATGCAGTAAGTGAGATGTGCCACCCCCGACGATAGGCGAAGTTAAGGATGCCATCAAGCAGCTGAGGAATAACCAATCGGTTGGAAGGAATGGAATCGGAGCAGAACTTATCAAGATGGGCCTGGACAAGTTGGCAAATTACCTGCATCGACTGATAGTCAGGATTTGGGATACCGAACAGCTACCGGAGGAGTGGAAGGATGGGGTTATCTGCCCAATCTATAAGAAATGCGACAAGCTGGACTGTGAAAACTATCGTGCGATCACAGTCCTTAGTGCCACCTATAAAGTATTATCCCAAATCATCTTCCAGCGATTGTCACTAGCAAATAGATTTGTGGGAAGTTATCAGGCCGGCTTCATCGAAGGACGGTCTACAATGAACCAAATCTTCACTTTCCGGCAGATCCTCCAAAAGTGCTGTGAATATAGAGTCCCAACGCATCATCTATTCATCGACTATAAAGCCGCATATGATACAATTAACCGATATGAGCTATGGAAGATCATGGACGAGAACAGCAAGGCTACGATGGATGGAACCCAGTGCTGTGTAAGGTAACCGGAGGATTATCGGGTTCATTCGAATCCCGCAGGGGGCTTCGTCAAGGTGATGGTTTCTCTTGCCTCCTGTTCAACATTGCTCTTGAAGGTGTTATGCAACGAGCGGCGTTTAACATGCGAGGCACGATTTCCAACAGATCCGGCCAATTTATCGGCTTTGCCGATGACGTAGATATTGTCGGCAGGACATTTGAGGCAGTGGCAGAGCAGTACACCATACTAAAGCGCGAAGCAGAGAAGATTGGGTTGAAGATAAATACGTCCAAAGCGAAGTACATGCTGGCAGGCGGAACCGAGCACGACAGGACCTGACTGGGCATCAGTGTAACGACCGACGGCGATAGTTCGAGGTAGTAGATGAATTAGTCTATCTCGGCTCACTGGTTACTGCGGACAACGATAACAGCCGTGAGATCCGGAGGCGAATTATCAGTGGAAGTCGTGCCTACTATGGGCTCCACAAACAACTACGGTCAAAGAGACTTAGCTCCCGTACGATGTGCATCCTGTACAAAACGCTATTAAGACCGGTTGTTCTCTACGAGCATGAGACGTGGACAATCCTTGAAGAGGACCTGCGAGCACTCGGAGTTTTTGAGCGACGGGTGTTAAGAACCATCTTTGGTGGAATACAGGAGGACAGACTATGGAGGCGAAGTATGAACCATGAGCTCGCGCAACTCGCCGGCGAACCCAGTATTCATAAGGTGGCAAAAGCTGGAAGGATACGCTGGGCAGGACATGTTGCGAGAAGGATGTTTAGAACCATCTTTGGTGGAGTACAGGAGGACGGACTATCCTGCAAAAATGGTGTTCGACGGGAATCCGGTTGGTACAAGACAACGTGGGGCGCAACGAGCAAGACGGTCAGACCAGGTGGAGCAAGACCTAGGGGGTACAAGGTGCTCAAGGGATTGGAGAGGAGCAGCCACAAATCGGGCATTATGGAGGGATATTGTGTATCAGGCTGTGTTCTAGTATTATGACGTTATGCCATGTAAATAAAATAGATAATGCCATCCAAACTATCCTGTAGTTCAAAACTTAAGATCTACTATTGTAACAGTAGCTTTATCCACTATACAACGTTACGATATGAATTCAAACATATTCAATGAATGTCCTGAAAGACCAATAGACATTATGTGATAATCTTGGGATATTTCATGTCATCCAAACAGTCCTGGAGTCCAGAACTTAAGATCTACTGTTGTAATAGAAGTTTTATCCACAATACAAATAACGGTATGCATTCAATCTTATTTAATGAATATTTTGGAAGACCAACAGACACTGTGAGATAATCCTGGGATATTCTATGCCATACAAACTATCCTGTAGTTCAGAACTTAAGATCTACTGTTGTAAAAGTAGCTTCATCCACTTTATAAAGTAACGATATGTATTCAATCATATTAAATGAATGTCCTGGAAAACCATCAAACATTATGAGATAATTGTGGGATATTCTATGTCATCCAAACTGTCCTGGAGTTCAGAACTTAATATTTACTTTTGTAACAGTAGCATTATCCGCTTTATAAAGTTATGATATGTATTCAAACATAATAAATGAATGTCCTGGAAGACCAACAGACATTATCAGAAAATTTTGGGATATTCTTTGCCATCAGAACTGTCCTGTAGTTCAAAACTTAAGATCTACTGTTTTAAAAGTAGCTTCATCCACTATATAAAGTAACAATATGTATACAAACATATAAAATGAATGTCCTGAAAGACAAACAAACATTATGAGCTAATTTTAGGATATTCTATGTCATCCAAACTGTTCTGGAGTCCAGAACTTAAGATCTACTATTGTAGCGGTAGCTTTATCCGCTATACAAAGGTCCAATATGTATTCAATCATGTTCAATGAATGTCCTGGAAGACCTGGTTGTTTTGATGGCCTAGAACATCCCAAGATATCTCATTATACCTGTTGACCTTGCATAAGATTCACTTAATTAGGTCAAACACAAATTGTTACTTTGTTTAGTCCAGAAAACTACAGTTACAGTTGTAGATTTTAAGTTTTGAACTCTAGGATAGTTTGGATAGCATAGAAAAAAATATTCAATGAATATGTTTCAATACACATCGTAGCTTTACACAGCCTAGAAAGCCTTTGTTACAACTGGAGGTCTAATGTTCTGACCTCAATGATAGTTTGGGTAACCTAATACATGTCTAGGTCATCCAAACTATCCATTTTAATGTTGGTTGACCTTTGAGAATATTAATTGAATATGTTTGAATATTTATGGTTATTTTGTATTGCCTAAAAATTACTGATACAACTGCAAATCTTAAGTTCTAAATGCCAGAACAGTTTAGCTGACCTAGACATTCCCAAGATTATCTTATCATGATTTAGGTCTTTTAAAATATTCACTGAATATGCTTAAATACGTAACGTAACTTTGTACAGCCCAAAAAGCTACTGTCCTTACCGTAGAGTTCAAGTTTTAAGCTCCAGGGCAGTTTGGATTACCTAGAGGATAACAAAATTTTGAAACAATGACTGTTGACCTTTAAGAAAATTCATTTTATATGTTTGAATATATATCGTCACCTTATATAGCCCAAAAAACTACTGTGACCAATGTAGATCTTATGTTTTGAACTTAAGGGCTGTTTGGATGCCCTAGTAGATCAAAAGTTAGCCGTATATGTATGTTAAACTATTCAATGTATTTTGCTAAATACAAATTCCTTTTGCATACTCCAAAAACCTACTGTTACAACTGTGGATCTTATGTTCTGAGCTCAATGACAGTTTGGATGACCCAGATCATTCCAGTTTATCTCATAATGTTTATTTTTTTTACGTTCGATAATGTTCACTGGATATGACTGAATACGTAGCGTTACTTTCTCTAGACAAAAAGCTATAGTTACAACTGTAGATCCTAACTTCTGATCTCAAGGACAGTTTGGATGACCTAGAATATCACAAAATTATCAAATAATGACTGTTGACCGTCCAAAAGGTTTATTCAATATGTTTGAAGACATATCATACCGTATATAGCCCTTAAAGCCATTGTTACAACTGCAGATCTGAATTTCTGAACTCAAGTACGTTTTGAATTACCTAGAATATTCCAGAAAGATACCAAAATGTTTATTGTTTATCAACGAGAATTTAATTATATGTTTACATTTGTACCTTATATTAAAACACCGCTTTTCACCTTGAATAGGGCATTTATTTTTTCCTTCTGAACTTTTTCATATTCAGGATGTTATAGGTCGTCAATTAGGTACTAAACTCATATGTTTTTTATAGATAGAAAAATTGATGCAGAACAAATTTGCCCAGGACAGTCTCCTTTTTTTTTTTTAATTCAGTCTGTGATTTTACATAGCCTTCCTTTTGGGGTCTTATATTACCCCTTAGCCCTGAAGGGGTTAAGACAGCGTACATGGACGGTATTAGAAGAAATTTCAATGAAACAGCTTCCAGGGTACAACACCTGCGATCCAGCTGGATCACTGTGTCGCCTGAAACAAGTAGCACTAGTGGGGAACAAAACCACTTATGACGTCTTTTTACGAGCTGGGTTACATCATTCGGTACAAGATGCGTGTCTCTACGTTCAAACAAGGAAAGAAAAAAACTGGTAAACCTGCATTTACGTTGACGCTATCCGGGTCCTGGTTTAGACACGAGTAGTACGATCTTCAGGAAGTCCGTCGAACTCTTTGTCCATGCCGACGACTTTGATATCTGACTTAAGGCTGAAGCACGAAGCATTAGGCTTGTCAATTTATAACAATGTGTTAAAACAAAATACATGAGGAGATGAGGCTCACAACAAAACAATGTAAAACTCCCACCACGATTTCATATCGACAGTGATGAAATCGAATCGGTAGATGAATTCGTGTATTTAGGCTCATTGGTGACCACCGATAACGACACCAGTAGAGAAATTAAAAGGCGCTTAATGGCTGGCAATGCTGCCTACTTTGGCTACACCGAACTACAAAGTTGACCAGCTACAGGACATTAATTAGACCGATAGTCGTAGCGAACTAACACGCCCCTGGTGTTTTTGAACGGAAGGTGTTGCATATGATCTACGGTGGAGTGCAGATGGATGACGGAATGTGGAGGAGGTGAATGAACCACGAACTGCATCGGTTGCTGGGAGAATCTCGCATCGTTCATACCGCTGGAATTGGTCGACTAGGGTGGGCTGGACATATTATAAGAATTTCGGACGACAGGCTAGTTAAAATGATACTCGAGTGATGATCGATCAAGTAGAAAGTGACCTGCGGACTCTTCGCAGACTGCTAGGCTGGCGAAGTGCGGCCCTGGACAGAATGGAATGGAGACCACTTCTGTATACAGCAGAGGCCATCATGGTTTTGAACCAATTGAAGAAAAACAGAGATGTCCTGCTCGTTTGTCACAGCGATGAAGAGTTCCGAGGTATTGCCGATCACCTGAAATGATGCTTCAAGTTTAACGTGTTGGGTTACATTCAGCTATTCTTGGGAATTCAAAAAATAAGATAACACCAATATATCAAGAAACTTGCCGGCCATTTTGGCTTCACAGAAGCCTAGGGGTCGAAAATGGACTCGGTGGAACTACCAAGAAGCGACATTTACCGATGCTTCCTACTAGGTTTACGGTATATCGCGGTAAATTCAGGGCTGGACATTCACATCAGTGATTAAATCCCAGGACGGTGCGTCAGCAAACCTAGGATCAAAAATTGGATCGAGACCAAAAAGGTACTCCAGTACATTGTCCATACCCGAAGCTTAGTGGTGCAGCTTGGAACGTTGGAGGTATTTGTGATGCTGAGTGGGTAGAACACACAAAGGACAGGAAATCATCTTCCTTGGGGGTGGACTCGTGAGTTGGGCTTCAAGAAAGCAATAAAGCGTAGTACATCGCCCATGGAATCCAGATTAATCGCAAATAGCAGGAGTGTGCCAAGAACTGCTATGGTGGATGCCGAAACTACTGAAGGAATTGGGGTAGCCAGTCTAACATTCAATCTGCATACGCGAGGACAATAGAAGCTGTATCCGACAGGTGCACTCTGAGAAGGTGGATCAGCGATCAAAACATGTCGAAACCAAATATTAAGGTCTATTCTGCGAGTCGAATGAGCTGAAACGAGTCGCTTTCGCTTGACGAGTCGACAATTGTCGAATCGAGTGACTCGACTCTTTGTGCAAATTGAATGGAGAGTCGACTCACTCGATTCGACAATTGATTTACTTGCAGAATAGAACTACTTGCTTTATTGGTTTTATATATTGTCCGAATGAAGACTTGCTAGCGGACATGATAACGAATCCACTGACAAGCGTGAAGTTTCTCAAAGCTGCGGGAAGCAACTGGAGTCCCAGCATTTTTTGTCGAGGAAAAGTGTTAGAGGTTTCGAATCGAAGCAACTCGTGCCCTTCTGAGAAGTTGGGACTGTTATGCAAGTCGACTGTGCCGAAACGAGTCACTCTCTTTTGACGAGTCGACAATTGTTGAATCGAGTAACTCGAGTCTTCGTACAAATCGATGGATAGTCGACTCACTGGATTCGACAATTGTCGACACGTCAAATGAGAGCGACTCGTTTCAACTCATTCGACTCGCAGAAAGTGAGTTGGCTCTTTGTTTGATATGCAGCGGTTACTAGCGGTAGTTTGTACACACTCCGTTTTGATGCATACACGGGAATGGAACTCTCTCCTTTTTGGGTTTATTTTTATGCACAACGTCTGATGATTACGAAAATTGTCTCTAGTAAACAAATGTAGTGTAAAGCGAGGCTGAAGATGCAAAGTTTTTTAAGCGTTGTAGTGGCTATATTTGTGGAGGTAACGCAAAAATCTAGACAAAATCGTCAAAAGGTCGAAAGTAACAATTTTGTAAACAATGACTTAAAACGTAAATTTCCTGGAAACGCCAGGTTGCCAAGGTAATAACTTCCTGTATCAGTTTCTGGTGCTATTTTGTTTGTAGGAGCAAGCAGCTCCCAGAAAAATACGCTAGAAGTCATTGTTTACTAATGTTACTTTCGACCTTTTGACTATTTTGTCTAGAAATGTAAATATGCTGTGAAAACTTGAAGCCTTGGTGACAACTTCATGTTCCATGTCGTCAGAATAGGGTGCGGGGCCAACTCAGCAGTGGACCAGTTCCTATCGCCAATCGCTATTGCTCAGCCGTATTGAAACCGAATGATTTTTTTTACATGACTTGTGAAACTATTCATGAACAGAGTTTAAAGTCATTTGGCTCTTGTACGGCTGAGTTACAGCAATTGACATAGCTTTCTGAGTTTATCATTTTTACTCATTTATGAGCAGTGGCGTAGCGTGGTCGGGTGAGGGGGCGGACCAACCCAGTTGTAATCCAGACAGCTGAGGAAGTGAATGCTTATTCACTTTGCCGGCTCCATGGATATATTTAACTGAATTTGTTAACCATCAGTTGGTTAACAAAACATGGATATATTTAACTTAACCATGGATATATTTACCAACTTAGCGAATAATGAAAACAGCAGCGGAATGGCGAAAATGGTCATTTGTTCCTTTTAAAAACAAAAGTAAATTTTTTCATAAAAAAACCGAGGTTGTGGGGCGGAAAATAATGTTTCGGTGAAAATTTTTTTTCGGGGTGGGCCCCCGGGTGGGGGGGAAAAAAACCCCTTCTGGGGCGGGTTTTTTTTGGGGGGGGCTGGGGTGAAAGGGGAGTAATACCCGAAAAAAAAAAATTTTATTCTCTAATATAATTTTTTTTTTGGTTGTGTTATATTTTTTTTTCTATGTGTGTTTTTTGTAATCGTGATTAATATGAGTCACAAATTAAAGGGCGAACACGAAATTATTGCGACACATTCAACAGGGCATAACTTTTTTACCATTGGGTAAAAATCAACCAAATTTTGTACACTTTCTCATTGATGTGTATTGTTTACATGCTGTCAAACTCGAAGTCGTGTTTTTCGATTCAACAAAAATGGAGGTGAACCAACGCGAGTCGAGAGAACAAATTCTTTCCAAACACCTGGAATTTCCTGACCTGTCGCACCGGCAGTTGGGAAAAATGTTGAACATTCACCATTCAACCGTCTCCAGCGTGTTGAAGCGGTTCCAGGAGTGGTTGACGTTGGACCTTGGCAAAGGAGCTGGAAGAAAACCGGGACCGGAGAACAAAAAGACGGAGGGAAAGGTGAAGCGGATGATTCAAGCAAATCCCAACGTCTCAAGCCGTGATTTGGCTAAAAAGATCGGCACGTCGTAGAGCTACGTCCAGAATGCAAAGAAGAGAGCTGGACTACATACATACAAGGTACAGAACATCCCAAACCGCGATGAGCGGCAACAATCGACGGCTAAAACTTGGGCACGGAAGCTCTACGAGAAGATGCTGTCAAAATATGGCTGCTGTGTGATGGACGACGAAACGTATATAAAAGCCGATTTTAAGCAAATTCCGGGGTTGGAGTTTTTCACCGGCAGGAGGAGTGAGCCTTTCGTGACAAAGGGCACAGTAAATGGCGAGATCTACAAATCTGAGTGCCTCGAGAAGCGCCTTTTGCCTTTCTTGCAGCAGCACGACGAAGCTCCGCTATTTTGGCATCATGCCACTATTCTAAAAGTGTCCTGGAGTGGTATGAGGCCAATTCTGTCCATTTTGTTCCAAAGGACATGAATCCGCCAAACTGTCCGGAGCTGCGCCCGGTGGAGCAGTACTGGGCAATGATGAAGCGGGAACTTCGGAAGAGCAAGAAGACAGTCAAAGACGAGAAGGACATGTTAAGAAAATGAAAAAAAAAACTGAGAAACTGGTACCGGATGACACTGTAAAGACTATGATCGAGGGCGTCAAGCAAAAATGCGTTCAATTTTACACTCGAGGCTCCATCGATAATTTTTCCTTTGATTTTTGAAGTAAATATATGTATAAAACTACCCTAAAATTTTGGTTTGATGCTAAACATTATAAAAAAATTGGCATGACATTTTCGGTGTCGCAATAATTTCGTGTTCGCCCTTTATTCGTAACTATTTTTTAACAGCCCTTCAGAAATGTCAAAATAATTTCGGTTCAATGCAGAAACGTAACTTCCTATGATTTAGGAAAAGTCAAGAAAATTCAAACATCTATTTGCTTAATTTAGAAAGTTATTTTAAAATCCATTCCGGGTCATATTGACCCCAACACCTAACAAAGGTCAACATGAAATCATACATAATTGCAGAGATGAAGTTATTATTTTTTTCATTTTGATATATCCAAAATTTATATCGAGGAACAATTTTCGAATACAATGCCCTCTCTACCAATCAATTTTTCAGTTTACTCCCGCACTTTGTGCTCGAATTTCTAGTTAAAAGCTTTTGTTGCGCAACAAAGCACACAACACTCTTTTCTACACGTTGGAATCAAAGGATTCTCTCTAGAGCCTGCCACTCTTCAAGCTTCCCGTAAATAAGCAAATGCATCACCGCTTCTGGCTGACTCTACACAAAATCCGGGGCACTAGAAAGTAAATTCGCAAAGCTTTACTCAAGATGCATCGTGTAACGATCCCAAAGCGCTACTTTGCGGGAAAGATTTGCTGCACTTCTATGTGGCACTCTTCGTTTTAAACACGGAACCTTCTCCATGATGAAGAAAAATGAAAACTAATTCACAGATTACAGACGAAAAAACAAACACAGAAAATAAGAAACACATAAACACACAAAACTGGAAAACGTTTAACGCAGAACAAAATGCTACACAGTCGAAAAATAAGATTCAACAAACAGAGAACGAGGGCACATTTAATAAATGTAGATACAGGAGACCAGTCGTCGTCGTCGTCGTCGTCGTTTGTCGTTGTCAGGGGGTTGTTGATGAGGGCAAGAGGTCTGAGAGGTCATAATTTTAACGAGATGAAGATCTATTTTGTGTTTTTCTTTCCAGCGTTCAGTTTCTCCGCCGCTCAGCTGCAGGAGCAACATTTTCCGGTAAAGTTTGCTCAGTTTGAGGTCGGCAGCAGACTGTCCGCGGTCATCGGCGGTGCGGTGGTATGGTGTGTGTATAGTGCACACAGATACTTTGGATTCAGCTGATGGCTTGGGTCACGACGACAGTCGGAGTTCGTTTTTTTTTCAATGCAGTGCGCGGGGTTAATCGTAATGAAGTCATCTTCGTCCGTTTCGGGTGGGCGCCGGGGAAGTGAAAGCAGTGGAAATGGAGGAAATATGTTGGAAGCATTTTTTATTTCTCTTTCTCGATAGATTGGATGAAAAGCATAGATGCTAGGGACAAATTTCAGGGTAAGGAAAGCGAAAAGTGGATGCGGCACATGTATCTGTGAAATACAATTTGCTATGCATAGGCAAGTAGGCTGGTTGGTCGGCAGCAAGCGGCGCGTAAACTACTTAACTACATACTAATTTATGTCGGTGCAGACTAGACCATGCGTCGCCGAAAGGATTTTGATTTCGAAGCGCAGGGCGTGTGTGTGTGTGTGCGAACTATTTGAAGGCAAACTGAGCGGTTAATGAATGCGGATGACTTGATTATGATGAAATCATTATGTGTCCCAGGGATAAATTAATGCGAAAAAAAGGAATATTACTGGCACTTAACGAGGCCTGACGAAACGGCGTTAATTGACCGGACTAATGGGTGCGATAGAAGAAAAGGAATTCTTCTTTAATGAGAAGCAGGATTCCTGGGATACGCTGGTCGTCTTTTTTCCTTCAGGATTGGCGAAGCTGACCCAGTTTCGGTTGAATTGCTGCCTAAATTGAATTCTCGTATTCATGAAACGTACAGCAGGTAGATCACATTTTTTTTCCTTTTCAATTTACCTATTATACCTTTTCGGCGAGAAAACCTTGTTCTGGAATTGGTAGAGCGAAACCTCCGCTTATAGTGTGGATTAGAGACGTGACATTTTCGTTTTGGAATTCGGAAGCAGTGACTGTGGAAAATAGAGCTATGGAAGCGATTCAATTGTTGGGCGGATCAGCTGTTCTATTTATTTGGCTGAGCGTGGAAAAGTGCCTGTTTGTTTCAAGGCGTACAGCTAAGGAATAGGTCAAACATAATAGCTGCTCTGTTTGCTAAGTAGCAAGTTTTCTAATTACGGTACTTCGGTGAAGAGATAATACTTCCGTACACGTCAGGCACTACATCGAATAAAACCTTTAATTTATGAAATCTTCAACAGTTAATCTTGATCACATTAAATAACCTCTATATCTTCTAGGTAATGCGCTAACTCGGGGCTCTCGTTCGATAATTTCAGTTGATTCATCTGCTTCTTCTTCATTATTATATCCAGTAAAGTTTTCTTCGAGTTCTAGCCTGGCGGAACTTTCTTCACGTGTACAACATTTCTCTCATATTGCCTGCCTGTTCCTGAATCATCGATTGTTACCTTTGGACTTATGCTTCTAATAACTGTACATCTGTTTGGGACGAGTGTTGATTGCAATTTGTTAGATGGTGTCAAATGTTGTACAGTGTCGCCTGTCTGGATACTCGATTCCGTTGCGTGTCGCTTGGTGTCCTCACGTTCTTTTCGCATTTGTTTTTGAATGCAATCACGATCCAGGCAATCTGAAGTTGTTGGAGTTCTTTTGATGTCCTCAATACATGGAAGTTTCATTTTCTTACAATCCATACAATATTTTTAGAATTTGTAACTAATTTACTGGGGCGACCCCGGCGTAGTGGTTAACATCCATACCTCTCACGCTAAGGCACGAGTTCGAATCTCACCCCCGGACAAGCTACGAGAATACCCCAAAAGGTATTTGAGTGGCTACGACGGGAGATGAACCAGCCCAGGGCTGAAAATCTCGATAATCAAGGAACTAAAAAACTAATTTTACAAGGGGGAGGGGGATTGAGATATCTGAGACAGCAAAATTAGTGGGTGTATCAGTGTCAACGGTTTGCCGTATACAACTCTGACTGTTGTACGAACGGTCAAATACTTTAATTCTGTACACAAAAACACGTACTAGACTAAAGGAGTACAACGCTGTACGTTGTATGTCTGTCCCAGGCATAACGGATGATCGCAGAATAAGTGCTGTGAAAGCAACCGCGGCCTTAAATTCATCGCTGGAAGAGCCCGTTTCTGTTCGAACAGTTCAAAGGGAACTCCACGACCAAAACTTGTACGGTCGAGCTGCTATCTCAAAACCATTGATCTCCAAGATCATCGCGTCTAATCGATTGCACTGGTGCAATGAGTACAAATCATGGACAGTTGATCAATGGTAGCCAGTTGTATACTCGGATAAATCATCGTACACGCAATTCCCTACTACAGGGCGGGTTTATGTGTGGAGGACACCGGAAGAGGCATACAGAACTGATTGTCTGCGTCCAACTGTGAAGCACGGAGGAGGGTCTGTTATGGTATGGGGTGCCATATCATGGTACTCAGTTGGGCCAATCATCGCCATGAAAGGAAAGATCACTGCTAATGATTATGAAGAAGTATTGGGCGATCAGGTGTGGTCATGCCATAATGTTGTGAAAATTTTTGTAATTTTTGTGTAAATAACTTTGAACATGAATCTTATTACACATTAAGAAATTTTGAATACTACACGAGACGTAATTCATGTTTGTTAAAAGTCGAAGAACGTAAAGAAAGATTTCGTGTAAAATTATGTCTCCTGAAACTGACACATACGCAATTCGATGAAAGATGTGTTTGATTGAATTTGTTTTCTCATCTCTTTCAACTCATTCTTATGTGTAAAGGACGCTTGCATGTGTCGGTCTCAGGGGACCAACATTTACATGGCATTTTGGTAGTGTGTAAGTTTTGCCCTTGATGAAAACTGTGTTTCCGAACGGCGAAGGATTTTTTCAGGACTGCCGGAATTATCAAGTCTTGGTATGAGGAACACGATTAGGACTTTAAGCATCTGCCATGGCCAGCACAATCTCCGGATTTGAACATCATCGAGCCACTTTTGTCCACATTGGAAGCTCGAATTCGCAGTGTTTTTTCTCCTCCATCGTCGCTGAAAGCGCTCGAGGATCTTCTAATCCAAGAATGGTACCAAATTCCAATGGAAACCATTCATAAGCTGTATGCGTCAATTCCAAGACAAATCCAAGCGGTCATCCAAACAAATGACAGTCCAAAGCCGTATTAGTATGCATTTTTATCAAACAGTAGAGAAATATAGAAAACTTTCATTTGTTAAAGGTCAAATTTTTCTAACGACTATTCGTGTATACGAAAAATAAAAAACACATCATGATAAGATACGAAAACACAGTTGTCTGAAAAAAATGTTCTTCTGGGGCGTATCGGTGGTTTAATGTGTTACACAGGTTTCCCCGGGGACGTTCTGGTGTCAAAATGTAATAGGTCTACTTCAGGTTCCCCCGGGGACGTTCCGACAATCCCGGGGCAGCCAGTGTGTCGAAATGTCCACTTTAAGTTTAAAGAAACCTTTGTGATGAAATAATAAGAAGAAAGCGGTGTCGCACGGCATGTTTTGGCGTAAAAATGTAATTGACCCCTGCTACATATCCCCCGGGGTCGTTCCGATAGTTTCGGGAGCGGCCAATGTGTCCAATGGTCTTTTCTAGTATACCGAAACCTTATTTAGGAAAAATCATGAAAATAGAGCTGTCGCATGGCATGTTTTGGCGTCAAAATGTAATTGGCCCCTGCTACATGTTCCCCCAGGAACATTCCGGTGGCCCCGGGAGTGGCCAATGTGTCTAATTGTCCACTTTAAGCTTAAGGAAAGCTTCGTGATGAAAAAATAAGAAGAAAGAGGTGTCGCTCGGCATTTTTTGGATGAAGGAAATATCTGGCCGCATCCTCTTCAGAGAACCTGTTCCAGGAAAATGGCCATATTTCGGCCATTTTAAGGCAGAGTTTTGAGTTCAACATATCATTCGCTTGGGAAATGTTGCCGCTTTTTGCCTTTTTTTTTTCTAGAGAAAAATATTTCTAAACGGCATCCTATACAAAATTTCACCAGAAAATCGACATGTGAAACGTACCATACGGAGACCCGGAATATCTCCGGTATTCGGGAACCATGGCCATTCCCGTTACTGCATTATAAAAAAAATATCCGCGTCGAATGCTTTAAGAAAATTAAAATCGATCACAATTTCGTGAGGTTAGAGCACTACAAAGTTGACCATATATTTGCCTATCCTAGTTATTTTGTGTACCCCCTGTATCTGTATTCGCTTCAATAGCGATCGGTTTTGGCGTTCTACAAGTCCGTTTTCCTGTGGCCAGTAAGGAGCAGAATGATTCAGGCTGATTCCATGTACTTTAAAGAATTCTTTAATGTCTCGTCCTATGAACTGCTTCGCATTATCCAAAGTGATGGTTTCAGAATACCCAAGTCTAATAAATTGTTATTCAGCCACCGATTCACGAGATGTTATTCATTACATGACTTTCACCTCCTTGAACCTGCTGAAATAATCAATTACAACCAGCAAATACTCTCCTGGCAGTAAGGGTCTCATAAAATCTATCGCGATGTCAACCCACGGATTTGATGGTAATTCACGACGACTAATTGGATCTGGTTTACTAGGAAGGACATCCCATGCATTTGACTACAAATTGCTTTGCTTCTTGGTTCATAGAGGCCTATCATCCTATTTCGTAAAGCCTTTGGAACCACGATTTTAATTCCTTTTATCATAGTTGAATTCGAATTCATTATTGTTTCCACACTTGAGGCTTTCTTTCACAGCTGATACCTATCTCTGATTCATTACTTGCAGCTTTCTCGATTTCTTCATCGTCTACAGCTATGGACTCTTGAATTGCCAAAACAAGAAAATGATTATCGTTCTCAAAATCATCAAAGTTCTCCGGAGGCACCAATCGTTGTAAGAAAATCAGCTACATTTCCCGTTCTTTTTCGGTACTGCGAACTTGAATGATTGATGTCGCAAAACTAATCTTTCGATCCGCGCACAAGGAGTAGATATAGGAGCAAAAATAATTTCTAGTGGCTTTTGATCAGTTTCCAGCTAAAAATTTCTACTGATTAATTATACAGCAAACTTCTCATCTAACCAAACTAATGCTAGTGCTCCCTTCTCAGTTTAGCATTAGCATTTTTCGGTATTTGTTAGGCTTTTGCTAGCATTAGAAATTATACGGTACTAATTATCATGTCCGTTAGTAAATTGGACCATTACTGCTCCTCATGCAACCCGAGAAGCGTCGGCTATTATTCTAGTGCGCAACGAGTTTGAGAAAAAGTAAAGATTTTGGACATCCGAAATCATATGCGGTGATCTTAGTATCAAGATCTGGAAAAATCGTCCAACGTAAGTTACTAGCCCCAAAAAACTTCTAACTTCCTCTGAAGTGCTAGGTTCACGGAACTTTTGTAGTGAATCAATTTTATTTGTAGCTGGACGAATGCCTTAACGAGACAACAAATGTCCCAAAAATTCAATCTCCTTGATCTTGTTTACGCATTTTTCGTAATATAACACAATTTAACGGCTTTTCCAAACTGCCAAAACTTTGTACAATGCCTTGTCATGTTCTTCTTCATCAGCCCGGTTTCAGAGTGAAGAGAAAATACTTCGGTACACCTCAGTCACTACATTTATTCGGCCTTATTTTTCATAGCCTACTCTTATAATCTACTGACGAATAGATTGACGGAACGATTTTCAATTTAGCATGGATCATTTCTTCAATTTTAAAAGTGCAGACCTAGGGCTGTCACTTGGGATACCAAACAGCTACCGGGGGAGTGGAAAGATGGGGTTATCTGACCTATCTACAAGAAGAGCGACAAACTGGGCTGCGAAAACTATCGTGCGATCACCGTCCTTAATGCCGCCTATAAAGTGCTGTCCCAAATGATCTTCCAGCGATAAATGCGAGGGAAGTTATCAGGTCGCCATCATCAAGGGCCGGTTTACAGCGGACCAAATCTTCACTTTGCGGCAGATCCTCCAAAAGTGCCATGAATATAGAGTCCCTACGTTTTATGAAACCGTTCAACCGAAAAGAGCCATGGACTTACGGATCATGGATGCACTGAAAGTTAATTTTAGTTTATATTACGAAATCGAAAGTAGAACTAACGAGTCTGTTCGTTGTTTTCAGCAACGAAACTGATTTGTTCTTTTTATGAAGATACATTCGAAATTAATGGCACACGCGTAACTGTCAAAAGCAGGAAGCATTTGTTGACACAGAAACAACATTCGTGCATTGTACGAAAAAGAGCTACGAATTTTTTTTTTACCAATTTAAAAGAAACGTCTCTCTGATGGTTGCCTGAATGACTGAGAGATCTACTTTATTGACTCGAAATGTAATTGACAAAAAAGTGCAACCACGCGGAGTTGTCCAGCGTCTTTTTTTTAATGTTTCTGACATGGGATTTGATCCTGTATTTTTGGAAAGAGCTGATACTGCTTCCTCGGTTGATCTCACTATGCCATGGCGACTCGTGAGGTGATATTTGAATAATGAGTATGAAGCTATGGCTCTCGACAGCGCTGCAATTTGTATTTTGGGATAAAACAAATAATTCACGCCCATCCTAGCAGCAACATCAGCGAAGCAGCGATTGGCTGGACTTCACGAAATCTATTTCGTGCATTATACAAAAAGGTGTAATGATAGCATTTCACTAGATAAAAAGCAATATGAATGTTTCATACAATATACGAGACATTTATTCTATGTACAAAATCCACGATTACGAAGCGAATGAAAGCAAATTTACGAAAATAAATTTTGAGTGTGAGAACGGCTTTTCGAGGGAGCTGACCTGACTGATTCAGACTACGATGAATATCGGGTGGATTATTGGGTACTTTTGAATCCCGCAGGAGGCTTCGTTGAGGTGATGGAGTCTTGCCTGCTGTTCAACATTGGTCTTGAAGATGCGCCTGAAGACGATGGCGTTCATGATGCGGGGCATGATTCTCAGCAGATCCAGACAATTCATCTACATTGCCGATGACGAGGACATTGTTGGCAGATTATTTGAGGCGGTGGCAGAGCAGCACACCAGGCTAAAGCGCGAAGCAGTGAAAATTGGGCTGAAGAAAATACGTCCAAAACGATGTACTTGCTGGCATACGGAACACGACAGGGCCCGACTAATTTGTCAAATTTGTCTATCTTGTCTCACTTGTTACTGTGGACAACACTTGAGAAGGACTTCAAGCACTTGACGTTTTTGAGCGACGGGTGTTAAGAACAATCTTTGGCGAAATGCAGGAGTACGGAGTCTGGATGCACGAAACTTGCTGGCAAACACAGTCTTCGTAAGGTGGTCAAATCTAGATGCATACGCTGGGTAGGACATGTTGCGAAAATGCCGAATAAATATCCTGCGAAAATGGTGTTCCGGATTCGCTTTCCCGCAGGTCATCATTATCAACTGGTTTTTGAGGATTTTTTTCAGAGTTTAGAGATATCTTTACATCGTTTTGCAATGGACTGCAACATTTTGGTTTGCCAGTTAGGTCAGGCAAATCCTTGGAGTTCTCGTAACTCTCGAAAAACAGTGCACCTTGCTTTTCGCCCTATCTTTTCCAGCGGGTCTATCTTTCTGGATCTGAGACGACATAGGTACATATCGGTTATGATTAATATAGTTTCTTCTACTAAGGACTAAAGGATGTTCCGATCAAAATTTGGTCAAACAGTAATGTGTGTGAGTCGATCAAAGTTTTTATTAATAGGCCAATTTTTTTTTTTTTCATGTTCAGTTAAAACAGAATACAGGAGAAATATTCAGCTAAGCTTCCTTTTTATGAATGCGAATTGCCGGGTCTTTCGTTTAACACCTGCTTTAAGATTTTGTACAGTCTCCTTGTCCACTTTATTCGCAGCAGAACGCCAGTTTACCTCGGACTGTTTCTCGCTCAAAAGAGCTTTTTGAGTCTTCTTAAGGTTCCACTTGACGATGGCCCAATATTATTCGATTGGGTGGAGCTCTGGCGTGTTGGGAGGGTTCTTGTCCTTGGGTACCACTTGAACGTTGTTGGCAGCATACCACTCCATGGCCTTTTTTCCGTAATGGCAAGATGCCAAATCCGGCCAAAATAGAACGTAACAATTGTGTCGCTTTAGGAAAGACAGTAGACGTTTTTGTAGGCACTCGCTCAGATAAATTTCCTGGTTGACGGTTCCGGTCGCAATGTAAATGTTGCTCTTCAAGCCACCGGTAAAGATGGCCTGCCACACCAGATATTTCTTCACGAACTTTGACAGTTTAATGTGCTTGAAAATATCTGCCACCTTTCTCCGTCCGTTTGTCGCATAAAATTCCTGTCCAGAAAGCTGTTTAAAGTCTGCCTTGACGTAAGTTTCATCGTCTTGTACCACGCAATCAAACTTCGTCAGCATCGTCGTGTACAACTTTCGCGATCGTGCTTTGGCTGACGTGTTTTGTTTATCGTCGCGATTTGAAATCACCACTTTCTTGGAAATCGACAGTCCAGCTCGTTTTTTAGCTCTATACACGGTTGAAGGCGCCACTCCCAGCTTCTTTGCGACATCTCGGACGGAGAGGTTGGGGTTCCGCTCGAAACAGCGGGCAACTCTTTTTGTTGTCGCTGTGGCCTCCGGCTTTCGATTTCCCCCCGATCCTGCTTTCCTGGCTGTCGACAAACGTTCACCGAACACTTTTAATACGTTGGTAACAGTTGATTTAGCCACATTCAACAATTTTGCCAACTTGGCGTGAGAGTAGTTTGGATTTTCGCCATGTACGTGCAAAATTTTGCGTTGCTTCTCTTCTTTCGACGACATTTTGATAACTGAAGTGCTAATCTCAAAATCAAAATAGAGGCATCTTGCTACACGCACACATCTTCAAAGTGAGGGGTGTGAAAAATTTTCAATGCACGATGAAAGGAAATGCGTCAAGTTTAAGTCGACCAAATTTTGATCGAAACACTCTGAAGTTCATGAAGTTGAACCTGCTTCCAACACTACCTTGTAACAACCAAATTTATTTACGAGCAGAAGTCAGCAACGATTGTTTTTCTTTAATGGAGTAAACAAACATACGAATCGGGTGAATCGATGAAGATAATGTTCTGCGTTTAGCATCGTTGTCGTTATATCAGCGCCAACATTTGATTAGGGCGAATCTGCTTTTGAAAACAAACACTTTGTCTGCTAATTCATCGGAAGTTGAATACAATTCCTTAAAATTTGATCTATCAGCGGATAGAGATAAAGCTCCTCTTTCTCAAAGAGTGCTTAATTTGTATTTGTGACCTTTTGTTCAAGAGAAAATGACTACGATAGCCATTGTTTATAAAAGCAGATTCGCCCTAATCTAATTTTGGCGCTGATATATATTTTTGTTAGAGTTATTTATGTGAACAAGTGTCCTAGTGTGCTAGTAAGTGAAACTATTAATGTGCCGTGACGTGACCATCATGACCGATTCGCATCACCAGTTAGAATTTATAAATGCACAAATCCTAAAAGCTACAAAGATCGCACCTTTCGAACTTACTACACTGAAACATACAAGATTTTTATTTATTTACTTATTGATTAAATTTTCTTGCACAACATGTCTATGATTTCTAAGATTTGCTCCCCCAAAAATTCGAAGTGGCAATGGAAATAAGGCATGATGAAAAAAATTGTCTTTAAAAATTTCCTCAATTTAATTGCTAAACCCTTAAGAACAAAGTGCTGCTGAACATTCTGGTTGCACCCGTTACTAAACTGCTCCGTCGATTTCAATATCCTTGAAAACTTTTCCACTTTAAATAATCCAATCTCGGCAACTTCGGCCTTCGAAACCGCAATAATTGGATGTGTGAAGATAAGTGTAAATACTACAACACCGAACGGGAACAAAGGAACGAAAACCATCGAAAAGCTCTTCAACAAAATGAACACAATAAAGTGCCAGGATTCGGCGAATGTATTCTCTCCGCCGACAGAACGTGACGCTCTTTTGCTTTTATTTCTGGTTCACGTCGATGAAGCATCAGCACTTTCTAGATAAATTGAACTGATTTGGACTTGATGCCACCATCAACGAGAGCACAACCTTTTTTCTACACGACATCGACTTTAACTCGCTTCAATGAACGCCGAAAATAAAACCAGAAAAAATCTAGTAATCCACGAAAAGCGAATACCTCTAAGATGACAGCTCCAATGAATAGCAACGGTAAAGCGATGGATGAATGGGGGCGATTCAAGCGATTCAATGAAATCTGATGCAATGTTCAATCTTGGTGGGTGTCGTTGTGTTTCGGTGCTTTGGTTCGTGTGTTTGTGTGATTGTTGTTTTACAAAATTACAAGAATATTCGCATCAAGCATCTCATATGTGAGCAAGCAGCAGGTCGAACCGAAAGCGGAAGCGAATCCAATGAGCGCAAACCACGCTTTAGAAGAGCGGAAACTCCGGAAGCAAGCCGAAAGAAACAGACAAACGCAAACCAACTCAAACTCCGGGGGTAAATTTGTTTACTTACAAAAAAGTTCATCCAGCATTTTTATTGTTTTGAAATTTTAGATGGTAGGAAGATTGTGACAACAGTGATGGGTGTTGTTGTTGCGATTTTTGTTTGATTTTGATTTGTTTACGAACATCAGTGTTGTTGGCACGCAGCAGTTGCACACGGTAGTAATTTCCATACCATTTTTCGGTTTTGGTAAAGATGCCAATTCGGTCAGATTTGGTTTGGAACCGGAATTTTGGCATTTTTTTTGCATCGTGGTGGTAGAATATGTCGGCCGGATTCGGTAGTTCAGCAACAGAAATGGGCGCCGTTATAGCCGGATTTCGGGTTGTGATGACGGGGGGTTTGTCGAGGTTATGTCATGGTGGATTGTTAGCGGCCCACCAAGAGATAACGGGAAGCAGGCATGGCGCAACATGGTTTTGTATGATTGTTACGGGAAGGTGGAATGTTACGGGATAAGGTAGGAAAGTCCGATGTTTTGGTGTGGCATGTTTCGATGTTGTAGGGACGTTGTTTATGTTGCCGTTTGTGTCAGTGTAATGCGGCGGTAGTAATTGTGGTAGTAGTATTAGAGTAGACGCACAGGCAGTAGTAGATGATTAGTAGCAGTATACACGTGG
The DNA here is from genome assembly GCA_024533555.2 of Aedes koreicus. Lineage (NCBI taxonomy): Eukaryota > Metazoa > Arthropoda > Insecta > Diptera > Culicidae > Aedes > Aedes koreicus. The sequence continues at coordinate 449,253 of JAHHFK020000699.1, forward strand.
AGAAGAGAAGAAAAAGAGAAAGAAAAGAAAATAAAGTTATAAATTTGAAACGAAAAATACGAAACTAGGAAAATATAGGAACACTACTGAAATTTTGTCGTTCTCTTTCAGGTTAATAATAATCCGATCGTTCGAGGTGCTAACATTCAAAGTCTACTCTTCACACGCTACAGCAATTTTTTTTCGTAGCGGAACGTTCTAGTATAACGGAAGGTGGGACACAGAAAAAAAAACTGTTTTGGTTTGCTTAGCATTACGATTAGCTCTAATTTTGATAGCTCACTTCACTTACAAACTACATCCTATCTGATTGATCTTATCACGATTTTCGACTTCCTATAACATTTTTCCCCTGCCTATCAATTCTCGTTGTTTACAGATTACGATTCAATCCGAGCTGCCAATGAATAGCAATGGTTTGTTTACGTTTCACCGTCCCTCTTCGCTGGTTTGATCCTACCTTTCATAAATGTCTTTGATATATTTCTTGTTGTGTTGCATGAAAAAGTAAACACATTTCACTGATTGCCGTTAGAATGACTTGATACTTTCTATTGCCACAAAGAAGCAGGTGTGTCACATGGGTGGTATAACTTGCGATGAGCAACATTGATAACAAAAAGTACGTTTAAAAACCGTTTCACATTTAGTTGCCTTTGATAGTTGACTCCAACATTTCGTGAAACACCATAAAAGTTATTAAATAAACAACATTTTGAGGGTCATTTGAAATCCTCTCTTTACGGCAAAAATAAAACGAATTTCCACGGGCCACGATAAACGCGAATTTAAGAGGTGTTTACATGCAATTGTAAAATTTTACTGTACGATTATTGTCTTCCTGGATCATTATTTTATGCGTGCGGCGTTTCTTACCCACTTTTTGGATACTTCGACTGGGAACTGGGGCGGTGAGGCAAACATGTACTACTCCATGATTATTATTTCTGCTGCCATGAGCAATCGACTGTCTGGCTGCGTCTCTTTCTTTTTTTATTGAACTACGTATTTTGCTGCTTGGGGCTGGGCGGTTTGTTTATTTTGCTTTTATCGCTTGTAGTACCCATTGGATATTATAAAGGCCTCCTATATTGATCGTTTTGATAGGTTGTTATCTTATTTGCCATTCCGAGATAACGAGAATCGTTCTAATTATATAACCTAATTGAGTTTGTTCGCACAAAGATTAAGTGGGAATCGATCTGTTTTAGTGTAAAAAATTTCATCATTTAGAATTAGGTGCAAAGTTCAAATATTGGTATCGGAAGCAGACATCTGATTCAATTATATCTTATGTGATTTTTGGTTATTTCTAGTCGGAAACTTGTACTGACCCAGATCCATCTTGAGACAATGACTGGAAGCAGCCTGATGGAAGAAGCAATATCAACATATTCAAGCCCACAAAAGGCGCTTGTCTACTGACACCTCGTAAAACACATACGTTAACTGTTAAAATCATGTTTTTATATTGCTGGGTGATACTTTGTCAGTTTTTTAATTAAATAAGTCAGGTAAGAGAAGGAATTGGAGCGAATCAGATTCCATTGATTTCTCTTCCCTATGTAACGGTGTGTTTTTGTGTGTATTATATAATTGAGGTTTTTGTTATACGTAACAAAATCTTATTTATTTATTTATTGTCGTCAATCTGTAGTAGACCATTTTATTACATTCTTAACATTTATGTTTATTTCACTTTATTATTGCCTTGCTAACCACAAAAAGAAAGTATTTCAGGGTGTGATGAAACCATCATCACACTTTGTGAGTAGCCCCAACAGCATCCAAACTGTTGGTTTAAATGGGGCCAAATAGGTTCTCAAGTGATCATTAAAGTTAAGAATAATCATCATCATACTTTTGAAAACAAAGTAGGCCGTGGTTACAGAGGACAAACGTTTTAGTTTTTTGTCTCACTTTTTGTCTAAAGTAGTAGAGAGTGAGGAAATATTATCCATGTTTTTTCTCTCAGTGTATAGTTCCGATTTGACAGATCCAGAGCAATTCGCGATTGGGGCGAACATGCAGAATGTATACAAACGGGAAATGATGATTGTTATATTGCAAGTAGAATTTCAAATCGTAATTTACAAATTAACGTATGAATTCAAACACAATCTTGCATACAGACAGAGAACAAAGCTAGCTACTGATTCATATGCGACACTGATGGAAATTCGTTCGTTTTTCATTGAAATTTTCATATTTTTTTATATTCGCCTGTCAATGCTAGTATGTTTGATTACGCCATTTTCAATGTTGGCCCCACAAATACTGGAAATAAAAGTATCGCCGTATACTATTCGCGTATTTTTGACATTTTCATAGGTTTCGTCTTCCACTTTTCGCCGTTGTTTTGATTATTTTGTCAGTATCGCCTTTTACTTTACGCCAAGTTTATGATTTGATTTAAATTACACCTTTCACTTAGTCAACAATCAATATGGCGTAAGCCGCAAATTTTTTTTGATAATGAAATAGCTCTCCGCCCTTTGCGGAAAAAAATATAAAATAAAAAAAATTAAAACAAAATAGGAAAAAAAAGATTCAAAATCTGTATTTTGTGGCAAGGATGGTTCCAATCGTATCATAAATCACTCGTTGCACGCTCTTCTTTGATTCAAGAGACGCACACAATGAGAAGTTCTGCTTAACCTCTCAAACTAAAAACGGATGGGCCAAAAGAAACATTGAATGAACATAGCATGAACTTCGTCGCCTGTGAATTGTATGCGTGTTCATCACTGCTTGCTTGAACAACTTATTGATTCGTTCGTTGGTTTCTGTTGGTGATTCATTTTCGTTTCCTGATTCGATTGTGTGCTAGTGCTCGAAGCTTCCGATCGGATCACTTGGTGATTGTGTGGTGCCGCGTTCAAAGCAAAAAAGAATCGGAAGCCGAAAAGCACAGTGTAGCCAGTAAATACAGCGGGAAAAACAGAAAATATGTAGCAACTAAATACCAAATGTTAATATGAAGTTGCATGTGTTCCTTTAGGCCAATATTTTTTGTTTTGGTAGATACTGATGATGGCACAGGTTACTTAGTTGGTAATGGTACGGCATTACCAACTCGGATGCAGTGGATTCCCTGTCCGGTACAGAAGGTTTTTCAGGTGTCACAAAACAAAACATGTATGCATTCTTGTTGAAATACGAATGCTTGTTCAACGAACGATAATCGATGATATGAATATTTAACCCTCGTCAATCGAAATCTCGATAACGATTCTTCTTGCATTTTATATGATATAAAATTCATAAGGTGTGCATAACACATTGTGTCAATAGTCCTGAAAAAAATTGAATTGTCACGATTTATCGGATACGTGTGACAGGAAAATTATTTAAAAAAATCTAATTGAGTAGGCTGATTTTTCCCAGACCGAACATACTTAACAAACCTTCCAACACTGTCATTCGAACTAAAAGACGAGAAATGATTCTGTTCAATTGAATGCTATGATCTCTCGTCTCCGAACATTATCATTAGGCGATCCTTCTGGGTCGTATTTTCATAGCCACTCAATCAACGAAGAGTGAATCACAAGTAGGCAGAGCTGTTGTCCATTCGGCTTGCGTGGTGGAATGAAGTAATCTAAAAAAGTCTAATCTTGTTCACTCACTGAGTTCCTGCGTATGATGCCTTTACCAATACATTTATCGATGTGGTTGTTTCAAGCACGGATACGAATAAATAATTTTCGCCGATTTTTTCGGCAGTCACCAACACTGTTTAGTGGTAAAATTAGATGATGATTTGTTTATAGGGATTGGGTGTTTTTTACCACCAAAACGACCGCCAGCTTTTGCCAAAGGGCTCCTCTGACCGTATACATATAGCCAGATCACACCAACCAGCTTCGGTGATGGGTTGGGCGAGAATTACTGCTTCCGGTAAAACCCCCTTAATATTCATTGAGAAAGGCGTCAAAACCAACCAATCACTCTACCAGAAGCATCTAACGGACATTTCAGCACCATGGGTAACCCAAGCAGCACATCTCTGTTTATAATTGGTTGCAACAACTTGATTGTGACTTAATTAAGTCACATTACAATTACTTTGACTTTTATTTATTTATTTATTTATTGTTATTTCATCAACAGGCTGGGTGTAGCCCCAATGATGTTAATCATTTAAAAATACATTGTCATACATACATACAAAATTTACAGTTACACATTTAATCATGATCATAACATAAAAAACATTTAATAATAAATAGTAAGTCTTGATCTCATAGTCCGTTATTCCTGCCTGCAAAAATAGATGAAAACCTACGACGAAGCGCATTTCGTGGGATATGATAATCGAAGATGCCACTTTGTTGAACACTCTCTGAAGTCCGGAAATCGCACCGTGTACTCCACAATTTGTTCGATGCAGAGGCAGCATTAACATGAGATTGTTACGAAGCGGTCGAGGTTGAACAAACAGGTTGATTTGCCTTAAGAGAGCCTCGTAATCTATCTTACTTTGCAGGATATCGGCGACGATCAAGGCTCTGCTTGTGTCTCTTCTAGTACGGAGGTCTAGGTTGATCAGTTGACAACGTTGTTCGTAGCTGGGTAGCCGAAATGGATCATTACAAGGTAGTCTACGAAGCGCAAAACGGAGAAAGCGACGCTGAACTGATTCGATTCTCTCAGCACCGTTGTTGTAGTTTGGGTTCCAAACCACAGAACAATACTCGAGTAACGATCGTACCAGAGAACAATAAAGTGATTTCAGACAGTAGATGTCGGAGAAGTTCTTAGCTATCCTGAATATGAATCCTAAGGTTCTTGACGCTTTGTCAACAATATATGTGATGTGTTGCCTGAATGATAGCTGCGAATCTAAGATCACACCCAGGTCTTTTACCCGATTGACGCTTCGATTGACGAACCAAGCAGGTCGTAGTTGAACATAATCGGCTGCTTTTTTCGTGAAAACGTGACAGCGGAGCACTTGGAAGGGTTCACTACCATTCGGTTGATATTGCACCAACTGGCGAACGCATTCAGCTGACGATGAAGAAAGTGGCAGTCGTCAATCGAGCAGATTCTTAAATAGATTTTGAGGTCATCTGCATACGATAAGCGAGGACCTGGTTAGTTGCACTTCATTGAAGTAGTGTATGAAAATCAACGGTCCCAGGTGGCCTTCTTGGGGTATACCGGATGTGGCGGAGAAGCTAGCTGATGTGCAATCTCCTATGGCAACCATTAATTGGCGACCCGTGATATACGAGCGGAACCAACTCAGAAGATTACCGCTTGCACCAAGCCTGTCGAGCTTAGCAACCGCAATGGCATGATTCAACTTGTCGAATGCCGCAGATAGGTCGGTGTATAAAACGTCCGTCTGAGCCCGATCAGTCATGCTTTCGATAATGTACGAAGTCAGGCACAGCAAATTAGTGGTTGTAGAGCGACCAGAAGTAAACCCATGTTGATCAGCACTCAAATACTGCTTGCAATGAGAGAGCAACGGTTCCATAATAACTAGCTCGAAAAGCTTCGATACGGCACTTAACGATGTAATACCTCGATAGTTATCAACGGCTCGTTTGCTTCCCTTTTTATGCTCAGGAAACATATGCGCAAACTTCCAGCAGGATGTAAATATGCCGCTGGAGAGGGACGTGCAGAATAGACGATGAAGTGGGACTAATAAGCTAGTTATATACGTCTTCAAAAACGTGGATGGAACACCATCAGGTCCAGGGTTGAAGGACGACTTGAGTGAAGTCGTGGCCTTGGATATCATTTCCACGTTGACGTCAATTGCACCGAGCGTTTGACCGATTACAGGAACATTCATAGCTGCCAGGGTAACATCGTTGTCACTCAATAGCTCATCTGTGAATACACTGGAAAATTTGTCGGAAATCAGGCGGCATATATCTTCAGGAGTGGCAGCTACTTCTCCATTGAATTCCATAGACGATGGGAGGCCAGACTCTCTACGTTGCTCGTTCACGTAGTTCCAGAAGGACTTCGGGTGCAGTTTGATTTTACGCTGAATGCCGCGTTGAAAATGCAAAAAGCAATGACTCGGTGGTACATGTGATTTAGCCGCACATAATGAAGTTTCAGAGGGAGCGTGCCATACTTCGTAAATCTTATCAAAGCTGCTCTTTTGATTGACTTCAACCGTCGTAGTCCGCTCGTTTGCCAGGGAGCGCGAGAAACATTGCGATGAGTTTTTTTTCGGGATGTGTCTGTCAATGACATATGCCAAGACATGTGAAAAAGTTTGCGCTGCAGCCTCAACGTCTTCAGGATCAAGAATGTTCTCCCAATCCATGTTAGATAACACATTTATAATGCTACGGTGGTCAGTTTTACGAAAGTCGTAAAAAACCGCAGCAGGAAAGTCGTCAAAATCGTGAACTAATTGGTCTTCAACAGTGACAATCAGAGGAGGGTGGTGCGGAACTGGTTTAATTAATGGACAAGGAGCCATGAAAATGAATGGAGCCTTGTCTTGAGTGCTAACGAAGCAGAGGTCTAGACTGCGGTTATTTTCGTTTACTACATAGTTGATTTGAGAAAGCATTTCTGCGCTATAGTTGTCTAGAAGATCAATAGCACCTGCATGAAATGTAGCATCGTCAGGATCTGGATATAGAAATCCGCTATGGGATGGCCTCCACGAAACGCCAGGCAAATTGAAGTCGCCAAAAACGAATATCTCATCAACTGGAGTCGCACTCTCGATAACTGAGTAAACAGACCGGCAGTGAATATCAATGAGATCATAATCCCGAACTCGATCAGGCGCAATATACAGGGTGCACAGAAATAGAGTGCGATCACCTAGATTGATAGCCGTCCAAACTTGCTCCACACAGCTCCATAAATCGTTCTCGATGGCGCTCGCCTCCAATCCGCGGCGGACTTATTTGCAGACAAGTGTGCTACTAGGGAAGTACACACTTTTTTTAAAAACAGATGGACGTTTCAACAAGATTGGGCACCATCACATGGAGCAAAAGGACGCTGGACCTCTGCAACAGGCTTTTCCCAAGACATTTGACCAAAAATGACTGGCCTTCCAACTCTCCTGACCCGAATCCAACGGATTACTCCGTCTGGAACATTCTTGATTCCAGAGCTTGTACTAAGCACACACACACATCGTTGGATCATTTAAAAGCCAGTCTATTCAATGCCTGGGATGTTGTATCAATGGAAGAACTAACGTCCATTGTCGATGATTTCCCTAAGCGATTGAAGGCGTGTTCAGTAGCCAGCGGAGGACGTTTTGAGACATCAATATAAATATAACTATCTATATTAGTGTATCTACATTTTCCATAAATATATTGATATTCAATATACGATTAATAACGTTATGACTTTAAAAGTGAACACGGGTAATATTTCCTCACCCTGTACAGGGTAGGCCCAAATAAGTGACGCAGTATTTTGTTTCAGTGTGGAATTCTTCTAGCCATCGCAAGAGCCATCTGGTTGCAAGTAAATTAAAGAGGGACTGATTAATATGTAAACAAACTAGTGTTCGCTAGATTCCGTCGACAGGAAGTGCCTAAGAAAAATATGGATTTCAAAAGACAACGGATTTTGCAGTTGCATTTGGCGGGAAAGCGTCCCAACCAGATACTGGCCGAGATTCGGAAGGAAGGAATATGCCGCACATTAATCGAGCGGGCGTTGAGAAGATGGAGGACGAAGGGAACCATCGATCCAAAGAAAAAACCAAGTCGTCCTCGCAGTGTACGTACCAAACGGCTTGTAAAGGCGGTGTTTGAGCGAATTCGCCGAAATCCTTGTCGTTCATCATATATAAGCTGGCTCAGGATATGGATGTCTCCAGAAAAACCATCAGATCAGTTCTCAAAGCGGATTTGATATTGGTGCCGTACAAGAAAAGAAAAATCCATGGACTTTCGGTAGTCAACAAGAAGAACAGATTCATTAGTTGTCGCGAATTACTTCGTCGGCACGGTGATTCCATTGTTGTGTTCTCGGATGAGGGAAATTTCGTATTGCAGCAAAGTTTCAACGCTCAAAATGACAGGGTATATGCAGCGAGTATTCCTTTCTTCAATTCGCGCGGTTCAACGCTTCCAAAATCATACTTCGGTCATGGTTTGGGGAGCGATTTTTGCGGAAAAGAGGTACTTCAAAGATGTACGGTAACCGCAAATGGGTGTTTTAACAGGATTCTGCGCCGTCCCATGGAGCAAAGATTACCCAAGCATGGTGCACCAAGAATTTGCCAGACTTCATTCCTAAGAAATTATGGCCAGCTTCTTTGCCAGATGCAAATCCTCTGGATTTATCTATTTGAGGAATCATGGAAGCTCGCTTTCGAGATCTCAAACCAATGGGTATTGAAACATTCAAAGCTACCATACAGAAGATATGGGATGAAATCCCCGAAAATCAGGTACGTGCCGCTTGTAATGCCTTTCCGAAGAGACTAAGCGCAATAATTAAAGCTAAAGGCGATAGAATCGAAATGTAAATATGTACACGTAAACAATTAAATATAAGAAACAGAATAACAAAGAAACATTTAAATGAAAGTTCTGTCCAGTTAGAATCCGGAATCACTTATTGTGTTGCAACGGCATGGAAAGTGACCGCTGCAAGAATTCTTTTACAGCGGTTTGTTTAACTAGGCGCCCACTTCGGCGTTTCATGCAGTGAGTCAAAAGTTATTCCAGATGAAAGCCGAGAGGAGAAAAAAATTCTGCACACCCACGTTGATAATCCAACGTGGGCCGCAATAAAACTCACAAAAACGTTGAAAATCGCCAAATCAACCGTGTATGATGTGCTCAAACGTTTCAGGGAGCGAAAGAGCGCGGAACGAGTGCCTCAAGCTAAGCGTCGTAGTGGAACATATGACCGCAAGCTGAACCAGAAGGTGTTTAGAATCGTCAGAGCAAACCCTGGACTATCAGATAATGAAATAGCATAAAAATACTCTGCTGCTCGCAGTACCGTTCAAAGAACTCGTTTGCGAGCAGGATATCGTTCTTATCGAGGCATCAAGCAACCAAACAGAGCGTTGAAGCAAAGTTTTGTCACCAAAAAATTGTACCAGCAGGTTTTGACGAAGTACCAAGGATGCCTACTCATCGACGATGAAACCTACGTCAAAATGGATTTCGGACAGCTTCCTGGCCAAAAATTCTACATGGTGACATCACGAGGAGATGTTCGTTCGAAGTTTAAGCTTGCTTTTATGGACAAATTTGCCAGAAAAAAAAACTGATAATTTGGCAAGAGATATGCAGCTGCGGAGCAAAGACCAAAGTGTTCGAGACGAATAAGACGATGGACTCGAAGCTGTACAAGGAAGCATGCCTCAAAAACCGCTTACTACCTTTCATGAAAGCCCATTAAGGTCCCGTGAAGTTTTGGCCAGATTTGGCGAGTTGCCACTACAGCCGGGAAGTCATCCAGTGGTACCGCGATAATAACGTAGATTTCATCGATAAAAACATAAATCCACCCAACTGCCCGCAGTTCCGGCCCATCGAGAGATTTTGGGCAATAATGAAGCGGAAGCTTAAAAAAAGTGGAAAAACGGCTCGGGACGCGACTCAGATGACCAAAATGTGGAACAAATGTGCCAAGGAAGTTGACTCCGGAGGTGTGCAGCGTTTGATGGGAGGAATAAAGAAGAGAGGGTAAATTTTCATTCGAAACGAAGGAAAATGATTTGTATCGATATTTTTTCCCTAGAGAACAGTGAATTATCTTTGTTTTGATGTATCCGTCAATCCGTTACCGAGATACAGATGATTTTATTATTCCGGATTCTAAATGGACATAGCTCTATTTGTCTTTTCGTGAGAGATACAGTCTTTGTTTCATGCGTCACTCATTTGGGCCTACTCTGTACAGTGATTGTTCAGACTTAAACTTTAACTGAAAGCAGATTTTTGGTTGAGTAGTTCATATCCAAAATGTTGGAAGTGCACTTAAAGTGTTAAGAGGAAAAGAATCGAATGAAAAACCCGCCGGAATCCAATTTTCGGTGCAGCCATCATTTTGGAACAGCGACAGGAGAGGAACACCCTTGTGAAATGCAACAGTTGAGTGAGGTCATTTAATTCTTTTAATCTGGATCATATGTTTCCTTCTTTTAAGTAAACTTTCCTTTGTTTTTGGTATGACATTGCTCGCACGTCAAACTAGTTTTTTTTAAGTATATTTAGATTATGTTAGTTCCCTTAACAGGGTGAGTGGTAATTCCTGTTTTTTCAACAGGTGTAGCTATAGATGGGCTAATTACAGAGATGTTTGCACATTTTTCTTTAAGAGTGTATTCAAATGTCAACACAGCTTGAACTTTCATTCGTTTGAGATTCGTGGTTATCACGGGCGCGAAAAGTCTGTTTTTTGAAACATTTAAGACCGTGTCTTATTTTGAAGAATTTGAAACCACTTGGAATAAACGAAAGATTTATCTTTCATACCATCAAACGCTACAAGAAAACCGGTTCTTGAAAAATACCTCCCAAACCTGACCGGAAACACACTGTCAGGTGTCCGAAAGCCATCAAACGAGTAAAAGAGTGAATCCGGCAGAGTCTTGGTAAGTCTGGTCAAAAGATGGCCAAAGAACTGGGAATGTCGCAGTCAACGATCAGGAGTATTCTAAAAGCAGACCTTGGACTAAATCCATATAAAAACAACGGGTGCATGTCTTGATTGAAGAGCACAAGATTGCAAGAGTCAAAATATGCCGAAAGCTGCTCAAGCTGCCCGGTGATTGTCAAATTCTGTTTTCGGACGAAAAAATGTTCCTGCTACAGGATCACCACAACCAGCTAAATGATCGGGTGTACGGCGCATTTATTCCTCGTGATAAACTAGCTGTCAAAGGTTCCAAAATGTATTAACAGTGATGGTTTGGGGATGTTTCTCCAAAATTTTGAAGGTTCCATTGCTGTTCATTGATTAATTTCATTAAACATTAAGTTCTATTTTTTATCTTCCTAAATTCGACCTAATGACTAATGGCTTTAGGCCCACTGATCAATTGGGCCCAATAACCTTATGAATAATGCTGTTCGACTTAATAGCCCAACACCAGTCGAACTAGGTTAGAACTAGGAAATAGAACTAGAAAAAATAACATACAAACAAAAATTTGAACAGAAATGGTAATCAGAAGTCACAAATATTGCGTAATTTGTAAGGTCGACAACCATTCAGTATCATAAACAACACAACTTATCTTTTGAAAATTTATATCAAAAAGAAGCGTTATTTTCCTGTTTTCAATTCCACGATTTCGAGACAATGCAAATCGTAACAGCAGATATGGGCGAACGACCGGCAATATGTTTATTCCATGCATAGCAATCGACAATCCACAGACTCCCACCACATGCTGCCTCGTTCTTCGCTATGGGTTAAGGTCCCATTCCTTTACCATCACAAAAAATTGGAAGGAGGAACTCCCTACGCTATCATCGATTTAACTTGATTGTATGCGGGAATTCGAGCAAAATGGGTGTTTATTAAAAACCGAAATCGAAAACACAAGGAGAGGCCTTGGTTGCTTCTTTATTGGTGATTCATGGAAGAAAATGTCTTGCCATTTTTGCAGTGTAGAGTTTTAAGAAGAAAACATATTGTTGAACGTTCTTGATTGGGAACACATGGTTTGCGGAAATATGGTGTTTTTTCCATGTCATTTCATGGTGATATTTATTGATGAGATATAAGAACATGGCTCATTTGAATTGGTGATTCGGTGTACCTGCTTAGTATATAGTAGTGATACCATGTGGGCAATGAAAGTTGTTTACTTGTTGCAGAACAATGATTGAACGTCAAAAACTAGATCATTGCACAGATTGTGATGTCTATCAAATTACCATTTATTATTCTATTGTTTTCATCGCTTTGCAGGAATAAAACATTCTTCGTCCTATGACATGTCCTACACAACCAAAAATATTCAAAATTACAAGCGATGTAAAACGTTTGCATGGTAAAAATATAGCAATGTTAAGCATTGCGTTCTTTAATTTTAAATACAAAACAGTGCATAAAATCGGAGCATTGCTAAACATTGGAAACTACGTCTTGCTCCATTGGTTTATACATTAGTACATATTGCAAAAATAATAGATCACAGTGCATTCGTTTTCCAATGCATTATCATACTAATTTAATAAAAAATATAAAGCTATGTCCATTGAAATGTATCAAATTGAACTACTGTTTTGCTTAGCTGTCATTCTCCACCCAAGCAGAGCACACAAGAGAACGTTTATTTGTAACTGCAGTTTCTTAACTTCAAATCAGGTGTTTACGTGATAAATAGTTAACGAAATAATAACTATCGTGTCATTCAAATTTATTGAATTGAACAAATTGAATTGCCGCCTATGAATTCCTCGTGCTTTTACTCGCGAGCAACTGCATATTATCCGGTTTTACCCAGCAACAAGAATCTGCCTTTGATAGATTTATTGACTGAGTTTTAATATTTTTCCATTCTTTCCAATGCATGAACACAACGAGAATGAAAATGAATGTCGTTTTAAATTAAAGTAACCAGTTCCTAAGCATCCATTCAACTTGCCTTCAATGTTGAAACAATATTGTGGTGGTCCGCTGCCCCATGAGAGCCTCCCAACAAACATCGGTGTTGAATTAGAGCTTGTTCAAGCAAATTTGGAGAAGCTATTCAGCTGTTTCTTCTAGAATAGCTGAATAGCTTCTCCAAATTTGTTTGAACAAGCTCTAAATCGACACCGATGTTTGTTGGGCGTTAAAAGATTTAAATCTTGACGTTTATTAACCGTAACGATTTTATCTCTCACTTGATGCTGCATGTTTGGATTGATTGGGGTAATACAGTGTGTCTCACAATAGGTGTCACCTTTTTTCAGTCTTGGTTTATTTCAGCTGGGTAATTTTAACAGCGGAATTGATTCCCAAGTAGCACACTACGATCATAATTAGTTGTAGTAACTTGATCATAACTTTGCAAGTCATATTTATGGTATCTCAACTGAATGGCAACAAGTGTGCTACTAGGGTTATACCCGTTTTGAGTGTATTCTTTTGACAGCTTATCGCTGAAGATAAATAAACGATTCCATTTGTTTATATTTATCAGCTACCAGGGAAGCCATACGGGAGCAAGTTTTAAAATTATATTTGAAAAGGCTTAGACCGTGTCAGATATTCTATAGCTTTAAGCAGTTCGGAGTGAGTAAGCGTTTTGTTTTTCGTTCCTTGAAACGGTTCATGGAAACTGGAAATGTCCATATTCAACACAAAGGAGGTGCCAGACAAACTGCCAGAACCAAGAAAAAGATCAAATGTGTGAGGGAACGAATAAGACGTAATCCGGCCGTATATGGCCGTAAGTTGAGCAAACAATTTCAAATGTCCCCTGCTTCAATGAACAGGCTCCTCAGTTATGATCTGGAATGCAAGCCGTACAAGAAACAACGGGTTCACGGGTTGACGGAGCGTCATAAGCAAGCCAGGGTCCAAAGAAGCAGAAATCTTTTGGTTCGGCACGGTGACTGCGAGATTTTATTTTCGGATGAAAAGCTCTTCCTTCTTCAGGACAGTCATAATCAACAAAATGATCGTGTGAATGGCAAAAGTCTTTCCAATATTCCAAGAGATAAACTAGCTGTAGAACGCTATCAGAATGTATCGAAAATCATAGTATGGGGCGCTTCCTCTTCCTCTTCTTTTCATAGAACCTTATGTAAAAATCAGCGCTGAATATTACATCGACCAGGTTTTGAAGAACAATCTGGTTCCTCATGAACGCTGTATGGGAATGCACCATATTGTTTCCAACAGGACTCAGCTCCAGCTCACAAGGCAAAGAAGACACATGCGTGGTGCGCGGAAAATTTGCCCGATTTCATCACAAGCGAAGAATGGCCTACATCTTCACCGGATCTCAACCCACTTGACTACTTTGTTTGGGGTTATATGCTTCATCATGTAGGCCCTACGAAAGGGCTTACTTTAGATCGATTCAAGAAACATTTGGTTGGTATTTGGGACCAAATTCCTCAAGAAATCGTGCGTGCCAGCTGCGATGGGTTTACAAAGCGTTTGCGCAAAGTTATCAAGAAAACCAGGTATCTTTCAAATGAAAAATAAATGCTAAGATTTGGTTGATTTGTTTTGCTGTAATCCCATTTTGTTTTAGTTGACACCTATTGTGAGACACCCTGTAAGCAAATAAGCACTCACTTATCTTTTGTATCTCCTTGTCTAACGTGAAAATTAAACTTGAATGTAAACATCAACGATGCAGTCATCTGGAGCTGTTCGTTAAAAATTTAATTTAGCAAATATTACAAGATGTAATTTCCAAGTCGTGTAAATTTGAATCCTCATGTGATTTTGAAGTTATTTGCATGAAAAATGATTGAAAATTTCAAAATACTTTTAACTGTGTATGTTGAGCTATTAGAGCATCCGTATCGGGAGCAACTATCAACTTAGTCACTCAATCTCACACCGGTCGCCACTATATTTTGTTACCGTGTTTTGTATCGGTCGCTGCTAAACTAGTGCTCCGTCATCAATTTGACAGATTCGGTGATCGTCATAAACATAGTTAATTGCGATGGCTCTTTCGTCGTGATTTCTCTTGGAGAGACGTTCGGTTGGCATGAAAAGAACCATTGGTTAAAGTGGTCTCTCTGGGAACCACTGGGGTTTGGTACAAAAATATAAATGTCCTTTCCTATAAGTTTCGTCAAATCACCCCACAGGTTTCCGGAGGGACCATTGTGGTAAATTATTCTTTGCATTCGTATCGAAGGACTCTCCAGGTGAAATCAAAAAGAAAGAGCTGTCGCACGACGTGGTTTGGAGCAAAAACACAAATGTCCCCTCTCACGGGGTAACTCAGAGGTTCCGAGAGAGGCCAATGTGGCTAATGGTTTATTTCAAACCTACCGAAAGTCTCATGAAGAAAAAAACGTCGCATCACGTGGTTTGGCGCGAAACATCTCCTACAGGTTCCCCGGGACACCCCAGAGGTTGCCGGAGTGGCCATTGTGGCTAATGATTCTCTTTCATGCCAATTTAAAATTTATATATTGATAAAATTCTAATTATTAATCCAAATTGACTTAAAGTTGATAAAGCAATAATTTTCTTTAAATCGAATTCAAAATTTGCCCCTATGGTCTGTATCCGCAATAATCCGGACACCTCAAAACATGAAGAAAACATAAATTTCGCATTATATTTCCGTCTTAGTTGTTTATTTCAGATTAATTGGATGTGTTTTAACAATTCGTGAAGACAAAACATAGTTTCGGTATTTGAATAAATTTTCGAACTTTGCGCTTAACTCCGTCCATTAGGGTTTGTACAGACTCTTCAGAAATCGTAGAAGCCGTCTTTGTCCAAATTTGCTGGAAGTGTTTGATGTCTTTGATTCCTTGCTTCTTTCCAGAAAGCTTCCGCTTCATCAGAGCCCAATATCTCTCGATTGGTCGTAGCTCTGGGCAATTTGGCGGGTTTTTAGGTTTTTGGTACAATGTTCACTTGATTTGCTTGGTACCACTCCATCACAGTTTTAGCATAGTGGCATGATGCCAAATCGGGCCAGAACAAAGGTTTTTCTTTGTGACTTTTGATGAAGGGTAGCAATCGCTTCTGTAGACACTCTTTCTGATAGACCTCCTTGTTGATTGTGCCTGTAGTGACGAAAGATTTACTCTTTTTGCCACACGTGCAAATTGCTTGCCACACAAGGTATTTTTTTGGGAAATTTCGATGCCTTCTTCGTTCTGAAATGCTCAGCTGTAGCGTTTCTGGCCGTAGCAGAATAAAAATTCAGCCCTAGAAGCTGCTTGAAATCCTCCAGGACATAAGTTTTATCGTCCATAACAACGCATGAAAACTTCGTCAAATATTCGCAGTACAAACGTCGAGCCCGTGATTTTGCTGCCAAGTTCTGTTTGTCGTTGCGATTTGGAACTGTTTTTACTTTATACGACTTAAGTCCTAAACGTTGTTTTGATTTTTGGACAAAACCATGCGACATCCCTATTTTACGAGCCACCGTTCGAATGGAGAGATTTGGGCTTTTCGTTAATATCCTTTTCACCTGTCGGTCCATGACAGGATCAACGCGTCCAACGTTTTTGCCACTTCTCGGTTTCCTCTCCACCGTCAAACGATCCGAGAATGATTTTACCACATCGTGAACAGTGGATTTAGGCAAATCCAATGTTTTTGCAAGGTCCCGCATTGACACGTCAGGATTTGCCGTACGCCCGTACAAAATTCGCTCGCACACTTGTTTTTCTTTCGTCGCCACCTTGAATACTAAACATGAAATGTAAAGATCAATCATAGTCTTTTTCATCATAGACTCTCAGCTATACCACAGTGAAATTTTTCATTCCTACGTGCAATATTTCAAAAGTTGTCCGGATTAATGTGGATACAGACCTTAATGTCATTGTTTACGATTGATTTAACAGCCCTTTTCACAAGTTTGGGTAGTGTTGTCGCTTCGTTTCAGCACAGGAAGTGCGAGATATCTTTCTGTCTAGATTCCTTTTTTTTTTGAAAAGCTTAGTGCGCTTTTCAAGAACGAATGTGGTGTAAAGATATAGAGAGAGAAAAATCATCTGATTTTTTTTATATCCTAGCATCGGTGACTCGAGCAGAAAAAATTCGCGATATTTCATTTTCGTTGGCGTTGGCGTGTGCAACTAGCAACGGAAAGTTCCCAAGTGAAAACGTCTCGCAGAATGAATTGACATTTTGGTGAGAATTCCATCACTGATTTTCGGTAATCTTATCTTAGCGTGTATGAATCTAAGAATTGTACAAATCTAGACAAAATAGTCGAAAGTAACATTTGTAAACATTGACTTCTAGCGTATTTTTCTGGGATCTGCTTGCTTCGACAAACAAAATATCACCATAAACAGATACAGGGAGTTATTACCTTCCCGTCGGTAGTGGATATAGATGTTAGCAACCTGGCATTTCCAGGAAATCTACGTTTTAAGTCATTGTTTACAATTGTTACTTTCGACCTTTTGACGATTTTGTCTAGAAATATCTCCTTCATCGACAAAAGTTGTTTCCCAAAAGCTTTTCACCACATCAAATACATATAATGGTGTGTGTGTGTGCGTGTGTGAGTGTTATTGAATTGTGTCTGTGTTGGATCGCGATATCCTCGAAAAATGTTCTTCAGTACAGCTATTGTTGCTTACAATCTACTCGCAGTGAAATTGTGATCTTATTGACGATCAAGCCTCACCGGAAGCCTCATCTATAATATGAAACCAAACAAATGTATTATACCGGTAGAACGGAAAATATGGATTCCTCATAAAGCGTTGTATTGCAGTCCAAAGCAACTACAACCATGCCATGTTTAATGGGGAACCATCATATTAATATATGACTTTGCATAGAGCCTTTTCCCAAGCATTGCTACTGTTTTACAGAAAATAAACCCATCTCAACCAACCAAATTAACAAAGAAATGTTCCTCATGTGTGCCATCTGCACGAATATCATAAATTGCTTCTTGGAAGTTTTTTTCTTCTACGCGTTGGAAAACGCATGGTGAAATCCATTTAAATTTATTCTGTAATTGAATTCTTCACTGTAATATATGTGCATATCTTTACCCTCATAGATGCTTTCGATGAGTCCTCTTCTTCTACTTTATCGTCATGAAATTCAAAGATTTTTCTCTACACAACCGATCGATTTCCACTTTCTCTTCGTTTTTTTTTTACTTCCGCTACACCCAAACGCCTACGCTTACAATGACAACTGAAATGGCACCGTTTGGTTTTCCTACACAGCCTACTACTACTAATACTACTACTAGAGCGTTCTAAAAACCGATAACATTCAGCGCTTCCAATTGGAGTTTAGCCTAATGTGCTAGAAAGTAAAAACTTAACAAAAATAAATCCAACAACAACATACAATTATAACTGGCTAAGAAAACAACTGAAGTTCTGCAAGAGGAAATAAACACATAGATTAAAACAGATAAGCTAAACTAGTATCATCAGAACAAAATGTGACGTCTACACCTAAGGAACTTCAAACAAGTTTATGTGTGTCTCTAAGTGTGTGTGTTACAATATCAATGTATGCTGGTAAGTCAAAAGATCATATAAATAAAAATAAACAATCTAAAGATTAAGGCACAGCTACCATTCAAGTAAATATAGATAGGATAGATTGTTTTTTTTTCCGTTGAAAGGGTACAGGGAATTTCGGGGTGTGTAACGGACAATTACCTCCAATTTGCTGGGGCTCGCCGAGGTTGACGTAGAACAGCACATCCTTCTCGTAGCTGCCTTCCTCGATGATGACTAGTTGGATGGTTTTTCTGAAAAGAGAAAGGATAGAACGATTAATCATCTGTGAATGTGGATTTTGGGGCAACGTGGCTGTTGATCTGAATAATCCCTTCGAAATGGTGGTGGCCGTGACGGCGGCCATGGAAAGATGGTGATCGATTGGAATTTTCGGATCGGGTCAAGTGATTACACTGGTGTGGAAAAATAATCATACACGTGTCAATGTTTGAGAGAGCCCAGAATCTCAAAATTTTCCGATGCTCAGTGCCATCTTGTAGCAATAAATTGATGATAATGGAAACGATGTGCTATGTAGGTTGGTTTGGCGTGTGTGATGTCGAACCTGTTGAGGATTCAGTGCTCATGTGTGCCACTCTAACCAAACATTTCCCAAGGATGCGTGTTGCTCAATTAAGGTTATGAGCTGGCAGCGAGGCCCATCAATAAACTTCAGCCAGACATGGTGTCTATTGTTGTTGCTGCGGGCGGGGGTGGTGACGTGACGAGAACGAACGATAATGTCTTTGTGATAGTGGAAACTATTATGATACTAGATGGTGTATGACACCATCCATCCAAATTGTTGTGGGTGGTTCGGAAAGGTAGATTAACGATGGCGATGGCAATAAATTTTCGTAGAACGGCCGTTTTTTTATGAATTTGGCTGGAATCGTAAGGGTAGCATGTTTAGGTGGTCGTTAACGGGTAAGTTATAATGGCGGTCATTTGAACGAGCTGATTTGAGAAATGTTCTAGCTAGACATCCTCAAAATGATCTTCTGACGTTTCTTAATGGTGGAGACACGTGTAATGGCACGGTGATTCAATTCAATGTGAATTTCCACATGTGAATAGAGCATGTACGATTTTTCTAAACAGACCTTTGTTGAATCTTTTTACGTCAACTGAATGTCACTTTTACAAAACCAAACACATCAACGGGGATGTAAGAAACTTTTCCTTTCCTAATTATGTAGTTAATGACGTGTTCAATATTTATGATTCTTGTATCACATTTTAGCCAAAAAAAAAGTGCAACAGACAAAAATGATAACCAAAAATTCATTTTAAGTTAGATATTTTTGAAACTATCAGAGAATAAATAAACACATATATACTATGTTTTTGCGAAGTTGGTTTAAAGCCTGTCCACGTTAAATTTTGTACACTCTTCTTTCAGTGTACATTCGGAATTATTTCACGGATCGCTGAAACGTTTCACTTATATGACAGCTGAAAATCTCTCCTTTATTTCATGGAACAACATCTTTACATTTTTGTTACATTCAGTAAAATGGCGTCCAATCAAGTGGAAGTGCACAAACGCATTTTGTACGAAAAGCAGCAAAATCCGAATTTATCGGTACGTGATCTTGCCAAGAAAATAAAACTACCGAAAAGTACCGTGTTTTGTGTTTGCAAATCATTTGACCAGCGCATGACTGTGGATCGGAAGGTTGGAAGTGAAACAAATCGAAAAATATGCTCCCGGCAAATGGACAAGAAGGTGGTTGCCATTATTGAAAAAATCCCAATCTCTCTGTGCGAAATGTGGCTCGCAAAGTTGGGAAGTCAAAATCATACGTACAAAAAGTGAAGCAGAGGTAAGGACTGAAGAAGTACAAAGTGAAAAAGGTGGCCAACCGTGATTAAATTTAAATTTTTTTGCTGCTATTATTTTGGTGTCCGAAATTTAACGTGGACAGCATTTATTCAACCTACTCTCCTAATCGCTCAGAATTTTTCTATTGGGCGAAGCTCTGCCGAGTTTGGCGGATTTGCCTACTTCGGCACAAAAACAACATCCTTGGCTTCGTATCACTCCATCACCGGTTTCGCGTAATGGCACGATGCCAGATCTGGCCAAAACAGAGTGTCACCTTCGTGGGATCGGAAGAAGGGCAGCGGGTGCTTCTGGAGGCTCGTACTTCTTGGCAAATTTGTCGACCTAAATCATCCGGAACATTTCCGGATCATCTTGCCGACGAAAAACTTCAGGCCGGGAATCTGCTTGGCGGCCGCTTTAATGTACGTGTCGTCGTCCATTACAATGCGCTTCGGCTGAACCAACCACTCGCGGCACAGCGTCCTGGGGCGGGATTTGGTCATCGTATACCGTTTATCGGTTTGGCTAGGCGCCTTCCTTACCCCGAAGACATGAAGTTTGGCCCGCTTCATTGTCTGCTGGATTAACCAGGCGGAAGAATTGACCATCTCACGTCCTGAATCGAATGGTGCTTGAAGCACAAGTGAACTGGCCTGGATTTTCCACGACCACGCCATCATTTTTTGTAGAAGCACTTCTAGCTTGGAAACCATCTCGATAACCACTTGACAGATTGTAACATGTAAACATTATACTCTCAATTAAATCTACCTAAAATTTCCTCCATTTTTTCAAATGCAATAAAAAGTTTAACAGAAAAGAAAGTGTTGCATTTTTTTTCGAGCACCACCTTTAGTTTCAGATGCCAGAGTGAATTTAATATGAAATTTAGTCGACAAAAATAGGTTTGGCTTTGGAAACAATCAGATTTCCAATAGCTTCATTTAAACTGGTTAGCCTATGGAATTTAAAAAAATTTGATTTGATTCTAAAGCCCTACTTTGGAGGGGGTTGATAGGGATAAGATTCCGGTTCCCCACATTATAGGGGCCACAAAACTTTGTTTCCAAATACTTAATAAAATGTTCTACACGTGAGAAACTTGGCCAAAAGTTGAGGAGTTCCCACAAATTGATGGCCCTCACAACTGTTAATACATCCCTGATTAAAGGAGCAACTAATTTTTACTTATTCCATGGAAAATTAACATAAGTTTTTATTTTCAGTGTGTATTTGAGCTTATCATTAAAGTTGTTCGCGCTCCCTTGCGCTATTGTAGCAATACAATAGATGGTAGTATTACATGGGGGTGGGACGTTTGGCATATGGACGTTTGGCATATGGATCTTTGGCATATGGATTTTTGACTAAATGGACGTTTGGTCGAATGGATGTTTGGCCGAATAGATGTTTGGCCGAATAGATGTTTGGCCGAAAATTTTCTATTAGCATAAATGTATTGATGATGATAATGATGATATAATACTACCATCTGTTGTAGCAAGGTAACTTTCCATAGCAGTGGAATAATCTGAAAAACGATTCTAAGAAAAAGGATTCTATTATTGTTAGTGATCATCAAGCTCCTGTATGAAGGTTTGGGTGGGCCCGTAAGCAGAGACACTTACGCGAAACCCGCGAATATAGGGAAAAGCAAGGTCACACAGACAGCACTAGAATCGAGCCCTCGTTTGACAGAATAAACCCAATAGATGGGGTCGAAGAGCCCGCCCTTGTTTCACGAAATCGTAACAATAGGGAGGAGGCAGTCTCATGCTCCCTATCCAAATCGTTTTACTTGGGTGCCCTGATGGTCCCTCACTTACCCCCGTTATGTGTTATTTAATATTTAGTATATTTTGTACACGAAAAATAAGAACATCATTTAAGACAAGAACGCCAATTTATTCAAATTTTAAACTTAAATAATCCATCCAATGGATTGTTACTGCAAAATAAATAAAAATTAGATATGTAATAATATCCTTCTAGTCCTGGAAAAACTGAAAACAGAATAGATCATTCTAAATATCAACGATAAAATTTCAATAAAAGATATTATTTTATAAGACATGTTGTAATTTTTTTCTTTATACTGTTCTAGTAACATTTCAAAGATAGCAATTGGAGTGAACGAAGAGTCCGGTTTGAGGATTTCTGAAATAAACGGCTTATCTTACCATAATACCACTAAACACAATATTTAAATATAATCCTACATTGCTTATAAACACATGCCAGTCTTTTATGAATATAGTAGTTGAAGTTTAGAAGTACAATTTTAAATTAAATGTTATGCTGAAATGCTGAAAAACAAATTGAGCCTTTGATGCCTGTCATGTTCCTCCACTCTCTTACATGGTTTTGAAATGCAAAGATGATTCTAAGGCGTTATTATACATAGCATTTCAAGCTTATTGCTTTCACAAATTGCTTATTGCCTGCTCTCAACTCAGTGTTCCAAATGCACTTCCACAGTCATTAATTGAGAACCTTCGATGCCGATGATTCTAATGCGTGCTGAAATTATTAATAAATTGAGAATGGAAAATATGCAATATGACTTAAGGTACATGATGTTCAGTCGCACCCCCTCACTTCGCTATTGTCAGATTGACAACATTGCCCAGGCTACGCCAACCAGCGTCTCCATGTTTCAGCTGCCAGTCTTTTGTGATCATATGACTCGTGGAGGCGTGAGGTAGGAAACTTGTGAGGACGAGAGGTTGGTCGCACCCTCCTTCGAAGTTGTCAACTCACCATTTGAAGCCCTTTTTATTAGCATAAATGTATTGCAGAGAAAAGGAAATAAGAATCTTAAAAAGTATTTTCAAACGCATTTGATCTAAAAAAGAAATAAGGAAAAAAAAAAAACTTTTTCGGAATTGTATAGTATCCCTCTTTTTTTTTTTATTTTTTTTACATGTTTTTTTTTTTGTGTGTGCTTTTTTTTTTTTTTGTTTTTTTTTTTTTTTTCTTTTATTAGGGGTATTCCTAGAAAATGTCGTATTTGCAGACAACTTCATATCTATTGTTCTGACATGAATTTTGACATTGACAGCTATCACATCCGAAACTTCATTCTATTCTCTAGTTATTTCAGTGTAAGTTACGCATCATTAGTGAAAGTAAACAAGTTTTTGTGAAGCCGAAAAATGTCGAAATTCGAGCCATCAAAGCAGCATTTGCGGGAAGTTTTAATTTTCCTGTTTAATTCGAAGAAAAATGCATCTCAAGCATGTGAATTGCTCTCCGAAACATACCCGGACTACAAAATCGACGTTCGAATGTGTCAACGTTGGTTTGCACGCTTTAAAAGTGGTGATTTTGTCACTGAAGACAAGGAACGCCCCGGCCCGGTCAAAAAGTTTGAAGACGTCGAATTGGAAACTTTGCTCGACCAAGACCCCTCACAAACGCAAAAAGAACTTGCAGCAGCATTGAGAGTTAACCAACCAGCCATTAGTAAGCGTTTGAAAGCATTGGGAATGATTCGAAAGGTCGGTCATTGGGTGCCATACGAATTGCGGCCGAGAGACGTTGAGCGCCGTTTTTTCACATGCGAAGAGCTGCTTAAACGGCACATACGGAAGGGTTTTTTGGATCGAATTGTGACTGGTGACGAAAAGTGGATCCATTACGACAATCCAAAACGTAAGGCAACGTATGGATACCCCGGTCATGCCACAACTTCGACGGCCAATCCCAATATTCATGGCCAGAAAATCATGCTGTGTATTTGGTGGGACCAGCTGGGTGTGGTCTACTATGAGCTGTTGCAACCAAAAGAAACCATCACGGGCGAAGTCTACCGGCGACAACTGATGCGTTTGAGCCGTGCATTGCGTGAAAATCGGCCGCAATACGCTAAAAAACACAACAAAGTCATTTTGCAACATGACAATGCTCGGCCACATGTTGCACAGCCGGTGAAAACATACTTGGAAACGCTCAAGTGGGATGTCCTACCCCACCCGCCATATAGTCCGGACATTGCGCCATCCGATTACCATCTTTTCCGATCGATGCAACATGGCCTGGCTGACCAGCACTTCCGTAATTATGACGAAGTCAAAAAATGGATCGATTCGTGGATAGCCGCCAAACCAGCATCATTTTTCCGAGAGGGTATCCGTCAACTACCACAAAGATGGGAAAAAGTTATAGCTAGCGATGGCCAATACTTTGAACAATAAATGTATAACCATTTTTTCACAATAAAGCATCAAATTTGCAAAAAAAAGACATTTTCTAAGAATACACCTAATATATCAATTCACTAAAAAACGAAAGATTTATGTTCAAAAATGCAAAAAATGGTATTCGGCCATTTGCCCATAAACATGAGAAGTATGAATATGTTTTGATAAAATCGTAGACTTCTGATTTTAGATGGAAATATGATTGAAAGAAGGTCCATTGATGCGCACCAAAAACTCGAGCCAACCGTCACAATCCTGGTATCCGTTGACCCAAAAAAAGGTTGTTAGCTTGATTCTCTACGCATAATAAAAGGTCCGCGAAATGATAATACTCTTGATATATTTCGGCCACTAGTAGGCTGGACTGCTAACATATCTGAAACTGCTGGACTGCTGGAAGAAAATATCTGTCAAATATTGATTTTCCCGATATATTTTTGAGAGTTGCTCTAGTGGATTATTCATATCAAGAAAATTCCAAATTTTGAGCTCTAACACTACGTCAACAGTTCATAGTTGTCATGGAAACATTTTGCTGTTTGAAATGAAGTAGACTTTTGAATGATCGAAAATGTTCGTGCTAAGAGTGCCATGCTTTTGCAAACCTAGATTCTTTCACTGTAATTTAATCATTTCATTTTTCGGGTGTGTTCTTGCAATCTTAGATCTGATGCGTTTGAAAATACTTTTTTAGATTCTTATTTCCTTTTTCTCTGCAATGCAATTATGCTAATAGATAATTTTTGGCCAAACGTCCATTCGGCCAAACATCCATTCGGCCAGAGCTGGAGTTCTAACGAAAATATCAATTCATCGTGCGCTACGTTTTCACTTGGGAACTTTCCATTGCTAGTTTCACACGTCAATGTTTCTTGAGTGAACTTTCTGGGATGAGAAAATGAAATATCGCGAACTTTTCCTACTCTAGTCACCGACGCGAGAAAACGAAAACAATCAGATCATTTTTCTCTTTCTATATCTTTACGCCAAATTCGTTCTTGAAAAGCACACTGCGCAATTCATAGAAATGGAATCTAGACAGAAAGATATCTCGCATAAATCTATAGACTGTATTCGATGAAATTTGGACACACAAAATAGGTCACCAAAAATTTTCCTTGAGCCCGATTCTTTTCAAACTTTCTGAAAATAATGTACTACTAAATGGTTAAATTTTGACATCATTGGTTTATTAAACCTCTTCTCCCAACCCTAATGCCCGCACCTTTGCCTTGACCCCTTTCATCAAATTTTGGGCAATGATAGGACCGACTTGTTTACTTACTTTTAACCACACTTTCTTTAGTTCAAGTTCATTTTCTATCAGTTTTGGAGTTTTAACGAGCTTTGCCTTCATGATTGCCCAAAATTTTTCAATTGAGCGAAGTTCCGGAGTATTTGGAGGGTTGACGTCTTTTGGTACAAAAACTACATTATTATCTTTGTACCAGTCTAAGACGGGTCGGGCATAGTGGCAAGATGCCAAATCCGGCCAAAACAGTGTCGGGCCATCGTGAGATCTCAAGAAAGGGCAGAAGTCGTTTTTGGAGGCATTCGTCCTTGTAGATTTGTCCGTTGACGGTCCCAAAGGTGATGAATGGCTGACTCATTTGGCCACATCCGCAGATCGCTTGCCAGACAAGGAATGTTTTTGGCGAATTTCGACAGTTTCTTCACTACACGTACACTCTCCGGAACGGCCAACTTAGAGGTGGCGACGTAGTGTTCCTGTCCTGGCATTTGTTTGGTGTCGGCTTTAATGTAGGTCTCATCGTCCATCACAATGCAGAACGGTTTTGTGAGCCACTCCCTGTACAGTTTTCTTGCACGAGTTTTGGCCACCGAGTTCTGTTTATCGCTCCGGTTCGGTGCCTTCTGGACCTTGTACACATGTAATCCAGAACGTTTCATTGTTTTCTGCACAAAACAAACTGAAACTTTCGCCTTTTTCGCAACTCCCTGATCGAAATGTTGGGATAACGCTTAAATTGGTTCAATACCATACTGGCCTTCTCCGGATTTGATGTGCCACGTTTTTTGCCACTACCATTTTTTCGCTTGGTTGTCTTACGGTCCTTGAACGTTTTGATCACATGAGAAACGGTTGAATGTGCGATTCCGAGCTGTTTTCCGATCCATCGATGAGAAGCGTTTGGGTTTTCGAAGTGAGTGCCCAAAATTTGTTAGCGCACTCTTTCTTCATTCGAAGCCATCACTGAAATCACTCGACCGATTTTCACGAAACTCACTACACAATTGACGCAACACAATGAAATACATTCAGTTAGAATTTCAATAATTTTTACCCACACGCTAAAAAGTTACGAACAATTCCTTTTTTCCATTTTCATCGAATACAGTTTTTATACACTATCTTCAGCCTGATGAATGGTCGATTGCTGACTGTATGGCCGGGGAGGTTGGGTTGAATCCAATGCATAACGCCATTCCAGCAGACGTTTCCTACCACTCGATCTTTGCGGTGGCACAATACTTAAAAACAAACATCAAAACTCGTGTGAACATCGCCTACACATACTCGCTAGAGAAAAAGAACAAAGCCGAGGAGATATTTGGTTGGATCGGATCTCGAATCCGAGTGAAACCTTGTGAGATGGAGAAACAGAAGATCTTTCGCGATGAGGAATAAAACGTTTCCTCACTCTGCGCTTTCATGAACTTTGGATTGTATTTCGTTCGCGAACTTTGAGTGCGAAATTCTTCGGCGATATATCTTTGCGATGAGCAAAGAGTAGACATTTTTTGAAAATGATTTTTCAAACTCTGCATCCGGTCAAATATTAATTCGGCCAAACGTCCATTCGTCCAAACATCCATTTGGCCAAACATTCACTCGGCCAAACGTCCATTCGGCCAAAAACATCCGTATGCGAAACGTCCGAATACCAAACGTCTTTATGCCAAACGGGGTATCATCGTATTACATCATCATCATATCGCACTCATCAACATATGAGCCGGGACCAACGGCTTTACTTCCCTTCCGAAGGAAGGCGTGACCAGATATTTTCGCCTCAGAAAAACCACCGACCTCGACTGGGATTGAACCCAGACCCACTGAGGTGCTTAGTAAAGGGTGATACGGTCAAAATTTGGTCAAGGGAAAACGCGTGTGAAATCGGTGAAATCGTTTATTTAAAAAATCAAATTAAATTTCTTTTTCAAGTTCAATTAGTATAAAATTCAGGAAAAATATTCAGTTAGGCTTCCGCTTTTCCAAATCCGAATTGCCGGGCCTTACGCTTGACCCCTGCCATCAGATTTTGTACAGCCACCTTGTCCACCTTCTTCGCCGCAGAAAGCCAGTTTGCCTTGAACTGCTGCTCGTCCTTAGCAGTTTTTTTGGTCTTCTTTAGGTTCCGCTTGACAATAGCCCAGTATCTCTCAATTGGGTGGAGCTCTGGCGTGTTGGGAGGGTTCTTGTCCTTGGGAACCACCTGCACGTTGTTGGCGGCGTACCACTCCATGGCCTTTTGACCGTAATGGCAAGATGCCAAATCCGGCCAAAACAGTACGGAACAACCGTGTTTCTTCAGGAAAGGCAGCAGACGTTTATTCAAACACTCTTTCACGTAAATTTCTTGGTTGACAGTCCCGGAAGCTATGAAAATGCTGCTTTTCAAGCCACAGGTACAGATGGCTTGCCAAACCAGATATTTCTTTGCGAACTTTGACAGTTTCGTGTGCTTGAAAATATCTGCTACCTTTCCCCTTCCTTTTGCCATATAAAACTCCTGTCCCGGAAGCTGCTTGTAGTCGGCTTTGACGTAGGTTTCGTCGTCCATTACCACGCAGTCAAACTTCGTCAGCATCGTCGTGTACAGCCTCCGGGATCGCGCTTTGGCCGTCGTATTTTGTTTATCATCGCGATTTGGAGTCACTACCTTCTTGTAAGTCGATAGTCCGGCTCGTTTTTTGGCTCGATGCACGGTTGTAGACGATACACCCAGCTTATTTGCGGCATCTCGGAGAGATAGGTTAGGGTTTCGCTTGAAACTACCGGCAACTCTCTTTGTCGTCTCAGCGGCTTCTGGTTTTCGATTGCCCCCCGATCCAAACTTCCTGGCTGTCGACAAACGTTCCCCAAACACTTTAATTACATTTGTAACGGTTGATTTGGCAACTTTTAGCGATTTTGCCAACTTTGCGTGCGAGTAGCTCGGATTTTCGCGATGCGCGAGCAAAATTTTAATACGCTGCTCTTCTTGCTTGGACGGCATTTTGACAACTGAAGAGTGAATTCCAAAATCAAAATAGGAGCAACATTCTACACACACACACCTTCAAAATGAGGGGTGTTCAGGTTTTTTAAATGCAAAATTGAAAGAAATACGTCAAGTTGATATTGACCAAATTTTGACCGTATCGCCCTTTAGTAGCCACACTTACCACTACACTACCGACGCCAGCAATTGGTGTATTTGCAAAATAGAACTTAGTTTTCAGAAATTGTTTTTAAAATAGCTTGACAGCGGTAGAGGTTATGAAATTATTAGTTATTAATTTTTTTAAAAAACAAATATGTACTATCCATAAAATGCACCTTTGATTACAAAAACGCTATGTTTAAGAAATCAGTGATAAAGAATTCTTCCAGAATGTTGTTAAATTAAAGCTTCTTCATGTTTTGAAAACTTTTGTTTCCAGTTTCTTATTACCAAAACAATAAAAAAAAGTACAAAAAAAATTTTAGTGATTGGAAAGGCTTATTTTTCAATTAATGAAATGTCTGCATGATTTTTTTTCGTCCGTTCTCGAGGCAGTCATCTTGGGCCGAAATTTGTTCTCTTGTATTTCAACGATTTCATCCTGTTGCTGAAATCTCGTCGGCTAAGCTTTGCTGAAGACCTCAAAATATACATTCACGTGGATTCGCTACGAGACGCCTTACAGTTGCAGGAAGATTTGAAGACAGTGCAAAGGTGGTGCGAGGTGAAGTGTTTTTTCTAGGAAGAATTCTCCTATTATCTTCGGTTATTCCTTGGTTGGAAGTCCGCTGCAAAGAAACAACCAAATGAAGGCCCTTGGTGTGATACTTGACGATAAACTCATGTACAAACCTGACATGTCCTACGTCATAACGAAATCTCGACTTAATTTTTCGTGTGGTTAAAGAATTTCGAAAATTAAGTCGCTGTACTATTCGTTGGCGAGGTACAGCTTGGAATATCCTTCCCCGGTCTGGAACCCTCATTTCCAAAATAGTGTCGAACGTATTGAGTCCATTCAACGACGTTTCATCCGATACGTTCTTCGAAGACTGCCTCGGAGGGAGCCTTTCAACCTTCCGAGTTACGAGAGTCGCTGCCTTATGATTCATTTGGACACTCTTCAAATTCACCGTGAAGCCGCAAAGCTGATTTTCTGTCTGATCGAATTGACTGCTCTTCACTGCTCGCCGATATTCCACTCCAGGCTCGTAGCCGTATCTAACGAGACACCTTCCTCCTTAGAGTTCTACACAAAGGAACCGTCTACGGGATGAATTCTGGAATGATTGCTTTGCAACGTGCCTTTAATTGTGTGTCGTCAGCTTTTGATTTTAATATGTCATGAGATTATTCAAGAAGACAGTTTTTGTTAGCGTTAAAATAGTTAGTTTTTATCATTTGGACACCAAATTAGTGTGTTGATAATTAAATCAAATAAATAAATATCGGAAATGTTTTGGCCCACTGTACTCTCCTTCCGAAGGTGCCGATTGACAATCGAACAATGCCGTTCAATTGGCCGAAGATCCGGGCAATTCGGCGGATTGATGTCTTTTTTTACGAATTGTACATTATAGTTTGCCAACCACTGTTGATCCAACTTTGCGTAGTGGACGGAAGCTAAATTCGACCAGAAGAGAGGAGGAGCCTTATGCTTTCTTGCGAGTGGCTGCAATCTCTTCTTCAAACATTCTTCCTCGTACACCTTGTACGCCTCGTGAAAAAATCGACGACCGCAAACCACGGGTGCAAATCGCTTGCCAGACCCGCTACCTCGGCCCAAACTTTTCCATCGCCACCGTAGCGTCAACGTCGTCCAGATCTTGGTCTACCGTTTTCGTATTATACTTCCAGGCAGCGCTTGCGAATCTTCCTTGGCCCAGGTTTCATCGTCCATCAGGATGCATCCGTCTTTGTTCTCCAGAAACCGGCTTAACAGTTTTCACGGGACTTTTTCAGCACCTTTTGTTTCTTGTACGTTTCCAAGGAGCTCCAAGCTTTGATCCGTTGAATCATTCAGATACTGGTGTTGAATTGTTTGGTCAAATCTCACGTCGACACCGAT
This sequence comes from Aedes koreicus, assembly GCA_024533555.2. Taxonomy (NCBI): domain Eukaryota; kingdom Metazoa; phylum Arthropoda; class Insecta; order Diptera; family Culicidae; genus Aedes; species Aedes koreicus. The sequence goes on from JAHHFK020000699.1 coordinate 479,693, forward strand.
GGGTTTTCCTTATGTACTTAACGACTTTCAAGTCCCGGCCCGAGCCCGAGACCCGGTTTTCTGCCAAATTGGGGCAAATATTTCACGGAAAGGATCTCACCAAACTTTTTGTTTACATTTTTAATACTAGTGTGGTTCACATTTGCAATTTGGTTTTATGTGACACCCTTTTCCGAGCACCAAATTTGCAGAATTTTGTTTTAGCGTATCCACATCAATTCGACTCATCATTTAAAAAAACCGTCACCGTTAAAAAATGCTAAACAAATTAAGCCATTTTAGAGTTATTACTGTTTGAATGTTGCTAACTACTTTTCGATACACTCTTTAGCGATTGATGAGAAAATTTCAGGCGCAACTGGCAAAAAGCTGCAAAATTAGTGTGGGATGACACTGTTAAAAAACTGATTCAAGGTGTTATAAGAACGGAACAAGCATTTGGATCCAACACATCCAAATGAATTAACAAAATATGTTGTTTATTGGTATTTTGATGAACTATTGTATAAACGTTTGACTGGTGATTTTCCCATATATTTCTTTTAAAAATCCTATTTTTGGGTTGACTACTTTTGGCTGTGCCCATTATTTACTACTTCGAACACGTATTGAATAATCATATGTAACTTTATGCTAAGAAATTGATTCCAGACGAAATGACTGTTTTCAACAGGACTCTGGCCCTTCTCATCAATCGAAGGCAACATAGGAGTGATGTCGCCAAAATTTGCCTGTATCGCCAGATCTCAAGCCATGGGCTTTCTTTGTATGGGGATACATGCTCAATAACATTGGAAGCACAGAAGGTCACACTCTTGACTCTTTCAAAAAACTTTTGATCAATATGTGGAACAATATGCCTCAAGAAACGGTGCTTTCCAGTTGGGAAGCGTTTGAGAAACGTCTACGACTGGTCATAAAAGAAAAAGGTGAGAGGATCGAACTCAACTTGTGATTTCTTAGTAATAAAATGTAGGTTTATAATGCGTTTGTTGATATAAAGCCACTCGTTGTGTTTTTATGAACAGTTATTTTACTGAAAAGCAACCTTTGCCACCCTGTATACAAAAGGGTGTTCCGATCAAAATTTGGTCAAACAGTTATGTGTGTGAGTCGATCAAAGTTTTTATTAATAAGTCAAATTCTTTTGCTTTTTCAAGTTCAGTCAATACAAAATACAGGAGAAATATTCAGCTAAGCTTCCTTTTTACCGAATGCGAATTGCCGGATCTTTCGTTTAACACCATCCATAAGATTTTGTATAGTCTCCTTGTCCACTTAATTCGCCGCAGAACGCCAGTTTGCCTTGAACTGTTTCTCGCTCACAACAGCTTTTTGAGTCTTCTGAAGGTCCCGCATGACGATGGTCCAATATTGTTCGATTGGGAGGAGCTCTGGCGTGTTGGTAGGGTTCTTGTCCTTGGGCACCACTTGAACGTTGTTGGCAGCATACCACTCCATGGGCTTTTTTTTCCGTAATAATTCGGCCAAAATAGAACGGAACAATTGTGTCGCTTCAGGAAAGGCAGTAGACGTTTTTGTAGGCACTCGCTCAGATGCATTTCCTGGTTGACGTTTCCGGTCGCAATGTAAACGTTGCTCTTCAAGCCACTGGTACAGATATTTCATCACGAACTTTGACAGTTTAATATGCTTTAAACTATCTGCCACCTCTCTTTCTCCGGTTGCCGTATACAATTTCTGCCTTGACGTAAGTTTCATCGTCCTGTACCACGCAAGCATACTTCGTCAGCAACGTCGTGTACAACTTTCGCGATCGTGCTTTGGCCGACGTTTTTGCTTATTGTCGCGATTTGGAGTCACCACTTTCTTGTTAGTCGACATTCCAGCCCCTTTTTTAACTCTATCTACGGTTGAAGGCTCCACTCCCAGCTTCTTTGCGACATCTCGGACGGAGATGTTGGGGTTCCGCTCGAAACAGCGGGCAACTCTTTTTGTCGTCGCTGTGGCCTCCGACTTTCGATTTTCCCCCGATCCAGCTTTCCTGGCTGTCGACAAACGTTCACCGAACACTTTTAATACGTTGGTAACAGTTGATTTTGACAATTTTGTCAACTTGGGGTGAGAGAAGTTTGGATTTTCGCTATGCACGTGCAAAATTTTGATGCGTTGCTTCTCTTCCTTCAACGACATTTTGATAACTGAAGTGCCAATCTCAAAATCAAAATAGAGGCATGATGCTACTCGCACACATCTTCAAAATGAAGGGTGTGCAGAATGTTTAAATGCTCGATGAAAGGAAATGTGTCAAGTTTAAGTCTACCAAATTTTGATCGAAACACCCTTTATTAGTCTTTCCATTTATGTTTAATTTGCCTCCGGGAAGAACTTGGTATTCACAGAAAAGAGATACATTTAAACAGACGCATGCAAATTTTCCTCGTTTAATTTCAAGCCAAATTAGGAGAAAAAACAAAAAATGTGTGAATTTTGGGGGGAACAAAATTTTTTTTGGGGGTGTTACGTTTTAAAAAAATAAAAATATTATGGGGTTTTTTTTCAATATTTTTTTTTTTTTTTGTGGTGGGGTGATTGTAACGGAAGAAAAACTTTTCTGTTTGTTGGTTTTGTTTTAAACAAAACGCGTAAATTATATTATCAACAATCAATGTGCAACTAGTGATTTGAAATTGGTTCACTGTTGTAGAACCCCTAGTTCCAAAGTACACCTTGCAGTCTGCACCTTGTCATGCAATCTTGCGCTTTTCAGTACCTTTTGGTACATGTATCTTTGTTTTTGTTTTGATTCGCTATTTTATTTTGACAGAATATTTGAGAGTGTATTGGTGTGAGTTACGGTCTTAGGGGCAAATCATTAGGTTTGGGACCGATGTGCTAGTACTTCCTGAGCCAAAATAAATATTCGTTTTCTTCATGACTATCCATCAGCTGTTATTATTGCCAAGATATTGAGTTGTTCGCCTTATTTGCAACGCAACTCAACCAAGACGAGAAAAATTTCAATCAAAATTATTTTGGGGCGTGTTTTTTTTCCCCGGGGGGGGTTTAAAAAAAACATCTTGTCGGCAACCCCCCCCCGCGCTGTTGTTTTTTTGGGGTTATTGGTGTTGCTGGGGGAAAACGGGGGGGGGAGGGGTGTTTTACTTATTTTTTTTTTTTTGTTATTAACCGATGTAAACAATCACTGCAACGAGCAGCCATGATCGACAAAGGTGGTGGTGGTGGTGGTGGTGGTGGTGATTCTCCCCCCACTTCGTTCTTTGTGGGTGGCTTTTTCCTCTGCTTTTCTTTGTGGTGGGGGATGGGGTGTAGGGGGGGGGGAAGACAAAAAAAAAAACACCCACCAAACAAAAACCCACATCTGCCTGTCTCTACGGGAGATGAAAATTAACAGTAACCAAGCCCTCACTGCTGCTGTTGGGTGGAAAACCCGCGCAAAATTTTGCGGCCAGCGCCGGAAAGTGAGCGCAATGCTACTATACATACCTCCATTTAGACGATGCGGCTTACCTCGCTCGCGGACGACGGTCCAGGATGCAAACTAGCAGTGATGAGCAATCCATAACTCACGAACCTCATACTTTGAAATGTGTGAGTGTATGTGTGTGTGCCCTGCATACTCAAAAAGTAGCAAGAGATACAACTTTGTGGTGAACTAAATTACCTTGCACTTCCATCATTCTTCCCACATCGGTAGGGACTCTCGGTGGGTTAGTGCGGTAGTTTATGGAGCAGAACGTTGCCCGCTCACGAGCTGCATCAATCTTGAAAGGATATCGAAAACGTGTTCGACGTGTTTGATCCTCGTAAATGCAAATAGAGCCACCACCGACCGTTATCCATTCAGCTGACAGTATGCGTGCATCATCTCGGAGTGGGCAGATTTGTTCATGTCAAATAGTGGATGAACTGAGATTATGCTGTGGCGGTGGAACGTGGCTTTCACACGATGTGTAGCCTCCGTTTTTCGGTGACACGTTTTCAGAACCGTTCTGTCTCTATCTACCTTGTGCAACGAAAATCGGACGTGAAACTGATATCGTTCGTACTTTGCTTTCCGAAGAATGATGGCGGTACGGTTTGAATAGATTGAATAATCTCCTGGAGATACTATTTTATGATTATGCCAACCTGAAATTTTGACATTCAGACGAATCGATTTTTTGTAGTGGTTACACGACTCGAGCGATAGTTGACTTTGAAGAAAATTCCACCTAGCACCTTTCTGATCCCTTTCTAAATACACCCTACTCTCCTTCCATCATCGGAGGTAAACACGTTGATCTCGACATACGGTTAGAATTCTCTGGCTGTTTCTGCCTCCCAGGGGAAACCAATAGGTTATAGGTGCAGTGCCTATTCCATCGCGAAATTTATGTGATGTTTGGAGTGTAAATATTTGCCAACAACATGAATCATGAGCTCGCCAAACGAGCCAATAAATCAAATTTGCTACGACTGCGAACGGGTGGTGTGCTGTTTGTTTGGCGAATTGGAATGTAGGTTAAGATTTGCACCAGAAATTGAAACGCGTCTTTCGGATTCGAATCGTAATCCAATTTGCTTGATTTAATCAATTTTTCGCTGAAATTCATACAATGTAAATTGCGGGAACCGTTTTCCGATTTTCATGAACTGGTCATTACAGATTGTAACTTTCCCTGACGACATTGCATTTCTCGATGGGCAGTCTTAAAGTTTTCCGAGTAGCGACTGGAAAGCTCGTAAATTTGCTTGTCAGACTTACACATTCAACTTTGTACGATTTGTTCTTGTGATATTCCATGCGGGTTTGGATTATGGCAGAAGAAAATAAAAGTAAGTGACAGGGGAGAAACTTTTAACTGGGCGTTAAACTGTCTTGGCACGTGTTTTTCTAGGATGGTTTGTGTGGATAAATAAAGGGGAGTGATATCCTGGGATGATTCTTTGAGGCGTGAATTTTCAAAGCCTTTTGAAAGTGAAACTTAAATAGATATCAACTTGCGGAAGTTCTTTGGAAATCAAGATACAACCCAGTTAATATTTCAGTAGTTGTTGTAATCATAAGCTGCAATCCGGTGTACCGTAGTTGATTGCAACTTACAAGGGCGGTCCAATAAGTACTTAGCCTTACCGCCCAACAGCGCCATCGCAAGAGAAATTTACTATCGTACATTCTCGTAGACGGCTACTTTCAAATTTGCAGCCGAACCGGACTCTTAGTTTTGCTTTGACCACGTGTGGAAGTGAGCGTGACCGCGGTTTTTAGAAAAATGGAATAAGAGCAATATCGGTGTGTGACTCGATTCTTGTTTTTGAAAGAGTAATCACGCAGAAAATCAAAGAACGCTTTGTTTCTATGTACAGTGAGTCTTTTTCCTTGATTGCAAACGTCAAAATTTGATTTAACGAGTTTCAGCTTGGTCGGACGTCGGTTGTTTTTTTGTAAGCCACGTCCAAGTGCGCCAAAACAGCTACCATGGAGGATAACGTGACAAAAATCCATGATCTCGAATATTCTGCATAAAATTTTTGGCATGTGAAAGCTGTCGGCACGATGGGTGCCGCGTTTGCTCACTCCACAACAGCAAACGCAATCATGAGACCATTTCAGAGCACTGTTTGACCCTGTTTAAGCGCAATCCGAAGGAGTTTCTGCGTCGTTTCGTGACCGTCGACTAGACATGGATCCACTGGTACACACGAGACCAAAGTAAAGTCAAAACAGTGGACTTCACCCAGCATTTATCGACCGGAAAGGTGATGGCCACCGTTTTCTGGAATATACATGGTGTGATTAACATCGACTACCTAAAGAAGGGCAAAATGGTAACAGGTCTCTACTAGTCTCTACTGGTCCTCCCTTAGCTCAGTCGGTAAAGGCGCAGCTACAAAGCAACACAATGCTGTAGGTGGCTGGGTTCGATTCCAGGTCTGGTCTAGAAATTTTTCGTTAAGGAACATTTCTCGACTCCCTGGGCATAGGGTATGATTGTACTTGTCACACAATCACACTAATGCAAAAATGGTACTTGGCATCGAAAGCTCTCAATTAATAACTGTGGAAGTGCATTTAGAACACTAAGTTGAGAGCAAGCAATAAGCAAATTGTAAAAGCAATAAGCTTGAAATGCGAAAGAAGAAGGTCTCTACTATGCCAAATTATTGTGCCAATTTGTCGCCAAATTGTAGAAAAAGCGGCCCCATTTCACAAAGAAAAAAAGTGCTCTTCCACGATGAAAACACGCACACCTTGGTCTACCTTGGCTACGAACTGCTACCCCATCCACCGTATTCTCCAGATTTGGACCCGTGCGACTTCTTGTTGTTTCCAAACTTGATAAAGTCTCTCAGCGAACAGAAATTTGAGTCAAATGAGGAGGTCATCAGCAAAATTTTATTTAGCTACATGCTTGAAGTTATTGTTGAATAAACATCTAGAGCTTTGAAATTTCATGACTTAACATTCCATACCAAAAAGCAATCAAAGTGTGCGCTCATTATCACTAGAGAAAAGTGTTTCGATTTGGCTAGTGTCAGTTTGTGTTTTTACGTATTGTCATACCGAAACAAAACTTAGTGCTTGCTATAAATGGCCTTATCGCAAGGAATTAAAGAACACTGGGCTTCGTGGTCAAGCAATTAGCGGCGTCACCCGCCGTTTAGGCAATTGCCATGAAGTGAGGGTTCGATTCTCGCTCTAACTTGTGGAACTTTTCGGAAAACGAAAATGTCTACATTGGTCTACTGGGTGTTAGGTTAAGTTGTCCGTAGTAATTTGCTCTATGTTCAATGATCAGTCTGTACAACTTCGAGTTGAAGACGGTGTAAACGTCTTTCAAATTGTTTGCTTAGCTACTTCACTTAAACTAGTTTATTTTTGCAAGATTGCGATGTGAAAAGAATGTTTGAAGTGAGCAAACGATATATATTCATTCGATGATGAGAATAAACTTACTCTATTGCTATTGAAAAAGTAGGAGGCCTTAAATGCTCAAGAAATTCAGTGGCTATGGAAAAGCTGGGTACCCGATTGTGTCAAAACTGGAGTTCATTTCACATTAAGCCAGCAAGCAGAAGAGACGTCTTTAATTCAATATAGCTTGTTATAACTGTTTAAGCTCGTTCGATGGAAGAGGCTTCCGGTATTGCTGCTGACTGTGCAAAATTATACATTTTTTACATGTGGAACGCTTAACCGATTTTTTTCCCTCGCGGCTATAATAATGCAAATCCGTCTACAATTACAGCAGGACCAAAATTGTTATTATTATTTTAATTTTTAACATCCCTTCAAAAAATTTGTTATGCTATTTTCAGCTTCACATTTATGCATCATACATCATCATGCTACAGAGGATCGTGAGCTTGGAGGTCACATTGAGAATTTCACTATTCACATTATGTTCGTAGTTGCAGCACGGTTTGGGATCATCCCTTAGATCCATCCTAAAGGTGGTACGGAATCATATTGCACCTCTTTTAAATGGCTGTAACTTTTTACCCGTTGGGTATTTTCTATTGAAATTTTGGGTGGAATTTGTTCAATGTGTATTTATTTACGCTGTGTTAGTTTAACTAGCAGATGTGCAATCGATGCGAAGATGGATTCGGAAGAACAGCAGAGGCGCAATGAAATTTTGCGTACGTACCTAAAAAATCCGGATCTGTCTCATCGTGCCATCAGCAGGAAGCTGGAAATGGTACATTATACGGTGTCTCGTGTTTTGAATCGGAACGTTTGACCATCGATCGGAAAGAAAAAAGTGGCAAAAATAGATCTCCGTATAGTGTTAAGGATCACAAGCGGGTAGTTCAAGCTTTCAAGAGGTATCCCAACAGTTCAGTTCGAGATGTGGCGAAGAAACTGAATCTTAACTTTTGTGCAAGATGCGAAAAAACGTGAAGGACTACACACGTACAAAGTCCAAAAGAATACGGTAGGTAAAACAGGAGCTCTACACCCAGATGTTGACGAAACCACATTGCCTCGTTATGGATGATGAGACGTATATAAAAGCAGACTTCCGGCAACTTCCGGGGCTAAAGTTTTTCACTGCTCATCATAAATTCGATGTCCGTGAGGACGACAAAAAGCAGAAGATGTCAAAGTTTGCCAAAAACTAAAGATTGGACTCGGAAAATGCGACACTTTGTTTTGGGTGTAACTTTTTATCGCGTTGGTAAAAATTAATGAAATTTTGAGTAATACTAGTTTATGTGTGCAAAATTTTATTGCGATCTGTCAGGTTTTCAAGATGCATCGAAACAAGAAGAGCTACGCCAGCAAATCTTGGGCGCGGTGATCGATAATCCTGGTCAGTCGCAAAGATGGATCGGCAAAAGGCTTGGAATCCACCATTCCACTGTGTTCAGCGTTGTGAAGATGTTCCAGGAGACGAAGACCATCGAGCGGCGCGCTGGAAGCGGCCGAAAACCGAAAACGGAATACCCAGAGAAGGCGCGGAAGATAAGGCAGTACTTGAGAATAACCCGAACCTTTCCACCCGAGACGTGTCCAAGAAGGTCAATTCGACGAAGTGGTTCGTCCAGCAGACCATGAAGCGGGCTGGGCTACGTGTTTTTAAGGTCAGGAAGGCGCCAAACCGGATTGACCAGCGAAACACGGTGGCCAAATTGCGTGCGCGGAAGCTGTACCGTGAGTGGCTGGTCAAGCCAGGCTGTCTCGTCATCAAGGCGGACACCAAACAAATCCCCGGCCTCGAGTTTTTTGTCGATACGTCCCACATGGAGGTTCCGGAAAAGTTCCGAAAGAGAAAGAAGGACAAATTCGCGAAGAAGTACCTGTTGTTGAAGGCGATCTGCGAGTGCGGACGGTACAGCAAGCCGTTCGTTACAACCGGCACCATAAACGGGCAGATTTATCGAGAGGAATGCTTGCAGAAGCGCTTGTTGCCCTTCCTCCGCTCTCACCGTGGTCCCACGCTGTTCTGGCCGGATCTCGCTTCGTGCCATTACGCCAAGCCTGTAATGGATTGGTACGAAGCGAAGGGCGTTAATGTGGTCCCAAAGGAGGCGAACCCGCCAAATACACCAGAACTTCGTCCGATCGAAAAGTTTTGGGCGATAATGAAGAAGAAGTTGAAGAAAAGCGGAAAAACATTTAAAACCGATGAAGCTTTGAAGAAAAACTGGGAGAAATTGTGTAACGAAGATGGACAAAGCCTCGCCCAAGATCTCATGTGCAGTGTTATAAGAAATGTACGAGCATTCAGCTTGGGGGAGAAAATTCAATAAATAAATTATGCCAAAACATAGCTAATATATAGCTAATATATATGTATATATGAAAAATTGAGAAGTATCCGATTTAAAACGAATTTTTGGTGATCATTTTTGGGTGTCTCATTTTTTCCGAGTCCAGTCTTTTAAAGGCAACTTCTTACAAAACCTGCTCTTCATATCGTGTTCAGCGATCCTTCTGCGTAGAGTACTGTCCGAGATCGGTTGTTGAATCACTTCCTTGATCTCCCTGAGGGTAACCTTCGGATTTTTCTTAATTTCTCGAATGATTCTCGCATCTGTTCGGGAATCTGTTCTATGTTTCCTTCCCCTTCCTGGGCGATCAGCTACTGAACCATAGGGTTTGTACTTTGCGAAAAGTTTGGTAACCGCTGCTTTGCTGTATCCATACTTTTCACCAATCTTGCGATGCGATTCACCTTTCTCGATGTCACGAATAACACATTTTCGGATCTGCAAGGGAATAGTTTTGCTTGCCACCGTATTATCCATGGTTATTTAGATAACTCGCACTGAATCTTTCTGACCGACAACTGAAATCCGTAAGAAGATCAACAAACACTTGGAAACGTCAAAAAAATTGAATACGAGGGGCGTTTCGATGTAAAAATTACATACACATAATATATTTTCAATTGGGCACTTTATAATGACACACACAAATTTACACCACGTATGGCTCAAAAAATAATAATACACATGCATCTTTAAAATAATAATATTATCATGCTTAGAAAAATATAGGAATACGATATAATGAGTTTTTCAAAGACTTCAGAGATGGAGCGTGTTCATGAGAAAAGTGGGCACTTTATTTTGGCGGTGACTGTAATTAAAAGCTACAAAAACGTTTCGGGGACTTAAATTTCGTAAAAATAATGAGCAGTCAGATTTTCAGCACAATTTTTTACCTTTGCACTACAAATTCGTCATATTGATCTAACCGTACTAGAGAATATACTAGAGGCAGACTCCAAGTTTTCTTTTTAATTGCACTATATTCTCACACATTTTCGTTGCGTAATTGCACAAACCATAAAAATCACACTTCACTTATTACACTAGCCACAAGAAAATTTTCGAATACGTGATAAAATACTAGAAAGCTATGGTTAATTAATTTTCACAATAATTTAAATACGCTTGCACCTAAGGAGTGTATCAAATATAAGCTATCCACATACCTTTGCGTTGTACGCATGTATTTGTAATGGTTTTTTATGCTCTGAACACTGCATGCTGTGCGTTTGACTGTCAGCTTTCTTATGTTTACTTGTTTGTGCGGTTCAAATTCTGCGTTTTCAAAATGTCTCGTATTGAAAAGGAAGTGAAAATTAAGGTTCTGGACACATGGCTAAGTGAGAAGGGTATTACTATGCGAAAATTGGCGAAGCGGGTTGGAATTCATCATGCGAGTGTTAAAACCATCATTAATAAGTTTGGGGAACACTATTCTTTGAATGAGCTACCAGGAAGAGGCAGAAAACCCGGTTCTTCCAACCCGAAACTGGAGCAGAAAGTGGTATCTCTAATCATGAAGAACAAATCCATGTCAATACGTGATTTGGCCAAAAAATCAGGAACGAGTGTCGGAATGATCCAGCGTATCAAGAGGCGAAACCACAAGAAGACCTACTAGAAGCAGAAAATCTCGAAACAAAGTGCAGAACAGAAGAAGCGAGCAGCAACAAGGGCCCGGAAATTGTATTCGCGTCTTTTGCAGCGTCCGGATGCATGTGTTTTGATGGACGATGAGACCTATGTAAAGGAGGACTCAAAAACCCTTCCAGGTCCACAATACTTTACTGCCGTCGTTGGGGAGGATGTGAGCGATGGGGACAGGTTGATTCAAGTGGAGAAATTCGGTCGAAAGGTACTGGTATGGCAAGCAATATGTTCCTGTAGTTTGAATTCAACCATTTTTTACACTACCGGAACTATAAATGCGGAAATCTATCGATCTGAGTGTCTCCAGAAGAGATTGTTGCCTTTATATAAGAAGCATAGTACACCTCCACTGTTTTGGCCGGATTTAGCGTCGGCCCACTATGCCAAAACCACTCTCAATTGGCTTGCGGAAAAGGGTATAGATTTCGTTGAGAAAAATATCAATCCACCAAATTGCCCTCAGCTTCGACCCATCGAACGTTACTGGGCAATCGTGAAGAGGGTCTTCAAGAAGACTGGTAAGGCAGCTGGGAACATGCAGGAGTTCAAAAACATTTGGGCTCAAGCGTCCAAAAAATGCGATGCACCACTTGTCCGGAACTTGATGAAGAGCATTCGATCCAAAGTTCGAAAGTTCGTGAAGGAATAACTTAAATTTCATCCGGTCTTCATTATGTTCAAGGTTAACCTCGTACAATAGAGGATCAATTTTTTGTATGAATAAAATATCGGTTTTCAACATAATTTGAAAGAAAGTTTGTGGATAGCTTATTTTCGATACACTCCTTATTCTGAACCGTGTTTACAATCGACGAAATCGCTTGATGTTGCCAAACTATTTGATGGCGCTGTTACTTCAATTGATCCTACGTTGTGATTTGTTTTAACTCATGTCACTATAGGTACAACCGTCTGTAACAAACGAGACTGACTTTATTTTTGGCTGATTATATACATATAAATTATTCTGATGGCACGGTCGGGTATGCGGTCTTGACAGCCAAACGAACGCGGCTGCCAGAACGATGACAAAATCTCGTCTAGCAGGTAACTCTCACTCCGTGCTGCCAAAACCATAGTTGCTACAACACTATTTTATTATGACTCTTATGCGAATGAAATGGGTTTGGCAGTACTTCAATATCACCTTTTTTTTGTGGGAATGTGAAAAATCGCCCAAAGTTGAACTATTTTATTTTTCCAAAGATTAAATAAATAATAACATATTTCTAATTGTAGATTTTTTAAATATTTACTGAGAAATAAAATTCCACATTTAATAATATTTTTCCATCTTTGTTAAATTTGGCGGCACTGCTCACATACTGTATAGCATACACATCAACGCTAGTGTGCGTGTTCAATCATTCATAGAGCATTCTATGCCCAACGTTATGGTGAGTCTTGTTGTCAATATTCTCATGGAAGAATAACAAACAAACCCTTTCATTTTGGTTTTATGCATGCTGCCCAATACACGTGAAGTGCTGCCAACTGATCTACTTCATGCGAGAATTTTTTTTTGAAAGGCCCTAGTCGAAGTTCTTTTGATTGCAAACATTGATCTTTTAATTATGTCACACTCTGCATTTTAATTAATAAATATTTTCAGTCAAGTTTTGAACTTTTTATCATTGATTTGAATTGCCACGTCTGCCACAGTTCTCCTTGAATATGAGAACCAATGAACCCTAATAGTAATATCCCATGTTTCCCAAAGATGCTCAACCCATATTGCGAAATTCGCTCACCACTGGACTCCGAACTTTCATTTTATAAGTGCGGGATTGTCTCAAATCGTGTCGTTGTCTTCAGCGCACTTATGCAACGGCTCGTGAGGAATAAGTGCGCCGAAGACATCGACACGATTGTATGCAAACCAGCACTTGCGTTAACGGTTCTGCACTTAAAATTAATTGCGAAACTGTAGGGTGCAAAGTGCGCAATATGTATAACCAATATGTTATAAGTGCTGAAAGTGAGATATTAGGCCTGTTTAATGACCAGCTGGCGATGACTCTTCTTTCTTTCTTAGCATTTCAAGCTTATTGCTTTCGCAATTAGCTTATTGCTTGCTCTCAACTTAGTGTTAAAATGCACTTCCACAGTTATTAATTAAGAGCTTTCGATGCCAAGTACCCTTTTTGCATTAGTATGATTGTGTGGCAAGTACAATCATACGCTATGCTCAGGGAGTCGAGCAATTATCCTTGACGAAAAATTCCTTGACCAGACCGGGAATCGAACCCAGCCACCTCCAGCATGGTGTTGCTTTGTAGCCGCGCCTTTACCGACTGAGCTAAGGGAGGACCCACGATGACTCGCTACCTCTTTTTTGTCTCTTTTCGGAATTCGTTCAGGAATTGATGCCAAAAAGAGTTAGCATGATACTCCGAGTTAGTTCGAGTTGGTCATTACCAACAGACCCATTGGTTTATGTGTACTTGTGCTACAGCGTTATAGACGATTAAACGACCTAATTTAATCTCATACACAAAATGTAAACAATGCCCGCATATAACTGACACTTTCTCAGGACCATGCGATGGCTAGATAGGGTGTACCAAAAGAGTAAAAGAGGTAGATAAAAAGTGCTGACGTCAAGGTGCAAGCGTTTATTGAGGTTATTACGTTCAAATGTATTAGTGTTGAATGGAGTAAACAGAGGTACACCGCGTGGAATTTTGAGCAAATGCGTCAATACGAAGTCGGCGAGAAGAGATCTATCCAGGTTTTAACAAGCGCTAATGGCCGCCACAATCATGCTCAGTTGCTGGTAGGCAGCGAACGATTTGACGTTTGTCTTGTTTCATTCGATCGTCTACTTACTAGTCGACACAAGCCAAATTGTCAAATCCTTTGATCGCTTCCTGATAGCTAGATTGATTGTGGTGGCCATTACAGCTCTTAAAAGCCTGGATAAAACAGCTACGCCATTATTTTAAATTGATACCAAAGTTTTAAAGTGGCCCACTAAATACAATCTGGTGGGTTTTATCAGTTGCTTTAATTGTATACGGCGCATTGAAATTTTCTTGTAGATTGATAAAGCTATAAAGCTTATAGAATCACACCACGCAATCAAAGTGGGCTAAAAAGCGCAACAACTAGGCTTGTTGCAAACTTGGCAGTCAAAATACCGCATCGCAAATGCGACTTAGTATTTGAGCGACAATAGAAACAGTGATGTTTTTAAAGCAGCATAGGCCCTTTTAAAAGTTTTGTTGACGTTTATTTTTTTGGGTGTAGTAGTTGAGAGCGTTAACTTGTTTATATTTTTTCAGTACGATTAACATATGTACACAGATGGGATTAATGTTTTTCGTGGTATTATTAAAATAGATGCATGGCAGTGGCAACTTTTCTGTATTAAATTGGAAGAAAATTATCAGAATCGAATGTTTTGTGTGTTGCTAAACGATTAACGGTAAGTGAACGAATAAATTGTGAATAACTTGTGTACTCATTGTTCGGTATTCAGTGCATATTCACTGATTTCCAATGGGGGTCAGTTTTTTGGGGTCAGAAAGGTTGCCCCTTCCTTTTTTGTTTGTTGGGGGTTTTTTTGGAATAAAGACTGTATTCGATGAAATTTGGACACACAAAATAGGTCACCAAAAATTTTCCTTGAGCCCGATTCTTTTCAAACTTTCTGAAAATAAAGTACTACTAAATGGTTAAGTTTTGACATCATTGATTTATTGAACCTCTTCACCCAACCCAAATGCCCGCACCTTGGCCTTGACCCCTTTCATCAAATTTTGGTGAATGATAGGACCGACTTGCTTATTTACTTTTAACCACACTTTCTTTAGTTCAAGTTCATTTTCTATCAGTTTTGGAGTTTTAACAAACTTTGCCTTCATGATTGCCCAAAATGTTTCAATTGGGCGAAGTTCCGGAGTGCTTGGAGGGTTGACGTCTTTTGGTACAAAAATTACATTATTATCTTTGTACCAGTCTAAGACGGGCCGGGCATAGTGGCAAGATGTCAAATCCGGCCAAAACAGTGTCGGGCCATCGTGAGATCTCAAAAAGAGCTGAAGTCGTTTTTCGAGGCATTCGTCCTTGTAGATTTTTCCGTTGACGGTCCCAGAGGTGATGAAGGGCTGACTCATTTTGCCACATCCGCAGATCGCTTGCCAGACAAGGAATTTTTTGGCGAATTTCGACTGTTTCTTCTTCCGTACACTCTCCGGAACGGCCAACTTAGAGGTGGCGACGTAGTGTTCCTGTCCTGGCATTTGTTTGGTGTCGGCTTTAATGTAGGTCTCATCGTCCATCACAATGCAGAACGATTTTGTGAGCCACTCCCTGTACAGTTTTCTTGCACGAGTTTTGGCCACCGAGTTCTGTTTATCGCTCCGGTTCGGTGCCTTCTGGACCTTGTACACATGTAATCCAGAACGTTTCATTGTTTTCTGCACAAAACAAACTGAAACTTTCGCCTTTTTCGCAACATCCCTGATCGAAATGTTGGGATAACGCTTAAATTGGTTCAATACCATCCTGGCCTTCTCCGGAGTTGATGTGCCACGTTTTATGCCACTACCATTTTTCCGCTTGGTTGTCTTACGGTCCTTGAACGTTTTGATCACATGAGATACGGTTGAATGTGCGATTCCGAGCTGTTTTCCGATGCATCGATGAGAAGCGTTTGGGTTTTCGAAGTGAGTGCCCAAAATTTGTTGGCGCACTATTTCTTCATTCGAAGCCATCACTGAAATCACTCGACCGATTTTCACGAAACTCATTACACAATTGACACAACACAATGAAATACATTCAGTTAAATTTTTAATAATTTTTACCCACACGCTAAAAAGTTACGAACAATTGCGTGTGTCCAAATTTCATCGAATACAGTCTTTACTGCAGTATGGCAAAGGGTAAATGCCCTTTTTTTTTTGGGGAAATTCTTCTAAATTTTAGAAAATACTCTCTTGAGGTTGCCCGTTATAATGCATTCGGAGGTATTAACCTTCTGGTTAGCGCTTGCCGGTTGTTTTGACGGCTCTTAAGTTTCTTCAAGATTGTATAGCGGAGCTTCGCTCCGCAATGTTCGAGGTAGTTTTGACGGGTTTAAATTTCATTTTGACGAGTCTTAATTTCATTTTGAAGAGTCTTAATTTCGTTTTGAAGGGTCTTAATTTCGTTTTGACGACTCTTAAATTCAGAAACTTAAAACCCGTCAAAACTATACAATCTTGAAGAAACTGAAGACCCGTCAAAACACCCGGCAAGCGCTAACCAGAAGCTTAATACCTCAGATTTCATTATACCGGGCAAACGCATCAAAGGAGCATTTTTCCAAAGTTTAAGGAGAATTTCCCCAAAAAGAAGGGTGCATTTACCCTTTGCCATATACAAACACTGACGCAGTAAAGGGCGATACGGTCAAAATTTTGTCAATATCAACTTGACGTATTTCTTTCAATTTTGCATTTTAAAAACCTGAACACCCCTCATTTTGAAGGTGTGTGTGTGTAGAATGTTGCTCCTATTTTGATTTTGGAATTCACTCTTCAGTTGTCAAAATGCCGTCCAAGCAAGAAGAGCAGCGTATCAAAATTTTGCTCGCGCATCGCGAAAATCCGAGCTACTCGCACGCAGGGTTGGCAAAATCGCTAAAAGTTGCCAAATCAACCGTTACAAATGTAATTGAAGTGTTTGGGGAACGTTTGTCGACAGCCAGGAAGTCTGGATCGGGGGGAAATCGAAAACCGGAAGCCGCTGAGACGACAAAGAGAGTTGCCGGTAGTTTCAAGCGAAACCCTAACCTATCTCTCCGAGATGCCGCAAATAAGCTGGGTGTATCGTCTACAACCGTGCATCGAGCCAAAAAACGAGCCGGACTATCGACTTACAAGAAGGTAGTGACTCCAAATCGCGATGATAAACAAAATACGACGGCCAAAGCGCGATCCCGGAGGCTGTACACGACGATGCTGACGAAGTTTGATTGCGTGGTAATGGACGACGAAACCTACGTCAAAGTCGACTACAAGCAGCTTCCGGGACAGGAGTTTTATACGGCAAAAGGAAGGGGAAAGGTAGCAGATATTTTCAAGCACACGAAACTGTCAAAGTTCGCAAAGAAATATCTGGTTTGGCAAGCCATCTGTACCTGTGGCTTGAAAAGCAGCATTTTCATAGCTTCCGGGACTGTCAACCAAGAAATTTACGTGAAAGAGTGTTTGAATAAACGTCTGCTGCCTTTCCTGAAGAAACACGGTTGTTCCGTACTGTTTTGGCCAGATTTGGCATCTTGCCATTACGGTAAAAAGGCCATGGAGTGGTACGCCGCCAACAACGTGCAGGTGGTTCCCAAGGACAAGAACCCTCCCAACACGCCAGAGCTCCGCCCAATTGAGAAATACTGGGCTATTGTCAAGCGGAACTTAAAGAAGACCAAAAAAACTGCTAAGGACGAGCAGCAGTTCAAGGCAAACTGGCTTTCTGCGGCGAAGAAGGTGGACAAGGTGGCTGTACAAAATCTGATGGCAGGGGTCAAGCGTAAGGCCCGGCAATTCGGATTTGGAAAAGCGGAAGCCTAACTGAATTTTTCCTGAATTGTATACTAATTGAACTTGAAAAAGAAATTTAATTTGATTTTTTAAGTAAACGATTTCACCGATTTACACGCGTTTTCCCTTGACCAAATTTTGACCGTATCACCCTTTATCGTGAATTTTGCAAAGGTTTCATTTGTTAACGATATTGTTTCGCAGCACTGTTAACCTTAGTTTTTTTATGTACTTAATTTTATCTAATCTGAATGTACTATAGCATAAGAAAATTAAAAAGAGAAGAAAATTTTATGTAAATGCAATAGTCTACGGTAGTTTGACGAAATAAATAATTAATAAATTTGAATTTAAAAAACATTTATTACAAAACACTCACTGGTGGTAAAATTATTAAAAAAACAACCTCGGATACCACTTTAAGATACATTTTGTATTTATTGCCCGATGTGAATATTTTAAATTTTAAAAGAGGATTGCATTCTTCCGTGCTTTGCATCGCAGTGCATTCAAATTATTACTGCATTTTTTTTTATTAAATTTGCTCAATCGTTAACTTCTAGAGCCCAACGTTGAATATCTTCAAACCCAAATTCGAGTACTTATTTCTTACCGTGTAGGTTGCATTCCTGCTTTATTCTACTTGGTGTTTAATGCACTGTCCCTGCTCTGGCGGACGCACATCAAACTCTGAAAAAAGTTCACTACAAAGCCAAAAGTGAAAATAATAGCGCGACAGAGACATAATTCTCCTTATCTGACTCCCGATGCTCTGCGCCCATAATTGGACCTTTGTCCAATTTCACACTGTTTATATACATATTCGCTTTCGAAGCGGCGAGGGGCAACATAAATTCATCTGGCCGTTCATTCGTCGTCGGTCTCCGTCGTGCAGTAAGCGCGGAAATGATGATGATGAGCAGACATAAATGCCCCCCTTGGAGTTGAATCCTCCCTCGCCTCCGTCGGAGTTACATGGAAGGAAAAGCCAAAGCTTCCGCTTGTTGGCAATCGGCTCGACTTGTATTCTTCACGGCTTCCCAACACAGTTAGGCATTTTATTAAGTTGAGATTGGGACAGATTTCAAGGATACAGGAGCAGCCGAGTTTATTGTGTATTGTGAAGTCGTAAAGTTCACGCCGTGATGGAACCAAGGGAGGAATCATCTCTAGGGATTTTGTTTTCCTTCTGAAATGGTTATGATGATGAGGATCTTGTTTGATTTAAATTTCTTCAAGCGATGGTGACTGGAACCTGGTTGCTGGCTGAACTAAACTGCATTGGCCGACTTTGAGCTGAATAGAGATGATATGTTCGTTATCATTCGTCGGAATGTTCTGACAGGGCCTGTGAAGTGTGCGTGGTAGGGGTGGTTGAATTGTCTTTCATAAGATCGTGATATTACTTAGATTTAACAGATGCATGTTAATTTGATTTGCTTGCTTATTGAACACTGATACGTATTGTCACCGACAATTGACATGGTCTCCTTCGATGATGACTTTCTGCTCACCGTGTTCTATCCAGAATTTCCAAAACGACGCATTCTGTAATCTCCGATAGCAGTAATGATAGTAAAGTGTTTTTTTTTCCTTGAAATGAACAGAATTGAAGATTGATGAACCTTCTCTATAGAACAAACCCTCTGCTCCATGTTAATGCACCTGCACGGAAGGAATTATTTATCCAGCGCTGAGAACTGAAATAGTCCTCACCCTTGGGTGAATGATTCTTTCCGTGTGCTTACTGCAGTAAAGACAAAGTGGAAAAGGGGAAAAATCCGCACAAGAACTCGTTTATTCTCGCTTTACCCCTACCATCCATTTCCATGTTTCTAGCAACCTCACTTCGTGTTTATTAATTCAACATTTCGAAGCCACGAAGCTACAAATTACGAGGCATTTTAGTTAGGAATAGAACCATTTCCTAATTCGGTTTTGCATCTCCCCAAACGAAGAACACTCACGTGTGATGTTGTAATGAGATCAACTCATTAAAGTGGTCCTCCTTATCCAAGTGCCATAATTTTCACCTAACCAGTAAATTTCTGCACCCCATCATCTCGCTAACGACCGGGTAATATTCCTCCAACTATGCCCGGGTGCTCAGCGCTAGTTGTGTCAGCCCCATTGCTCTTTCCATCGTTGGTCGTTGTGTAGTGGAAAACGAGTCGAGCCATTAGCGTATTATAGAAGTATTACATACAGTCAGCCCGGAGATCCCGCCTGTATTGTAGTGGCATGCGTGGTGGACGGGGAGCGGGATTTAGAGTGTAATTATGTCATTTTCGAACGAGCACACCCCGTAAAATTAAATCGACCAAAGGGAAAGCTCTTAACGATTAAGTTTCCCGGCAAAGTTTCTGGAGAGCTCAGAAATTAATGCTTTACGACTGGGAATTTTCGCTGCTCTATAAATTTCCAGGAAATTGGAAGCAGTTTGAACTAATTTCGGGATTTTAATGGAAGTGGCAAATTTATTCTGTCAGGGATCTTGCGGTGAAATAATTACGGCTGGAAATCATTTGGGATGGAAGTGTTCATGCATCAATGGAAATTATTTGAAATTTGCAAACACAGCGAAATAAGAAATACCAGTGATCAACAATAGTTCACTTAATCACCGAGGAATGTAACGTAAAATTCTGTAAAAATTTTCATCAGAAGGTGTTAAGTGAGTCCAATTGAACCCAGGAAATAAGATACAAAATGCGGTCTTTTGCAAAACGGGGAGTAACCAAATTTTACGGGTTGTTTAACCCTTTCAGACCTAAATTTTTCCAAGCAGTTTGGTATATTCCGATTGATTTGGTGCTCAGTTGCATAGAAATGATTGAAGAAAGTAGGAACTATTTGTAATAGGTCATCCAAACTGTCCTGGAGTTAAGAACTTAACATTTACTGTTATAACAGTAGCTTTATCCACAATACAAAGTTACGATATGCATTAAATCATATTCAATGAATATCCTGGAAGACCAACAAACATTATGACATGATCATGGGATATTCTATGTCATCAAAACTGTCTTGGAGTTCAGAATTAAAGATCTACTGTTGTAACTGTAGCTTTATCTGCAATACAAAGTTACGATATGAATTAAGTCATATTCAATAAATGTCCTGGAGGACCAACAGACATTATGAGATAATCTTGGGATATTCTATGACATCAAAATTGTTCTGGAGTTCAGAACTTAGGGTCTACTGTTGAAACAGTAGATTTATCCACAGTACAAAGTTACGAAATGTATTCAAACAAATTCAATGAACCAACAGACACTACGCGATAATCATGGGATATTCTAAAGCCTGTCCACGCAAAATTTTGGACACTTCTTTCAGTGTAGATTTTGAATAAGGGAGTAACCCCGGCGTATTGGTTAACATCCATACCTCTCACGCCAAAGTCACGAGTTTGAATCTGTCCAATACTTAAAAAGGTATTTGAGTGACTACGACGGGAGATGAACCAGCCCAGGACTGAAAATCTCGATAATAGAGGAAGATAGACTGAAAATCTCGATAATAGAGGGAAAAAAGATTTTGAATTGTTTCACGGATCGCTGAAACGTTTCACTTTTATGGCACCTGAAACTCTTCACTTTATTTCGTTGTACAACATGTTTACGTTCTTGTTACATTCAGTAAAATGGCGTCAAATCAAGTGGAATTGCACAAACGCATTTAGTAAGAACGGCATCAAAACCCGAATTTATTGGTACGCAATCTTGCCAAGAAACTTAAACTATCGAAAAGTACCGTGTTTTGTGTTTGCAAATCATTTGACCAAAACTTCACTGTGGATCGGAACGTTGGAAATGGAACAAATCGAAAAGTATGCTCCCGACAAATGGATAAGAAGGTGATAGCCATTATTGAGAAAAATCCCAATCTTTCTGTGCGAAATGTGGCTCGCAAAGTTGGGAAGTCAAAATCATACGTACAAAAAGTGAAGCAGAAGCAAGGACTGAGGGCGTACAAAGTGTAAAAGGTGCCCAACCGTGATGACCAGCAAAAGTTCACTACAAAAAGTCGTGCTAAGGAGCTTTGGACGCATTTTTTGCCAAAATTTTCTTGTATCATGATGGACGACGAAACATACGTACTTGTACAGCTTCTGGGTGTGGCTTTTTACACTGCAATGCAAAGGAACGCCGTTGCCGAGCATTTTCGGACACAGAAGGTGTCCAAATTCCCGAAGAAGTATTTGATTTGGCAGGCTATATGTAGTTGTGGTCGAGAATATAGTTTCGTCTCTACCGGCACTATCAATAAAGATGTGTACGGGAAAGAATGTCAGCAAAAGAGATTGCTACCGTTTATTAGAAGCCACGACTCTCCAGCTCTGTTTTTGCCTGATATGACCTCTTGTCACTATGCGAAATCCGTCCTGGAATGTTATAAGGTACAAGTGGTCAAATACGTGCCAAAAACAGCCAATCCACCAAACTGGCCAGAACTTAGACCAATAGCGAAGTACTGGGCTCTTGTCAAGCGGAAACTCTTCGAAACTAAGAAGAAAGCAAATGGTACCGATGATTTCAAGAGAAGATGGAGAATCGTCACGGCGTTTCTGAGGTTACCGTACGGAACCTGATGGCGGGTGTACCACAGAAAGTTCTAGGGTTTTACAAAAATAAGGATTAACATTAATCAACTGTTTCTAATGTAGATATAACTCTATTTTCTTGAAATAAACAATCGGTTTTGTTGAATTATGTGTATTTTTGTTTTGCTGCTATTATTTTGGTGTCTGAATTCTAACGTGGACAGGCTTTATGTCATCCAAACTGTCCTGAAGTTCAGAATCTAGGATCTTCTGTTGTAACAGTTGCTTTATCTACAATACATAGATCAAAAATGTGTAGAAAAAATATTTGATGAATGTTCTGGAAGACCAACAGACATCATGGGATATTCTATGTCATCCAAACTGTCCTGTTGTTCTTCCAAGATACTGAATGAATATATTTCAATACACATTGAAGCTTTGCATAGCCCAGAAAGCTTTTGTTACAGCTGTAGGTCTTATGTTCTGATCTCAAGGATAGTTTGGATGACCTAGAACAAGTCATATTTCTTTGTTATGTTTTTTGACCTTTAAGAATATCAATTGAATATGTTTGAATATATATTGTAACATTGTGTTGTCTAAAACTTATTGTAACAACTGTTAATCTTAAATTCTTAACGTCAGGACAGTTCGGATGACCTTGACCATCCCAAGATTATCTTCTGATATATTTTTATGTTCGATAATATTCAATGAATATGCTGCAATACGTGACGTACATTTATATTGCCCAAAGAGCTACTGTCACTGTCGATTTCAAGTTCTAAATTCCAGAACAGTTTGAATTACTTAGAGGATCACAAAGTTACCAAATAATGCCTGTTGACCTTCCAAAAGTTTCATTGAATATGTTTGAATAAATAACGTCACCATATGTAGCCCAAAAACTTCTGTTGGATCTTATCTTTTGAAGTTAAGGACAGTTTGGATGACCTATAATATCCCAACATTGTCGCATTGTGTCTTTTGACCATCCACACTATTCAATTAATATTGTTTAATACATATTGTCCCTTTGCATACTCCAAAAAGCTACTGTTACAACTGTAGATCCTATGTTAAGAACTCAAGGACAGGTTAAATGACCTTTATCATCCCAGTTTATCTCGTTATGTTTTTTTTTACGTTCGAAAATATTCACTGAACATGGTTGAATACGTAGCGTAACTTTGTATAGACCAAAAGGCTAAAGTTACCCTAGTAGATCTTGAGTTCTAAGCTCAAGGACAGTTTGGATGACCTAGAACACCACAAAATTATCAAATAATGACTGTTGACCTTCCAAAAGGTTCATTCAATATGTTTGAATACATATCGTTACCTTATACAGCCCTAAAAGCTACTGTTACTACAGTACATCTGCAATTCTGAACTCAAGTAAATTTTGGGTCATCAAGAACACCTCAGAAAGATACAAAAATGTTTAACGTTTATCAACGAGAATTTGATAATACGTATGCATATGATTCATATTCTTAAACAACGTTTTTCTCTATTAATAATTGATGTTTTTTCCTGAACTCCTTCATTTTCAGGATGTTCTAGGTCATCAAATAAGCCATGAAATTCATATGTTATTTTTTTTTGTAGAAAAATTTATGTAGAACAAATTTGCGCAAGACAGTGTACACTTTTATTCAGTCTGTGATTTTATACAGCCATTTTTCTTTTGGAGTCATATATGACCGCTTAGGCCTAAAGGGGTCAGAGGTTGTACTCGAAAAACATGCAACACTTTCTTTTGTGCGTAGCTTTTTATTGCTTGTTTAACAATTGATTAAATTTTGAGTAAAACTAGTTTAGAGTGTGATGTTTACATTGGAAAATTTTGATACAATTTGTCAAGTGGTTATCGAGCTGACTTTCAAGCAAGAAGGGCTTCGACAAAAAATAATGGGCGTGGTCGTGGAAAATCTAGGCCAGTCCCACAGGTGGATCGCGAAACATTTTTGGAATCGAAAATTCGACCGTGTGGTAAAATCGTTCAAGGAGACCTAGACGAGCCAGCGGTGAGCTGGCAGCGCAAGGAAAGCGAAGACAACCGACCTCGTGAACGCAAGGAATTATTTCAAGTCCAATCCAAATCATTCGATTCAGGACATGGCCAAGAAGATCAATTGTTCCGTCTGGTTCGTCCAGCAGACAATGAAGTGGCCTCGACTTCATGTCTTTAAGGTAAGGAAGGCGCCTAACAGAACCGATAAACAGAATACGGTGACCAAATCCCGCGCCAAGACGTTGTACCGCGAGTGGTACATTAAAGCGGACGCCAAGCAGATCCTCAGGCCGGAGTTTTTTGTCGACAAGTCCCGCCTGGATGTTCCGAAGAAGCTCCGGAAAAAGTAGGTCGACAAATTTGCCAAAAATTACTTGGTGTGGAAGTTGATCTGTTGGTGCGGCAAATTCAGCAAGCCGTACATAACGACCGGCACCATCAACGGCCAAATATATGAAGAAGAATGCCTCCAGAAGCGCCTTCCTCCGGTTCCACGAAGGTGACACTCTGTTTTGGCCGAATCTGGCATCGTGCCATTACGCAAAACCGGTGATGGAGTTGTACGAAGCCAACGATGTTGTTTTTGTGCCGAAGGATACTAATCCGCCAAACTCGTCAGAACTTCGCCAAATAGAAAAGTTGTGGGCGATTATGAAGGGTAAGCTCCGAAAAACAGGGAAGTTCTTCAAAATGGATTTGAGGAAAGAGTGGATGAAAGTGTGTAAGAAATATGGCGCAAGTGTTGCACAGGATTTCATGGCTAGCGTTAAGTCCAGAGGGATTGTTTATTCAGTGGAAACAATTCCATCAAGATTCATACACATCTTAAAAAATTATCGAAGATGGAACGAGAAAGACATGAAAGAATTCTGTACACTTGCGCTGTAAATCCAACGTGGAGGAATGATCGCAAAGAATATTAAATTTCCAAAATCGACTGTAAAAATGTTTAAACGTTGCCGGTTAATACTACCATTGGATTCAAGACAAAACAAGCGTAGAAGTAGTACATACGTCCGGAAACTAAGAGCGAAGATAATCAGGGCAGTCCAAAAGAATTCTACGATCTTCGGGCGCGACTCGGCGAACAGTAGACATCGGCGAATCTTAATGCGAAAAGGATTTTGGTCTTACCATGCCACCAAACTTCCCAACAGAACCCTGTAACAAAACTTGGTTGCTCAAAGGCTGTACAAGGAGGTTGTAAAGGGTGTTTCGATCAAAATTTGGTCGACTTAAACTTGACGCATTTCCTTTCATCGTGCATTAAAAAATTTTGCACACCTATCATTTTGAAGATGTGTGCGTGTAGCGTCATGCCTCTATATTGATTTTGAGATTAGCACTTCAGTTATCAAAATGTCGTCGAAGGAAGAGAAGCAACGCATCAAAATTTTGCACGTGCATGACGAAAATCCAAACTGCTCTCACGCCAAGTTGGCGAAATTGTTGAATGTGGCTAAATCAACTGTTACCAACGTATTAAAAGTGTTCGGTGAACGTTTTTCGACAGCCAGGAAAGCGAAATCGGGGGAAATAGAAAGCTGGAGGCCACAGGGATGACAAAAAGAGTTGCCCGCTGTTTCGAGCGGAACCCCAACCTCCCCGTCCGAGATGTCGCAAAGAAGCTGGGACTGGCGCCTTCAGCCGTAGATAGAGCTAAAAAACGAGCAGGACTGCCGACTTACAAGAAAGTGGTGACTCCAAATCGCGACAATAAACAAAACACGTCGGCCAAAGCACGATCGCGAAAGTTGAACACGACGATGCTGACGAAGTTTGATTGCGTGGTACAGGACGATGAAACTTACGTCAAGGCAGACTTTAGCTTCCTGGACAGGAATTTTATACGGCAACCGGACGGGGAAAGGTGGCAGATATTTTCAAGCACATGAAACTGTCAAAGTTCGCGAAGAAATATCTGGTGTGGCAGGCCATCTGTACCTGTGGCTTGAAGAGCAACGTTTACATTGCGACCGGAACCGTCAACCAGAAAATTTATCTGAGCGAGTGCCTACAAAAACGTCTACTGCCTTTCCTGAAGCGACACAATTGTTCCGTTCTATTTTGGTCAAATTATTACGGAAAAAAAGGCCATGGAGTGGTTTGCTGCCAACAACGTTCAAGTGGTGCCCAAGGACAAGAACCCTCCCAACACGCCAGAGCTCCACCCAATCGAACAATATTGGGCCATCGTCAAGCGGAACCTTAAGAAGACTCAAAAAGCTGCTGTGAGCGAGTAACAGTTCACGGCAAACTGGCGTTCTGCGACGAATAAAGTGGACATGGATACTGTACAAAATCTTATGGCAGGGGTTAAACGAAAGATCCGGCAATTCACATTCGGTACAAAGGAAGCTTAGCTGAATATTTCTCCTGTATTCTGTATTAACTGAACTTGAAAAAGAAAAAGAATTTGACTTATTAATAAAAACTTTGATCGACTCACATACATTACAGTTTGACAGAAATTTTGATCGGAAAACTCTTTACTAGTAAGAACTGACCAAGTACAACGGATGAATTTGAATGACTTTGGATAAATCCTGGAGCAAAAATTTGACCTTGCTTATCCCCCTTGCCTCGAGTGAGTTCAAATGTGCCGTTTTGGAAAGTAATCTGCACTTGTGAATGAAAAATAGAGGTTTTCATCACGGGAGTGACTATGAATGGAGAAGTTTATAGAAGAGTGTCTTCAGAAAAGAATTTTGTCATTCACTCTATCGCACGAGCTATGATCTGGTCCGACTTTCCCAGCTGCCATTGCAGCTGTGAAGTCATAGAATGGTATAAGCGGAACAATGTTGATTTTTTTGAGAAAAGTATCAATCCACCACATTGACCAGATTTTCTTCCCATCGAAAAATGTTGGGCAATTATAAAGCGTAAATTGAAGAAATGCGGCAAAACAATAGAAACACCACCTGATTTTGAGAAATGCTGGAAAAAGATGGCAGGAAAGTTCAAAATTCCACCGAAAAGTTGACTAATATTTTATCTTGTATTTAAACTTTAAAGCTTAAATGATACGCTTAGATTTTTGTACGTTCTTTCCTCTCGGAGAAATCATCCATTTTGTACGGCCAAATTCTAAATGAAACAGACTTCATTCGGCATAACAATATCCAAATTGTTCCGTCGCTTTTGAGTAGGAATACGACTTTGCCATTTGCCATCCGTAGAAACAACGACAGATCGATGAATTTTTCACGTTTTTTACTTTATATTTGCTGAATTGAATTGATGACATTCTTCGCTGGCCATTCATTTAATTTAAAAGAAACATTGCTTCGGTGGAAAATGTTATTCTCTTAGCGTATTCACCGGAAGTTTCAATACCATTTGTCTTAAACCTGAATAAAATAATCCAGCCTCAAGGTTCTTGGCCGTATCGCTTCCACTGTCCCAGATCGACAGCCAATTATCTTGCTTGTCGGAATGCTCATTTGAAAGAAAATCGTGAAACATCGTCGTCGTTAATCAGCGTTTTTGTTGATGCTAGGATGCGAGCCATTTAGTTTACTCGATTTCCAATGCAAATTATTGCAAATTATGATTTGCCAATTATCTATGTAGCGGTGCGTATTCGGAAAGTCGGATAACTGATGCAAATGAGACAATGTGGACGAGGGGAGGTGATTTGTCTTCGGTGCCATTTATTTTGGTGGTGTCCCCGAGCTTGTCTTATGGTTATGACAGTGAGAAATTGGATGCTGTGATGACTTGAGGATCTAGTTTTCCCTTGCCAGTACCGTTAACGAGCAATGCTGGAAAAGTTTTGGGAGTGGTGTCAGCTTTCCCAGGAGACAACCGCTATTATTTTCCGGAAGGATGGAATGGAACTGACGTAACGAGTTGATCAAAACATCGCTTGTTTAAACGTGTGAACAAATCCTTCAGACGCTGTAACCGGCAACAAACTTTCAGCTGACGCCAGATATTTCCCAATGAGAGGTAATAACTTCACGAGAATACCTTGGAGCTATGATCCAAATCTGCCTCGAACCGATAGCAACGGTGGCAAAATTCCACGGAACACGTCGAAAAATCGACAAGTAATAAATCACGGCACGTGGCGCAGGGACTTTGCGCTTCAAGGAGCTGTGAGTGGAAAATTTATATCATGTAGCAGATGATGGAACAGAGGGAGACAGGGAGAGCGGAACATTGATCGGCGGAGAGTGGATGATTGCGTTTCTTTATACACCGATTTTCAGATTAATTTCCATTGGCGGAATTATGCTTCAGAGCTTGATGATTTTTTGCGATGCTGCATTTTTATTAGTTCCTCGAAATTTGCTCTAAGTCGTGAACATTATTTTCCTGGTTGTCGTGGATGTCGTGCTGGGAAAATATGGTACAATCAGTGGCTGATGAAGGATTTGGATTTTGATTGACATACTTTTTCGAGTCAGAAAAGTTGAAGACATGGGTTTTATTGAAATTTTTCAATTGAGTTTCTTGATTGAGAAATTCGTGTTTCCCTTGCCTTTCCGTAAATGGCAAAGTAGCTTGTTTGTTAATTTTCAACAACTCAATCAAATATACGTTTCGAGTAGTTCAGTGAGAAAATGCATTCTCATTCCAGGAATGAAGATATAACTGAATGAAGTATTGCTCTGGGAAAAGGAAAGAAAAAAAAAAACTCCTTCAGAATTTTCAAAAGTACTAAACTTTATCATGTGAAGCTAAAATAACCTTTTTATTCTCACACTCACCAGCAAAAAAAAAACTAAATGGTTCAAACTACCCGCCACCAGCTGCAACTCTTCCAAATTAATATTTCATTAATTTTGACTTGTCTTGTCAGGATTCTCCAGCATCTCCCTTTTCGTTTGCTTACTTCCATGATTAAGAGAACAGAGCAAAAAAAAAAAAAAACTTCAACTTCTTGGCTTCTCCAGCAGTGTACCGAAATGCAATGGCGCAGAAAAAGAGTCGGCACCTTCTCTGCTCTTAGCTTTCAATTTTTCTTTTAAAGCATAACAAAGAAACGATGGTGTTGTGAATGAGTTTTTAGACTGGGAAAAAAAAAAGTATAACTGCTGAAAGCAACCGATCTCAGAAATTCCCCCTGCCAGCTCCGCCAGATACGGGAAGGTACGAACAAGCATAATGCCGGAAATGGGTCTCTGCAGAAAATGTCGGCCGTCCAAAAGCCAAAAGGATGCAACATCCAACGTCGCTTCGGAGACCATGCTGTGAGACTCAGAATTTCCTGAAAAAGGTTTGATAAACGAGCAGGCGATTACGTGCAGCTGGAGGCTTCGTACTGGTTTTTGGGGGGGATGAGTGTTTTCTCCTTGCACTTGGTGTGAAATGCTGGATCTCTGGAGACAACTTTACCTGCTGCTATGGTGGGATGATATAAACGTTCTACCAACTGGCAGCAAAGTCCTACCGGGAATATGAAGAATGGCAAACTCACCTGGAAGTAAATAAGAAAAAGTTAAATTTTAGTTAAAGCGTGTTCCTGGTCTTGATGGTGATGATGATGACATCTAGCGGCACTTCATCAAAATTTAAAGCAGCAGAAAAGTTAACTTCACTCGTTAAGCTGAATGTTACTTTAACAATCTTGTCATCGTCTTGAATCAAATTGCACCACTTTTAAATGGCTGTAACTTTTTACCCGTTGTTTATTTCCTATTGAAATTTTGGGTGGGATAAGTTCAATGGGTATTTGTTTACGCTGTGTAAGTTTCACTAGCAGATGTGCAATCGTTGTGAAGGTGGAGTCGGAAGAACAGCAGCGGCGAAAAAAAATTTTGCGCACGTACCTCGAAAATCCGGATCTTTCTCATCGGGCCATCAGCAGGAAGCTGGGGATGGCACATTCTACGGTGTTTCGTGTTTTAAATCGGTACCACGAACGTTTCCCATCGATCGGTAAGAAAAAAGTGGCAAAAATGGATCTCCGTATAGTGTTAAGGATCACAAGCGGGTAGTTCAAGCTTTCAAGAGGAATCTCAACAGTTCCATTCTAGATGTGGCGAAGAAACTGAATCTAACCAAAACTTTCGTGCAAGATGCGAAAAAACGTACAAAGTCCAAAAGGCGCCTAATCGCGATGAACGGCAGAATACGGTAGGTAAAACACGTGCACGGAAGCTCTACACCCAGATGTTGACGAAACCACATTGCCTCGTTATGGATGATGAGACGTATGTAAAAGCAGACTTCCGGTAGCTTCTGGGGCTCCAGTTTTTCACTGCTTATCATAAATTCGATGTCCCTGAGGACGTTAGAAAGCAGAAGATGTCAAAGTTTGCCAATAAATATATGATTTGGCAATCAATTTGCTCGTGTGGAAAGCGGAGCACCCCATTCGTGACAACTGGAACGGTCAATGGGCAGGTGTACCTAAAGGAATGCCTCCAAAAGCGTCTACTTCCTCTTCTGAGGTCACACGATGGTCCTACGATTTTCTGGCCGGATTTAGCCTTGTGCCATTACTCGAAAGAGGTTTTGGAGTGTTACAAGGTTAAGGAGGTCAATTTCGTGCCGAAACATCTCAACCCCCCGAAAGCACCGGAACTGCGGCCAATTGAAAAGTACTGGGCCATCATAAAGCAGGCACTTTGGAAGCATCCTAAGGAAGTGAAATCGGAGGAATATATGAAGAAAAAATGGATTGCCACGCAAAAAAAAGTTGATCCAAATGTTGTACAGGACCTTATGAGTAGTATAAAGAAGAAGGTTCGTGTATTTGGATACGGAATTGAAATTGAATAAAACAAACATGGGAAAATATTCATAACATGTTTTATTTTACTCCATGAAAATTTGAAGATGATTGGTTGAACGGGCGAATTTTGCCGAATATTTGTGTTTGCCGAAATTTGATTCCGTACATCCTTTACTGCAGCGTGGTTTGAGCTCCATATCATGATCCACATAAAGACCGTATAGCGTCAGTGCAGAAACAGTTTTAACGCTTTGCGCAAGTTAGGTTGGAGTTTTTTTTTGTCTACCTTCTCATGAATCCCGATGTATGTCGATTAAAATGACGTGAGTTGGAAATACTAGCATTGGTGTACGATGTTATAAGGTAAAGTCTATAGTTTCTTCGCTCCTACCTGTTATTTGAGACGCAGGAATTAATTCTACATATATAGTATATATAGTATAATATATTCAGTGCTAGACACTCGTTTAAACGCACCCCATTTTGCGTCGTTTTAAAAAAATAAATTAACTAATTGTTCATATTTTGGAAACAACCCATTTATTTTCATCTATAGACTATTCCAGAAAGTATAAACACACTTTCAAAATTACAAAAAAGTCATGTTGTTTTTAGTTTTAATAATTTTATTTGGCAAATCATATTTGTATTTGTATTTTATATGATATTTTACTCTCGTTTAATGAAAATATTTATTCATAGCCAAGACTCCTATCTTTTCCTCGAACATGACCCATAAGCTTCTGTACAGTGGTACTTCCCACCATTTTGGCCACTTTTGGCCAATCTTTTTTAAATTTTTGGATGTCGTCCGCTGGTTTTATGAATTTTCCATAACCTTCTGACCGAATTTTTCGGTAAAAATTGCCTTCTCCGTTTCGGGGATGTCTTTGTCTTCGCTTACAGTATGGAATTGTGGTCAGAGGAGGCGTTTTGTAATCTAGTTTCACATACGTTTCATCGTCCATTATTATACACCCAGAATTTCTACACAATAAAGAATCGTAGAATTTGCGGGTCCGTAGAGTTTGCGGGCCTGTTTTGGGTTCCTTTTGGGTTTTTTCTGCTTCCGGTATGTTTTAAGCCCAAGTCTTTTTTTGGCACGCATGACGTTACTCGACGAGGTCCCTAGTTTTTTCGCAACATCCCGAACGGAAGTCGCTGGTTTTCGCTTGTAGGCATCCCTGATCTTTTTATCGATATCCGGACTAACAGGACCTGATTTCCGACCACTCTTCGGTGCATCTTCAAACGTACACTGTTCTCTATACTTTCAAATCGCAGATCGTATCGCTCCGAGGCTTACACCCTCTTTCTTGGCCAATTTTCTCAAGGAGAGTCCGCTCACAGTGCACTATTTGTGCACGATACTTTTTCGTTGTTCCGGAGTAAGACCGCGCATTTTGATAGGTAACACAAAACTTAGCACTTTTTTGATGCTATGTCATTCAGAAATGTGCAAACAAAAGGACGCAGCCAAAAACATGTTGAAATATTTCATTATATTCAAAGTGACCGTTAAAATAAGGTGTGTTTATACTTTCTGGAACAGTCGTTATCACAATGTTCAAGATAATCAAACATTTATTTTTTGCCCAACACTCCTGAATCGCTGCCTTTAGGCTGGGAGCACTGTAAATTGTCGTCCTTTTGAATACACCATATCGGCTAGGATACCCCAGATGGTTAGTTCTATAGGGTTGCAATCCATTCGAGCAGTGGAAAGTTTTTATTAGCAAATCATACCATGGATTGGTTTAAATTATGTCAACAGCAGTTGTAACAATCCGGTCCGTCCAGATTAAACTTTTTATCATCCGAAAAGATCTCATTTTGCCATTCGGGTTTCCATTCCATGTATTTCCTCGCGAATTTAAGCCGGTTCTGCTTATGGGAATATGTGAGTTTCGGTTTACTTTGAAGTTTCGTCCATTTGATGTTCGGAGATTCGTTCAAAATACGCGCGATATGTCAGGTCATTACCGGAACATCCCATTTTTCTTTTATTTGCGAGCAGGATTGCCAAACATGAATAAATAAGAAAATAAACAAATGACATCAAATATTGTATTGTTTAAGAAAACAATAACATCCGAATATTTTGGTGTTTAAGTAACGATAAAAACAAAAAAAAACCGAAACGGTACCAGACTTCACAAATTACCGAACTGTACGGTAGTTTTTGACAGATCATTAAATCTCCTTTTACTAAACTGTATTGTATTTTTTGACAGTTAATCAAAAATTTCGAGTACCGAACGTTCGGTAAATGATTAAATTACCGAACAGATTACCGACGGTTCAGCAGTTGAAATTTCGGTACAAAAATAGTTTATTCAATGTAGTTGTAAATTGAAATTGAAAGTATTTTACCAAAAACCGATGTTACATTTTGTGAGTAGACCCAGCATCTTTACTGTGGGCTTAAATCGGTCTAAATCGACGCTCAACCGTTACTTGCATTTTTCCTTGTTTTGTTTCAACTTAAAAACACCATCATACATTTTGAGTGGCCCAAATAGCAATCATACTGTTGGTTTATATCAGTTTTAAGCGGTTTTTAGATGTCCCCTTAAAATATACATTGTTTTCCTTATGAAATAAGTAACACAACCTTTTATGGAAATAACTAACACAACCGATCTCAAAGATTTTCAACATGAAACTGACAACTTCAACAACCGGTGCACAGTGGAACGAACCTATCACGCGTTTATTTAACAGCTTGAAAATGTGCAATTTTACAAGGGTAGTATTTTCGGAGAAGTTTATTGTCATAAAAATGGCTCTTTTCTACATCCACATATTAGGGTGATCTAAAATTTATTTTTTCAGATTGTGCTTAAAAAAAGTTGTTGTTTTCACAAAAGTTGTAGAACACACTAAAACAAGCAACTTTGTCTAAAACAGTTACTCGGTATCTCTAAACGTTGACGAGATATGGTGCATTGTTTATGAAATGCCCTTAAATATCTGTTTTTGGCCAATAACTTTGTAAACAGTCATTATAAGGCTTTCAAATATTCTAAAAAGTTACTTACTTTATTAAAACACCCATATTATTAAAAGATTGTGTAGCGTTATGATGTATATTAGAAAAGTATTTGAAGATTTTTAATAAAATTTAGTCACTTTTTCAAAAGCTTTATCTTAAATTGAGGCAAGTTGTGGCAGATCAAACATCTTTCGAGTGATTATACTTACTTACTTACTTTTATTCGGAGGAACTGTGAGATCGGAGTTACAACAAATGTCACCATTGGTAATGCAAAATTTATTATGGAATCAAAGAAACGATTATACTATACACCAGTTGTTAGAGATGATGCCAGTGTAGTGGTAAAGTAAGTCACCAATAACATTTGGTGCTGGTTTCAGAATGCTCACACATTAACACAACACACGTCACAGTTGCACAGCGTAGACAACATTTTCTGGCACAGCGTGCACAACATTTTCTGTTTGAATATGAGAGATTGATGAAAAGTCTACCAGGATGCTTTTGTTGGGCTTGAATAGTAGGCGGTGCTTTTGGTTATCAGTATTATGAAAAGAACGATTGATAATTTATCAAAGGAAATCAAAAATTATCAATGGAGTTCGAAAATTATTATTCTTTCTCAGGTAAGTAAACAGCTTGGCTTGGTGAGGTGTCGCTTTCCCAAAAAGTATGTGAATTTTTCAATATTTGTGTATCTAGAAAACATTGACAAACGCTTGCTGTTTCTGATGTGGAAGGAGACTGAAGGCACGTCAATAGAAAAATGCGACGCTGTTGTTCAGAAAATAATATATTTATATAACATTGAAAACGATTTTATGCCAGACATTCGATCAGAAATCTTAAGAATCGTGATACATCTGTGCAAATCCAGCTTTTAAAGTTTTATTAAAGTTTTATGAAAGCCACAAGAAATCAATTTGGTTTTATTATAGCACCAAGAGATGCCAATAGGTTTCATATTTGAGTCAGGTTTTGAGAACCTACACCGCTTGTTTACAACGAAACTAGAACCTTATTTTCTAAAATTCTCTTTACTCCTATCAAAGGTTTCATTTCGACTTTATGAATGCCGTTTTAGGACTCATTAATATTATCTTTGAAATCTTTTTATAAATTGGTTTTATAGTAGTCGTTGCTAAGATAAATTAGCTTTTTAGCAAAACTGTGGTATTGAAATATAACAAATAATTGAAATGTGGAAAAATAAATGCTCCAAATTTTAAATGTAATGCAAACTAACTGTTGATCTGAGACCAATTTCGGGATTCTTTTAGATAACCTTATTAAATTCCATAGATTTTTAGGAAATTCGTGATTAACTTATCGTTTTTTTTTAGTTTTGCTTTTGTTGATGTTAACTTGCATGAATGCTCAGGCGCATTAATTTTTGGCTCTTATTGTGCCAATGTTCACCAAAAAATTAAATGCACATATGATTCGGAGCATGATACGCTGTAAAAAAAACTCAATTTGTTATGGATATTTGGCTATCAAACCAAAATGATGGTTTTCATGGCAGCCAATAAGTTTTATGAAGTTTATCCATTGGTCATAACATCTCTCACTGGAACATTTTCAAAATCCTTATGGTCTTATAAAGGTTTTATTAACTTGTTTTCACAATCGACTATAGAGTGGTCCACTTTGTACAAATTTCGGCTTTAAAGAAGTATAGAGGAGTTGATGGTAGACAAAACATTTTTGAACTTTGTTTTATCAACAAAACCGGGAGGAATGCTATACGGCTAGATTAAAACTGTTACTTGGGTAGTCTAGCCTGGAAATGGACCAATGACCATATAGGCCATTCCGGAATAATCTGGATGTCCCGGAAGAATACAGGGTTCTATCAAACTTGACCGGTAGAACAGAAAGAGTCAGATTTGACACTTGAAGATGCGATGGGAGATCATTGCCCTGGTATTCTAAAATGTAGCACGTAGTAAAACGTTTCTTGTCTTCTATGACTAAACGTTATGAAATGAAGTAAACTAGTGGAAACTCATCGGGAATGATCTCTCATATATGCATATATGCATCCGTCGAACCATTCTGAACGGCCGTTGTGAGAATATCACCATGAAAATCTCACATGCGTATAGTATGTTACCAATTACTAATTTCGTTTTCGGTTATTGCCAGTGCGGAACAGGGTTCGCCCTGTTCCAAAACGTTTTTTTATTCAATCGGTTCGGATCTGGAACCGCTCTGGATTCAACCCAACATCGATGAGGTTCGCTCTCAACTTTTTTCGAGGTCCAACCGGGATTCACCAATACACACAAACATGAACTGTCAAAATAAAATGTTTATGTTTTGTTTATATTTATGTTTTGCACTATTACCATCATACTGACTCGACTCTGGATCCGTTTTCATTTGGTAATTGCGAGTCAGAGTCAGACCTGGCCCAGGTTTAAAAACGAAAACAACATAATGCTTTCTCTCCTATCTCATGACCGCGAGCAATACCATATGAAACACTGAGAAGACAACCTGGACCCTACATAAAATTGAAGCAATAGGTAAAGAATGATATATGTATAACCCCAACCAATTTTACTCTCAGTCAAATTTTCTAACACAAGGTAAACAATCCAATGACGATAACAAAATATACTAAATATTAAGTAACATATAACGGGGAAAGGGAGGGACCATCAGGGCACTCAAGTGAAACGATTTGGATAGGGAGCATGGGACTGCCTCCTCCCTATTGTTAACATTTCGCGGAACGAGGGCGGGCTCTTCGACCCCATCTATTGGGTTTATTCTGTCAATCGAGGGCTCGATTCTAGTTCTGTCTAGTTTGTAAGAGAATTTCTTCCCTATATTCGCGGGTTTCACGTAAGTTTTTGGTAACGTTTTTGGCCCTTCATACAGGAGCTTGATGATCACAAACAATAATAGAATCCTGTTCAAATCGTTTTTCAGATTGTTCCACTGCTATGAAAGGTTACCTTTCCATAGGTCATCATCATCATCATAATCGTCATCAATTTGTGAATGTGGAGTGCCATTAGGGTTGATTTTCGATTGTTTTTACTTTTAAAACTATTTTTCTCAAATCAAAACAAAAAATGCTTGAATCTTCAAATCTCGAGTACTTTTCCAAACAGACGTATCTGATTTTGTAAACAAAGGGGGGAATTAAGATTCAAACGTTAAATTCTTGAAAGCCTTAGCACTTCTATACAAACTATGGCCACTAACACAAGGAATAACAGTTCTCTAACATTATGGTGATGCTACTTTCCATGAGGGTGCTTAGAGCTTTGAGAAATGTACGTTTGAATTTGACTTCCCCTCCATGATTACAAAATTAGATACGTCTGTTTTTTTTCCAGTGCGTGAATTGAGGATCATTTTCAGGCCAAAGTTTTATCTAATTGGATCAAAGTATCTCTATATCATAATATTTGAAAATCATTCCATGGTAATCAAAAATAATAATTGCAAGCCGTTAGTCTCGCTTTCTTTCCAACACACGATCTTTTTCCTTCCTGTTCAAGTTGCAGCAAACCATAGTTGCGTGTTGCTTTTGTCATGACATTCGCAGCCGATAACAAGTCGGAGTTGCGGCGAGTTTGGAAATCGTTTCCTTAGTTCAACAATTTGTGATTCGTTTCAATTTGTCTGTTGAGTACTTTTGCAATATTACGCTAGGTATACCAAAACCCGGATAGCTTAGATTGAGCATGTGCTTTTAGTAGTTGCCACGTTTCTCACTTATGGCGCCACAAGCGTAAAAAAGGGTCGCCTGAAAAAATGTGAAGTGGCTTATATTGTTAATATAGTATATTTGGTTAATTGCAAACAAGGACTTTTAAAGTACCTCTACGTTGCTAGCTAGCAATAAACAAATTGCGATAAGTAATAAGCTTGAAATTCCAAGAATGAAGAAGATGCAGACGAATAAGTGAAACTAGTAGAGTGTGTACATAAACGATGTAATGAAAATTACGAGCTCAAAGTCAACACGCAAAACTTGCAGCCTGTCCTTCTGCCAGCTCAGTCTAACAAAAATCTGAAAATTAATTTAACCCAACAATCCCAACAATCAAGACTCGCAAACACTTCACTCCAGTTTACTGCAATCGTCATTAAACACAGCTTGAACAGTCACTGCAGCACATCATCTTTGTCGCCTCTGGTGCGGAGCCATCGGAAAAGCTCCAACGAATTAAATGCATACCAGATGCGGAAATGCTTCGGCATTCGGTTCCACTCATCGCACAGATCCAACCACAAATACACAAACCAAATGGGAATAAAAAATGCACCAAGAGCGGAATAAAAAAGGAGTTCAAGCTATTCAAAGTTCAATGGGATGAAAGGGGAAAATGATAAAAATAGGAAAAAGCGACGAACGTTTTATCGTATTCCTCCGCCACCAACGTCCCCATTCTATTCGTTGTCGCACCATCAAACTTTTGAACTCATTCAGGAAGTGAATGGGGAATGTTCATGCTTTCTGCTCTGATTTGTGGCTTCTGCACGTTTTGCGCTAATAAAAGTAGAGGGCAAAGCACAAATCTGTCACTTGCAGAAAACAATCGGAATTTTTTCGTGATTAATGTGTCGATGACTGCGAAGTCGTTTCAAATCCGTTCAGAACAAAATTTAATACTTTTCAACTTATTACATCTTCATGGTCTAAAGACAAACAAATGTTCAAATCAGGGAAACCATGATGCAACATCTGGCCCAGTTCTAGCTAAATGGAGCATACCCCTGAACCCTAATCAGACAAATTAAATTTGCATGCTCTGCCTCCAAGAATAAAAGTGTTCACCCATAATGAGATTATAACACGTATCACCTTCAACCGCAAACAATGGTGGTGTTGTTTTTTGTTTAAAATAAAGGTAACTGTCACCCATGAATCGATGTCGTCGTTGTTCGCTCGTCGGGTGGAGGATTACAAACTCAAGCCCGATGTCAAAACTATTATCGAGGCTCTGTCAATCGGACTTACTCCTGTGCACTTGCCAGCTTGGAATATAATGCAAGTAAAAAAATGGCTTCCAGTGCCCATGTAGACATTTTCATAATTGCAAACTTTCCTCTTAGTCTTTTCAATTTGCAAACACACAGTAGCTTCGGCTTGCGTGCCGTCATGCAACGTGGAGTTCAGTCATTGTTGTCGTTCTGGCGCGCACCGCCGGCGGATATCCGGAACAAATCGAAACTGCAGTGCTAATTATTTGCAACAACCGAGCAGCACCTCGAAGAGGGAAGCGAAAGGGGGGTAATCTTGTTCATTAAAACTTTCTCCTGACGCGACGGGAAGTGGCAGGCAGATTTGCGTTGTAATGTGGCGTTTGTGCCCCTAAGCTGGAAGGTGCTAAACTGATGAATGTCAGCCGGAAATGCAAAGCATGTGTAAATAATGTAATGAAGAAAAAAAAGCGGTCGTCACTACGGTAGATATTCAGTAGGTTGGGGAGAGCTCGTGTCAGAGCGACGGAACTTCTTTTCACTCGGATAACGATTGATTAATGTTGTATGCGGTACTACCATGATCATCTTATCAGCTTTTTTATTAGGTGATGGAAAATGAGAGGATTTTCGATTTATTTATTTAATATAAATTTTTGGACGTAAGGGCATCTTCAACGGTGGTCCAAATTGTGATTTGGATTTTTTTTTAGACCAAACGCAAAAGCATCGCTGCACCGGTGTTGTAAATTTTGTTTTATACCGGATCCATTTTGCATCATTTTAAATCTAGTATATGTTTTGATCTATTCTTGCAGCAATTTGGAACAAGAAAAATACCGTTCCAAAACACTACACGCTACTTACCAATAAATGAACAAAACACTACACGCTACTTACCAATACACTTAAGTAACCAATAAATGAGTAAAATAAATTTTATGGAGTATATTTTGGGGTATATTTATGAGCCAAAAAGTGGCCCTGTTTGGTGTGTGTGATGCTGGAGGCGGACAGAAAGTTGTGTTGCTCGCTTTGGATGCTGATACTTACTTCTAAAATAAAGTAAAATCCTGAATATCGAATGGTTCTCTTAGTTTTCTACAGCCACTGCATTTTCCGGAAAACGCTGACTAGTTCAACATGAGGAGACACCCGGAATTGTGACTGTTGTGGATTTTACGACTAATTGATGTCGCCTCAGCCTACACGCAGAGTATCGAAGCAGCTTTGCCGGATGCGGGAGTGCTCGACGAGGCCCCTCTTGAGGACTGTAGGAATAATTTCAAAGCAGCCATCAATAACGCAGCTGATAACGTCGTCGGATATGTGGAACAGAGCCCATGAACCGATTGATTCGACGAAAGTTGTAGGGATGTTGGAGTTCTAGACGGACGCAGCGCGGGAAGTGACATCAGCAGTGTCACCTATTCCGGAAATAAAAAATACTGCCTGTAAGAAGCGGAGTGTGAGGAAACCGAGCAGCGGCACCGCACTTAAGAAACGCGGAAGTTCTATCAGAACTCAACACACCTCGCAAAGCCTTTGTATCACGAGCCGAAACGTGTAGGGAAAAGGAGCCATTCCGACAAATGATAGATAGGTGGAAGCAGGTGATCGAGAGGTGGAAGCAGCGCTACGACGAACTACATAATGGTGCAGAGGCCACTAGCGCAGAAGACCAAGGCAGTGGACGAAATGACTACGTTGACACAGTGAACGATGGGAACGAGTCAGCTCCCACACTGGGAGAAGTTAAGGATGCCATCCAGCAGGAAGGTATCGGAGCTAAACTCATGAAAATGAGCCCGGAAAAGCTGTCCATCTGTCTGCATCGGCTGATAGTCCGAATCTAGAAAACAGAACATCTACCGGAGTAGTGAAAGCAATCTACAAACAAGTTTTCGGGTAAGAACTATCGAGCGATCACAATCCTGAATGCCACCTACAAAGTGCTATCCCAGATCATCTTGCGTCGTCTATCATCAACAGTAAATGAGTTCGTGGGAAGTTATCAGGCCACCGCTCGACAACGGCCCAGATTAGCATTGTACGGCAAGTGCTCCAAAAATAACGTGAATACCAGGTCCACAGCACATATTCATAGATTTCTAAGGAGGCATTGAACAGTATCGACTTTTTATGGACGAGAATGGCTTGCCCAAATTTTGTGGCAAATTCCGATTCCGAATAGTATTGCGATTGCTGGGAAATGAAAAGTAATAAAGTCTTCAAAGTAAACAATCGGTTTATTGATGGATCGGTCATGATTAGCATTCGCAAATAGCTCATGCAGTTATTTCTAAGAGAAGCCTGTTGTATAGAAACTTTCGGCTGGTTTTCTGGGGATCAAGATATTCAGGTTTATTCTCTGGGGGAGAGGATACAACTATGGCTTTTGCTAAGCTTTCTGCGTAAAACCGATGATATCTTGAAGGTAGATTCAATACGTATTTTTCGGAGGAAAAGTTCAAAAATTTTTAGATTTTTCCAGGAATCGTTTTTAAAAATAATATTATTCAATTGCATATTCCACAGCTTTTGGATAATCTTATCCACTTCTTGGCCATGACATTAATTGTTCAGCACTTATGTAAGCTTTTAAAAACTAAACGAAGGTTGGAAATATATAAAAAAAAAAACTTGACAGAAGTTGATTTAGCTTCTCAAAAGTTGAATAAACTTATGGAAAGTTTCAAGATATTTAATCATGAAGTTTGCTCGCACTTTTATGAGAAGAGAAGTGGTGGAACTGCAGAGAAGTCCATTGAATTGCCGAAAAATCCCTAACGGTTCTGGAAACATGGTTGAACTATTTAAAAGTTTTCTGGACATCCATAGAATAGAAACAACTTTCTGGAAATTACCGGAACTTTGAGAAGCAGATTAAGAAATTATTTGAACTTTCAGTTGGTACATCTTCCATGATGAAAACCGCTAAAATTCTTCAACTTCTAATTTTTACTCTCGTTTTGGATTGGTACGAAAAATTATCGAGTAGTAACAAGTTTAAGTTCTTCTTAAAACTTAAGTACCCTGAGCTTCTGGGATGTTTCCTGAATGATTGGAAAGTTTCTCGGGCTTCTGGGAAGATCCCTGAACTTCTAGGAAACTCCCTAAACTTATGCAAAAATCCTTGGAATATTTCCAAAGCTTTTGAGAATGCTCAAAAAATCCTTAGAAGTTTCCTGAAATTCTGGGGCGTTTTCTGAAATTCCGGAAAATTCCCCGATCTTTAGGGAAGTTCTTTGAAATTCTTGGAAGATCATAGGACTTCTAATAAATTTTCTGAATTTTTTGGGAAGTATCCTGAGCATCTGGGAAGTTCTTTGAGCTTTGTGGTAGTTCCTTAAACTTATGGAATGTTCTCTTATCTTCTGGAAAGTTTCCTTACTTTAGGGAAGTTTCCTAAAACTCTAAGAAGTTCCTGGAACACCTTGGATAGTTCTTAGAACTTCTGAAAA
Organism: Aedes koreicus; assembly: GCA_024533555.2. NCBI lineage: Eukaryota > Metazoa > Arthropoda > Insecta > Diptera > Culicidae > Aedes > Aedes koreicus. The sequence continues at coordinate 521,785 of JAHHFK020000699.1, forward strand.
ATATCCGAAACATTCTGATAAGTTTTCTGAACTTCAGGGAAGCTACCTGAATGTCTGAATAGTTGCTTATACTTCTGGATAGGACCCTTAACTTTTGTGAAGTTCCCTGAACTCATGTGAAGCTCCCTGAATTTTTGGAAAAGTTCCTGAATTTGTGGGAAATACCCTGAATTTCAGGAACGTTGCCTGAACTTCTGAAAAGAATCTTTAACTTCTGGGAAGTACCCTGATTTTATGGAAACTTCCCTGATTTTCTGGGATGATCTTCTAAACATCAGGGAGAATCGCAAAACTTATGGGAAGTTTCCTGAATTTCTAAGAAGTATTTTGAACATCTGATAAGTTCCCTAAGTTTCTGAGTAGGTCTCAGGATAGCTTTGCAAAAAATCCTCACAGTCAGCAATCCTCACTTTTTCATCGAGAGAACTAGCTGAGGAACCGTACGCCAACATTCGTAAGGCTGCAGTGCACTTTTGTAATGGACTTGAATTTTCAGCTGCATCGCAAGTTAGCTGGAAAAAATAATGAGATGACTTTAGTTGTCGCATAATGTCCAGGATCATCTCCTTTTGGCATGCGGAAATGTCGCAAAAAGTGGTAGGGGGCAACCCTGGCGTAGTGGTTAACATTCATACCTCTCACGCCAAAGTCACGAGTTCGCATCTCAACCCCGGGTAAGTTACAAAAATACCCAAAAGGTACGACTTTGAGTAACTACGGGAGATGAACCAGCCTGAAACCAGGCTGAAAATCTCGATAATAAAGGAATAAAAAAATGAACAAAAAAATAAGTGCTTCTCACCGTAGTTTGACGTGTCGTCCTGGAACAGCTTCTGATGAGGGAAACGGAAATCACGGTCAACGTTGGTGCGTCTTTTAGGGCGTGACGCTCTCCGTTTCGACTCTTATTATTCCTCTACCAAATTAATAATCAGCGTTATCTAATATCGTTTAAATGATATGCATGCATTCACACACTCACCTTCAGCCAAATGAAAGAGCAAGTATTCCTCGTCGTCTGCTAACGACGTACTACTGGCAGTAAAAGTTATTTGGTCAAACCAAACCAAAAGTTTGCGAAAAATTTGCGATTTCTGAAAAAAAAACTTCTGATCTCTGATGTTGAATAATTGACAGGATGACAGGTGTTGGCGGGTTTAACAACAAGAAATACAACACCGGTCGGGACGGCAAAGTTGGTCTATTTTAGCTAGTTCTATTCATGTTTTGCTAATGCAAATCAAGTATAAGTTGTTCCAAAAATAGACCACCGCTTGAGATACCCTAAGAAATCAGCTCCATATCGGGTTTGTTTAAATGAAATAAAACAGTTGAGCAGTCAAAGTCAAATAAAGGTTTTAATTGCACTTTGAGGAGAAAAAAATCTCAACAGCTTTATTCCACTTTGGTTCTGATGCAATGACGTAATTTTCTTGAAATACCTTGCATAATCTTTTGGACACTCCGTTCATCAACTTGAGCTGCCATTTTATTCCACCATCTTTGCATCTCTGCAGTATCTACAGTATACTGATCATGTCACGAGTCAGATCATTACTAGGTGGGTTGAAAAGGACCCTCCTTGACCGCCAAAACGGGATGCTATTGCAAAAAATGTTAAAGTGCCTTGATTATAAGACCACCAAAGTAAAGGCATACACGCCAAATTTCAGTGCGATACTGCCCTTAGCTTTGTGTTGACAGCTGATTGTTATTGACGTGTTTGGCATCATGTTGAATATGGATAAAAACGATTTTCTTTCTCTCATAAAACATTATTTTTTGAAATGTAAAACGGCGAAGGAAACAAAAGAAAAGTATTATGGGGCAAATGCTTCGTCAGATTACACAATATTACAATACAGGCCCTCCGATGCGGTTACAGAGGACAATGTGATAAAAAGTTCATGAAATGGTGTTGGCTGACCAGGAAGTGGAGGTGCGTGAGCTAGCAGATGCCACAAAGATTAGTACTGAGCGTACACGCCATATTTTGCGCGAGATTCTGCTCATGAAAAAGTTATCCTGCCGCTGGGTGCCGCGCATGCTCACCCCTGACCAAAAACACGAACGCGAGAGCACTTCGAAACAGTGTTTAGACTTGCTGATGCGGAATCGGAAGGACTTTTGGCGTCGATTGGTAACTGTTGATGAAACCTGGATCCACTATTACAAACCGACGAACAGAATGAGTGCCCGGCAATGGAGTGCTCCGAAGCGGCCTAGGCCCTAGCAGCACACTTGCTACAAATCGGTTGAAGTAACTTCAATGTGACTCAATTAGGTCACAATCAAGTTGCAGCAACTAATTATGAAAGCTTGGTGCTGCTTGGGGGGAGGCTCAATGGGCCGGACAGATTTTGGAGTCGGTTCTCTGGGCTTCTCATGGCATACTCTTCGTGGACTAACTCGAAAAGAATAAAACCATCAACAGCGAGTATTACTGTGCTTTATTGGAGCGATTGAAGGCCGAAATCGCTTCAAAACGGCCTCACATGAAGAGAGGCCACAATTGTTCTTTTGCAAGACCATGCGTCGGCGCACAAAAGCATCACAACCAGGGCTTAACGGCTCCAATTTCTTCCGCATCCACCGTATTCACCCGATTTGGCTCCCTCGGACTATTATCTTTTCCCAAACCTCAAAGATGGCTCATCAATAAAAAAAAAAAAGTATTTTGCAGACTTTCCAGAAAATTAGTTTCCGGACGGGATCAAGAAGTTGGAAAATCGCTGGAATAAGTGTATCGAGCTAAAAATTAGTTCTTAAAAATTTGCAAAAATTTGAAATTTGTAAACAAACAGTTCAATCGCCAAATTCTCATTATTTTTTTTATTTATTTCACAAAAACACCTGTTTTTTAAAAGGCCTTCTTTACTACCTCTCCAATGATGTATTGAAACGGCAGCAGGGAAAATGCCGCTTCTTTTTTGGGAAATGCTCCTTAAACTTTGGAAAAATGCTCCTTAGTTGCGTTTGCCCGGTATAATGCAATCGGAGGTATTTACCTTCTGGTTAGCGCTTGCCGGTTGTTTTGACGGGTCTTAAGTTTCTTCAAGATTGTATAGCGGAGCCTCGCTCCGCAATTTTTGAGGTAGTTTTGACAGGTTTTAATTTCATTTTGACGAGTCTTAATTTCGTTTTGACGGGTCTTAAATTCAGAAACTTAAAACCCGTCAAAACTATACAATCTTGAAATAACTGAAGACCCGTCAAAACACTCTATTTTCATTGGTCGCAAGTCGCCGCAGTAAATCGATATAAAACATGTTAGTGTAGACATAGAACTTGAGCTAGAACCAGTTTTTAGCACTATCCGAGACAAAAAAGTTGCCATTCAACAAAATTGAAATTTCATATATTTTTTAATTTCTTCTTCTTTTTTATTATTATTTTTCATGTCTTTTTTCATTTATTTCACATAGACACCTGTTTTTTAAAAGGCCTCCTTTACTACCTCTCCAATGATGTATTGAAACCTATAGGTAATATATATAATAATTAGTAAATATCGATTCAAAGTTTTGTGTTGTTCAGCGACAAAAATGACATTTTTTAGGCTTTTTCCAACTTCGACCTTCTATATATTTAAAACTACATAAGCTAGCAGCTTGAAACTTGAGATTTCTCTTAGTTCATATTTTTACTATCGGTAGAAAATTCCAAAACAAGAATCGGTGAAAGTTAATTTTCTGATTTTTGTCTGCCTCATATGCTATAGTGCCACAGGTAGCAGTTGACATTACCATACACGCTTATTTGGATTTACCCAAAATTGAGTAACTTTTACCCATTTTCATAAACTTAAAGGTGAAACCATGGGTAAGGCGATTTATGCAAGCGGGTAAACGTCAATCAGTTCTTCTTTAATCTGGTTCAATCCTGATGCTGTTAGTCTACTGTTTGTACAATGGACAAATATTTGTACATGACTGAGAGACGTGTTTATAAACTATACTCTGTCGGACTATGCCAACTATTATTTCGTATTATTTTAGTGAACATTTTCGTTAAAAAATTATCATGGACAAGCTCTTCGATGTGTGAAAGGTGGAACAAAGTGGCAGCAACTTTGGTGGTCTTATAATCAAGAAGAAAGAAGCAGACAAGGACGTCTTCAAGAAATCGAAACTATCCATGTATGACAAACTAGCAGCAACGCAGAGGGCTCGAAAGCAACAGGCGTGACTGTCGTTCAAAAATTCAGACGGGAATGATTTGGATGATGAAGATACTTTCAGAGATTACTTCGAGATGCGTGACCGCAGTAAAGAATCTTGTTCATCGTCGTCGTCATCGAAGAAGTATCGAGCAAGTGTGGTGGAAACTCCATCATATACCGGAGGTGTAAGTGAAGCAGCTAAGAAACGGTTTGATGAGCGTTCAAAGGAAGATTACCAATGAAATGGCTTGTATGCTTCGACTAAATCTAAGAAGGATCGCAACCGAGACGACCACGATGATGATTGTAGGCGACACAAGTTTTCATCTAGCAGTTCCAGGAGGCATCGTGGTGAATCATATATTCATATATTTTAGCCACTACAAAGATGAACCAATAACGCCTCGGAGCGATCATCGAATGAACGCCTTTGGATCCCATCCAGAACGATGATGATAGACTAGCTTCGAGCTTGCGAAAATCATCGTGGCACTATCCGACGCCTGGAGATACCGAAAGGGTCAGAATCTGTACGCACCACCTTCCCGGAGAAGAGGACACACCTCGTCCGACACCGGCACATAAGTGCAACAAATGGGCGCCAGATCGAAAAGAATCTTACCCAAATCTGGGTTTAGACTCGGTTACCCAATTTTGAGTAGTTCAATTTTTTATGATTTTGGGTTAAAGTTACTCAATTTTGGATAAATCCAAATGAGCGTGTACTGAAAAAAAATCACGGATAATTTTTCCTCACCCTGAAAATGACGTTATGCCAAGAAAATAAATAATAATCGTTGTCAGTTTTTCTGGAAATCCATATTCGTGCTTGATCTGCCATAGCTGGTCTTGATCGATGGTGGCGCAAGCTGATTTGAAATCGATAAATTCATGATGTGTGGGCACGTTGTATTTGCGACATTTTTGCAGCACTTTGCGACTTGCGAAAATCTGGTCAGTAGTAGCGCGGGAACCCATGAATTCCGCTTTGTACTGCTCCACCAACTTCTTTGCAATTGGTGACAGACGGTGGCATAGAATTTGGAAGAGCAACTCGAAGGCGGCACTCAGTATCGTGATTGCTTTTTATAGATGAGACATGCCATACCTTCCATCCGATCCTTCGGTACATACTCTTCCTCCCAAATCTTGATAATTAGCCAATGCAGCGCCCTTGCCAGTGCTTCACCACCGAATTTTAATAGGTCGCTTCGGAGTTGGTCAACCAGTCACTTTGTTGTTTTTTAACCGACCAAATTCCTCCTCAACTTCAGGTGGTACTGGTACTGGTACTGGTAAACTACTGGACAATGCGTACCTTAAATACTTTTCGTACTTGCAAGTATAAAATTCTTATATTATTTTTCGTTCTTTTCAGATGGATACTGCTGCAGAAATTTCTTTTCGATTCTTTTCTTTTCCATTCCAGTAAACGGAATTTAACATGGGATTGAGATAGAAAAAGAAATTTCGTTCGAACTCGATACCGACCTTTAGTCATATACTGACAGGGTAGAGGGGCTACGCCCTTAAAACAATGCAATCACTCTGAGCGTCTGTTCTCCATGTTAGGAGCGGCTGTTCATCGTCCTAAACAGTGCTGTGCACGATGTTACTCCGCCTAGGCAGAAGTCTTCATCAACCGGTCGTGACTTATACACAACCTCACAGTTTTATTTTACGATATAATGTCATAAGTTATAGAAAATCTAGAGTTAACTTGTGTAAAAATATTTCTATCACTGCGTTTTTTCCTGTGACCGTAAACCATCCTGTTTAGCTACACGCATATAGGGGTAGCTTCCAGTAGTGTCATTAAAATTGACTTGTTAAAATCAAATCTAGACAAAATAGTCAATATGTCGAAAGTAACATTTGTAAACAATGACCTCTAGCGTATTTTTCTGAATCTGCTTCCTCCTACAAACAAAATAGCACCAGAAATAGATACAGGGAATTATAACCTTCCCGTCGACAGTGGATATAGTTGTTAGCAACCTGGCATTTCCAGGAAATTTACGTTTTAAGTCATTGTTTACAATTGTTACTTTCGACCTTTTGACGATTTTGTCTAGAATTATGAGTGTGAATTCGTTTATCGCTGGTAAGAATGAGCCAGCCATTGAAGCGGCCATTAGTTTGCACCGTTTTACATCGAATTGTTTATCAGGAACCTTAATGAAGAAGTTCTAACACAATCTGACATCCATTATTCCCATGCCCAAGCAATAGGCCATTCTGATCCAGGACGGTAATGTGATGTGGCTAATGACCATGTGTTGGAGTGAGTTGCTGGTTGTGGTTAAATGAATATTCTAATCTCCATGCTACGAGTCAAGCAGGTGTGACAGCTGTCAGAGTTCATCTGTTCGGTAGAAAACGAGACGTCACCTAATTGGTTTTCGTTGCGGTTTGGACATTCCTTCTTACGTTGCGACGTGGAATCAAGGTGATTTAAGCATTTGAGAAATGATTCTATTCAAGTTAATTGGCTAACAAAATCCGTTGGAATTCATTTCAGACCATTGAAACACACCTCCGTACGCTCTTAATCATAATCCTTCCAATCATCCCTCGTTCCTCTCGATATCATAACAACCAGAAGAAGGGAAAAATCCAAGCGCGAATGAAAATCCGATTTCCACTAAATCATCTTAAACTTATCTCCTTCAACTGACCCGAGGTGCTGACCGTGGGGATAGCTTTTAGTCCCTGGCTTCTGTTCGCCTTTCATCTCACTTCTACTCGCAGCTTCCCACTCAATTTTTTTTAAGTCTCTCAACTCCCACCCACTCAATACAAACAACCGGAAAACGAAGGCCTTGTGCGCTCGGGTTGTATTGTACCTGTGTGCCCAACCAATCAGTCTCCGTGAGGACGAGTGCCGTTGCCGCTAATTGTACCGTCGCGGAGAATAGATATTAATTTTCAGACACCAGAGCAGTTTTCAGCCGTTTTCATTATTTGCAAGGTAGTAGGAGTCGGAGTTGGGTGGCAGCAGTTGAGAGGTGCGAGGGAGGAGACGATTCAACGCTTCCCATTGTTCCTTGGTGGCCGCTACAATTAAATAGATGGTGGAGATGGTGTTGGCTTCGCAGATGCTTACTTTCAGTTGAGCTAATTATCGTTTTCTGTTCCGGAGAGGAAGCGGGACCCGGGGAGGAGGAGGAAGTTGAGAAGCGATAATTGCCGGATCCAACAGTAAAACACAAGTGTTTCCAATTTCCGCCGGATTAACCGCATTTCTTCGAAGTCACTTGAAAGATAATCCCAATTGTTATTGTGTCCTCAGTAGACCTCAGCGCTTGTTAGTGTTTCCAGGCAAATTCTATGGTCAATTAGCGATTGGTTTTTGGGTTGAAGATAACCAAGTGGAGCGAATGAAACTTAGGTGTTGACTTGGAGGCTTTGTTGCCTGAATAAATATGTATTGTGTTGAAAAATTGTGGAAAATACAAAATTGTAGTTCACTTCCTGGTGGCAGGAGGAGTGAAAGAGGAAATAGATAAACACGATGACTTAATATAGGGGAATTTACCTATTCTAGGCAACCGAGATAGGATTTGTTCACCTTCATGACTTCAAAGTCGATCAACTGACATTTGCTGAGTTGTCAGATGTTGTCGTCTTTTTTTTTTAGGCAAAAAAAATTAATTAAAGGTAGGAATAACAAATAAAGCATAGAAAATAATAAATAATAATAAATAAAATAGACTCCGCAATAATAAATTTGTATGTCTTATTTTTCAACGAATAATCCGATGACTATTTGAAGTAAACAGTCCTACTTACACACTTAGATTTTTTTACAGAAATCTGTAAAAGTTACCGAATTTCAAGTGGTTGGGGGGGAGGAGAATCCTACTTCAAAGGCGGACATTAAGTCTCCTTCAAACAACTGCCAAAATTTTAAATGAACCGTTAAGTGACCTTGCATACCCCCTCCCCTCCTGTCACGTTTTTTGTATGGACCTTCAAAATTTTTTGTATGGAACCCCCCCTTCCCTCTTACTGCGTGACATAATTAATGGACCTTCCCTTTCAAGTCAATCGGTTGTAACACTGGATGTGGAATCATAGTACGATTGAAGTAGGACGGGAAATTCGATTGAAGTAGGCTATAATTCTTTTTTCAGTACGTAGTAATTAAGTAATAATGTATATCTCTCGCACAAATAAGCAGCTTTTAGTTTAATATAATATTAAATTAATTTATGTCTAATAATGTGGAATTCAGTAGTTTTAAATTCTAAGTAAATCAGGTATACGTAAACAAAGAAAACCCACTTTCAAACTACTACTGTCGCTATTGTCCAGATATCTATAATTTAAAGATGTCTCAATAGATAAACATCATAGAAGCACTTCACGTGTTACGAATGGATTCATGATTATTTTAGCCGGTAGTTTATTTGGTTTGTTCATAGACGCCAATGCCAAAATTGTGCAATGCAAAATGAGATTTTAAAATTTCACTAATTCCTTCACAGTTTGAACCGAACATGAACCTTTAAGATTTATTATTCTGCCAATTAATCAGAAATCTAGTTCTTCCAAATGTTAACATAATTTTACACAAATTTAAGTTATTCTTTTTCAAGTTCTGAACCAATGATCTATCGTTTATATTTTTCGTAGTAGAAAAGAATATTCATCCATAAATCTGAAAGTGTTGAAAAAATAAACTTATTCCAACACGATTTTCAGATCATTTGACATGTCTATATTTTGATCACTAATGTTTGGTTGATAACGATATCTATTTAAAAAAAAGTTATCCTCGCATTCTTTCGAACATCGGTATCATTTTACTTTTCTGCCACTTTTCCGTTGCTGTTGTGTATGATTTTGAGGTACATAAGGAGTGTATCGAATATAAGCTATCCACATACATTTGCGTTGTACGCATGTATTTGTGATGGTTTTTTATGCTCTGAACACTGCATGCTGTGCGTTTGACTGTCAGCTTTCTTTTGTTTACTTGTTTGTGCGGTTCAAATTCTGCGTTTCAAAATGTCGCGTATTGAAAAGGAAGTGAAAATTAAGGTTCTGGACACATGGCTAAGTGAGAAGGGTATTACTTAAATTGGCGAAGCGGTTTGGAACTTATCATGCGAGTGTTAAAACCATCATTAATAAGTTTGGGGAACACTATTCTTTGGATGAGCTACCAGGAAGAGGCAGAAAACCCGGTTCTTCCAACCCGAAACTGGAGCAGAAAGTGGTATCTCTAATCATGAAGAACAAATCAATGTCAATACGTGATTTGGCCAAAAAAGCAGGAACGAGTGTCGGAATGATCCAGCGTATCAAGAGGCGAAACCACCTGAAGACCTACAAGAAGCAGAAAATCTCGAAACAAAGTGCAGAACAGAAGAAGCGAGCAGCAACAAGGGCCCGGAAATTGTATTCGCGTCTTTTGCAGCGTCCGGATGCATGCGTTTTGATGGACGATGAGACCTATGTAAAGGAGGACTCAAAAACCCTTCCAGGTCCACAATACTTTACTGCCGTCGTTGGGGAGGATGTGAGCGATGCGGACAGGTCGATTCAAGTGGAGAAATTCGGTCGAAAGGTACTGGTATGGCAAGCAATATGTTCCTGTGGTTAGAAGTCAACCATTTTTTACACTACCGGAACTATAAATGCGGAAATCTATCGATCTGAGTGTCTCCAGAAGAGATTGTTGCCTTTATATAAGAAGCATAGTACACCTCCACTGTTTTGGTCGGATTTAGCGTCGGCTCACTATGCCAAAACCACTCTCAATTGGCTTGCGGAAAAGGGTATAGATTTCGTTGAGAAAAATATCAATCCACCAAATTGCCCTCACCTTCGACCCATCGAACGTTACTGGGCAATCGTGAAGAGGGTCTTCAAGAAGACTGGTGAGGCTGCTGGGAACATGCAGGAGTTCAAAAAAATTTGGGCTCAAGCGTCCAAAAAATGCGATGCAACACTTGTCCGGAACTTGATGAAGAGCAGTCGATCCAAAGTTCGAAAATTCGTGAAGGAATAACTTAAATTTCATCCGGTCTTCATTATGTTCAAGTTTAACCTCGTACAATAAAGGATCAATTTTTTGTATGAATAAAATATCGGGTTTCAACAAAATTTGAAAGAAAGTTTGTGGATAGCTTATTTTCGATACACTCCTTAGCCAAACAAAACTATCCCTTAATTGTTCCAAGAGAGATTTTTATGCTTTATTGAAACACGTTGTGCTACTTAGGTAACGTCCTTCGCTACTTCAATCCTACTATAATGGTACTAGGTTCCGCTATCTAGGAAGCCACATAGAGTCCACCCTTTTAAAGGGCGAGCATGAAATTATTGTAACACTTACAACTGGCTGTAACTTATTCCCCATTGGACAGAAATCAACCAAATTTTGCACAGTTCCCTTTTTAAAGTATATTGTTTTATTGTGAGTTGCGTAGTTGTGTGGTTTTTTGCGGCCAAGATGGAAGTGAGTCAAGTGGAGACGCGTGACAAACTTGTGTTCGCTGACATGGAAAATCCCATTGTGCTTTTGGAAAAATTCTACAAATTTGTAATTTAACCGTCTCAAGAGTACTAAAAAGGTACACCGACTGGGCGACCCTGGATCACAAGCGCGGAGGAGCAAGGATATCGGGAGCAGTAAGTAGGAAGACGTAGGGAAAGGTTAAGGATAGATTCACCCGAAATCCCAACATTTCAACAAGTGTTGCCTAGGCTGAAGCTGGATTACATGCATGCAAGGTTCCAAACTTCCCAAACCACGATGAACGGCAGCAAACGGCCGACACCCGCGCTAGGAAGCTCCACACGGAAATGTTAACCAGATAAAATTGCTGTGTGATGGATGACGAAACATACGTCAGAGCTGACCTCCAACAAATGCCAGGACAGATGTTTTACACCGGAAAATATAAATTCAAAGTGGATGGCGAAATTCGCATCGAAATACATCATTTGGCAATTTTCGTCACAACAGGCACTGTTAGGAACACTGTTAACAGTGAATACTCCTCGACTGTTCGCCTAACGGATGAATTGCCAGCAGCTTCAGACTAAGCTAAAAAGGTGTCAACACACACTATCATGCAATAATACCATGTAACAATGCTTTTCTTTATCATTCGCAATTGGTTACTACGATAGGAAACAGTGCGGCGAATAGTGAAAATCTTATTCTACATTAAACGTAAGAAATTACTGCTACTTATATCTAGAATGTGTAACTAAATATTCATGCCATATTACTTCTTAAACTAGGTTTCCTATATCTTACTAAGCCTAATTGTGTATTTGTTGCTGATCTATTGTTAGTGGAGACTAAATGTAAGTAAAAATTAGTGTGAAGAGTAGCATATGCAAAATTAGAGAAACTAATATATTACAGTTTCGAGCTAACTATCGAGCCCAAAATCGAGTTTGCATCGGAGAATCCGAAACGTCAGCAACAGGCACCATCAAGGGTAAAATTTAGAAGACTGATTGCTTTCCAAAACTCCCTTTCCTCTTTTTTGGTGCAGCACAATGAAAAAACACTATTTTGGCCGGATTTTGCTTCATCCACTAATCGAAGAACGTGCTGAAATTGTATAAGGCTAATTTGGTGCATTTTGTCCCCATATATATATGAATTCACCGAATTGCCAGTCAGTCAGTCAGTCAGTCAGTCAGTCAGTCAGTCAGTCAGTCAGTCAGTCAGTCAGTCAGTCAGTCAGTCAGTCAGTCAGTCAGTCAGTCAGTCAGTCAGTCAGTCAGTCAGTCAGTCAGTCAGTCAGTCAGTCAGTCAGTCAGTCAGTCAGTCAGTCAGTCAGTCAGTCAGTCAGTCAGTCAGTCAGTCAGTCAGTCAGTCAGTCAGTCAGTCAGTCAGTCAGTCAGTCAGTCAGTCAGTCAGTCAGTCAGTCAGTCAGTCAGTCAGTCAGTCAGTCAGTCAGTCAGTCATTTGGATTCACGAAGGTCCATTCTATAAAGTAAAAGCCCAATATTTTTTTCAACATCTAGACCTGTTACAGCGGTTCTGAGCTCCTATTTGCATTTATCAAGGCAAAATCTATTAAATTCAACAAGAAAAGTGTTACAATTTATGTTAACTGAGCTTAATACATGCATAAAACTGCCCTTCAAATTTGGTTTTTGTCCGACAAATACATGAGATTATCTTGTTAATTAGCTGTGTTGCAATTTTTTCCTGTTCGCCCTTTATTTTTGCATACTTTCGGTTTGTTTACATTCATTTTCTCCGAGATCTTTTCAAAAATTACAATCTACAGAATTGTCCAGAATGGCTTGAAAGTGTTTTTAGTAAGCGCCAAACTTCTCAATTGAGTGTAACCATTGTCGGTAGACCTTTATTATTGGACTGTTGCTCCATCTGAACTGCGTGTGATTTTTTTATTATATGCAACGAAAACTGCAACATTTTTGAGTTTTTAGAAGGTAATCATATTAGAGATAAATAACCAAGTTATATTAAAATATTTAGTAAAGTGTTTCGATGGAAAGAAATTTGAAAATCGATTGCCGAGAATAGTCAACCTTGCCGAAGCTAACATTTCCCCTACTGATGATGTTTTTAGAAGGAAGTAGTTTCTCATCACCATGAGGCTCGAGTTATTTTGCTAGAACGAAGATATGAAGAGAAAGTGTTGATAGTACCGTTAGTGTATGGCAGGCTGTGAAAATTGAAAAGAAGTAGTTGAAAATTGAGCGGAGGGCTATTTGAAAGACGGTACCCGATTAACCCTTAAAGGTGCAGGACGGACTTTCAATTTCAAAAACGCTATATCTCAATGATGCCTTAACCTTTCTAGCTGAAACTTTCATTAAAATCAAGGGGAATAGGGGAAATCGGTTTGGATATGCTTCTTCCATAAGAACTACAGTGTGACCAAGATAAATTCAAGCAAAGTTTGTCAACCATTACACCAAAATAGTTAATTCAAATTAAACTATCTTACTACATTTGAAAACAATACTTCATACTAACAAATCATACTAATAAAGTTGAAATCTCTAGCAATTATCGCCTAGAATTTCACGTAAACTCTTTGTAAATCCGTCATCGCTGGCGCACACTGTGTTTTAGGGAATATCATTCTATCGCTTTTAGTGTGTTCGATGGGACATAATGCATCCAAAATCCAATTCATATGCCTCAGAAATGTTCTTGCAAATAATGTCTTCTAGAAGTGTTATGTTCGCACATTTTGTGTATGTCAGCAATGTTAGTGGCATTACATTAGTCTTGATTGAACTAATGGTAACGAACTATCTAAACTCCAGCACAATTTGGAGGACCTAGAACATCTTACATGGAGGGAAATATATTATAAAACATTCGCTTAGCCTCTTTGGGTCTTCTTGAGTATGCTGCGTTTCTAAGGACAATTGGCCAGTCATGGATGATCTAGTAGATCATTCGACGTGAACTCCAGGATGATTTGGAGAATATAGGATATCTGATATGCAGAAAAATAGATTGCTTCTTATGCACACAGTCCCCGTGAGTCTGTTTGAGAATGCTTCTTCCATAAGAACTATATTATAGCTGTGGTTGATTCAATAGATTTTATGACCTGAACTTCATTACGACGTGGAGCACCTAGAACAACAAATATAAATGGAAATGGGTCGAAAACGATGCGCACTGGTACTATAAATCAGCGAAGACATTATACAATGTAAGGGGCATTACATTAGCCTTGGTTGAACTAATGGCAACGAACTATCTAAACTCCAGCACAATTTGGAGGACCTTGAACATCTTATATGGAGGGAAATATATCATAACCCCTTTGCTTAGCTTCTTTGAGTCTGCTTGAGTATGCTGCGTTTCTAAGGACAATAGGCCAGTCATGGTTGATCTAGTAGATCATTTGACGTGAACTGCAGGACAATTTGGAGAGCCTTGAACGACTGATATGAATGGAGATGGATGAAAAATAATAATTATACTCCTCTTGAACATTGTTGGACATGTTTCATGTATGTAGGTCCTATGCTCAGATGTCATAGCGGCATAGTCCATGATCAACGTTCCAGGAGAGTTTGGACGACCTAGAACATCCTGAAAAATATGTATATACCCATTTTTATACTTTTCATGTGTCATTTGTGTTAAAAACTAAAAACTAACCGTAAAACCATTTAAAACAAAAGTGAAAAACAAGAACAAGGATGGGTTGGAGGGGAGTACATATATCCAAAATGTAGGACTACTATTCTCCTTGATTTTAATGAAAGTTTCAGCTAGAAAGGTTAAGGCATCATTGCGATATAGCGTTTTCAAAATTGAAAGTCCGTCCTGCACCTTTAAGGGTTAAGTAAACAGTTTTTTACCAAGCTACCCAAATGCTGGATTAGCAAAAGACTGGTCCTAGACTGGAAAAAGAATGCGCTGATCGTGCTTATGTACTACCAGTGCACACTACCAAAATTTCTTGTACATTTCTGTACATGCAAGCGTCCTTTAGCACATAAGAATGAGTTGAAAGAGATGAGAAAATGAATTCAATCAAACACATCTTTTGTCGAATTGTGTATGGGTCAGTTTCTGGAGACATAATTTTACACGAAATCTTTCTTGACGTTCCCCGACTTTTTACAAACATGAATAACGTCTCGTGTAGAATTCGTAATTTCTAAGTGTGTGGCTTGGAATTATTTAAGCGATTGTTTGTTCACGCTACCCAATGCCTACATGGGAGAGAAACTATCTCCCGCTGGAGTTTATTTTTGAAATCACATCGTCTTTTGTTACCTAATTTCCCCAACTAATAAATAAGTTTTATGATTAAATAAATTTTCATAAAAGATGACTCATTTCAAGTTCCAAGATGTGGAAGACGGAGCCTTCACATATTTGGTAAAGCTTTGGTTTTTCAAAACAGTTTTAAGTTTATGTTTGACGCATCAAATGCTTATTACAGTGGTGCTGGTTCCGGCTGGCGATCAATTCAGTCAACTAGCACAAATTTCAGTTGTTTCTGAATTCGATTAAAGGATGTAACGGTCAAAACTTGATTGACTTACATATGACGTGGTTTTTTTAATCGTGCATTTAAAAAACTTGAAAACCACTCATTTGTAGGTGTATGCGTATGGCATGGTGACTTTATTTTGTTTTTGCCATTTTATATTCAGTTGTCAAAATGGCGTCGAAGCAAGAAGAGCAGCGTATCAAAACGCGCATAAGCAAAATCCAAATTATTCCCGACGCTGACTTGGCAAAATCACTTAATATTGCCAAATCAACCTTGACAAATGTTATGAAAGTGTTCGTAGAACGTCTGACGACCGTCTGGAAGCCGGGATCAGGAGGAAACCGAAACCAGGAAGCCACAGCAATCCCAACCTTTCCATCAGAGATATCGGTAACAAATTGGGAAAGTCCCACATAGAAGTGCAAAGAGCGTTTCCGGACTGTCAACAAATAAGGTTACAGTGACACCAAACCAAGATGATAAGCAAAACACAACAGCCACAGGAAGAGCGCGTAAGTTGTACACGAGTTTGTTGACCAAGTTTGATTGCATCGTAATGGACGATGGAACATACCGCAAGGCTGATTTCAAGCAGCTCCCAGGTCAAGAGTTTTATACGACTACCGGAAAAGGAAAGGTTCAAGATAAGTTTATGCAGGAAAAATGTCAAAGTTCCCGAAAAAAAACTTTGGCTGCCAAGTGGTTTGTCAGCCGTTTTGCACGCGAAAGTTTCGTGACAACTGGCACTGTCAACCAAGATTATCATGGAAAGGAATGCTTTCAAAAACGCTTATTACCATTCTTGAAGAAACATAGTTTTTTCGTGCTGTTTTGGCCAGACCTCGCTTCTTGCCACTACGGAAATATGGCCTTGGAATGGTATACCGCCAAAAGTGTGCATATCGTACCTAACCCTCCAAACTCGCCGGAACTGCACCCAATTGAAAAATACTGGGCAACCGTTAAGAAAAAACTCAAGAGGACTCAAAAAACAGTTCGAAGTGAGAAACAGTTCCAGGCAAATTGGCGTTCAGCATCAAATAAGGTCGACACAACAGCGGTACAAAACTTGATGGAAGGTGTGAAACGTAAAGCCCGACAGTTTGCATTTGGAAAATCGGAAGCCCAATCAAATAATTTTCCTGTGATTTGTAGACGATTAACTTCAAAAAGAAATAAAGATTGATCATTTATATAATCAACTAATCAGTGTGCACTTAATGATTTTTGACCAACTTTTGACCGTTCCACCCTTTAACATTCGCCCTTCAACCAAAGCCAACCACAGGAATGCACCGAGCTTCAATCAAGACCAATCTGCCACTCAACTATCTCGCAACCGAAATCAAATGCGGATTCCAGAGCCCTCGGGATGGAAAGTGGCCAACTCATGACAGGCAGCTCATGCATACAATCCACACAACTTGACCCAATCCCCCGAGGGAGAGATGACAGCACAACTGTAAGCTTGCGTTCAGACGAGAAACGATAACCCTCCAGCGATTACAACTATCAGCCTTGTCATCAAAATGGTCCATTGCACTCGCAGTGCTCCCCACTGCAGGCACCAACTGGATCTGGGTGTCTATCTGTATCCATTCATGTATCCAATTCGGAGAGGCACTTGTGTTTCAGAGTTTGAAAAAAATAAATTTTCATCCCTGATGTCGTTCTCAGACAACCTAAGCGACTCTTGTTGTCCCGAAAATATGACCGTATTCTACCTCTTCTCGGAAAAGAACGGGCACCGTGTCTTTGGCCGCAAACATGAGCATGACATGAGCGTTCGAGTCTGACTGTTTGTGAACGGTACACAAATCCGAAAAACCAACATTTACTTCCCCGCTGCTGCTGGCTGTCACGAGGGCTGCCTTCCGACGAGCGTTGGATGATTGTGGAGAGAAAAGTCCCTCCGTGGGGCTTAGGAAAAAGGACACATCCATACACGACATTGTAGTAGCAGCTTGAGCATCGGAAGACAAATCCGTGAAAGGCTTCGTCGTTTTGCTTTGTCGATTTTTGTTTTAATGTTAAACATTGTCTCTTAACGAAATGGTTCTCTTAATGACGTTTGCCTATTCTATTGAATTCAGGAAGAGTGTAGAGAAAAGTTTCGTCTTGTTTTTTTTTGTGTAGAAAAGAGCTAACACGAAATTATTGCATCAATTACAAGCAGGAATGGTTTCATTCACTCATTCATTTTTAACATTCCTTGACGTCGAACTTTTGCCATAAACTGATTTTTGAGAAATGCTTTGTTGGTTGTAATCTAATCTACAATTCCTAACAAATAAATCTGCACCCTTGACTTGTAATTCATAAGCCAGGTATGAAATTAAACTACTTGCTGTTGCCCTTTTTAAAATAAAGGGTTTTAAAAACAAAACAAACATGTTAAAATATTCAAGCTTTTTAATATTTTCTGTAATTCAACTCAGTTGGTCCTCCCCTCGCACGCTCGACAACCTGAAAAATCCTTTTGGGCATAATTCCAACCAACTTCCTTAAGCTTGATCAAGTCAAACAGAGAGTAAGTGCAGTAAGTGAGAAAGCCATGCGATCAGGAAGTTCAGTAAGGATAACACGTTTGACGATAAACCGAAATTTGGATAAACGTACAATGAAGGCATTCGAGCACAAGGAGATCTGGATGTGGCCAAAAAAGTTGGCACTTCAAAGTCCAATGTTCATGAGCATGAGCATGAGCATGAGCATGAGCATGAGCATGAGCATGATTGACCACCCATGGATGCTATTCCGTTATTGCCAAATCAGCTGTATTTACACAAAGAACCAACATATGATGTTTGAGACTAACATACATCCTCAATGTGTAAAAACTGGTGACCCATTATGAAGCAATACCGTCGCCGGCTGTGTCTTAATGCTGCTCAAGTAGAGAATGGGAAGGAACGTGTTGATGTGATACTCGCTTTGAAGAGAGAAATCTTCTGCACTTCCACGAGAAATCACTGAGATGTTGGGAAAAAGGTTAGCAGCAGGTTTTGTTTTGGTCAACGATACGCTGAAAGTATGCAACTAGCAATATCCGTCAAAAGCATGGGACTACTCCAACAAGCAACAAGAACGATAAAATGTCGTTATATCTGATCTTTTTCGGGTGCTGCTGTGTGTCTTTTGTTGGTGATCGCTTTTTCTGCGTGGGTAGGTAATATTATCAGTACGTTCTTTCTGAACGGTGGCATGCCCTCTTTTCTGTGGATATCCTGCAAATAGAGATAATTGGGCTCATTGATAGAATAGAGATTTCTACGCTCATTGATTTGGTACCAACCGAGGGAGACTCCCAAGTAACATTACCAAAACCATCCTGCTTTATTAAGTTTTATTAAGGTTTTTTCATAGCCACTAGAAATCAATTTGGTTTTATAATGATACCAAGAGGTGCCAATAGGTTTTATATTTTAGTAAGGTTTATGAGAACCTACACAATTTGCTTAAAACGATCTTAAAACCTCGTTTTCTCAAATTCCTTTTACTCCTATCAAAGGTTTTATTTTGACTTTATGAACTCATAAAATGCTGTTTTGAAATGCCGTTTTAGGATTCATTCATATTATCTGATTATGGTCAGTTGAAAAAGCATGTGAAAACCATTTTGCATCCAGTAAATGCATTAAACGGCAAGCAGGCATTAAGGGAAGAACACAAATGACCAAATAGTTTTAAAGTAGTCATTGCGAAGATAACTTGGCTTTATGGCAGCATTGTGATTTTTTTCCAATCGCCATGAAATATAAGAAATTTTTGAAATGTGGAAAAATAAATGCACCAAATTTGGTATGTAATACAAATGAACTGTAGATCGGAGACCCTTTTCAGCATTTTTTTAGATAACTTTATTGAATTGCACAAATTTTCAAGAAATTCATGATTAATTTATCGAATATGTTTGTTTTATTTTTGTTTTTGTTGTTGTAAACTCGCATAATTTGCGCGGCGCATTAATTTTCGGCTCTTATCGTGCCAATATTCACCACAAAATTCAATGCGTTTATGATTTGGAGCATGATACGCTGTAAAACACTAAATTTGTTTTGGATATGTTGTTATCAAACAAAATTTTCCGCAACAATAGCACTTTTCACTTAACTTTTATCAGCTGCTAAATGAATCAGAAGAGCAGAGAATCAAACAAAGCAGAACAACAAAAACCAACCACGATATCACAGTGAAGTCTGACAGCTGTGGCCATTTGGCCGTATGCTGGTTTTAATGGCAGCCAATAGGTTTTATGAAGGTTCTCAAGTGGCGTAGCATCTATCACTAGAACATTTTCAAAATCATTATACTCTTATAAAGGTTTTAGTAAAAAAATTTCAGAATTATCTATAGAGTGGGCCACTTAGTACAAATTTTGGCTTTAAAGAAGCATAGAGGAGGTGTTGGTTGACAAAACAGTTTTGACTGTAGTTTTATCAACAAAGCCGGGAGGAATGCTATGCGGCTGAAATAAAACTAAAATTGTTACTTGGGCTTGGTCTCAACTACTCGCAATATTTTGTGATAAAGTGGGCGGAATATTACAATTTGAGATAATTCTAAGCAGTCGGTTTGCCAAAATTTTACAGATCGACAGGTAATCGGTGGGCAAATGACCGCCAGGTACTTCATAGCAAGATGCTAGGAAGCCGACCATGAGCAGACTCCCCCAGCACTCAAATTTCCAATGTTCATTGCGCCAAAGAACGTTTGACTCTTTGAACTACAATATTATACGGTGCGTAAAGGGGAAGTATTGAGCTAGTCTGAGACATCCATTCAAGTCGAACTGTTTGGTAAGAAAGCTATGGTTTGCACAATCAGACCAAGGCCGAAGTTTTCTCCATTCTATTCGGTTCATGGTTGTACCTCGCCAGCCTTGCTGTCGACTTGAACGGTCCACCTTGCTCGTTGTGCATCTCTTTTTCTTTTTGTGCCTGGCGGTTTGTTTTCGAGAATCATTTTAACTGAGCTGTCGTCCGACATTCTCACGACTTGCCCTTGCCCATCGTAGTCAACTGATTATAACGGTGTGTACGATAGGAGGTTCTCCCAGCAACTGATGCAATTCGTGGTTCATTCGCCTGCTCCGCGTTCCGTCTTCCATCCACCGTAGATCGTACGCAGCACCTTCCGTTCAAAGACACCAAGAAGGGTGCATTGGTCCTCTACTAGCAATGGCCATGTTTTGTGGCCGTAGAGAACTACCGGTCTAATTAATGTCTTGTAGATGTTCAACTTTGTTGTTTGGCGAACTTTGTTCGATCAAAGCGCCTTTTGAGTCCAAAGTAGGCACAATTGCCAGCCATAATGCGCCTTTGTATTTCTCTGCTGGTGTCGTTATCAGCGGTCACCAATGAGCCCAGATACACGAATTCGTCTACCGCCTCGATTTCATCACCGTCTCGTGGTGCGAGGCTAACATTGTCTTCTCGTGAGCATCTTCCCTTCATGTATTTCGTTTCCAACGCATTAATCATAGGCCCATTCCTACTAGCTTCAGTATTAAGCCCAATGTACGTTTCCATCATCATATCACTGTTACGTGCAATGATATAAACGTGTCCGGCGAAGCCAAAAAATTGGACAGACATCCTGAAGATTGTGCAACTTGTGTCTATCCCCGCTCTTCGAATCACATCCTCCAATGCAATGTTAAATAGCAAACACGACAATCACTCACCTTGCCTCAACACTCTTCGAGATTCGAACAGAATTAAGAGTCTCCCTGAGACTCCAACAACACACTTTGACCAACCGAATCAGTTTTTCCAGAAATCCATATTCGTGCATGATCTGCCATAGCTGGTCTCGATCGATTGTGTCGTAAACTGATTTAAAATCGATGAAAAGGTGATGTGTGATCACGCTGCATTCGCGACATTTCTGCAGCTCTTGCTGAATCACGAAAATCTGGTCCGTAGTAGCGCAGATGAAGGGTAGAATTCACTTCTGGTGACATCCGGTTTTGTAAACCTCCAAGTTCATCATTTGCTCTGTTACGAAATCTTTAGTTGTCTTTTTGCCGCAGCTGCAAATAGCTTGCAAACTCATGGAATTCGAACATAAAGACTGCCCAAGAAAGTATGGCCGCACCCAGTTTTCAGTTAAAATATTACACAAGTGTTGGAAATTCAATTTTGATTAGATATACTGTTAACATTTGAGTAGCAAATCAGGTGAATGTTCTCAATATTTGTAATCAATCTGAAAGCTGGCACAGCTTCTTGCGAACGTTCTTCAGAAGATTCAGCATATACTTCTTTGCGACAGGTTTTGACATTTTCTTACAATCTTTTACGAACTGTTGAAATTTGAAAGCCTTAACGGATTTCTCAATAGTAAAAACTACAAGGTACAGCCCAATGGGGTTGTGCGCAAAGGTGACGTAGGACTATTCATTTAAGTCAGTCCTGAAAAGGGCCAAGAAAATTCTATTGCACACTCTTTAGAAAGCATTTGGTGGATCTTAATTTTGATACGGTCCGGTTGTATTTTCTACGATGGTTGAGAGGGCCACTATCTCTAACGCTTAGAAGATAGTTATGGATCTGTTGGTTCGTTGGTTGTTCAACGCGCTTTGCCTTTTACTCCGGGACGCGGCGTTTAAAGCAATGCCATGTTCAGCCGGGGCACGGTAAGAGAAATTTCAAATAACACAAGAGAAAAATTCATCCAAGCGAACTCTTCAGTTGGCAAACTAATTTGGTCGTCCTGAAAATGACGGATTTAGTTGACGGGGGAGAAACAGTTCGCGATTAAACTTGGACTTTTATTCTTGGTTCATCTCGTGGGATGATTGATTCTTGTCTCCTTGTCTCGGGTGGCTTTTTCCTGCCAACTCGTAGGCTTCAGCAGCCATGTCTCTCGCAGCGAGATTGACGGGAGCATCGGCAACAATAGCCAACTGCACCAACGCCTCTCTGGGCGGCGACTGCTCGCCAGTGCAGCCGCCAACTACGTTCCAACTGCATATCCTACTCTGCACAGCTCCACGACCGCCGGAAAACTAAATCAAAATGCGAAGGTGTACCCCTTATATAACATTCATGGCTGCCTAGGAGACGTTCCTTACTTAAATATGAAGTCTGTGCGCGGAAAGTACTGTGCATTTGGTAAATTGACTATCAAAAATCGATATTATAAAAATCAATAGTTTTAAATATTGAAATCCAAGCGTAGAAAACGTCCCGATCGATTGGTGCAAACATTTCGGAAATCAATCGTGGAATGACTTAGTTATTAACGTTCAAAATCTATATATTTTACGTGACGCTCCAAATTTTCGCAATTCGAACGTGTACCCCAGTATTGAAAACACAGACGTAGTCCTACGTCAAAAAAAACTGTTGAATGCTGCCGAAACAAGCTTCCTAAGATGTGCCTTCGTCAATGCCCACAACTTTTCAATTGGTCGAATACCATTCAACCGTTGATTTTGCGTAATGGCAAGGCGCAAGATCTGGCCAGAAGGCAACAGGATGCTTGTGACTTCGAATCATGGGTAGAAGTCGTTTTTAGAAGCACTTTTGGATATATATTTCACTGTTCATGGAAGAAGTAGTGATGAATGGTTGCGAAATCTTACCATAGCGACAAATAGCTTGCCAGATCATAGCTTTCTTACCAAATTTTTTAACTTGAATGAATGCCTCAGACTGGTTCAATACTTCCCCTTCACGCACCGTTTAATATTGTGGCCCTGGCAAGGATTTGTAGTCGGATTTCACGTAGGTTTTGTCATCCATGATCCATGACTATACAGCTCAAATTCCCAGCAAGCATCGTATCGTACAACTTTTGCACTCTGGGCATGATTGATGCTTCTTGTTTTGGACTCCGTTTTGGTTGCTTCTGCTTCTTATAGGTTCCAAACGAGGGTTAGCAGTACCTTTTTTTTTCGACCCAATTTCATTTTATACATATAAGTGTTATTCTCACTGAACTTCCTGATCGATGTACGCACGATTTTTTCACTTACTCCTTCGATTTTTGCAAACTTCCTCAGTGAAATTCTGGGTTCTATACAACATTTGTGCACAATATTTCAACGTTGTTCCACTGAAAGTTCACGCATTTTGAAACAAACTGTTTGAAACGATTTAACCGCTGCACGAGTGCTGAGAGATAAAGGTAAACAACAAAATGCAGCCATAATAAAGAACTGATAATCAATTATTGCGAAATGGCAGCGGTTTCTGACTGCGTCCACACTGGGTCTACTGGGTAGTCTTTGCTTCTGATGGACCTCACGACCTTTCCATGGAGCTGACGGTTAGCACTTTGAGGCTTACGAGTCTTCGTCAAGGTTTTCCTTTATGTTTTAAGTGTTTCTAATAAAATTCAATATGCAGTTGGGGGGAACGGGGGGGGGTTTGGTGGTGTGTTTTCTTTTTGGTTGGGGAAGGGGGGGTTTGGGGGAAAGATTGTTTTGTTGGTTTGTAAAAGAATTCAGGTTGGGGGTGAAAGAAAAAAAAAAAAGGTGTTTTGTTAAGGAGTGTATCGAATATAAGCTATCCACATACATTTGCGTTGTACGCATGTATTTGTGATGGTTTTTATGCTCTGAACACTGCATGCTGTGCGTTTTACTGTCAGCTTTCTTTAGTTTACTTGTTTGTGCGGTTCGAATTCTGCGTTTTCAAAATGTCGCGTATTGAAAAGGAAGTGAAAATTAAGGTTCTGGACACATGGCTAAGTGAGAAGGGTATTACTGTGCCAAAATTGGCGAATCGGTTTGGAATTCATCATGCGAGCGTTAAAACCATCATTAATAAGTTTGGGGAACACTATTCTTTGGATGAGCTACCAGGAAGAGGCAGAAAACCCGGTTCTTCCAACCCGAAACTGGAGCAGAAAGTGGTATCTCTAATCATGAAGAACAAATCAATGTCAATACGTGATTTGGCCAAAAAAGCAGGAACGAGTGTCGGAATGATCCAGCGTATCAAGAGGCGAAACCACCTGAAGACCTACAATAAGCAGAAAATCTCGAAACAAAGTGCAGAACTGAAAAAGCGAGCAGCAACAAGGGCCCGGGAATTGTATTCGCGTCTTTTGCAGCGTCCGGATGCATGCGTTTTGATGGACGATGAGACCTATGTAAAGGAGGACTCAAGAACCCTTCCAGGTCCACAATACTTTACTGCCGTCGTTGGGGAGGATGTGAACGATATGGACAGGTCGATTCAAGTGGAGAAAATCGGTCGAAAGGTACTGGTATGGCAAGCAATATGTTCCTGTGGTTTGAAGTCAACCATTTTTTACACTACTGGAACTATAAATGCGGAAATCTATCGATCTGAGTGTCTCCAGAAGAGATTGTTGCCTTTATATAAGAAGCATAGTACACTTCCACTGTTTTGGTCAGATTTAGCGTGGGCTCACTATGCCAAAACCACTCTCAATTGGCTTGCGGAAAAGGGTATAGATTTCGTTGAGAAAAATATCAATCCACCAAATTGCCCTCAGCTTCGACCCATCGAACGTTACTGGGCAATCGTGAAGAGGGTCTTCAAGATGACTGGTAAGGCAGCTGGGAACATGCAGGAGTTCAAAAAAATTTGGGCTCAAGCGTCCAAAAAATGCGATGCAACACTTGTCCGGAACTTGATGAAGAGCATTCGACCCAAAGTTCGAAAATTCGTGAAGGAATAACTTAAATTTCATCCGGTCTTCATTATGTTCAAGTTTAACCTCGTACAATAAAGGATCAATTTTTTGTATGAATAAAATATCGGTTTTCAACATAATTTGAAAGAAAGTTTGTGGATAGCTTATTTTCGATACACTCCTTATTCATGGTGTTATAATAACTTACTCAATTAATTTGCTATGCACCATCAAGAGCATGTTATTAAACTGCCCTAGAACATCATGATAAATCATATTATTCAAATTATCATCCGTATTATGGGTCCAGAATTTGTATTTTAAAAGTTCTTCTTTTTTTTTAAATTTTATTTTCCGTCGGCCTATTTCATCAAATGGTGACAATCACCGACGCCAGGAAGACGACTCCACCACCTGGGACCCTACCTATCGACACATGAATATGAGCCGGGACCAACGGCTTTATTTCCCTTCCGAAGGAAGACATGACCAGATTTTTTCACCTCAGAAAAACCACCGACGTCGACTGGGATTGGGTGCCAAGTAGCAGTCACGCTTACCACTACACCACCGAGGCCGGCTTTAAAACTTCTTGTGTGACCTGAAAGATGTTTCAAAAACATTAATTTATTGCGCTGTTTTGGTCATTTACGAGTGAAACATTAATTTATGTATATGTAAGGTCTGAGTCCACATTAATCCGGACACCTTCAAATCATTGTAACTTTTGAAATATTGCACGTAGGAATGAAAAATTTCACTGTGGTATAGCTGAGAGTCTATGATGAAAAAGACTATGATTGATGTTTACATTTCATGTTTAGTATTCAAGATGGCGACGAAAGAAAAACAAGTGCGCGATCGAATTTTGTACGGGCGTACGGCAAATCCTGACTTGTCAATACGGGACCTTGCAAAAACATTGGATTTGCCTAAATCCACTGTTCACGATGTGCTCAAATCATTTTCGGAACGTTTGACGGTGGAGAGGAAACCGAGAAGTGACAAAAACTTTGGACGCGCTGATCTTGTCATGGACCGAAAGGTGAAAAGGATATTAACGAAAAACCCAAATCTCTCCATTCGAACGGTGGCTCGTAAAATAGGGATGTCGCCTGGTTTTGTCCAAAAATCAAAACAACGTTTGGGACTTAAGTCGTATAGAGTAAAAACAGTTCCAAATCGCAACGACAAACAGAACTTGACAGCAAAATCACGGGCTCGCCGTTTGTACTGCGAATATTTGACGATGTTTTCATGCGTTGTTATGGACGATGAAACTTATGTCCTGGAGGATTTCAAGCAGCTTCCAGGGCTGGCTTTTTATTCTGCTATGGCCAAAAATGCTACAGCTGAGCATTTCAGAACGAAGAAGGCATCGAAATTTCCCAAAAAATACCTTGTGTGGCAAGCAATTTGCACGAGTGGCAAAGAGAGTAAATCTTTCGTCATTACAGGCACAATCAACAAGGAGATCTATCAAATTGAGTGTCTGCAGAAGCGATTGCTACCCTTCATCAAAAGTCACAAAGAAAAACCTTTGTTCTGGCCCGATTTGGCATCATGCCACTTTGCTAAAACTGTGATGGAGTGGTGCCAAGCAAATCAAGTGAACATTGTACCAAAAACCTAAAACCCGCCGAATTGCCCAGAGCTACGACCAATCGAGAGATATTGGGCTCTGATGAAGCGGAAGCTTTCTGGAAAGAAGCAAGGAATCAAAGAGATCAAGCACTTCCAGCAAATTTGGACAAAGACGGCTTCTACGATTTCTGAAGAGTCTGTACAAACCCTAATGGACGAAGTTTAGCGCAAAGTTCGAATTTTTTTTTGCAAATTCCGAATAACCATGTTTTGTGTTCACGAATTGTTAAAACACATCCCATGAATCTGAAATAAACAACTTCGACGAAAATATAATGCGAAATATATGTTTTATTCATGTTTTAAGTCGTCCGGATTATTGCGGATACAGACCTTATGCATGCCATACCTGAAAGCTAAATTTTTGAACTTTACATAATAAGTTGTTTTACTTGGGTAGTAGTGTGGACATGTCTGATGATATGGCCCACATCTTTTATACTCCGATATTCTTGGAAGTCTTCGGAATGTCGTCTTACAACATCCTAAAAGATCATCTGAATCCACTTTGTAGCATTTCTTCATTAGTACTGTTTGAATATTACATTAGAATTTCCATACAAAAAAAAATCCTGAAACGTCAGTAGGACTTCTTTTATGAATTATAGAAATTTACATTTGAAATGTCCGTGGAATAAATCTCGGAATTCAATTCAAAATCTGCTTTAAATTCACACGGAAATATGTTC
This sequence comes from Aedes koreicus, assembly GCA_024533555.2. NCBI lineage: Eukaryota > Metazoa > Arthropoda > Insecta > Diptera > Culicidae > Aedes > Aedes koreicus. Next base: position 548,874 of record JAHHFK020000699.1, read on the forward strand.
ATTCAATCGAATACATCATTATCTCAGTAATAAATCATCCAGATCAATTTTTTATAGGGGGTCAAACAAAACGAACAAAAGTTCGATGGCTTCCTCAATCTTTAAATTTAAATTTGATACCATCAAATCCAACCAGAAAGTGGGAAAGAAAATTGCACATCAGAAATAAAAGGCAGCTTGAATCGTTCTAAATGGAATTAACCTCGATTGGATTAGTTTCCTTCGGGGGATTTCCTCCCAACGCTCTCCTGCTCTCGTTCATCCAGCTTTCCATTGATAAAATAAAACTCGAAAGAAGAGGTTCACGAGAGTGCATGGAGGGGAGAAAACCAACAAAGGAGTATTGCACAAAAACGGACCCGAGGGTACTTTCGGTCAGCATCAAACCGGACACGTTCCGTGACGGGAACCGGCGTTGTGGAAGGTGGTGAAATGTGAACTCACTCGGAAGCTGTCGATGGCCACGAGTCTCTACAGCTACAATCGTTTATGGTTAATTCCACCACAAATGATGAGATTTTCAGAATGCAACGGATTTGATTGTTTTAGTCAGTTGGACATTTATTGCTGACACTACCGAGAATCATTGGTCTACTACATGTTTGTGAAACAAACATAATTTTCATTACAATTTGCTATTTCTGAGAGATTGGAAGGGATTCCATCTTTGGAAACAGCATTTCAATAAGGATGGAACGAAAAAATGAAATTAAACTTCCAACTGAACAATGTTCCACCCCATCGTTGTCATCTGCAAATTAGCATTCGATTCGGTCTGGAGGTGTGTCTTTGCTATTTTTCAATCAACGGAATTGAATTTCTCCATTATTGACTGAGTGGATCGATTTCTGAGCCTAATGCCGAAATTTCAAGAGGCGACATTAAAATTAATCCAAATTAAGTACGTTAAACTGGGGCGCCATTTCCACGGCAACATAACGGAAAATGTAGGTCACCGGGAAGGTGGTGCCAAAATAGATTTCGGAAACCTTACCCATCCGTAGCTGAAAAATAAATTACCTTAAAGCATCCGTAAAATTGAACTCAGTTGAATGCACTCGTTGGCTCATCGTACAGCTAAGCACCAATCGAGGCAGCTATTTTCGATGTACTCTTGGGGAGTTGTGAGGAAATATTCCTACGGCCATACTGCTGCAGTCAGTTTAATGTTCGTACGGGGGCCACCTACGCGGTTCTTCTGACGAACACCAGTTTACGGGGAAGTGCTTGCTTTAAAAATAGTTAAAGCAGTAATGATAATATTTCAAAATTTTCGCTTCAATAAATCATTCCGCACACATCCGCTTGCTGCCCATGTCTGCCCTCAGATGCAGGGGGCTCGTTCATTCAAATCCAGTTACTGAAACCGGACAGTTAGTTGAGAGTACTGGATGGACGGTTGATGAGCTGAGAAAAATGTTGAACATATACAAGGTCAAAATATTTGCGTAGATATTTTCGTTTGTGTAATTTGAAGGATAGCTTGCTTCCTGAGACACTGATAGAAAGAGTAAGTGAACGATGAATCGACTTAATTGATATACAAGATTTTCAAGAGAATCCACTAAACTGCATGTTCGGAAGGCAAGCTCTTTTTATGTTGGGTATCAGGTTAACTAAAATTTTCGGGTTAATCAATGTTTTGAAGGTCATCAACAACAAATAAAGCTCGTTAAATTTCTCGACGTTTCTAGAATATGTAGTTCGAAGTAGATCAGCATACAACGCTACTCGAATTAATCTGTTATCCAGTCTAATTGATTGATTTTCTCTATTGATTGGGATTCTCGTAGTGCTGCGCCTCAAAACAAGGTCATGTTGCATTGTAAAATTTCCTTCGGGATATTCAACAGTTTGCCAGCCATGCACCATGACAGCGTTCAACGACTAAATATAACCTCTCCGCATTCGAACACGTCCTTGTAAGGCTTCCCGCTTCTGGAAGGCCTTCATCGACAGCCATTGTTTGCTTCTCTCATACCCAGATAATTTGGCTTGGTCAACTCGGGGAAAAGGATTTGCATCAGCTCGTAGTAGTTATTTACGGTGAATTCGTTAAAATGCGATCAATTTCATGTTACAACGAGTGACGTGACAGTTCAAGTTCGGAATACAGAACTCGCGTGCCGCAATGACGAGTGGCTAAACATGCAATATACTTCCGTGATTTCACCCCCACTCCGCAGCAGAAGTGTCGATGGAAAGGAAAACCAAACTAATAAATGTCTATATGTCAATTAGAGGAAAACACACAAATGCAAAGCAACTGAATTCAGGAAGGTCGGATAATAAATGGCACAACAAGCGTTCTTTTATTGAAACAAAACAATGACTACCCGCATAGGAAAAATCCATAAGAAATGCCTAACCACGAATTTGGGGTATCATCCCATCTGCAAGTGGTATGGTCATACCATCTATAATATCTTCCCTGGTACATGTTTATTAGGAAACTCTCAACCAGAGTTGTTATCAGAGAAACTCAATTACAGGGCGCGGCAGAAAATAATGCGAAAATGTTCAAACTTGAGTATTTGTTTAATTCGTGTAGCTAGTGACTAATTTCTGTCGAAAGTGTATTTGTTTTTGTTTACTTTCAAGTGCTGCATCCAAACATTCTATTTCATTTATTGCAAATTCGTCAAAATGTTCGCGAAAGAAATGATCACCAGTTTGTTGCTCGCCCAGAAGAAGCCGAAAGAGATTGCCAAGGTGGTAGGGTGCCATTTGGCAACAGTTTACCGCATAAAAAAGTCCCTGCAGGATGGTCCTAAGCAGCGGAAGTCGGGAAGCGGACGTCCGCGCGTTGCACGCACGCCGAACGTGATCAAATCGGTCCGTGCGAAAATTGCTCGCAACCCGGTGCCTTCCATGAGAAAACTTGCAAAGGAAGCCAATATTTCGGAGAAATCCATGCGGAGAATCATCAAAGAAGACCTGCATGCATCTTCCAGAGCCAGAGTGAAACGCCATTTAATCAGGACCAGGTCAAGGAACTACGAATGACTCGTTCCAAGAGATTGCTTTCCTTGTTGAAGAAGTAAAAATGATAATCCTGTTCCCCGACGAAAAGCTTCTCAGCATCGATGCTGTGGCCAACAACCGCACGGACCAATTAATTTCACCGCAGAAAATGGAGAACGTTCCGGAAAAAGTGAAATTCAAATTTCAAACCAAACATCCGGCTAGCGTCCAACGGTTTGAAAATGCCGCCTGTTTTAATTGATGCTGGAGTTAAAATCAATACCGAAGTGTATATCGGTATTTTAAAGGACCAAGTGCTTCCCTGGGTGAAGGCCAACTTCTCCGAGGACCAAAACCTTGTCCTACAGCAGGATGGAGGGCCATGTCACACGTCCAATCGAACCCAACAATGGTTGAACGATAACATGAAGTTTTGGCCGAAGGATTTGTGGCCCCCTAGCAGTCCAGATCTTAATCCGTTGGATTATTCGTTTTGGGCATATGTTAAAGCACGAGCCTGCAAAACATCACACCCTAATGTGAAAATCCTGAAGTCAACCATAACACGCACATAGCAGTCAATGTCGGAGGACTACGACCGAAAGGCATGCTCTGGCTTCCGGCGTCGGCTCAAGGATGTTATTAATAAGAATGGAGGACACATTGAATAAATTTGTTTAAAAGGACTTTATAAAGATACCTGCACTCGAAAATGTTCATATTATTGCTTGAATTAGTTGAAAATTGGATTTGAAAGAAATAGAACAAATTTGTGCATTATTTTCTGCCGCACCCTGTACGTTAACCTTTTTAAGGTGACTAATAACCATGAATATGACCCTGAATGGATTTTAAAAATGCAATAACTTACTAGAATAAGCTCCTAGACGTTTCAATTTCCTAGACTTGTCCTAAATCATAGGAAATTACGTTTCTGCATCGAACCTAATTTTTTTTTTACATTTCTGAAGGGCTGCTAAAAAAAAGTCACGAATAAGGTGTTTCGGGTCATATTGACCCTGATTACAAACTCACATTGTGGAAACTATATATGCCAATTTTTTAAGTCTTTGCAGTCAAAATGCTTATTAGGGTCCCAAATTTCAGTTTCTGGTGAGTTTCTGCCCGTTTTGACCCGATTGGCCACAAGGATTCTGTGCCGGAAGAGGGCATGTATTGCCACGATCCGTGAGGCGGTGAAAGATACAAATTTTCATCGGAACAGGCATTTCGACGGCTCAAACTTCATGATTCTTCATACTTCTAGCCTTGAAATGGACTAATAACCAAATTGGCCATTCCGGGACAATTCGGATGCCCCGGGGGAACCGTTTAGGAGGGGACAATTACAAATTTTCACCGAAATATGCCATTTGACGGCTCAAACTGAATGATTTCTTAAAATGAGTATAGTTCTAGCCTTGACATGGCCCATTGATCATATTGGCCATTTCAGGACGATCTGGATGCCCCAGGGAAACTGTTTAGGAGTGGACAAATACAAATTTTCGCCGAACAATGCCTTTCGACGGCTCAGACTTCATGATTTTTTGTAAGTAGTCTACTTCTAGCCAAGAAATGGACAAATCATCATATTGGCCATTCCAGAACAATCCAGATGCCACGGGGGAACCGTTTAGAAGGAGACAAATACAGGTTTTTGCCGAAACATGCATTTTGGCGGCTCAAACTTTATGATTTTTCATAAGTAGTCTACTTCTTGCCTTGAAATGGACCAATGATAATATTGGCCTTTTTGGGACAATCCGGATGCCCCGAGGGAACCCTTAAGGAGGGGGCAAATACAAATTTTCGCCAAAACATGCCTTTTAGAGGCTCAAACTTTATGATTTCTTATAAGTAGACTACTTTTAGCCTTGAAATGGCCCAATGAACATATTGGCCATTCTAGGACGATCTGGATGCCGGGGGTAATCTGTTTGGGGGGGAAAAAAAAAAAAACATACCAAAAAAACCCTCACAGCCGCAATAAATTTTTTATTTTTTTTTAAAAATACTTTTCTTCTAGAAGAAAAATAGAAATAACGATTTATTACATATAGAAAGAGGAAAAAAAAGAAGAAAATTTTATATTTTTTTTTATAATTTATTTTTTTTTTTTTGATTTCGGGTCTGGGGACTAACCCGAAAACCTAACGGAAGTTTAATTGCTATAAAAATATAGACTGTTCCAGGAAGTATAAGCACATTTTCAAAATTACAAAACAGTCTTGTTTTTTAATTTAATTATTTTATTTGGCAAATCATATTTGTATTTGTGTTTTATATGATAAAACACGTTTAATCAAAATATTTAATCATAGCCAAGACTCCTAACTTTTTCTCGAACATGACCCATTAGCTTCTGCACAGTGGTACTTCCCACCATTTTGACCACTTTTGGCTAATCTTTTTTAAATTTTTGGATGTCGTCCGCTGGTTTTATGAATTATCGAAGCTTTGCTTTGGTTAAAGCCCAAAAAATCTCGATTGGCCGTGCCTCCGGGCAGTTCGACGGATTCATGTCTTTCGGCACGAAACATACATTTTGACTTTTGTACCATTCTAAAGTGTCCTTTGCATAATGACATGACGCAAAATCAGGCCAAAACACTACTTGACCTTCATGCTGCCTGATCATCGGCAATAATCGCTTCTGGAGACATTCCTTAACGTATTTCTGAGTGTTCATCGTCTATCGTTGTGATGTACGGACTAGATGTTTTACCACACTCGCTTATTGCCTGCCAAACCATAACCTTCTTACCGAATTTTGCGGTAAAAATTGCCTTCTCCGTTTTGGGGATGTCTTTGTCTTCAGTATAGAATTGTGGTCTGGGAAGCATTTTGTAATCTAGTTTCACAAACGTTTCATCGTCCATTATTTTACACCCAGAATTTCTACACAATAACGAATCGTTGAGTTTGCGGGCCCGTGGTTTCACCGCGACCTGTTTTGGGTTCCTTTTGGGTTTTTTCTGCTTTCGGTATGTTTTTAGCCCAAGTCTTTATTTGGCACGCAAGACGTTACTCGATGAGGTCCCTAGTTTTTTCGCAACATCCTGAACGGAAGTCGCTGGTTTTCGCTTGTAGGCATCCTTGATCTTTTTATCGATATCCGGACTAACAGGACCGGATTTCCGACCACTCTACGGCGCATCTTTTAACGTACACTGTTCTCTATATTTTCGAATCGCAGATCGTATCGCTCCGACGCTTACACCCTCTTCCTTGGCCAATTTTCTCAAGGAGAGTCCGCTCACATTGCACCATTTGTGCACGATACTTTTTCGTTGTTCCGGAGCAAGACCGCGCATTTTGATAGGTAACACAAAACTGAGCACTTTTTTATGCTATGTCATTCAGAATTGTGTAAACAAAAGGACACAGCCAAAACATGTTGAAATATTTCATTATATTCAAAGTGATCGTTAAAATAAGGTGTGCTTATACTTTCTGGAAGAGTCGTTAAATTCATTCGTTCAGATGATTGTTTCTCTTGGGGGAGGGGGAGAAAGGAGGGGGGGGGGACCGAGTAGGTTTTGTTAAGATGTCTGCTGTTGTTGGTGGTGTGGGGTTGGTTTTTTTTTTTTGTGGGGGGGGGGGGGGGGCCGGGGGGGGGGGGGGGGGGGGTGGGTGTGGTGTGTGGGGTGGTGGGGGGGGGGTGGTTGGGGGGCGCGGGAAGTGGCGGAAGACTCGGCGTGCCCGTACTTTTGCAGATACTGTCTGAAGCAGCCGTGGCCTGCCAGGATCTGTGTCATGCGGATGGTGACTTCTCGATGTTGCCGACCGACCTATCCGGATATCTCCGGAATTAGTATTCCACTCCCTCTGCCACTTGACCATTGATGCAACTCAGTTGGTCTTACGGTTACCTCTCGTGCCCCTTTGTGCGAAGCACTCTACGCCCACTTTTATGATGATGCCGATGGGCATCATCCCCGCTAAAATGCATACCGCGTAGCGTGATCTCAACACTTCGTCATGCATCGTGTTCCAGAGCACCCGGTCCTGGATTGAACCTTGCGGAGCTCCTGCGGTGACTTGGACTCATTCTTGACCTGCCAATGTGTTGTTTAACAATACTCGATTCTGGAAGTAGTTGCCTAGAATCATATATAGGTACCCAGGGACCCGGAGGCGTTTGAGCAATTTCGCGATAGCCTCCCAACTGGTATTATTGAACGCATTTCTTACGTCCAGGGTGACTACTGCACAGTAGCGAACTCCCCTAGTAGCACACTTGTTGCAAACCAGTAGAAGTTACTTCAATGTGACTTAATTAGGTCACAATCAAGTTGCTGCAACTAATTATGATGGTTTGGTGTTGCTTGGGTCCCCGCCTCTTGCGTTGAATTGCCACCTCTGCCGTCTTGGTGACGGACCTGATGGCATCCACCATTGACATCCCTTTACGGAAGCCATACTGGTTGTTGGACAGGCCATTTGTACCCTCTGTGTACTTCGATTACCTGTTGAGGATAACCATCTCCGGCGCCTTACCCGTCGTATCCAGCAAGCATATCGGACGGTATGCTGATGGATCACCTGGTGGCTTCCCTTTTTGTTTTTGTTATATCTATATTACAGTTTGTTGTAGTTTTGTTACCTCTAGAGGCTTTTTTGTTACGATGGAAGGAACCCAGTGCTGTGTGAGGATATCGGGTGGATTATCGGGTTCATTCGAATCCCGCAGGGGGCTTCGTCAAGGTCATGGTCTCTCTTGCCTCCTGTTCAACATTGCTCTTGAAGGTGTTATGCGACGAGCGGCGTTTAACATGCGAGGCACGATTTTCAACAGATTCGGTCAATTTATCTGCTTTGCCGATGACGTGGATATTGTCGGCAGAACATTTGAGGCGGTGGCAGAGCAGTACACCAGACTAAAGCGCAATGCAGAGAAGATTGGGTTGAAGATAAGTACGTCCAAAACGAAGTACATGCTGGCAGGCGGAACCGAGCACGACAGGACCCGACTGGGCAGCAGTGTAACGATCGACGGCGATGAGCTCGAGATAGTCGATGAATTTGCCTATCTCGGCTCACTGGTTACTGCGGACAACGATAACAGTGGAAGTCGTGCCTACTATGGGCTCCACAAGCAACTACGGTCAAACAGACTTAGCTCCCGTACGAAGTGCATCCTGTACAAAGCGCTAATAAGACTGATTGTTTTCTACGGGCATGAGACGTGGACAATGCTTGAAGAGGACCTGCGAGCACTCGGAGTTTTTGAGCGACGGGTGTTAAGAACCATCTTTGGTGGAGTACAGGAGGACGGACTATGGAGGCGAAGGATGAACCATGAGCTCGCGCAACTCGCCGGCGAACCCAGTATTCGTAAGGTGGCAAAATCTGGAAGGATATGGTGGGGAGGACATGTTGGGGGTGCGGGGCAACTATCTGCAAAAAGGGGTGGGGGGGGGGGGGGGGGGGGGGGGGGGGGGGGGGGGACCGGGGGGGGGGGCGGGGGGGAAAGGGCACGGGGGTGGAGAGGAGCAGCCACGACTCGGGCATTATGGAGGGATATTGTGTATCAGGCTATGTTATAGTATTGTGACTTTATGTCATGTAAATAAAATAGAGGCTTTTTTGTAACGATTTCTGTTATTTTAACAATATCCGTGAGCTAATTTCTAACAACCCTGGTTATAAAATTAGCGTTAAAAGTAACAAAACTTGAAATAATTTTGATGTTCCCTTCACACGGAAAAAAATGAAGAGGGATAGAAATAACAATCTTGATGGTTGATACCTATAATAAACACACTTATGTTTCAACCACAAAAAATGTTTAACTGGAAGCAATTCTTGAATTGAACCAACCATACTTCAAAGTTAACAGAGCCATCATTTTTACATATCTGTCATAGGGTTAAATCAAATCAAAAATGCTATAATTCCAACCAGTGTATATGCTTGAAGCAACTATACAATCAAATAAAAACAATAAACTGGTAGTTTTTAATTCGCTTTCATGCTCAGAGGAAGTTCTTACTGAGTTTGTGGTGGATGAGGAATTAATTGAACTATAGGAATCATTCCAGTTAACAGCACCATCAATTGAGGTTTTCATTAGTGAGGATTTTATGTAATAAGTCGATCACTGTACCAATAATTTTTTTTCAGCAAATAGTTATGATGTTTCAGCTCTTAAGATCATAGAGCGTGAAGAATTAGAGGCGCTTCTGCCTTCACCATTACTAGCCGATAGAACGAGGTGCATTGACGACCTTAACAAATGGCGCTGTTTTTTGGTAACGTCAACTGCATAATATTTTATTTTTAACGTATTTAGTATTGGAACGATAAAACTATAAATCAAAATTACGCATTAATCAATCCCAAATGATGTGATAAATTTAATTGTATTCTATTTCAAACGATTCCTGAACCGATAATCTTATTCAGACAAAAAATTGAACTGACCCCAAGCATATTCAAACCAACTATTGTTATTGAGTTGGTTCAACTATAATCATGGTTGAATTTACTGGCATGGTAAGCCAACTGTCAAAATATCAATAATAATTTGTTTCGACATAACCATTGTATAGTTGAATCAACCATATTTTACTGAAGTTGATTCAAGCATACATTAGTTAAATCAACTTGACATGTATGATTGTTGCAATCATGCACATGGGTTATCGAAAAATCAATGCAGAAGTATAGTTGATTTTAGATGAAATATTATTGATTTAAATATACTTTTTTCTCCGTGCAGGTCTGGAATACTAGAGTCTGGGTTTTCCAGGCGTCCGGGAAGACGCCCTCGTCCAAACATCTTTGCTTCACCACCCTGAAAATCCGGGAGAAAGGGAAAACATATGAGGGCGGTGGTTACCGTCAGGTCCTGGCGCTTTGCTTTCCTTCAGCGACTTTCCTATCGTAATGAGTTCATCATTCGTGGCGCCTCCTCCCTTCCTTGCGGGGGGGGTGTTTTTTGTTGTGCTCATGTGAGGATCGTTTGCCATGGTTGTCCGTATCACAAGTGATAATCGTTCTTGTTAACGATTGTAAATTGATTCGGGTGAGTGTCGTGAGATTTTGCATCTCTGCTCTCAACGCTACGAAGGATGGACGTATAAATAATTGAATAGATTTTTTCGTGAAATTTAGAGCAGATTTATTATATTCATCAATTAGGGCATCTTCAACGGTGATCCAAATCGTGGTTTGGATTAATTTGTTTAACCGGTGTTGTAAATTTTGTTTTATACCGGATCTATTTTGATCATTTTAAAACTGGTATATAATTTGATCTATTTTTGGAGCGATTTGAAACAAGAAAAATACCGTTCCAAAACACTACACGCGGCTTGATAATACCAATGAATGAGTAAAACTTCAGCTTTTACGCAACAAAAATTGAACAATTTGAAAAAAATTATAATCTACCGTATTGTTTACTAATGCAAACACTCGCGTTCACCAACAAAACTTTGAATTCAGACCGATGGACCGAATGTCCGTTATTTTTTAGGGCATCTTCAACGGCGATCCAAATCGTGGATTGTATTTATTTTTTAAACCAAACGCAAAAACATCTTGTTGTAAATTTTGTTTTATACTGGATCTATTTTGCATCATTTTAAAACTGGTATACGTTTTGTTCTATTCTTGCAGAAATTTGGAACAAGAAAAATACGGTTCCAAAACACTACACGCTACTTGATAATACCAATTATTGAGTAAAATTTCAACTCAAGTTGCTCCCAGTGCTAGTGAATTGTCTTTTCGTTTCATTCCTAAATAACGAATGCTTGTCTTAGTTTTTTTATAGCCACTGCATTATCCGGAAAACGCTGACTAGATCGAAATACGGAAGTTCCGAGATTCCGAATAGTATTTCGATTGCTCGGAAATAAAAAGTAATGAGGTCTTCAAAGTAAAAAAAATCTGTTTATTGATAGATTGGTCATGATTCACGACGTTGGGCGTCATCCAGGACGTGACCCTTTCCGTTTCGACTCTTGTTTATCCGCTGCCAAACTACAAATCAGCATTATCTAATATCGTTTTAATGAAATGTATGCATTCACACACTCACGTTCAGCCAAACGAAAGAACAAGCATTCCTTGTCGTCAGCTAACGACGCACTACTGGCATTAACAATTATTTGGTCAAACCAATCAATGACAAAATGTTTGTGAAAAATCTGCGATCTCTGAAAAAAAACTTCTGATCTCTGATGTTGAATGATCGACAGGATGACAGGTGTTGGCGGGTTAAACAACAAGAAATACAACACCGGTGCGGGGAACGCAAAGTTGGTCTATTTTAGCTAGTTCTATTCAAGTTTCGCTGATGCAAATCAAGTATAAAGTTGATCTAAAAATAGACCGCCGCTGAAGATGCCCTTAGTTGTTGCAGATATTGTTCCGGTTTTTTTCGTTCCAGACAAGCATTAAGGCTTCCTGAGGTATATTTATGAGCCAAAAAGTGGCCGTGTTTGGTGTAGGTGATGCTGGCTGATGATCATTACCTCAAGTTGCTCCCGGTGCTAGCGAATTACCTTTTCGTTGCATTCTTGGTTCTCTGATGGTTCTCTAAGTTATTTACAGCATTGGTCATGACTAGCACTCGCAAGCTAGTACAGATAAATTTCAGAGAAGCCTATTATATAGAAACTTTCAGCAGGTTTACTGGGAATCGGGATATTCAGGCTTATCTTCTGGGGGAGAGGATACATTTTACTATAGCAAGTTTGATAAACTTTTTGGGGGAAACTGATGATATCTTGAAGATAGATTCAATGCGTATGTCTCGAAAGGAAAGGTCCAAAACTCCTTAATTTTTACAGGAATCGTTTTTAAATATTTTATTATTCAGTTGCATATTCCACAGCTTTTAAACGGTCTCGTCAGTTAAATGAATTGGTCAGAACTTATTTAAAGTTCTTAAGACTAAACGAACTCTTTGAAAATTATTTTCTGAATAACTATGAATTTCGGAATATCCTTGAAGATTGGGTGGAAATATGATAAACTTTACAGATGTTGATTAAGCTTCTCGGAAGTTTATTGGAAGTTTCAAGATAATCATAAAGTTTTCTCACTCTTTTTGAGAAGAGAAGTGGTGGAACTTCAGAGAAGTCCATTGCATTGCCGAAAAATTCTCAACGTTTCTGGAAACTTTGAATAGAAACAACTTTCTCGAAATAACGGAACGTCGAGAAGAAAATTTAGGTTCCCAGAAGTTATTTGACAGAAGCAGAATATCACAAATATATCAATAATTTACGAGAAATTGTAAAAAAATCTAGAATGTTGGTTAATTTGCTAAACTTTTAATAAGTTGGTAGAATTTCTGAGACATAAATAGCATTTCTGAGATGTTATTGAACCGTCAGGCAAACAAAAGAGCAACGACTGCTAACGACGCACTACTGGCAGTAACATTATTTGGTCAAACCAATCAATGGCAACAAGTTTGCGAAAAATCTTTGATCAAAAATACTTCTTATATTTGATGTTGAATGATTGACAGGATGACAGGTGTTGGCTGGTTTAACAACAAGAAATACAACACCGGTGCGGAGAACGCAAAGTTGGTATATTTTAGCTGGTTCTATTCTAGTTTTGCTGATGCAAATCAAGCATAAAGTTGTTCCAAAAATAGACCACCGCTGAAGATGCCCTTATGTTGAATCAATATGGCAAGGACGAACGTCCATAGTATAAATAAAACAACGCTTTGCAATGCAACTCACCAATTGAAATTCTCTCGGCTGGAGCATCTTAGACTGACAGGCTTACAGGGAAACCGTGCTTCTTTTTTCACTATATCACTGTACTTATTTACATATTATCAGTGGCGCAACCAGAGAGGCGTTCGCCGTTCCGTTTTGCATGACCCGTCGTCCAAATTTTAAAACCCATTCCATCCACCACGAAGACGCAAATTCTGGTTGCGCTACTGCATAATATATTAGATGTGTAGAGAAACTTTTGCACCACATACCTTCATACAAACATTGACACCCCTGACAAACTAAACAAACCAACCAACAAACATCCCAAAATAACAGTAATTTCGACCGGCAATTGCCCAAGTGGTGATATATGGGGGAACGCAACCGTTTGAAAGTTTTCACATCATGCTGAACTTGGATGGCCAAAAAGTGTTGAATCAAATTCGATTCAAAAGTGTGAAAGGTGGAATTCTCGCGTAACATATGAAAAGGACTTCTCTTCGTTGATCAATTCTTTTCCTTGACTTTCTCTTCTGTGAATAACGCGGCTGCAAAATCATTTTCCATCAAATGTTCGATGTTTTGTTCAATGTATTCACAAAACCTTCTCTCGACCTTAGCTGTAAGCAGAGTTACAAATTCAATTGTTTAGCCTTGATTCAAAGAGAAAGTCGATGAAAGTCGATGAACGGAACACAATCCTCTGAAGGCAGCAATTGCCAACAACTTTGATTACATCTACCATCAAAACTGATTGCATCCCCTCCAGCACAAGTGGTCCATTAGAAATTAACCCCTCCCGGACGGACAGTGCCGACAGGAGATGAAGTGCTAAATTTTCTACACCCACATTTCTCCTCCGCATTGCTGTGTTAAAGCTAAATGTTTTTTTTTTAGTACTCCTGAATGCCGAAGAGAGCCAGCCGAAAAGTGGGTTTCTCCCTTACTGGAAATGATTGTAACAAGATTTCCACTGGCAGGATTTCATTGACGGCCGACATAAAACGGGAATTGGATTTTCTCGCCCTTGGCGGACGGCGGTCAACGAAGGAAAGGATTTTATGTTTTTTTTAAGGAAACCAGGTCGTAATTAATTCTGTGCTTTTGTGTTTTCGTAGGTCGAATTGAATGCTTCTACTTTAATTTACTACAGTACTCTTAACGTTCAACGTACAGTTTGTGAGCAAAACTATCACTGTAAAGGCTAAAAACAGAAAGCGAAATCTCGAAAGGGATATAACGTTTGCATATAAAAAAATGGACAAAAATTACCGATTTTTCATGGATTTATCTTCACCCGCTCTGACAAAACTACCCATGCAGCATCAATCATAGTAACCCATGAGTCAGCAGACAAAATTTGACAGCTCTATCAGTCAAACTCTTACCGTGATGGCAAAACTAGTGAAGCGACTCCGTTCAGAAGTGTTCGCGTTTAAAGAACGGCACCCCACCGCGTCAAAAACGGACATAGTGCGGCACTTTGTGAACGCTGGATACGCCCGTTCCGGCATCTACAGCATCTTGGCACTATTAGATAACAATCAAAGCATAAAAAGAAAGCCCGGTTCCGGACGGCCGACGACCCTGAGCGACAAGAAACTCCAAAGGATGCTGAAGAGGAAGACCGAGGGAAAAGTGGCTACATCGCTGCGTGCGCTTGGCCGGGAGGTCGGTTCAACAGGACAAACAGTGAAAAAGCACCTGGCAAACATGAACATACATGTCAGGAAGCGGAAGTCACGTCCACTGGTTTCGGAGCTGCAGGCAATGACGCAGCGGCAGAGACTGAATAAGATGGTCAACTCGATTTTCCCGGCGAGTCGCGACGGGGCAGTGGTGATGGACGACGAGACCTATCTCACCGTGGATGGCAACGACTGGCAGGGCACTTCGTATTTTACTTCCCCATGAAGGAAGTGAGCTCCGAGGTGAAGTTTATTTCACACACCAAGTTTCCCAAGAAGGTGCTGCTGTGGCTGAAAACCAGCGAGAAGGGGATGTCAAAGCCACTCTTCTTTCGTTCCGGACTGGCCGTGAACGGGGAAATTTATAGTACAAAATGCCTACCGGAAGTTGCGTCGTTCATCAAGAACTACCATAAGGGCGAAGACGCGGTGTTCTGGCCGGATCTGGCTCGAAGCGATCGTTGGAGGATATAGAGCGACTGAATATCGATGTGGTACCCAAGTCGGCGAACCTGACCAACGTCCCCCAGCTGCGTCCCATCAAGAATTTCTGGGCCAACTAGAAGCGTAAGATCTACTCCAACAATTTTGTCGCGAAAATTGAGGAAGAATTGATAAATAAAACGAAGAAAGAACTCAAAAACCTGCCTACACTCATGTTTTCGTCCACCATGGCGAATGTTCCGCTTAACTGCCGGAAGGCCACTCGCAAGGGCGTAGAACTTTTTGCAAGTAAGCTTAAATAATTACCTTCGCCATCCGAAAACAGTCCATTTTCTAATGTAAACGTTAGAATGAAAGACTCCTTATATATCATCTACAAGGTAAAAAATGGATGAGGGAAAAACTCTGAACAGTTATTGTTGGAAAATTTAGAAAGAGGAATTGCGAAACTTAACGATATTCACAGGTAAATCCCTTCATAAAGACTGCCCCAGAGAGTATGGACGCAATCAAAAACCGCTGCCATTTCGCAGTAATTGATAACTAGTTCTTTTTTATGGCTGCATACTGTTGTTTACCTTTACCTCCCAGAAATTGTTTAGCGATTTAATCGACATAGCTTCTGGTCTTGTAATGCACAGCAACCCTAATGTTTATTAGCGAATATCAGTGCAATTCTGGAGTACTTTTTCCAACAGACGTATCTGAATTTTGTAAACAAAGAGGGGACGTAAGATTCATACATAAAATTCTTGAAACCTTTAGCACTAGGGCCACCAACACAAGGAATAACATTTCCCGAATATGATAGTGATGCTATTTTCCTTGAGGGTGCCGAGAATTTTGAGAAATTTACGTTTGAATCTTACTTCTTTTCTTTGTTTACAAAAATCAGATACGTCTGTTTGAAAATGTATTCAAGAATTGATTTTAAACTCATACAGTCACAAAGTCGACACGTAATTTTTACGTGAAATTTCACGTAACTTTCACCTGAACACGTAACCAAATCTTCTTCAGTAAATTCAAGTGAACATTACGTGCCAGTGAATTGTACGTAAAAAATCACGTGACATTTATGTGATTTTCACGTAGAATGAGGATTTGCGTGGAAATCACGTAGCTCTTACTGGTTTTGGCAGTGGATGAAAATTACGTGCGTTTCACGTGGAAATAACGCGTCGATTTTTTTTTTGAGAGTAGGCAGCTCTGCAGATTAGAGGGTGTTCAATAAGTTCGAATACAACCAACCTCGTTGTGTTGGTGCGCACCATGTGCATTCTGTGAATTTGTATTGGTATCAGCTTTAGCCTCATATATCAGCTAACCGACGCGCACGGTGTTGACTTGCTGTCGTTTGTTGTTTGTTTACCGTGCATGATGAAGCAGTACCACGTCGTCTTAGTAAAGTTGTTTGCGAGAGGTGAGCGACCCGGCGGCATATTCCAGCGGTAGAAATCCCACGGAGCGAAGCGAAACTTCATCTATACCACCATCCGTCGGTACCGGGAGACGAGCTTGGCCAAGGAACGTGCGAAATCCGGGCTACCGCGTTCAGCGAGGACGCCAGCAGCCATCATGGAGGTGAGGGAGCGGGTTCATCGAAAAATGAACGGAAGATCGTTGCTGACTTGGATGTGTCGATCGGGACTGGCCACACCATCATGACGAAGGACCTGGGATACAAGCCGTACAAGTATCGGAAGGTTCACGGGGTAACGGAGGCTACAACGAAGAAGAGGCTGAACAGAGCCAAACTGATACTTTCGCGGCACGCAGCTCAAGAGTTCGTGTTTTCTGATGAGAAACTCTTTGTCTTGCAACAGCCGCACAATGTCCAGTATGATCGGCTGTAAGCGCCGACGTTGGCTAGCGGTTCCCGTGGTTCCAGAACGCCGCGTCGGTGATGGTTGGTGGTCAACGCCGCGTACTATAAGACCGAGGTTCTGAAGAAGGTTGTGGCTCCGGCACTTCGGGAAGGATCATTACGGCGTACTTCATTCGATGCACTGACCTGGCCGGTGGGGCGAAATTCTGAACCCCTACCCGGCTTTTGCTGAATTTCCACGTTCTATTATCAACCCAACCACTCTGGGTGCTCTTCCAATCCCACTACATCATGCGAAGCGTGCAATGCTCAACATTCGTGTTTTGGACGCTATTGCCGAATTTCTCCGAGGAACAATTTGACGATTCGGACACGGAGCCCAAAGATTGCAGAATTTTTCAAGACGTTCGAATTCCGGACAGTTTTCAGTAATGGTAAATATTTTTAATGGAAATAAAAATGAATTGAAGTCTCGGTATATTGTCAATATTATCATCGGAAGAAAAGTGCGGCTAAGAGTAACCAGGTTCAAAACAATGTATTAAGTTGTTCTTATACCGTGATCCTGGCGAATGAAATTAGTTTGGAAGACTTCAATCAACGCAATGTCGTCTTCATTTCCGGCATTGATAACACTGGCCGACAAAATAAAAAAAAAAAGTTTTGAAACCCAGAGCTCTTCCCAACAAACATCGGTGTTGAATTAGAGCTTGTTCAAACAAATTTGGAGAAGCTATTCAGCTATTCTAGAAGAAACAGCTGAATAGCCTCTCCAAATTTGCTTGAACAAGCTCTAATTCAACACCGATGTTTGTTGGGTATTTTCTTTAACTTGGTCCTAAAACCACCGAAAATCGTATTTTGACCACAGGCGATTTGCATTTTTCAGAAACAGTCAACAACGAGATTGACGACCAATAAATATTAGACCGGTGCGTGCTGCGTTGCGTCGTCTCAAGAGGCAAGATAAAAAAAATCTACATTTGATTGATGACAGTAAAAAAAGTAAATAAATTACTAGGCAAATCGTAATCGTACTTTGATTTTGCGAAGAATGTTAGCATGTTACATTAAAAATAAGACACATAATGTAATAATTGTAACAACGGTCGACTTTGAGTCACGATAAATAAAATTATATGAATGAAAATGAAAATGAACCATTTGGTACCTGTTTTTGAAGACCCGGAAAGGGAAAATCATATTGTTGGCCTGTTAATTTGCAGATTTGTATGGAAGCAGGAGTAGTTCAATTTTAAATAACAAATAGAACTACTTGCACTGATAGCACATAAAAAAAACGAAAGAATGAGTTATGTCAGTGACATAACTGCAAAGATGACGTAGGACTGCTTGTTGATGTGAAGAAATTGATGTCATCGAAAAAATAAATTTCTATCATATTTCATTCAGTCTATAGAACCATGAAACCCTATGCTATTGGTGTGTGAGGCTTCGGTTCTTCTTCCGCTATTGGTTCTCCACGAAAATTTATAGAAACTGCAGTTCGGCTCGAATTGACTGTTAATGATATTTTGTTTGTTAAATCAGCGCCAACATTAGATTCGCCCTAATTTGCTTTTGTAAACAATGGCTTTCGTAGTCATTTGCTCTTGAACAAAAGGTCACAAATACAAATTAAGCACTCTTTAAGGAAGATCAGCTTTATTTCTATCCGCTGATATATTCAATTTGAAAGAATTGTATTCAACTTCCGATAAATTAGCAGACAAAGTGTTTGTTTACAAAAGCAGATTTGCCCTAATCAAATGTTGGCACTAAAATGTCCAACGTGCTTGAAAGTGTGAAATGGATCCTGTGTTTACGGAGGGAACATGGTTCGCGATTGAAATGCTCTTAGCAGTTTTCTTGGGCTGCAGGACAGCCTGAGTGTTTGGCGGCACGTGCTACTAAGATAAAAATAGGCATTTACACCGTCTTCAACTCGAGATTGTACAGACTGAAGATTGAACATGCACCCAAAAGTTGAAAAGGTGGTAAAAATGCAATTGCAGTTTTCGCTATCATATCTTGAGAAATCCGCATGATTCAGAAAAGGCAATTTTGCCCATTTTGATCCACAAAGCGTTTTATGGTACAAATGAATCCATGCAAATGTGTGCAAGCGACTGGCAAGCAAAAATATCTCGAAACAAATTTATCGCTGTAGGATCCTTATTCAATCATCACGAACATATCAATATACAATATGGATGAGTCGATATCAGAAAATGCCGCAACGCTATTGGCCACTGTTGTATTACCGTCGTCAAGTCTTCTATTTTTGTTCTCACTGATCATCGACAAAGCATTTTATGAAATAAACAATGCCATGCAAGTTTGTTAACGACAGGTTGCACATAGTTTGGTGGAAAATATGTCCATTTGCTTCATTGCTGTACCCTGAATTCCTCGCCAAATGAACTAACCGTAGGGTTTCTATTCCACTCTCTTAGTATGTCAAAGTAGCTGAATGGTTGCCATCAAGAGCCGCCGCGCTGGCGGTCCTGGTCTGAATCTCGATCTTGTAACAGGCACATTTTATTTTTGTGAGCCATCTGACTTTCGGACACTCATCTCTAACTCATCAACTAAATATCACTGCGTACAACCTCACGCACACGTTCAATTTTTCATTGCGATTTGCTGTTGCTTTTTTGCCCACAACTAATGTTAGACAGTGTTGGTGACTGCCGAAAAAATCGGTGAAAATTATTTATTCGTATCCGTGCTTGAAACAACCACATCGATAAATGTATTGGTAAAGGCATCATACGCAGGAACTCAGTGAGTGAACAAGATTAGACTTTTGAAGATTACTTCATTCCACCACGCAAGCCGAATGGACAACAGCTCTGCCTACTTGTGATTCACTCTTCGTTGATTGAGTGGCTATGAAAATACGACCCAGAAGGATCGCCTGATGATAATGTTCGGAGACGAGAGATCATAGCATTCAATTGAACAGAATCATTTCTCGTCTTTTAGTTCGAATGACAGTGTTGGAAGGTTTGTTAAGTATGTTCGGTCTGGGAAAAATCAGCCTACTCAATTAGATTTTTTTAAATAATTTTCCTGTCACACGTATCCGATAAATCGTGACAATTCAATTTTTTTCAGGAGTATTGACACAATGTGTTATGCACACCTTATGCATTTTATATCATATAAAATGCAAGAAGAATCGTTATCGAGATTTCGATTGACGAGGGTTAAATATTCATATCGTCGATTATCGTTCGTTGAACAAGCATTCGTATTTCAACAAGAATGCATACATGTTTTGTTTTGTGACACCTGAAAAACCTTCTGTACCGGACAGGGAATCCACTGCATCCGAGTTGGTAATGCCGTACCATTACCAACTAAGTAACCTGTGCCATCATCAGTATCTACCAAAACAGAAAATATTGGCCTAAAGGAACACATGCAACTTCATATTAACATTTGGTATTTAGTTGCTACATATTTTCTGTTTTTCCCGCTGTATTTACTGGCTACACTGTGCTTTTCGGCTTCCGATTCTTTTTTGCTTTGAACGCGGCACCACACAATCACCAAGTGATCCGATCGGAAGCTTCGAGCACTAGCACACAATCGAATCAGGAAACGAAAACGAATCACCAACAGAAGCCAACGAACGTATCAATAAGTTGATCAAGCAAGCAGTGATGAACACGCATACAATTCACAGGCGACGAAGTTCATGCTATGTTCATTCAATGTTTCTTTTGGCCCATCCGTTTTTAGTTTGAGAGGTTAAGCAGAACTTCTCATTGTGTGCGTCTATTGAATCAAAGAAGAGCGTGCAACGAGTGATTTATGATATGATTGGAACCATCCTTGATGTTAGATTTTTCATCCAAGTTACGATCAATATTTTTCCATCCAAGTTACGATCAATAGCAAGAATGGAACAAAATCAAGCTCAATTGTATTACAATCTTACTTTCTTAGTTTGGGTGTAGAGCGAATTACGAACAACTTAACCTAACACCAAGTAGACCAGTTTGGACATTATCGTGTTGCAGAAAGTTCCACTGGCTGGAGCGGGAATCGAAAACCCAACTTCATGACAACTTCATTGAACGACGGGCGACGCCGCTAACCATGACCACGAAGATGATCTGGGCGATTGATTTTGCCATTTTCTACGGGACGCGGCATTTAAGCACGCCATGTTGGGCCGGTGCGTGCTAATAAACATTTCGATGAGCTCAAGAGAAATTTCAATCAAACATACTCTTTAGTTGACAAATTGATTTGATGGTCCTGAAAAGGACAGATTTTAGTAGTTTACGGAGGGATAATTTACGTCAGCGTCGACGTCGGGCTTCTTCCGCTTGCCTCGTCTAGCGGACGTGCCAGCCACATCAGGCGGCGTCTACTCGATCTCCAGCAGCAGGGCGAAAAACTCAGAAAAGCCCTTTTTTCACGAGAGCGGGATACACACGTCTGAACGTGTCGATGATCCAATAATGAATGATATAATGGCATATATTTACCATTACATGACAGGAAGGAGGTATCAACGAAGGCAACGCGAATCAAATTTTACAAAAGGGGACGGGTCTCAGTTGTTACGCCAGACAGCAGCGTGGAAATGAAATCATTAGTTTTCATTAGACCGACAGGGGTTTCCGAGGTTAAATTCGCATCTTTTCAACTCAGGCAACAGAAAAACGGCCCTTGTCAGGGCCTCAGAACCCCATCTAAAGAGTTGAGATATAGACACACTTGCTTCTGAAACTGCATTACAATAGAGTTTATAAATATTGGCCAGAAAAATTATAACTCACACTTTAAAACTACCTGCAACTAACCTAATCTATTATCTGCAACTAATCCACTATGTACCTAAAGGGCGAACACGAAATTATTGCGACACATTCAACAGGGCATAACTTTTTTACCATTGGGTAAAAATCAACCAAATTTTGCACACTTTCTCATTGATGTGTATTGTTTGCATGCTGTCAAACTCGAAGTCGTGTTTTTCAATTTAACGAAAATGGAGGTGAACCAACGCGAGTCGAGAGAATAAATTCTTTCCAAACACCTGGAATTTCCTGACCTGTCGCACCGGCAGTTGGGAAAAATGTTGAACATTCACCATTCCACCGTCTCCAGAGTGTTGAAGCGGTTCCAGGAGCGGTTGACGTAGGACCACGGCAAAGGAGCTGGAAGAAAACCGGGACCGGAGAACAAAAAGACGGAGGGAAAGGTGAAGCGGATGATTAAAGCAAATCCCAACGTCTCAAGCCGTGATTTGGCTAAAAAGATCGGCATGTCGCAGAGCTACGTCCAGAATGCAAAGAAGAGAGCTGGACTACATACATACAAGGTACAGAACTTCCCAAACCGCGATGAGCGGAAACAATCGACGGCTAAAACTCGGGCACGGAAGCTCTACGAGAAGATGCTGACAAAATATGGCTGCTGTGTGATGGACGACGAAACGTATATAAAAGCCGATTTTAAGCAAATTCCGGGGTTGGAGTTTTTCACCGGCAAGAGCAAGTTCTAAGAGGACGACAAATTTAAGAAGAAGAAAATGTTGAAGTTCGTCTCCAAATATCTCATTTTTTTTGTGACAAAGGGCACAGTAAATGGCGAGATCTACAAATCTGAGAGCCTCGAGAAGCGCCTTTTGCCGTTCTTGCAGCAGCACGACGAAGCTCCGCTATTTTGGCCAGATTTGGCATCATGCCACTATTCTAAAAGTGTCCTGGAGTGGTATGAGGCCAATTCTGTCCATTTTGTTCCAAATGACATGAATCCGCCAAACTGTCCGGAGCTGCGCCCGGTGGAGCAGTACTGGGCAATGATGAAGCGGGAACTTCGGAAGAGCAAGAAGACAGTCAAAGACGAGAAGAACATGTTAAGAAAATGAGAAAAAAAACTGATAAACTGGTACCGGATGACACTGTAAAGACTTTGATGGAGGGCATCAAGCGAAAATGCGTTCAATTTTACACTCAAGGCTCCATCGATTAACTTTTCTTTTGATTTTTGAAGTAAATATATGTATAAAACTACTCTAAAATTTTGGTTTGATTCTAAACATTATAAGAAAATTGGCATGACATTTTCGGTGTCGCAATAATTTCGTGTTCGCCCTTTATGTACAACAAGATTTACAATGAAGCTAACCTTCCCCCCACACTGAATATGTGAAACACATAATTGGTCTGCCGTGTTGCAGTTCGGCTCAAATTAACTGTTAATATTTCGTTTATTGAATGTCCAGCGGGCTTGCTAGTTTTAACGTGGCAAATAGAGATTTATATATGGATATTAATAAAAATTGTTGCTCATTTTCTCCAGAACGTGGCTTTTCAAGCAACGCCATGTTGAACCGGTGCGTGGTAAGGAAAATTTCGATGAGTTCAAGAGAAATTTCTATCAAACATAATCTTTAGTTGGCAACTTGATTTGATCGCCCTGAAAAGGACGGATTTTAGTTGATAACATGGTTTGCGTTTGAAATTTTCTTCAGTCTTCTTGGGCTGCAGGACACCACTCTGTGAAATGGTCACACCGGAGAAAAGTTTGTTCAGCTCCTCGTCGTTGCGGATGGCTAGCTGCGAGTGACGTGGATGGTTCTTCTTCGTCTGGTCTTTTTGTGTTCACGGGCGCCAGCGTGCTCCGCAAATACGTCTGTCGCATGCGGATGCACAGCGAGAACTGATGATTGGTCGGTCGTCCCTACACGTTTGATATTCGCTGGCACGGGTAACTGTGGCAGTATGAACCAATCAGAGCGAGGCGCAAACATGATGTCATTTTCGACCAATAACTTTGTGCGTTTAGACATTTTTCTTTGAAGTACATTTAAATTAGTTTAAACAAACGTTATGAATAAAGTTTGCAACGGAGATTCCGCTTTGATGTTCTACCTTGCGAATGAAATATTATCGTAAAATTTCTGTGGGCCAGAGAGGAGATATTATCGTTCAAAATCTCCAAACCCGCGTAACGCTTGCGATTTCAGAAATTTTAGAACGGCGCCCCTATACATGAATAGAAAAGAGAGACGTAAGTCCTACGTCAAAAAAATCATACAAAAATATTGTAAGTTTTTCTGATCAAATGGTATGTGACTGAAATCATTCTGTTCCGACGAACGAGAGTAATTAGCGTTCAAAAACTTGTCACTTTAGCGAAACGCTCTCATTTCTGAAAGTTTTGAAATGACACCTGGTATAGAAAAAAGAAACGTAGTCCTACATTAAAAAGGTCCTGCCAACCCTCATTTGGATAAACATATAATAAAGGCATTCGAGCACAAGAAAGAGGTTTCAGAGCGGGATGTGACCGAAAAAGCTGGTACTTCGAAGTCAAATGTCCGTTTTGCCAAAACACGTTTGAATCTTCAAACCTATAAGGGGCAAAAGCAGCCGAAACAAGCATTGATCAGGCCCAGAGTGCGAAAGTTGTACGATACGATGCTTGCAAACTGTAACTGTCATGGATGACGAAACCTACGTGAAAATCAACTAAAAACCTTGCCGTGACCATAATGTTAAACGGTGCGTGAAGGAAAAGTATTAAACTAGTCTGAAATATTCATTCAAGTCAAAAAGTTTGGCAAGAAAGCTATGGTCTGGCGAGCTATTTGTAGCTGCGGTATTATTTCGGAACCCTCCATCACAACTGCTTTGATTGACAGTGAAATATACATTGCCATTACGCGAAAACAACGGAAGAATTGTATTCGACCAATTGACAAATTTTGGGCATTGATGAAGGCACATATTAGGAAAAATGTCTCGACAGCAGATACCATTTCAACAGTTTGAAAAAGATTAGAAAAAAGAGTCAAATTGACACTAAGAAATCTGTGATGAATCTTATGCAGAACGTTCGCAAAAAGGTGCGCCATCTAGCATATAATCACTAGATTGCAAATATTGAGAACACTTATCTGATGTGCTACTCTAAAGTTAACAGTATATTTAATAAACGCTGAATTTCCAACACTTGTGTAGTATGTTTACTGAAAACTGGGTGCGTTCATACTTTCTGGAGCAGTCTTATGATTGACTAAGCCAATGTAAAAACATATCACTGTTGCTAACGAGGGGTGTTTAAAAGTAGATTGTTTTTATTCTTAAGTGTGATTTTTTAATATGGCTTTTATTTTTGAGATACTAGCTTGGAATAGTGCAGCAATAAACAGGTAAAATAAATAAATATAAAATGTAAATGTTAATTGAGGCATGGTGGTCGTATTTATGTCGGTTACTATACATTTTCGTCGTATACAA
Source organism: Aedes koreicus (assembly GCA_024533555.2). Taxonomy (NCBI): domain Eukaryota; kingdom Metazoa; phylum Arthropoda; class Insecta; order Diptera; family Culicidae; genus Aedes; species Aedes koreicus. Next base: position 573,766 of record JAHHFK020000699.1, read on the forward strand.
TTGAAATGAATACAATGCATAAAAGCGAAACACATCATGTTAATTAAAATAAATCTCTTTAACGGATAAATAACCTTTGTTTTCACAGGGTTTTCCTCGGCCACGTGTATTTCTTTCCAATACAACAAAAGCACCATCACTTACCTGGAAAGAGAAAGAGAGAAAAAAAAAACTACATGAGCAAACTGTAAATGTTCATTACGCCAAATTACGCCGATATGTCAACAATACCAAACGGCAAGGATAAAAAAATTTTCCCGTGGTTTGCGATTTAAACAAAATGATTGACCTCTCGATTTCACCCCCCGCTCCGAGCACCAATTTTCGGATGTTTTATTTTCTGCTTATTCAATTAATAAATGCGATTGCCCGAAAATCCATCATCCAGCGCCCAGCGAACGTATGGAATTTAACGATTTTCCACACCAATTTTCCAACCGCCTCCGGCTGATCGTTTATTGGTCAGCAGGCGGAGACGAGCCAGTGTGGGATTCAGCGATAATTGTTCCCAACCCTCCCCGTGAGTGCTCTCGATAATTAATGCCGCGGAATGGGAATGAATTCGTGACTGAAATCAATCATCAATTTGATAGTCAAATAAATTGAACTGGATTTGACTTGGGTGGAGGCGTGCCACGCGAGTTTCGCACATGCATGAATCACACTCGGATCGAAAGGGTAATTAGAGCAAGGCTGCACCTAACGGGAACGTTTAAGTTATGCGGTTCACTGATGGTAATCAAATGTGATTGATAACATTGAAGTGTACAACATTTTAGCCGACAGCGCTAATTGAAGTATTTGCTGTGGGTAAATAAAAAGCAAAGCTTCAGCTCAGTGGATTTCCGCTTATTGAAACTCCAAACTCACTGGATAAGAATCGGAAATGGCAGAACCGGAAGTGTAACAGCCGAATCCTGTGGAACGGGCAACAGATGTGAGCCAAGGGCATGAGCCCAATGCATAATTGATAGGTGGTAAAATTGGTGGCAACCGATATCCTCTGTGAGGATACTTGAGTAAGGTTCCCAGTAGTTGAAACCGACGTGATTGAAACATTTTTGGGTTGCATGTTGCTCAACTGTTGCTCTGTTGCTCGCTTGTTGAAGTTGATTGGGGTGTATCAAAAATTCATAGCCCAAATTGGTGCCAAAACGGAACGAATAGGGGGATGTTTGTGTGTTTGGAGTGCTTGCGGGCTGGTTGTTGACATTGAATAGCATGTAAGTGCTGTTCGGGTTGGGAATGTGTTGCATTTTGAATGGTGATTGGATTTGGATTCGATTGGAGACGTATTCATTCAAATGATGCTCGATTTCACGAGCTTTACTTCGTCAGCACAAGTTTCATTCGTTCATGCGTTGGCCGCTAAAATTTGAGATTGAATTAAACACCAATTTTGATGGTAATGTTGACAACTAATCGAATGAATTATTAACTATGTTGTCATTCAAATGAAATGAAATGAAATATCAAACTGGTGTTAATTTGTTGCATGTGCGGCGTGCAATACTCAACTATCGTGTATTGGGACAATAATTTGGAAAATTTTTGGAGGTGAATTACTTCGTGCGAAAAATGAACACTCCTGTTGAAAACCATCCACGAGGTGTGCAAACGTCAATGCAAATGTTAATGCTTAAATGTGGATAAAAGTATAAAAAGAATACCAAATTCATATATTTCTTCAGTGTACTGTGTACAGTGTACAGTATACAGATGGAAAAGTTGAGCCAAAATGTATGTGTGTCTTTTGAAAAATTAATTCGTGAGGAATTCGATGCAATGACAAGTTCAGTTTTGGAAATTAATGCGCAGAAAAGTTTAGCTGAAATTAATGATGCCCGCGCGCGGTCTGTGACAATTCATTCTGAATACGATCCGATACAAATTGGCAAAAAACGGAAAATACCAGTTAGCGATAATGATGATGTTTTTCAAGACAACGCAACTTTTGCGGATGTCGTCAAAAGACGTAAAGAAAGTGTCAATAAAAAAGTACACAAAATAGTAATAGTAAAGGGAATAGTGGTAAACCAAGAAATCGTAAGGCTCGTCCGGTTATTGTGATGACACCAAAAGAGTCCACACAAGCTTGCGATGATACTCGTAATTTTTTGAAGACAAATTTAGATCCAAAAACACACAAGATTAGTAATTTTAGGAATGGAAAAGATGGTGCCATTGTTGTTAAATGTGCCATCGGAGCTAATGTAACGAATGTGAAAAATTGTATTGAAAGCAATCTGGGTGAAAACTACAGTGCTGTTGTTCCCACGTCGGTGTCAAGATTGAAAGTAGTGGGCATGAGCCGTCAATTATCCTCCGATGTTTTCATAGACTATTTGAAAAGTTCAAATGAAGACATCGAAATAAAAGATGTAAAAATAGTAAGAAGGTATGAAAATCTACGGTTCATTTACAGCACACACTTAGAATTATATGCCGAGTCTCGGCTTTCTGAAACCGAGATCCGCACAGCCGACCACTTGATTTCGATCTCGGCTTTTTATGTTAACCGATAATCTCGGTTTGGGTCAAACTGAAAACTTATATAGTTAGCTGGGAATCTCGATATGAGCAAACTGATTAAAACTCGAAACAAACAGAAATGAGGTTAACCGAGATATCGGTTAAATTGTGTGTAAATATTCGAAGTTTTGAATTAGATTTACATCGAAATATTGAATATTTCATACCTAACGACTGTTGCAGAAAGTATAAGCACACCTTATTTTAACGGTCACTTTGAATATAATGAAATATTTCAACATGTTTTGGCTGCGTCCTTTTGTTTGCACATTTCTGAATGACATAGCATCAAAAAAGTGCTCAGTTTTGTGTTACCTATCAAAATGCGCGGTCTTACTCCGGAATAACGAAAAAGTATCGTGCACAAATGGTGCACTGTGAGCGGACTCTCCTTGAGAAAATTGGCCAAGGAAGAGGGCGTAAGCGTCGGAGCGGTACGATCTGCGATTCGAACATATAGAGAACAGTGTACGTTTGAAGATGCGCCGAAGAGTGGTCGAAAATCCGGTCCTGTTAGTCCGGATAATGATAAAAAGATCAGGGATGCCTACAAGCGTAAACCAGCGACTTCCGTTCGGGATGTTGCGAAAAAACTAGGGACCTCGTCGAGTAACGTCATGCGTGCCAAAGAGAGACTTGGGCTAAAAACATACCGGAAGCAGAAAAAAACCCAAAAGGAACCCAAAACAGGCCGCTTCCGTGAAACCATGGGCCCGCAAACTTCACGATTCGTTATTGTGTAGAAATTCTGGGTGTATAATAATGGACGAAGAAACGTATGTGAAACTAGATTACAAACAGCTTCCCGGACCACAATTCTTTACTTTAAGCGAAGAAAAAGACATCCCCGAAACGGAGAAGGCAATTTTTACCGAAAAATTCGGTAAGAAGGTTATGGTTTGGCAGGCAATATGCGAGTGTGGTAAAACATCTAGTCCGTACATCACAACGGAGACGATGAGCACTCAGAAATACGTTAAGGAATGTCTCCAGAAGCGATTATTGCCGATGATCAAGCAGCACGAAGGTCAAGTAGTGTTTTGGCCTGATTTGGCTTCATGTCATTACGCAAAGGACACTTAAGAATGGTACAAAAGTCAAAATGTATGTTTCGTGCCGAAAGACATGAATCCGCCGTACTGCCCAGAGGCACAGCCAATCGAGACTTTTTGGGCTTTAACCAAAGCAAAGCTTCGAAAATTCATAAAAACAGCGGACGACATCCAAAAATTTAAAAAAGATTGGCCAAAAGTGGCCAAAATGGTGGGAAGTACCACTGTGCAGAAGCTTATGGGTCATGTTCGAGGAAAAGTTAGGAGTCTTGGCTATGATTAAATATTTTGATTAAACGAGAGTAAAATATCATATAAAACACAAATACAAATATTTTTTTTTTTTTTTAATCAGTTCGTTTATTTATCCAAATACAAATATGATTTGCCAAATAAAATTATTAAAACTAAAGAAATCATGACTTTTTTGTTATGTTGAAAGTGTGCTTAAACTTTCTGAAACAGTCTATTTAGCAGGGTAAACATATTCATCAGCATCGAATTTAAACTTTTTGGATACAGGCGCATCCGTATGAAGGTCTAAACTGCCCAGTACCAAAGTGGATGGGGTGTCGCTGAACAATGTGCCTTTTCAGTAATTTGAAATGGCTGTACCTTTATCGGTATTTTGGAACTATGCAGTCGTAAAACACTCTATCCGGATCAACATGTTGATTTCGGATGTTGTTATTAAAACGCCGCTGCAGCTCTTCCACATAGCCCCTACTACTTCTCGACAGAAGATACATATTATGCTCGACTTTTAAAACTAAAATGGAACAGATAAGTAAATTAATCTGTACCTACTAAAAATATCGTGCAGTCTTACATCCTCCTGCTGCACTTTATCGAAAAGTTGCTCCATTTTCACCGTTCCACAAACAACATACGACTTACTCCACTTGTGAATGAAAACAATATGGCGCATGGCGGTTGACAGATAAAAAGCCGAGCCTCGGCTTACAACACTGCTAAACCGATATTTCGGAATGATAGGCAGCTGAGGTCGGTTGAAGTTTGGTTAACGTTTTTGCTCGGCTCCTAGTGTTGCCGAGAATCGGTTTAATAATGAAGTTACCCGATATTTCAGTTTCAAGTGATGTTGTGACTCGGCATCGTTCGATTTTTTGCCGAGTTATCAGTTAAATATGAAAATGCCGAGTGAATTCAGCTAAATGTTTAACCGAGCCCGTAGAACGTAAAATAAACTTGGACGTCAACCATGTCTCATTTAGCTCTCAATGTTTGGTGTATAAGAGAATTTTTGATCAAAAGAAAAGCAGCTTGCGTTTCAATAAATAGCAACCATGATCCAGGAAGAATGGTGATCAATTAGATTTTTTGAATTTGAATACTTTGGAGTTGTCAACAAACTACGTAGCATGACGTCTAATTGTTGAAGAAAAACGTCCACTTTTGGTTTTATTAGCAGAAACTCACAATGCTGAAATTGAAGCCTTTGATCAGTATTGCATTCTGGGATATAATGTTGCTGCTTGTTTACCACATTCTAGACATACTGGCAAATGGAATTGTTCAAAGTGAGTTGAAAATCAGAACGAAAACCGTGATGTCAAAGGAAACCTAAATAAGGAAGAGCCATCGTGTGGGAAAAATATCATTTCTAAAAATGTATCCAGACCTTGCTCACACTTCGAAAAACGATGGCGAAACTGTAAAACATCCGGCGGTATATAATTGAAGTATAATTAATGTAGCATGAATTTTATGAACAATAGTTACTATTCGAAATGATACACATTATTCCAATTAGCTTGCATGCAATAGATGAACTCACGCATATAGTAAACTATTGCTTCAGGACAGTTCACTCATTAGGAGTTCATTCCCTTACTCGGCGCGAGACTTTTCTCATTTAGAGCATAAAACTTGATCCGTGGGATTGAGTGTAATCTCTTGGTAGGATTACTTGTCGTCGGGTCAGTAATAATAAGACAAGCTTGAAGTCATAGACTGGAATGAAAGAGTCAGATGTAGGATGCTCGAGTGAAAGGGAGAAACTACCTCTAATCGTCTCAAAGGGTAATCGGAGATCGCCTTTAGAAAAGATCGTTTTGCGATTTCCGGAACGAAGGTCAAGAACATTAGAGCGGCCTATCTGAGGAATATCAAATGCTTTCTCGTCCACTTTAATTTGACCCGTGGAAGAGGCAGGTTGTGAAGTTTTTGTATATAGTTTTGCGGTGTGTTTGTCGAGGTAATGTGAGTGAGAGTTCTTAGGTGCAGAGAAAATGGCAATTAGGAAGTATAGTTATTATTCACTTAGCTAGAAAGTGCGGTGCTGTGCGTGATCCAGGGAAGCCAGAAAGCCGTGCTACGGCTTTTGTAGCTTTATACACCTCCTGCTCGGCACACCGCACCCTCGTTATTACCACTACCCTGACCCCACGTGCCAGCATTAAAGTTCCCAATTTCGGCCGGAATTGGAAGGAAGCTGCGATCGTTAATAACGCGCTTCTTGAGAGCGATTTTCCCACCCACTCATCGGGAAATCACCACGTCGAAGCTTTTGGTGAACGACGAGTGAATTCGCTTCACTACTCGGTGTTCTGCGTGGTGCGAGCGTCGCAGGGGCGATAAGATAGACGTCGGTAAAGTAGACGAAAAACCGTGAGTAGCGTATAAAGGTGACCGCATGCATGCGTATTGTTATGTAAGCGCAATCTAAAGATAGTCTTTTCAAATCCGCACAGCTAGAGAATAGGAGATATATAGGCTAGGGTGCCCCTACGGCAGTTGTCAATAAATATGGTTTGTTTCAAAAGTCAATAAATGTGTTTTTGAAATGTTGGTAAAATTTGTAGTTAGTTGCATTAATTGTTAGATTAGGAAGTTCCCGTCATCTAGGTGTACTGAACACAAGAGGTTTCTCACGTTTCGTCGTTTTGTTGTAGATTTTTTGGTTGTTAGTTGTACTCCAAGTTGGGCTGCTTGGGAATCTCAGTCCTCCCTCTTGTCTTGAAGCGTGTGAGATCGAGGTGTTCGGAAAGCACTTGACCTGTGATGAGAATAGGCATCTCGTGCTTTTGTTTTGGTGAAAGGTTTTTCTCTTGATTGGTTTTTGATACGGTTTTTGAGTTAGTTCCTTCTGGAAATTCGAGATCATTACGTCTACTAGTTCATTCCATGTATTTGCGTTTCATCTGAACTCGCCCTGAGGTTTGAGTTGCCGGGCACCCAAAACGACAAGTGGTCCTCTGTTGAGGTGGCGCTTAAGCCATTTGTTTTCAAAACCCTAATTCCCGGAACGCTCTAGTAGACCGATTTTGGCTAGCCGGCATAAGTCAGCTAGACGATGGCCCAATATTGTTAGATTGGGCGGAGCTGTGGCGTGGTGGGAGGGTTCTTGTCCTTGGGCACCACTTGAACGTTGTTGGCAGCATACCACTCCATGGCCTCTTTTCCGTAATGGAAAGATGCCAAATGCGGCCAAAATAGAACAGAACAATTGTGTCGCTTCAGGAAAGGCAGTAGACATTTTTGTAAGCACATGCTCAGATAAATTTCCTGGTTGACGGTTCCGGTCGCTATGTAAACGTTGCACTTCAAGCCACAGGTATAGATGGCCTGCCTTTGTTATTTCTTCGCGGCCTGCCTGATGGCCTGCCTGATATTTCTTCACGAACTTTGACAGTTTAATGTGCTTGAACATATCTGCCACCTTTCCCGTCCGGTTGCCGTATAAAAAATTCCTGTCCAGGGAGCCGTTTAAAGTCTGCCTTGACGTAAGTTTCATCGTCCTGTACCACGCAATCAAACTTCGTCAGCATCGTCGTGTACAACTTTCGCGATCGTGCGTGTTTTGTTTATCGTCACGATTTGGAGTCACCACTTTCTTGTAAGTCGACAGTCCAGCTCGTTTTTAGCTCTATCCACGGTTGAAGGCGCCACTTCCAGCTTCTTTGCGACATCTCGGACGGAAAGGTTGGGGTTCCACTCGAAACAGCGGGCAACTCTTTTTGTCGTCGCTGTGGCCTCCGGCTTTCAATTTCCCCTCGATCCAGCTTTCCTGGCTGTCGACAAACGTTCACCGAACACTTTGAATACGTTGGTAACAGTTGATTTAGCCACATTCAACAATTTCGCCAACTTGGCGTGAGAGTAGTTTAGATTTTCACCATGCACGAGCAAAATTTTGATGCGTTGCATCTCTTCCTTCGACGACATTTTGATAACTGAAGTGCCAATCTCAATATCAAAATAGAGGCATGATGCTACACGCACACATCTTCAAAATGAGGGGTGTGTAAAATTTTTTTAATGCAAGGAAATGCGTCAAGTTTAAGTCGACCAAATTTTGATCGAAACACTTTTTAGTAAAATTGACTATTTTAAGCTGTCTTTAAAAATTGAAAACACTGGGTCGTAACTCCTCGCCACTTGATTAATGACACTGAAGAGCGTAGGCGTAATAACAAACAAAATGCCAGAATGTCATAATTTAACGGTGAGTTTTCAGTGCTGGCAATTAAACAGGCGAAAAATCTAAGGCGTAGCTACACTCTAAAAATAAACAGGGCGTATTTTGGTTTTAATAAATTTTTAACTCAATAAAACATATTTCTGCATATATTGTAAGAAAAGGTTAAGCATTGCATTATTATACAAGATGTGACCATAATAAATGGTTTATTGGAGCATTCTATGGAAAATAGGATTTGATTTTCCTATTCCAATCTTAGCCTCCAGTTTTCTCGGTTTCGTGATTTTGGAATACCGCCTTTTTCAAATGTTAGTCTAGATTTAACCTTTCCAATGCAGCTGCTCCTTCGATTGAAAATGTGTTTGACTGAACGCTCGCTTGATGATTATGATGTAATATGTTAGCACCAGACATTGGCGCCCGATGTTTGTTTCCATGATCTACTCCTCTAAAAGATGATTCCTACCGGATGGCCAAAATTAATCACTTGGAAGTAAGTCGATATTTTCCCTTCTTATTTTATTGGCTTCAACATCTAGATCCTTGAACAGAATCGGGTTTCAGCTAGCAAAGTCGATAAGAGCACGGTTTACAAAGCCGGAGGCGGCGGGTTCGATTCCCGGTCCGGTCGAGTGGTTTCGGGTTGAACATTTTCTCGACTTCTCTTGCCATTAAGTAACATTGTGCTTGCCAATTTCATGCCTTGGTGTTGGCATCGTAAAGTTGAGAGCAGGTAAACGCTCGTTTAATAGAGCGTTGAAACCTGTTTGACGAAAAAATAGTGGATTTTCTTGGTGTGTTTATTGTTAATTATTGAAGGAGCGATTGCATTGTAAATTGAAAGTTATCGGGGGAAAGCAAAGTTTCATTTTTTTTGTTCAATAGAATAATGAAATATCTTCCAATTATTTCGGATTGCTCACAAGTCAATTCTCCCACTCGTCGGAAACGAAATCTCACGCAATCCACTTGCTATACTGGAAACCTTGCAGGAAACTTTTTGAAAGCCACCTGCAGTTGTAAAATTTACCCAGTAAACAGTAAAATTTACCCAGTCTCGTCCAAATCCCAATCACGATAACGGATTTCGCTGACAAACGAAAAATCTTACTGTACCCATCATCGAGTGAAGCCTTTCTTTGGTGGTATTTTGCACGCAATATCCGAAAATGGAAATGATCCGGAAAAGAGCAACTCGCCGAAAAATATATGTCAATTGGCAAATTGGATTTTACTTGAATGGGGGGTCGACCGCATTTGAAACGTCTTAAAACAACAGGCAGACTGTGGTGACTGTTTCAAGTAACCGTCCGAAGTGGAAAAACTAATTTCGGTAAATGGAAGTTATTCGGGTGGAAAAAGTTTTTCAAAAGGGAGCTACTGGGAATTCACGTTGCCGAAATTAGTCTCTTGAGAGGTTAGTCATTGACGGCATATGTGGATAAAGTTTTAAGCTTTGTTTACTGCTTGGCTTAGGGTTTTGATGGTGCACAACTTTTGCCAGAATGAGAAGTAATGTTGCCTATAAATAACACTTTTAAAACAAGTGCGAAACACTTATGTGGCTCATTTTAATGATCTATTCAATGCACTCAAGTTGAACCAGCCGCAAATCTGAAGCCACTGGTACATACTGAAAGAACAAATGTGACCTCGCGAGCATCGCCTACACTGTTTTCCCCTAAATTAGTCCCTCTTTGCATAACAAAAGCCACAATCAGGCCTTCACATTTCCCAGGCGGTAATCTCACATTCACCCATGTATACAACTCATTCATCGTTCCATCCCAGAACACATCATCTTCAACCAACGTGAAAACCAAGCCTACCCACCTCTTCGAAAAGCTCCGACCACAATTTCCTCCGGCTCACCTTGATGCCCACCCCCCAAAATACCACGTCGTCGTGGATTTGTGCAACAAACTTTCATGCAAATAAACCCCGCCGCAAACACAGGCCTCGAAGTCGGTGAAAATAACCGCAGACCTTGAGCTTGTTGAGGTGGAGCTCTTGAAAATTTCATCGACTTTCAAGCCCCCCGAATCGTTTACACATTTTGACCTCAACGCAACCTTCCCTATGTTTGCGTCCCTAGCAACGGTTTTGACACACACACACTCACACGAAACTCAACAACAGCATAAGGAATAAAAAAAGAAAACAAACAAAGAAAAGGGCGTCAACGCCATTGTGGCGGATGGGTGGTGGTGTGAAAGCACTTTTCCGGGAGCTTGGAGCGAAAAGGCGCTGGGTAAACACCATTTGATTTTCATGAGATGTGGAAGTTGAAAGGATTAATGGCTCGTTTTATTACACCTCACATGCTCTTCAGGCTGCCGTCCTGGCGGGAACCGAACTTCCGCCTTGTGACGGCGGCCACGCATTTTCCCACCCACATGAAGGGCGTGTGAAAGTCTGCATCGCCAAGGAAATTTCTGAATCGTTGCTCGAGGTTTTTCCCAAGCAGAAAGGCTGAAGACGACTTGGTTGCTGGGGAAAATCGTTACCGACAGGGTTGTTATCTCGTATTCTGAGACATTGGAAGATGAGTGATGAGTTGCCCGACTACATTCATGAGCTGAGGAAGATGGGGAAGTGCAATGCGGGAATGTTCACGAGAAGGTTTTTTATTTTTTTTTCTCGAAATGATAAATGGCGAGTTCGTTTTTTCGAAGTCTGCTTGACAAATTACGCTGAAATGCGATCAAAAGTATTAGGTGGATACTTCAAACCATGCAATGTACGAATCCGTCCTGATTTAGCCAGGACATGTACTGATTTTGAGATCGTTTTGAAGCGTCCTGCCTGATTTATCATATTTGACGATTTTTTCCTGATTTTTCACAAGATCCACCAGCAGTTTTTAACTTACACATTTGATGCAAGTTAAAATGAAAATACGACAAGCCAATTGCATATTACACTAATTTTTTGTTAGAATGTACAGGACGGCAGTTCTGTTTGTTACATCGTGAGATCAGGTTTATCGGTGTTTGAGCCACTGTTTATTTTAATTTGTTGATACATTGCCGGTTGTTTTAAACTGTTACTCAGTCATAAATTTTGTAGGCAAACTGGATTTGGAGAAGCATGTGAAAACTCCAAAGCACTGCAAAAATGTTCAGTCAGCATCTACCTCATCTATCTATGTTAAGTTGTGTGGTACAGAAAGCAACTACAGCTACACTGAAGGTGTGGGCAGAAGAAGGAGCACTTGCGTCTCATACAGTGAGGCATCATAATAGCTTCAAGTCTACAGGGTGCGGCAGAAAATAATGCGAAAATGTTCAAACTTGAGTATTGGGTCAATTCGTGTACCTAGTGACTAATTTCTGTCGAATTGACTATGTTTACTTTCAAGTGCTGCATCCAAACATTCTATTTGTTTTGTTGCAAATTCGTCAAAATGTTCGCAAAAGAAGTGATCACCAGTTTGTTGCTCGCCCAGAAGAAGCCGAAAGAGATTGCCAAGGTGGTAGGGTGCCATTTGGCAACAGTTTACCGCATAAAAAAGTCCCTGCAGGATGGTCCTAAGCAGCGGAAGCCGGGAAGCGGACGTCCACGCTTTGCACGCACGCCGAACGTGATCAAATCGGTCCGCGCAAAAATTGCTCGCAACCCGGTGCGTTCCATAAGAAAACTTGCAAAGGAAGCCAATATTTCGGAGAAATCCATGCGGAGAATCATCAAAGAAGACCTGCATGCATCTTCCAGAGCCAGAGTGAAACGCCTCTTAATCAGGACCAGGTCAAGGAACTACGAATGACTCGTTCCAAGAGATTGCTTTCCTTGTTGAAGAATGAATGAAATGATAATCCTGTTCTCCGACGAAAAGCTTTTCAGTATCGATGCTGTGGCCAACAGCCGCACGGACCGGTTCATTTCACCGCAGAAAATGGAGAACGTTCCGGAAAAAGTGAAATTCATATTTCAAACCAAACATCCGGCTGGTGTCATGATGTTTGGCTTGGTGGCGTCCAACGGTTTGAAAACGCCGCCTGTTTTAATTGATGCTGGAGTTGAAATCATTTCCGAAGTGTATATCGGTATTTTAAAGGGCCAAGTGCTTCCCTGGGTGAAGGCCAACTTCTCCGAGGACCAAAACATGGTCCTACAGCAGGATGGAGCGCCGTGTCACACGTCCAATCGAACCCAACAATGGTTGAACGATAACATGAAGTTTTGGCCGAAGGATTTGTGGCCCCCTAGCAGTCCAGATCTTAATCCGTTGGATTATTGGATTTGGGCATATGTTGAAGCACGAGCCTGCAAAACATCACACCCTAGTGTGAAAACCCTGAAGTCAACCATAACACGCACATGGCTGTCAATGTCGGAGGACTACGTCCGAAAGGCATGCTCTGGCTTCTGGCGTCGGCGTCGGATGTTATTAATAAAAATGGAGGACACATTGAATAAATTTGTTCAAAATGACTTTATAAAGATAACTGCAATCGAAAATGTTGATATTATTGCTTGAATTAGTTGAAAATGGGATTTGAAAGAAATAGAACAAATTTTCGCATTATTTTCTGCCGCACCCTGTATGGATTGTACGCCGACGCTATTGCGTTTGATGTTCGACGATTCTGAAACTGCCAGGAAGATCAGCTGTACTCGCACTAAGACAGAAGCTATCATATCCGGCGTATTTGCACCGCATTCAATTGAGGTGGTAATGGTGGTAATGAAACTCTCTGCAACTCCATTTGTCAGTGTAAGTACTGACGGCATCAATCACGGTAACATAAAGTTGTTCCCTATCGTCGTGCAGTACATTGACGCAGAGCATGGTGGTATTCAAGTGAGGATTCTGCATCTCTATGAACTGGCGAATGAGAAAGCTTCAACGATTGCAGTCATGGTTGAAACCGCAAATCTGCAGGATAAATTAGTGGCCTTCAGCGGAAACAACACGAACACGAATTTCGGTGGCGTTAACAGACGAGGAAAGGACACTATTTTCAACCTGTTAAAACAGAAATTTCATTCCAATCTTGTTGGTGTTGGATGTCCAGCCCACGTTTTAAACAACACGCTTCACCACGGACTGGTTCAGATTGGAAATTTTGATATGGACTCGTTGATTCTAAAAAATTTCAACTATTTTTCGATCTCCACTGTGCGGACTGCAGAGCTGAAAGAGTTCTGCGACTTTCTAGACATCGAGTATCTCAATCTGCTGTATCACAGTAAAACACGGTGGCTCAGCTTGATGCCAGCAGCTCATCGTATTTTGCAAATGTTTCCGGCTTTGAGTCGTGTTTTCTATCACAGGAACAGCCACCCAAAATCCTCGACAATTTTTTTCATGATTAATCGAGTGAATGCTATCTACTTTTCACGCACTCGCTGGTGGCACTCTTCAGTGAAAAAATTAAGTTTCTTGAAAAGGAGCAGAACAAACACAGCAGTAGAGGTATTGCGCACAATTGAAGACGTGCGTGATTCTCTTCAAGAAAGGATTGATGCGAATTTTTGACCACTAAGTATCACACCAATACTAAGGAAGGAAGCTAAGTATCACACCAATACTAAGGAAGGATGGCGAGGAACAAAAATGTTTGGAGTTTCAAACTGCTACTCAAGAAGTATACAGGGCCACTGAGCAGTACTTGGAGAAATGGACAGAGCATCTTTCTGACTTCAGAGTTTGAATTCAACAACTTTATTATGTAAAACACAATATTAACGTTTTTATTATTTCTAGGTATTCCAATGGCGTAACGCAACGATTAAATATGAAGACGTTGAGAAAAGTGCGCTGTTCATGAAGAAGAGATAATTTGACATCGACGACAACCTCATCTACGATCAGTTCGTGAACCTCAAGAAATACTTGAGCTCGAAAGACCATGAGTATTTCAAGCAAGAATGTATTAAAAAATTGTGTGATTTTTCTAAGCAGAAATCTGAAAGTTTCTGGTTACAATAAAGTGGTTATTATTGTACCTGGGAATTAGATTTACCTACGTGAAATTGAAATCCGTTGAATCAAGTTGCTTTGTAACACCATCCGGCATGTTTAAAAGGAGTCAACGTCAACGAACTAGGTAACAATTTGTATGACTGCCTAAATTCACACCATTTTTTATGCAAATGATCTCGAAACATACCTAATGATGAGCTCATTAGTCGGCTGTACTGCTTTAAGGAAGGATACAGGGTGTAACGATCATGAATTGGTCAACTTAGACTTGACGCATTTCTTTTAATCGACAAATCCAAAAACTCGAACATCCCTCATTTTGTAGATGTGTGCGTTCAAGATAGAGCCTACCCTAGCAAAGGAAAATTACAAATTGCAATCAAATAAGTAACAAGTTTGGTTAAATTAGATATTATTTCGAGCTGACTTGTTATCGCATAACAAATTAAGTTATCAACATTGACTAAATTGTTATCTTTTGTTATCAATTTTTAAAGACTTTTGTTGATGAACGTTATTAATTACTAAAAGCATGCTGACGAATGCTGAATATTACCAATATATTATGGATATGGAATTGAGCTTTTCACCAGAAGCACTTCTTCAGTTATTAGTATATGAATTTGATAACATATTGATAACATTATTTAAAATTTTCTCAAGAAATTTGTTCACATCACAGAATTTGTTATCTAAATGAACTCAATGATAATAAAACGAGTTATTATTGTGATATCCCTTTTGTTATTTTGGCTGTTTATTCAGACTGAATGATAACATATTCAGTGATCAAACAATGATAATCTCAAATTAGTGCTTGTTATAAATTTGGTAGAAACCTTTGCACGGGATGATGATGATGATGATGATGGTCCCGCTTCTTACCCCTACAAAGGTTTGAGCTAGACAATTCAACCAGTTCACTATGGTACGAATGGACAAATTTCGCGACAAAAATCGATAACTCGAAAACCATTAACTTTAGACACATGATGTCTTCGGAAGATTTAATTTGAAAAATAAGATCTATCTTTTGGTTTGGGTGGTGACAAGGGTGGTCCTCTTATGTAAATAATAAAAATTTCAACTTTTTATTCTTATGATTAAGAGGATTTTTTGCTCCTTCAAAATAGTAGATATTTTAATCTAATGAAACTTTGCTGAACAAATTTAACTTCTATCTCATCTACGTATCGTTTTATAACAGTTTTACTGACTTTCCTTAGGGTGGGACTTAAAAAAACAGTTTTTTTGCTGTAGCTTTTTAATTTCAATTTGAATTAAAATATCTACAATTCTGAAGAAGCAAAAAAAATCTCTTTAACATAAAAAAAAAAAATGTAGAATTTTTTATTTTTAACCCCCCCCACCCCAACCTAAACCAAAATATAGATTTTATTTTTTAAGAAAACTTCCCCGAAGACATGTGTCTAAAGTTAATGGTTTTCGAGTTATCGATTTTTGTCGCGAAATTTGTCTATTCGTACCATAGTGCAGTTATGCAAAAACCAACGAACTTATTTCATCTACCGATGTAAACATCTTCAAAAACTGTTCATTTGCTCTACAGCGATATAATTGTGAAAAGCTAATGATGTCAACCACAAATGTTCGAAAGTATTTCCAGCTATCAAGAAACCCTATAACAATTCAAATCACAGAATCCCGTATAAGGAAATTATCAAAAGTCAAACCAATATTCGATCCTGCCCACTACATAGCCAATGCGGTTCCAACACAAATGAAGCCGCCAGCTTAGTTTTGGCTGACCAAGGATATATCTAATCAGGGAAATCGAGAAAATTTCCAAACCGAAAAAATCTAGTCAAACTTCTACTTTCAACCACAACAGAATGGGTAAGGAATTCCCCAACAATCAACCAGACAACCCACTACTATGTCATGGTATCTTCTCAATCATCAAAGGCCAATTTTTTTATATAAATTGCTCTCCAGTTATCAAAATGCCAAACCAAGCGGAGCAACGAATTTTTTCCCATGCATCGTTTAGATCCGAACTAGTGATCGTCAGAGTACGAGATACATGGAAGCAGCCATTTTGACCAAGCCGTATAGCGATTGCTTTCAAAATGAGAGCTAATCGAATATATAATATTCTGTGCACGCTAAAACGAGAAAATTAAAAATAAAATGGATAAAAGTTTACCTTAATTTGAGTTCGGTGCACTGAATAATCAATATTGGGAAAAAAATTCAAAAAATAAAAAACTTATAACCAATAGCATAGCTTTACTCCGTAAACCGTGAAGTGGATAACCTAAAATGAAAATATATGAATGATCGAAATATCACCCTCCAAACAACTATATAAAAATCAGGCCACAGCTGATCAAAGCAGCCGCAGCCCGCAGCTTGATAGGAAGCCGTGACTTAAAAAGAAAAACTCCAAATTGGTTCCCCATTACGGCTTTTTGTGGATCGTAATCGTAATCCAATCCAAATCCTATCTAAATCCAATCCTAATCCAATCCAAATCCAATCAAAATCCAATCCAAATCCAATCCAAATCCAATCCAAATCCAATCCAAATCCAATCCAAATCCAATCCAAATCCAATCCAAATCCAATCCAAATCCAATCCAAATCCAATCCAAATCCAATCCAAATCCAATCCAAATCCAATCCAAATCCAATCCAAATCCAATCCAAATCCAATCCAAATCCAATCCAAATCCAATCCAAATCCAATCCAAATCCAATCCAAATCCAATCCAAATCCAATCCAAATCCAATCCAAATCCAATTCAAATCCAATCCAAATCCAATCCAAATCCAATCCAAATCCAATCCAAATCCAATCCAAATCCAATCCAAATCCAATCCAAATCCAATCCAAATCCAATCCAAATCCAATCCAAATCCAATCCAAATCCAAACCAAATCCAATCCAAATCCAATCCAAATCCAATCCCAAATCCATCCAAATCCATCCAAATCCATCCAAATCCATCCAAATCCATCCAAATCCATCCAATCAATCCAATCCAAACAAATCAATCAAATCCATCAAATCAATCCAAATCCAATCCAAATCCATCCAATAATCAAATCAATCAAATCCATCCAAACCTTCCTCCTGATTGAACCCATCAGCGCCCACACGGTTAACAAAAATAAACTCAATCCAAAGTCCATTTATGTCTTCTTTCAATGCCCGTTTTTCTCATGTAATAAAAAGTTTCACCTTATACTCATCGTTTCAAAGGAACGGCAGATAAACATTGTTAGTATTGATTACTATTCCTTATCCTATATAGTTGAAACTGAAGAAACTCTCTTTTCTTCTTAAAAAAAATTTCGCTACGTTGAAACACAAGCGTCCATGTTACATTGTTGGTTATAAGTGCTTTGGTTAGTCCACTCGTCAATTTGTCATAAGACCATGCAATCTATTATTGCAAGAAGAAAAAGTTACTCACAATGCCATAATTTACCAGCATGTCCCACAGAACATCCTCCTATTTTTTCTTCTTGTTCAATGCCGAACTTACGCAGTGTGGCCGTCAGAATCACCATTCAACCTAAGGTACAACTTTTGTCAATGTAAGTTGATAAGGATGGTGACGATGATGATGGCGATGACGGAGGGGACAAAAGTTATGGCACCAAAGGACAACAGTAGCTGCCATATGCCTGTATGCTCTTCTCATAAGACATGTAACATCAGACGTTGGTTGGAATCATTCGGAATAGAAACAAATAAATATTCATTCATTCGTTGCTGGCTGTGTACATTTCCGACACTCAAGTCAAGATTTGAGCCTTTGCCGTTCCGGAAACGGAACACAACCACAAATTGTGTCCTTCTTAGTGCATATCTATGTGTTTTTTTTTTTTTTTTTTTTTTTTTTTTTTTTTTTTTTTTTTTTTTTTTTGGTTTATACATTGGATGAAACAACATATATTTTGTCTTCTGGTAGAATCGTTCCCAGATTCATTCAAAACAGTGTTGTATCCTGGATTATGAATTCAATTTTCAAGTATCGGTGTGTCTTATGACCTACTCTGTCATCCCTGATTTTTTTTACCAGTGGACCATCCTTTCCTACTTTGATTAAGATAACTATTTCAATATAGTTTTTAAATTTGTCAAAGATAAATACAAACAACACTAGATTTAGACCTAAGGATGCACATCGGACATCATACCGTAATAGATTGAGTTCAACTTGAGTGGATGGCACGATCTCGTCGCAGCAGCATGGGATGTGTGTTCTTTTTTTAGCAGGACACAGATGGGATGTCAAGGTCAAAAAATACACCTTCGGTCATAATCTTGTTCAGGCCGCCGTAGCAGAAGCAAGTTGTTTATTTGTTCATTCGAAGTCATTAAATAGCTCTGCGTCATAACGGGATGCTCTCTTATCCCAGTCGATAAAGTCGAAGCTACAAAGAATGGCCTAGGTTCGATTTTGATTGTACTTCTAAGCTACGCAAAAATAGTTCTCAATTTTAAACTTTAAAGATTCACAACAATGCTAATATAAAACTAAGTTGAGAGTATGCATGAAGCTTATTGTAATCGGCAAAAAAAAGTGTCAAAGCTAAGGAAAAAACATTGAATTCGCTCATTCTTGACGTACATCCATGCTTACCCATCATACGAGGAGCCGCCTACGGGTGTTAGCACAATAGAACAACCTCCGGAAGGTTTTTTGTAGTGTTCGCAAAGTTCTTTTGGCGCAGCCACCTAAAAGCCGTTCACACCAAAATCCGGACACACAAAATATATTTTAGAAAAACAGCAGCATGTTTTTGATTCACACAGTTAAAAAATATTATGTAATTTTAAATTGATTTTCATGCACATAATTGGAGCATGGAAAAAGATTCAACATTAAAGTCCAAATTAAGATATATGAATTGAAAACAACATGCGACTTTATTTTTAAAGCATGAATTGAAAAAAATTAAATGTAATTTTATACGGAATTGGCTGAAAACAAAATTTAGTTGATAAGTAATGGCCAATTTCTCGAAATTCCTGATACATTAGCATCTTGAGGGTCGTTTTTCAAAGAGATAGTTGTTAAAAAAAACAGTGAATGCGTAAAATATTAAATAAAAATATCGATATTCTCTCGTCTTTGCTAACCGATCCTTGGAATCAAACTGCGATTTCAAACTGTGGTTTAATCATTATTTCTCTGTAGATATACTAAATATGCCAACGGGATTTGTTGTTTTACTTTGGAACAATCACAAACATGTAACGGGCTTCAAATGGTGAGTTGACAGCATTAGGATACGACAGACCTTTGGTCCTCACAAGTTCTTACCTCACGCCTCCACGAGTCATATGATCACAAGACTGCCAGCTGAAACATGGAGACGCTGGTTGGCGTAGCCTGGGCAATGTTGTCAATCTGACAAATAGCGAAGTGAGGGGGTGCGATCATCTACATTAAATTTATAAATTAACTACGCATTGGGATCAATCTTTTCGTTCTAAAATCACTTATCTTATGAGCATGGAGCAACATTACAAGCATTAAAGGCTCCATTTGTTTTTCATTATTTCAGCATAACGTTCACATTAGATGTGCTTTGATCGTTGGATGTCAGATATTTTTTGTACATTAGTAAATTATATTCTCTTACAAATATAATTGTTATTATCATTTTATATTTATACCTTGTGATCAAAAAGTTCCGGTAATTTGAAAAAAAAACGCATTTATTTCAATTTTTAATTGATATCTTTATTATCGCCTTCAAAGTACTCGCCATTAGAGGCAACACACATATGCCAGCGCTTTATCCAATCATCCATACATTTTTTATAGGCCGATGAATGTATGGCTTTCAGTTCTTCCAGCGAATTCTTTTTTATCGCATCAATCGATTCAAAACGCCTACCTCTGAGCGGAATTTTCAGTTTTGGGAAGAGAAAGAAGTCGCACGGGGCAAGGTCTGGTGAATATGGTGCTTGTTTGATGGTATTGGTGGAGTTCTTGGCCAAAAATTCACAAATAGTGAGCGCGGTGTGTGATGGAGCGTTATCGTGGTGTAAAATCCACGAATTATTGCGCCACAATTCTGGCCTCTTCTTTCGAATTGCCTCACGCAAACGTCTCATAACTTGTAAATAATACTCTTTGTTAACCGTTCGACCTTCTGGAAGGAATTCAGAATGGACGACACCGCGAAAATCAAAGAAAACGGTCAGTAAAACTTTAATTTTGGAGCGACTTTGTCGTGATTTTTTTGGTTTCGGCTCATCTTCGGCGCGCCATTCGGACGATTGTTGACTTGTGAGCATATCAAATTCATATACCCACGTTTCATCACCAGTTATGATGCGTTCCATGAATGTGGGATCGCTATCTGCGTTCGCAATCATCTGTTTAGCGACCTCAACTCGATGCTGTTTTTGCAAAAAATTCAGCTCTTTTGGAACAAGTCGTGCTTCAATGCGTTTCATGCCCAGAATTTCCGTCAAAATGTGTTCGGTCGATCCAAATGAGATATCAAGGAGTGCAGCTATCTCCCGAATGCTAATTGAGCGGTTTTCCATAACTAAATTCTTCACGGAAGCGATGTTTTCATCGGTAGTTGAGGTCGATGGTCGTCCAGAACGCGGCATGTCACTCACGCTTTCACGGCCTTCTTTAAAGTCTTTGTGCCAAACAAATGTACGATTTTGTGACATAGAGTCCTCACCAAAGGCTTTTTGCAACATTCTGAGCGTTTCCGCTGCAGAAAATCCGTTTGCAACACAAAATTTCACACAAACGCGTTGTTCCAATTTTTTATCCATGGTAAAAATCGCCGAGCGTCTATTTTTCGACTAACAAAAGCAGTTGTCAAAACAAAACTAATGGATAATTTGCTCTCACACTTTGACAGAATATCAGAACTAGTGTTGCCATCTTACACTAAAAGATTTTACCGAAAAAATAAAGGCGGCCTTTTTAAATTGAAAATTACCGGAACTTTTTGATCACAAGGTATTTGCTTATATTTTCTTTGCTATTTTGCTAGGAGGCCAGGTGATGAATTTTATTTCATTATATCACGTTGGAATTTTCGCTATTTTAGAGTTTCAATCATCTAACATCGCAGCGGAAGAGGCAAATAGGGGCATTTAATTATTATATGTACATTATGTAGTATTTCTTTACAACATCGTATTATTTCCATCATATCATACCCTTCACATTTTCATACAAAAAAACCTGATTTAGGCGGTATCTGGCTTAAACACGAAATATCCCTTCAATTTATGACATCTAGCATTCCATATATGTCCAGTATGTAGCGCAGAAAATTACAGCTGTGGTAGGCTTTTGAAAATTACGGAATCTGTGGTAGGCTTTTGCACTTATTGCTGAATGTATTTTTCATTTCCGGTTTGCAAATGGACTTTTTACCAATTCTGAGCTGAGCTGATTCATGCAGCGCTGTGTGCCATTTGGCTAGTGTTTGATTTTACATTCAATCTTTGTCATAGTGACCATGGCAACAGTAAATTAAAATGTATAAATGTTAGTTTTGTAAAATTTCAATAGATTTAACAAACTTTTTCAGGATACCTCAAATCAAGATTTTGGTGAATTGCTGCTATCGCTGAAAACGAACGAAAACGTGCTTAAGCGCGGAACCACTTAAACACTTTACAACATTTCTTGCATTTCAGGATCAACCGAATGAAGATCATATATAATAGATACGAATGCTTGTAGTATTTTTCATTTACATAAATATATACACTATTATATAAATATTTCATGGGAATGGGAGGGACCATCAGGGCACCCGATTGAAGCACCCTGGATGGGGAGAGTGGGAATGCCAACTCCCCATTGCTAACAGTTTGTGAATAGAGGGCGGGCTCTTCTCCCCGCCCATTGGGGCATCCTCATGTTAGATAGCTTGCTCTTTTGACCAATTGTTCAGTCTTGTTGTTGGAAGGAGATTCTTTATATCCCTGTGGATACGTATAAGTGATGTTGCATATCGATCCACCCAACCCCTTTTTGGCCCTTCATACAATGGCATGATTAGGATAATCAGTGGTTATTAAAGCTTGATCAAGTCTAACAGAGGGGAGAGCCCATTGCTGTCGGACTTAGTTTCCGTGCTACAATGGGTGGTAGTACATATCATACATCATATATTTATTTCATTTAAAAGATAAATGAGATACTCAACACAACTGTATATAGATTTATATGGATTTATTTCCATAAGCTGTTTCGCATTTTCTGATTCACTCCTCTCATCATTCTTTGCACAGTGCCCTTGTCAATTTTCTTCGAAGCAGTAAGCCACTTAGAACGAAATTCTTGGATCGTTGATACCTCTCCACCAAGCTTTTTGAGATTTACCTTGACCATTGGCCAGTATGTTTCAATCGGGCGGAGCTGTGGACAATTTGGTGGATTGCAATCCTTGGGAACGTAAATAACGTTATTTTGCTAATACCAAGTGATCGTAATGACAAAGATTGAGTCGCATGTTTTCTCAGGAAAGGCAAGAGCTGCTTTTTGAGGCATTCTTGCCGGTAAATTTCAGCATTTACGGTACGGTTTTCGTTACCACAGAAAATCTGAGATTTTAGCCCACAGGAACATATGGTTTTATACTTCCCTTTCAGATGTTCAAGGGCATCTTTCCGGCTAGTTGCAGTGTAAAATTCCGTTTCCGAGAGATATTTGAACTTTTTGAAGCAGTATGTTTCGTCATCCATGACAACTCAAAGGAATTTTGTGAGAAGTTGTTCATACAGCTTTCTGGAGCGTGTTTTTACCGATTTTTGTTGCTTTGCGTTACGATCTGGGTATGTTTGAGCTTTGAATGATCTCAGTCCAGCCTTAGACTTCACTTTTTGCACAAAACCGGTTGACATTTGCACTTTTTTCGCAACTGTCCGTGTTGACACCTTCGGGTTTGCCTGAAAAGCAGCAAGGACTCTTTTCTCCTTCCTTGTGTTGCCTTGTCCATGTTCACCACCACTTCTAGCTTCCCTTTCGACAGTAAAACTCTCTTTATAACGTTTAACCACATCTGCAACAGTTGATTTTTGCACATTTAACAAAATTGCGATGAATTGAACAGTAGAATTGGGAATTTCCAAATATTTGTACAAGATATTTTTCCTGCGTGCTAGTTCGGCGCCATCTTGAATACAAAATGCGCTTTTGTAAACAATGTGTGTGATTCACGTTTGTCTATGTATTGGTTATGTAAATAACTAGTTTCATTCCATTTCGTAGTGATTAGACTAAGAAACAGTATAAATACTTTGTCCGGATTTTGGTGTGAACGGCCTTTATTAAGGAACGCGGTGCTTTAAACTAGCTTTCGAAGCTGAACTTTGAAGGTGGCTTTGAAAACTGGGTGAATTTCAATTGAGGGATTTGGAAGCCAAGGAGTGAAAGTGAAAAAAAATGTCAAATGTGAGTAAAGTGTGTTACATATTTGCTATGTTAGTTTAAGGTCGAAAAACACAACACTTTAATGCTATTTTTTTTGGATAATATATTTTTGTTTCCCCTTGGTTTGAAACCTTGTCAATAAAAAACATAAAGGAAGGATGAGTTTATAACCAACTGAATTTATTAAGCCTTCTCTTATTTTACAAATGAAAGCTGTCATGTACTCTACCCATTAAACTGTTCGTATTTGTTGTTACTGGACCGAGGTTTTCAGCCGGCGGCACGAAACTGACACGATACTGCTCCTTCCTGCGGCCACAACTGCTGCTGCTGATTCGTCTGTTATGGCCATGTCTAGAAAAGTAAAGTTTCCAAAAATAAGTTTTAATAGTTGAATTTCGGTAGATATATATTTTTTTTTGGAACACGTTAAATTGATTAAGAGGTATGAAAGTAATGTACCCATTTCCATCCTCAAGGCTGCTTAAAAATCAACAGGTCAAGGGTATAATTTTTCTCAGTCATGGTCAAGCATGAGAAGACTGACAGTCCGATACGAATTATTATATATTCTCTGAATTGATGCAGCTGCCTTTGACTGGCTCTAACTTAAAAGTAAACATTAACACCCTCGTTGATGCGCATGCAGGGTAAATCACACCTTGGTTTCAACATTTTCCAACCGTAAAACATTCCTACGAATGATGTTGGTTTACAAAAGAGAGAAGGTAAGCAATTTTTTTACGTTTAATTTGCACTCCCACAGTGGTAGAAGAACAATATGTCGTATCTGTTCATAATGTATATCTTAAAACGAAAATTCCCAGTAATGTTTTACACGCGTTTGCAGCTTCAACCCAAACAAAATGTAAATGAGTATTAAGTAAACTTGTGAGGATTGTTCTAGCTGTCATTGCAAAAATAGAAAG
Source organism: Aedes koreicus (assembly GCA_024533555.2). Classification (NCBI taxonomy): domain Eukaryota; kingdom Metazoa; phylum Arthropoda; class Insecta; order Diptera; family Culicidae; genus Aedes; species Aedes koreicus. The sequence goes on from JAHHFK020000699.1 coordinate 598,053, forward strand.
TAAATGATGTATACAGTAGCGTAACGAGGGGCCAGCTGATCAACGGCTAGAGTTGATCAGTGATGATATTTCGGTATCAAAACATCAAGAAATATTCTCTATTATGTAGTGAAATGCAGTGGACTGTTGATGCACTAGCATGCAGGGCCCTACATTTTCGAAACTTTTATATAAACTAGATTTTTCATTTCTTTTGTTTGCTGGTATTGCGCTGATTAAAACAGACATAACATGCTGATTTACCTGCTAAGAGCAAGATTGGCATTTCAATAACTCATCCCACTGAAATAATGCAGGTATTTATTTATTTATTTATTTATTGATTCGTCAACAGATAAAAATGTTCATCCCAATGACAATTAGATAACACTAAATTAAATACAATAACTAACACATACATCTTCGAAAACAACACTTATTAACATCACGGGATACATTAAAATTAAACACGTTATAGCAGCTGTTTAAAACACGACACATGCTTAGCACAGGTTCGTGCCGTAGTTGGTCCTTGAGTGTCGGTTTATAAAGAAAGATTGTAAACGTAAATTTCGTCGTCGAGTGTTGATGTTCAAGAGACCAAGTAAAGTGGAACAGTCGATATTTCCCTGACAGAGGTCACCAACGAAACACGCTTTGACCACCATACGCCTCCCTTCCAACAATTCCAGGCTGATGAGCTTAAACCGAATTTCATAACTTGGCAAACTGCGAGGGTCTTGCCAACAAAGATGTCGCAAAGCAAAGCGTATAAACCTTCGCTGAACGGCTTCGATCCTTTGGACTGCATTTGGGAAGGAATGGGACCAAACGACAGCACAGTACTCCAAAAAAGGACGAACCAAAGAGCCGTATAGTGCCTTCAGACAATAAACATCTTTGAAGTTTTCTGCGAAGCGGAAGATGAATCTTAACTACGATGAGGATTTAGAAACAATGTAGGCAATGTGGTTCTCGAATGACACTTTAGAGTCGAGCAGTACTCCCAGATTCTTGACTGTTGTTTCATGTTTCAAGCATGTTCCTCGAAGGAGGAAGATACATCGCACGTTTTCGGCCAAAGGAGATAGCCAAGCATTTGGATACATTTAAGGACATTCTGTTGATCCGGCACCAGTCGTCGAACACTTGTAGTTCTTGCTGAAGAAAATGGGCGTCTTCTGGACATTTTATGACGTAGTACAGCTTTAGGGCGTCCGCGCAGGATAATTTCAGGCATCTGAGGACCAAGTTCACGTCGTTCATATATAACAGGAAAAGAAACGGACCAAGATGGCTGCCTTGCGGAACGCCGGATGTTACTGAGAAGCTGGACGAGGCATAATCTGAGATCTTCACAGACATAGTCCTACTAGTTAGGTATGAGCGGAGCCAGCTCATAAATTGATCGTGAACCCCCATTTTCTCGTATTTGTAAATTGCAATCTGATGGTTCATTTTTTCAAAGGCCGCAGAGAGATCTGTGTATATGGCGTCTATTTGATGACCGCGTTCCATTTCACGGATGACGAACGATGTAAATACGGTAAGGTTGGTCGCCGTCGAACGCTTGGGCATAAAACCGTGTTGGTCAGGAAAAATAGTATGTGAATAGTCATGGATCAGCCTTTGGAGAACAATTAGTTCGAATAACTTGGATACCGCACTTAGTGCAGCAATAGTTCGGACGGATCTTTTGCATCCCTTTTTGTGAATTGGGAAAACAAACGACTCTTTCCAGCATTTTGGAAACACACCGGTAGCTAATGACAAATTGAATACCGCAGCCAGGGGCTCAGCGAGTGTGTTCAGGCAACGCTTCAGGACAATTGAAGGAATACCATCAGGACTGCATCCAGTTGAGTTTTTCATCTGCTTCCCGGCTGAAATCACCATATCACTATGGATAGTGAGTGCAGGGCCAAATACAGACATGCGGGGAACATTGTTTGTAGCAGCTTCGGAATCCAGAATTTCGTCACAAAAGACACTACTGAACTGATTACGGAACAAGTTGGCGATATCCGATAAAGCTTTTCGGTTTCGTTTTGAGACGGCTCTGCAATTGAGACTGGTGAGAGTTGTAAAAGCTGTTATTAAGGTGTTTGTAGTCGTCGTTGGGGCATGCGTAAACTGTCCTCGTAGAATCGGTGCGATATTTGCTGTGTTCCCTAAGAGCAGCCCTTTCAACTCGTTTTAGATGTTTGAGGTCGGAATTATACCAAGCAGGTTTGGGAAGCTTACGGTTGAGTTTCTTAGGCACGAATTGATCAATGGCGTACAGCAAAATGTTACACAAAGTCGTGGCGGCAGAATTCGCATCGCCGTTTGCAAGGGTCGTGTTCCAATTCAGGCCGACGAGAAAGTTATTCATTTCCACGAAATCAGCATGGGTGAAGTCATAATAAACGTTTTCGATGTTGTCATGGAAGCTGTACTTAGGATTAAACTACAGTGTCAGTAGCAGAGGGGAATGATTTCTACAGCTTTTGACAAGCGGTGTCGGAGCTTGAAGAACGGAACATCTTTGACCCAATTCTTCGCTAATGAAACATAGATCCTGCAAACGGTTATTCGCGTTCGGAATGCCATTAACTTGCCGAAGTCTGGCGGTAGAATAAGCGTCAAGCAAGGAGAGAGAATCCGGTCTGAATGACGAACAGGAATTGTCTGGATAGCGGAAGCCGTTATTATCGATGATCCATGAAATCGTGCTGAGGTTAAAATCTCACATGATGACGATGTTGTCACTGGGTCCCATTTGTGACACGATCCAATCCAAAGAAAGAGCGAACTTTTCGATTAGGCTGCTGTCGCTCACACGATCGGGGGAAATATAGACCACACAGATAAACAGACTTTCGGTTTTAGTGGACACAGCCACCCAAAGATGTTCAACAGTTGAGTCTTCTGGAGGCTTCAGAAGTCGAGATTTGAATTTTGAGCGCACGGCAAGAAGAACTCCGCCACCAGATTTCTTGTTGCTATTGAGCGACGATCGGTCTAACCGGTAAACATTATAGGTACGTGTCATCAAACAGTTGCTTCGATAATGTGTTTATATTAAGCCAGGTTTCCGTGAAGGCGTAGACATCCTAGCAGGCGTCACTGCATGCCAACTGGTATTCGGCGAGCGAACTGTTGATACCACCTACGTGCTGGTAGTACAGAAGGGCTGTCAATGAGGTGGCGGAGGATTCGGCGGGCAGCGATCTGAAAGATGAGGCAGCATCAGCCCGAGCAACGTCATTAGATGAAGGATACTTGCCATAGATGGCAGCTTGGAGAGCCCTGTCCCCCTGGAACGAACTAGCAATTAGAACATCGTTGAGACCAGCAGTGAGCGCCATGTCCTGCGGGTCGAGCAGCTCGTCTGAGAAAACGTTGCTGAATTGGGAACGGAAAATATCGGCAAAATCGGCGATACAATCAGCTTCGAGCAAACCATCCGTCATCGTAGAAGGCAAACCGACTTTTGGGGTTGGACTTAAGGCTTTTTTGTAGACGGTCTTGATAAGCGTTATAGAGACAATCGTTTAATTGCTTCCACGTAACACGATTTTGTGAAATCCGTGCGAAATTTGCGGTGTCGCCTCAGAGCTGCCTGCTTCACTCTTTTGAGGCGCTTGAGAGCGGAATTCGACCAAGTTGGTTTAGTTGATTCAAGTTTCATCTTCACTGGAACAAACCGATCAATCGCGTACAGCACTACACCAGACATTGTCGATGCAGCGAGGTTGACGTCAGAAACATCGAGAATCTCGTCCCAGTCAACAAGTCCCAAGAAATTGTTCATTCCGCTGAAATCGGCCTTACTGATATCGTAGAAAACACTTTCAGAGGAATCACGGAAGCAACACAATGGATTTACCGCAAGTTTCAAAATTAATGGTGGATGATGCCGACAGATTTTAACTAGCGGTGCTGGTGCTTCAATAGCTGTGCACAGCCTCACACAAATCGTCACTAACAAAGCACAGATCAAGCATACGATTATACTCGTTTTGAACGCCAGTCAGCTGCCTTAGTTGAGCGGTACTATACACATCAAGCAGTTCTCGTGATGTCATGCCAATTGTAGATCGAGAAACGATAGGAAAGTAGTGCCCAAGAGAATTTTGCTGCCAAGAAATCGTGCTTAAGTTGAAATCGCCGAGCATGATCACCTTGTCCCTTGGATTCAACTGCGAAACGACCCAGTTCAGCGAGTCAAGATGCTTTTCGATTAGAATTGCGTCATTTACTCGGTCGGGAGGAAAATAAATCGCGCAAATGTAGAGCGAAGCATCGTCGGTAGCCCTTGCAACCCATATTTGCTCCGCCGATGAGCTATTGGGAGGATTCACCGAACGGGATTTGAATCTGGAATGTACAGCTAGCAGCCACCGATACTCTTGTTGCTGTTAGAAGGTGACCGATCTTGTCAATAAACGTTGTAGCAATCGTCAAAGAGTTGATTCGTCGTAGTATTCCCGTTAAGCCAGGTCTCGGTGAGAGCGTAAATGTCATAGCAACCGTCACTAAGGGCCAATTGATATTCGGCAAGAGAACTGTTGATCCCACCAACATTTTGATAGTACCCCAGGACACTCGAAGTTGCAGCTGCAGCTTGTCTTGGTCCTCGGGGCAGTGATAGGAATTGCAGTTCCCGGCGTAACGGTTTGTCTGGTTATCTCAGATGGATAAGCGCCCGATTGATCAGCCGCAGGCCGAGGCTGATGGTTGTAGCTAGAATGAGTGGTTTCGATCAGACTCTGGACATTCGTAGAAATAAAGGAATACTCGCCGGGTAGAGGTTGCTGGAAGACCCTCTCACCGCATTCGACAACAGGACCAGGACGACTATGTAGAACGACGGCACCATGAGGCAGGACTGGGTCGAAGGACTCGAGGGCTTATGCATATGCATATGCATATGCATATTTAGTAAAATCGCAGTCTAAAAAATATTCGAATGCCTCTTCAGGTAACATCATTCCATGTGAATCTTTGAGAGTCGTAAACATCTTAGATGCACTTTCACGATTTTTGAGAACATGGACAATCAAATTCACCATATTTGAATCGCCATGTCTCAATGCATTTTTTCTTGTGGCTAAAAGAGCCTTTTCTATAGTGTCAACATTACCGCCGAACATTTCATCGGTTTTCCTTCGCTTACTTCTATCACTTAGTTCATCAAATTGTTTTTGTGGACGTCCACGGCCAGCTGACTCTGAAGGTGTTTCTGCGATGTACTCTGCAAGTTCCAAATGACCATCGAGCCAATTCTTATTGTATTTCCCAAAGCACACTTGCTTGCGGTGAGCCTTTTGCCACGAATTGAAAAAATGTTGTGCTACGTACTTCAACATTTTAAATATGTGTTCGTCTTTGGCAAGATCAATATTATACTTTGCCTTGATATATTCAAATCCTTTTGTTGCATTGACTATTTGAGATTCTAGAAAATAAGAAGAATGATTAGTAGTTTCCATTTAATTCCAACTACCTTTATTGCTTATCTTGACAGATACGCGTATTTCGTCTACAATGTGCAGACTTCTTCAGTGTCGTGTACTAATACTCGACTGATCAAAAAGTAACACGATGCTCCTATGTTCCATATTATCACAAACAATTCTTTTCAGATTTGTTTTCGATTAAATAACTACTGCACAATATACACGTTGTTAGCGTTAAAGCCGAAAACAAACTCATGATTTGAAAATATTGTCCTCGCCTCTTAATTGCAAGTAGGTAGTATTTAGTAGGTAGTATGTAGATAATAGGTCTTAGGAAAATATATATTCTTGAATATAGTTGGTAGAAATTGTAAAATGGCACATGAACAGAGAATTTCCTTTAGAATATATAAGCAAGGTTATCGTGAAAATATTGAATACTTATTAGTCCAGTTGGGTAGATACAGTTTCTATATGGAAATCTATTTTTTCGATCTTGTGCCAAAATAACGCTCATCCGCAGTTATCGGCAGCTGGATTCTCGTTCCGCAAATAGTATAGACCCCAAACTAAACTGTGGTGGTGGTCTCTTGAGACTGCTCGTTAGATGTAGTCCAACTTATGCAACAAAAACATTTTTTTCGATAATTGTCCATATTTTATAAATTTTAACTAACCGTAAAACCTCAACAGCATACCCATTTTGAAGTTTAGACAATTACCTTTTCAACGGTGTATTGAATTCCAAAATTGGACCGTTATTCGCTGAGAAAATTGCATTTGTTTGAAATGAATTTTTTCTACAATTTTCAAAATTTTCCTAAGTCCTAAATTGTTATTCCCATTAACCTCGAGAAGACCGCGGTTAATCGGTTCTACCTTCCTAGCTTTACTTCTAAAATAACTGATGTCTACAATATTTAAAACTTGGCTTTGTTATGTTGATTCGATTGAACCGGATCCAATAAATAAAAAATAAATAAAATAAAGATTGAATAAAAGAAAATTTGCTTGAAACATTTCAAACAGCACAAATTTGTATTGTAAAATAAGTTATTGTAATAAGAACACTTTGTAGAAACATTTTTAGCATTTATAATTAATAAAAATGCGATGAGACAATAAAAAATTAAAATATATACGTTAGTCGACACAGAACGAAAACTATTTTACTCTTTTTGTACACAGACGACGGAATGTTAATAAGTGGTCAGTAAGTAAAACTGATTATGAATTGAAAACACTTAAAATAACGGAGGTTCATAGGGGTTTGGGGGGAGCCAGATGTATTTCATAGGCGTAGCCAGGATTTCGAATAGGGGGCTAGCTTAGATTTTTCTTTGAGCGGCAGGGAGGAAGAGAGAGAGAGAGAGAGTGGGGAGGAGAGAAAAAGAAAAAAAGAATACCTCCGCCGTCAGCAACTAGCCGGACCCAACACAAAACATAAACTAAACAACCGACAAAACCACACCCCGGGGGCACCCAAGCTATAATTATATATATATATATATATATATATATATATATATATATATATATATATATATATATATATATATATATATATATATATATATATATATATATATATATATATATATATATATATATATATATATATATATATATATAAGTTATGATGCAACGGACACAACCACCATATCGATCTACAATCACGACAACCACATCGAACCCAAATCGGCATAGCAACAGTCGGGGAAGCTACCATTAGACGATCGATTACAACATGCCACATCGATCGATGTACCGCAGTAACGACTACCGTGAGAATCCAGCATGGCAACAACCTGGAGACACCGAGAACGACCGACGTGGACGAGCAACGTGGACAACGCATCGAACGAGAAACAACGAGAACGACCGACGCGGACGAGCAACGTGGACAACACATCGGACGATATTGATTTTTGCTGAACAGGGACTTTTAGGTAATAAAAAGGGCTAGAGATAGGAAATCGAGTTTAGTTTTTGATGTAACTTGTAGTGAATGGTGATTAAACCTGTTTTGTTTAAGTGAAATAAATTTTTTTTTAATAAGTCCGCGAATATCACGACATATCTGGCGCAGTCGGCAGTTCAAGTAGTTAAACAAAAGTGAAAGTGTTGTTGGAGTGCATATCTGATATCACAATCATCGAGTTTGCAAAGTAGGAGCGGCCCTAAGTCCCAGAAGACACCGATAATCCAGCAGCAGCTGTTTTGGAGCGAACATCCAGGATTTGCGATTATTTGGAGGACCATTCCCGCTACTTGGAACCCATCCCAGCCATCGCTACGTACATCATTATCAAGGCTCCCTGATGAAAGGAATCATCTTGTAAGTAATCAAAGTTTTTACTACCTATAAAGTGAAACTAAATACGATTGAGTGTGACAGTGTAGTTCAACTCAGAAACAGAAAAATAGTGTTATAACGAAAACACGAGTGTAGGAATCTGAAACGTGTTATTAGATCTCCACCGTGAGGGCATATCACTGGCGGTCATAACTCTACTACGATTCTTGCTACCACATTGACTCCTCTGTTAAACAGGCGAGTAACGAAATAAAAATAGGGAAAAGTGAACGTTTCGATAAAAACCGAAACATGTCCCCACCAGCTGTGAACGCCACGGAGGCTCTGCTAGAGCAAGTCAAAATACTCACAGAAAACCAAGCTCAGCTCGTTCAAACGATCAATGCTTTGAAAAATAAGGCTAATGATCCATTTTTAAATTTCACAACACCTGATCCGATCAGGAATATTCCCACCTTCAACGGGAATCGAAAAGAAGCGGCAGCATGGGTGCAAGACGCCGAACAAACTTTAAATCTGTTTGACGAATATAAAAACGATATATGCTATGGGCAAATAATTCGTAGCATAAAGAACAAAGTTACCGGTGAGGCTAGGGAAATATTAATAGCCTCCGGAAACCCCACGACCTGGGAAGAAATTAAGGAAATATTACTCACCGCATACGGTGATCGTAGAGATTTAACGAGTCACATCCAGTCGTTATTCTACATCCGACAAGGTAAGAAAAATCTGACGGAATATTACAATAAAATGAGAACCATTGACACAGCAATAAAGTCATCTGTTGCTAACATGGACGATTACAAATCACACACAAAGGTCATTAACTCCTTTGTTAGCCTGATTACATTGACCCGGTTTATAGACGGGTTAAACGAGGAAATTTCAATGCACATAAGAAGTTGTCGACCAGAGACACTGGAGCATGCTTACGAAATTACGCAACAATACTCAAATGCCGCATACCGACACAAGCTGGATCGGAAAACAAATAACCCGACACCTTTCGCTAAACAGCAGAACGAGGAGCAAGGCAAAAATAAGCCAACTTACTCTAATGCTAATCCACGCTATGGTGATCGGACACCATCAGGCAAATTCAAGAACCGACCTCAGACAAACGACGATGTGTCAATGAAAACACATGTCTCAAGAATGCAGGTCAATAATCACGCTCAAAAAGAAAAAGAATTTGAAACTGACTCGGAGAGAGAAGCTGACTACGAGCCTCTAAACGAAACAGTAGAAAATTCTAGACTTGACTCGGACGATGATGAATTTCTCATCTCGGACGAAATAAATTTTCATCTGATCCAAGGAAAAAATCCAAAGACATAATGAAAAGAAACAGTTTCATACCGTTCATTTCGATTCAGACAACAAAAGGGGAACTTAAGTTCTTAGTCGATACAGGCGCGAATAAAAACTATATTTCGCCAAAACACGTCAATATCGATAGTTGTGAAGATGAACCGGTATCTACTGTATCTAATATGACAGGGCAACATACAATTAATAAATCAGCTTTAATAGACATCTTTCGAATTAAAAAGAAATTAAAATTTTACGTATTTAATTTCCATAAATATTTTGACGGTCTCATTGGCTACGAGTCACTTCGAGATCTTAAAACAACCCTTAATACGGCAAACAATACATTAAAAATAGGAAGAAAGGTGATCAGTATGAAAAAGATGTTCCCAGAAGAACATAAGTTAAACCTCACAGAACACAAATATCAGTTTATTCGTGTGCCTGTGAAGAAGAATGGGCCTTTCATGATAGGCCAAGAATTAAATACAAATCACTTCTCAATCCTTCCCGGATTATACAAAGGAACAGACGGTAAAGCCATAATCGCAATACGGAGAAACAGTAAAGATACATGCGTTGAAATTAACGTTAATGAACTGGAGTTGGGACAAGATTATTACGAAATTGAAAAGATACCGTCAAAACGTAAGACAATCAAGTTCGACATAAGGGATAAACATTTGAACGAGAAAGAAAAAACAGCGCTAAAAAAAGTTATTGACAACAATAAGGAGGTTTTATATTGCGAAGAGGACAATCTTAGCTTCACGCATAAAATTAAACATAAAATCCGGACAACGGATAATATACCGATCCATACTAAATCTTATAAATACCCTAAGATTTATGAGGACGTAGTTCGACAACAAGTAGAAAAACTACTCAAAGATGGTATCGTGAGGGAATCGATCTCTCCATATACGTCTCCCGTATGGGTAGTGCCTAAGAAGTCAGACGCTTCAGGCCAAAAGAAATTCAGACTGGTCATAGATTATCGTAAGCTGAATGAAAAAACTATCAGCGACAGATATCCTATACCAGAAATTACTGACATCCTAGACAAACTAGGAAGAACAAATTACTTTTCCACCATCGACCTGGTCTCAGGTTTCCATCAAATACAACTTGATGGCGAAGATATTGAAAAGACGGCATTCTCCGTTAACTCGGGAAAATACGAGTTTACACGTATGCCTTTCGGGTTGAAAAATGCGCCCGCAACTTTTCAACGGGTCATGGATTGCGTGCTAAGAGAAGAAATAGGAATATGTTGTCTAGTATACATGGACGACATAATCATATTTTCCCCATCTCTCGAACAACACAAAATCGATTTAGACAGAGTTTTAAATAAACTAAAAGAAGCGAACCTGAAAATCCAACTCGACAAATGCGAGTTTTTCAGAAAAGAGGTACAGTTCTTGGGACACACAGTCTCCGAAGACGGTGTTAGACCGAACCAAGATAAAATAGAAACGATAAAAAATTGGCCAATACCAACAACTGAGAAACAAGTAAGGCAATTTCTCGGTATCTTAGGATACTACAGGAGATTCATTAAAGATTTTGCCAAGTTGGTAAAACCACTTACTTCCTTGCTCAGGAAAGATAACGACTTCGAAATCACTCCAGAAATTGAACTATGCTTCGAAAAATGCAAACAGATTCTTATGAGGGACCCTGTACTCATTCACCCAGACTTTACAAAAGAATTCATCCTGACCACGGACGCAAGCGACTACGCCATTGGGGCCGTTCTTTCCCAAGGACCCATCGGAAAAGACCGTCCAATCGCCTACGCTTCAAGGACTTTGAATAGGACCGAAGAGAACTATTCAACGACGGAAAAAGAGTTTTTAGCAATGTACTGGGCTGTTAAGCATTTCGAGCACTACCTGTGGGGTAGAAAATTTAAATTAGTCACAGATCACCAGCCTCTCACTTACTCGCTGTCAAACACGAATAAACGTATATTCCGCGGAAAATTGGAACTGGAGGGGTACGACTATGAACTAATTTACAAACCCGGTAGAAACAACGTAGTTGCAGATGCGTTGTCTAGGATCAAAAAAGAAGAAATAAATATTAACTCTCAAAACGAACCAAACAATGTCGAAGCAGAAAGTGATGCTCAAACCGTACACTCTGCCGACTCAAGCGACAATTATTACATATGGTGCACTGAAAAGCCAATAAACGCTTTCAAAACACAACTTATTTTTAAATTTTCACAAATAGATTCTGAAGTATCAGAAGAAATATTTCCAAATCGCCACCGTACTACAATTCTTAAGCCTGCCTACACAGAAATGGACATAGTACAAATATTCAAGAGGTACCTCAACCCTAGAGGCATAAATTGCCTACGAATCCCAATAGGACTAAGGCAACTGGCCCAAGAAACTTATAAGAAACACTTTGAATCTAACCAGGTTTACAAGGTTTTCGTTTCAGAGATCTTATTAGAGGACGTTAGACTGGATTCAGAACAGGATGAGTTGGTAAGAGTAACGCACGAATATGCGCATCGAGGCGTAAAGGAAAATAAAGCGCAAATTCTTCAAAAATATTATTTTCCACAACTCGATCGAAAGGTAAGAACCCTTATAGAAAGTTGCGACACCTGTAAAAAAAGTAAATATGACAGGAAACCGCCACAACTAATTCAAAAAAGTACCTTTGGAGAAAAACCTTTCGAACGAGTTCACATAGATGTGTTCTTTATGAAGGGCGTAAAATGGTTGACAATAGTCGACTCTTTTTCTAAATTTGCTAATATTATCCCACTAGAAACACGAACAATTGTTGATATGAAAAAAGCGATTAGTGATCACATTAGAATTTTCGGTAGACCCCTAACTATTGTCTGCGACCAAGAGCCTTCATTCACATCTATTGACTTTGCAGGATTCTTGAGCGATCTTGGCATTTCGGTTCATTACGCTAGTAACTCTCAATCCAACGGGATCGTAGAGAGATTTCATTCAACAATCATCGAACTCTTCAGGACCCTGAGAGGAAAATTTCCAAACAAACCAACAATTGAGACAATGAACTTACTGACAGACATGTACAACAATACGATTCACTCAGTAACGAAACGAAAACCAAGAGAAATTATTTTCAACTTCTCAAATTCTCCTAACGTACTAGAATTGCAAGAAGCAGCTGACAAATTACAATCAGCAGTAAAATTACAGCTTCAAAGAAATAGCCAAAAACACATAGAAAAACACAAAACTAAACAAGAACCACCCGACTTAAACCCAAACGAAAACAAATACGTTAAAATAACGCAGAGACAGACGAAAGATAAAGACCCATACAAAACAGTAAAAGTGAAATCTAATGACCTACTTACTTTCCGAGACTCACATGACGTTAAAATCCACAAGAATCGACTTAAGAAATAACCCAGGACAATCACTTCCTTTTTTTCAGACTTTTCCTAATACACCACTCAACCCAAACAAAATACAAAGACATAGCTAACGACAATGGATTAATTGCTTTCAAAATCGATAATGTTAGAATAAAGCTAGGGTATGAAAGAATAATTAAGAAAATCAGCTTAGGAACTATAGAAATGAATCTCAACCACATTGTGAAAATAGCCTCATCTTTTAAGATAAAGGATCATCTGCACGAAACATTAATGAGGAAAATCGTTATTGCCAGGGAAAAACTAAGAAGCTTACAACCTCACAGACAAAGAAGAGGACTCATAAATGCCTTAGGGACAGTAGTAAAGTACATTGCAGGAAACCCAGACCAAGAAGACTTACAAATAATACAACAAAGTATAGGAGCTTTGCAAACTCGAGAAAATGAGCTAACCAACAACCAGATGAAACAAATCAAAATTAATGACAACTTTCAAAACAGAATCAATAATGTTACAAATACCCTAAGAAAGATCAGCTCTCAAATATCATCTATCAATAACACATTAAGAGAAGATGCTATTATAGAACAGATGAATCTAATATTTAGTACAGACTTATTAATTCACGCCTTAGAAGACATAGAAGAACAAATCGAATTTTCTAGACAAAATCTGCTTAGCAAAAATATACTTTCCTTAGAAGATAAGAGTTATATCTTTCAGAAACTAGTACGACAGGGCTTGAAGTTAGAATTTATAGATGAAATTTTCTTATACAGCTCAGGAAGCATAACAATCAGCAAAGACAATGTCGTCATCCTGGTGAAGATCCCGATTTTGGACGACAACCCTTACGAACTGCTGGAACTACAAACCATCAACATAAACCAAACAAAAATCAACATAGATATTCAGTGGGTAGCGAAATATCAAAATAGAATAATAGCGCAACGTAATAAATGCAAGATTTGCGACGACTCATTGCCATTACAAGACGAGTGCATCTACAAAATCCTAACGCATCAAAAACCAAAATGTTCAATGATTAAAACAGAACGACTGACTCGTATTACGGAAATCATGAGAGGTATAATATTCATCGATACGAAAATCAATCTAGAACTTTTTAGCTCTTGTGGCGACTCCAAAGTAGTATCAGAACCAACTGTAATCGAAACGGAGAACTGTACTATAAATGTCCTGAACTATACATTCCATAGCGAGGAACAATTTAAGCCCAAACAAGAGTACCTTGTGCCAACCTACAATAGACAACCGGAGACAGTCAACAACATTTATGACGGACCTGAGGAACTCGAAATCGATAATTTGGAGTTCCTGAAAGAAATACAATTATACCAAAGGACGACTGTGGTTGGAGGTACAACCATCATTTTAACAATAACCATTATAAGTTTTCTCTTCCTAGTGACCATCATTAGAAAGAAGAAGTCTAAACAGGCCAGGGACATTACCAAGAAACCTCTAGATGATGCCGGAAACGAGGAAGAAACGACAGCCGAAGGACAACCGAAGGGGATAAAATTCATCAAGCTGCCTGCACTCAGCTCTCTTAGAAGTCAACCGAGGACGGTCAACAATCTAAGGGGGGAGGAGTTATGATGCAACGGACACAACCACCATATCGATCTACAATCACGACAACCACATCGAACCCAAATCGGCATAGCAACAGCCGGGGAAGCTACCATTAGACGATCGATTACAACATGCCACATCGATCGATGTACCGCAGTAACGACTACCGTGAGAATCCAGCATGGCAACAACCTGGAGACACCGAGAACGACCGACGTGGACGAGCAACGTGGACAACGCATCGAACGAGAAACAACGAGAACGACCGACGCGGACGAGCAACGTGGACAACACATCGGACGATATTGATTTTTGCTGAACAGGGACTTTTAGGTAATAAAAAGGGCTAGAGATAGGAAATCGAGTTTAGTTTTTGATGTAACTTGTAGTGAATGGTGATTAAACCTGTTTTGTTTAAGTGAAATAAATTTTTTTTTAATAAGTCCGCGAATATCACGACATATCTTATATATATATATATATATATATATATATATATATATATATATATATATATATATATATATATATATATATATATATATATATATATATATATATATATATATATATATATATATATATATATATATATATTGATAAAATTGTCACGGTCGCTGTGGCGCTCCCACGAACTTCAATTGATGGATGTTTGTAACTGTTGTTGATGGCGATAAGGGTTTGGTTATAACTTCTCCCCTCGATAAACTCGAGACGTCCCGGCTCGACAAAATTTCTGTTTTAGGTTTTGGCAACTTTGTCTTCTGGTTTTCTTCGGTTTCTGATAAATTGCTTACAGAAGATTGTGGTGATTGCATTTTTCCGAAAATCTTGATGTTCACACCCTTGAATCTTGTCAAGTAGAACAAGGTTAGTATTATTAATCCCAAAATACTGAGTATCGACAAGCTTATGGATGAATAATGGTGAATTTCATGTTTTGTGACTAAGGAATCCAAATGATTTCTATTCAATATTTGTAGATCTTGGATTGTTTGTTCCTCTTCAGAGTTTTGTACTTCTATTTTCAAGCCGTCGAAAGGGAGTAATACTGGTAGATTATTTTTGATTATTACTGTATTTTTGTATGTTGTGTTGTTGACTTCAATACTGCAATTATAGTATTCAATAAGGAATAATCCAGATAAATTTCTATTAGTTATCCCACAGTTACTCCTAACTTCCAGTAATAATTTTGACTTTATAATCAGATGATTGTCTGTTAATTGTTTGACTTCATTTTGATTGTCATGTTCTTTGAATGTACAGTTGCCGGTAAAACCTCGTAACAGTTTGGAATAGCACGTATCTTTGCTATAATTAATTAGATTATGTTCGTTACATATGTTGTTTCCTTCGACTCGTTGACATTCGCTGATGATGAAGTACGTCCCTGTCTTGCTGGTCATAGCCTTATTTGCTGGTAGGTTTAATACTCTTTTCCCAATTGATAAAGGTTCTAAAACTAAATTTATGAATGTTTCATTTTGAAGAAAAGGAATTTTGACAACAAATATTAATTTAGTCGATTTTAAGAATGCTGAGATTTCTAAGAACTCATAAACCTGCTCTATGTTGTGAATTTCTATACCACTTTCTTCTAATTTCTCTATGGCAAATGATACTTCATCCGGATGTAGGATGTGCTTCGATACAATATTAAGTTTTGCCAGATGTATTGATTCTGAAATATCTTTAAAGTGGGATATAAGGTTATCTAGGAGGATGTTTACATTGATTATCTCTTTAATTGTTTGTATCTGTTTTCCTAAGCTACTGTCTGTGCGAGCTGTGTTCAAATTTCGTATTATAAGAGATTGTTGATTATTGATTTGCTTTATCATTCTGTTGATTCTATCTTGCATCTGAAAGTTAATTTTTATTTGTTCGTTATTTTCTCTAACAAGTTGATTGTTTTTATTTTTTAAATCCTCCAAATCTCTACTAATCTGAATGTAATCATTGTTGTCCATGTTTCCTGTTAAGATTTTTATTCCTTCTCCTACAAAGTTTAATAATCCTCGTTTTGGGCGTGTCTTAGTTTGTAATCCGAAATAAAGATTATTTAGATTATTAAATTTTGTGTGCAAAATTTCAGTCAGTTCGGAATGATTGTCATATTTCTGTATTCCGTTCGTTATGCTTTTTAGTTTCATCAAAGTGGGTTCGTAAAGATCTAAATCAATAACATGATAAATTTTGTGCTCACCCATTTTGACGTAGTTCTCACCTACGGCTATAGCCAAAAGTCCTGGGTTATGGCTGAGATCCGTTATCTGTATGCCCTTTTGATTGGCTGCAATTCCTGTTGCTAAAATGAGAAATAAAATTGTTCGATCCATGTTCCGTATCCTAAAATGATAAAAAAATATATTAGATGATCGTTCTTACTTTCGAATACGACGCAATTTTGCTTTGTGTAGCTTTCTGTTTTTATTATCCTCATATGTTTGATTCTTTTCTGCCGCAACATTAACTGATTGGAACCATTCTTTTGTTTTTGACTTAATTCCTTGCCTTTTATTGTACACTGTTTCATCAGATTCTAATACAGGTGGTTCCTCTCTAGAGGCATTTCGTTGTTCATGCTGTTTTTGTTGTGTAACTTTACCTTTCTCCGCAGCTTCTTCGTAAATTTTATCTCGATATTCCAACAGTTTAGTGCGATCTAGAGGTCTTTCCTCTCCTTCCTTAATGCCATAAAATATTTCTCGTGGTCTCAAATTGGTCGAACTATGAATGGTATTATTGTATAGGCTACAGGAAATTAAAAACATCTCTTTATCAGAGACATTTTGATATTTATGCTTGTTGCATCTGAAAATTTCTTCTATAGTTGAATGAAATCTTTCCACGATGCCATTCTGTTCACTATGGTTTGTAGGTGCTAAATATTGTTGAATGTTTAGTCTATCGAACATGTCACGCAACTCAATGGATTTAAAAGCCGGTTCATTATCCGACACAATAAGTTTAGGTGTTCCATATAATGAAATAAATTTAACAATGGCTTTCCTGATATCAAGTTTAGTTCGGGATTTAATTGGAAGTAAAAATCCAAATTTAGACAATTTGTCTACAATCGACAAGAACAAATTTGGTTTTGAAATCAACACGTCGACATGGATAATATCCAGGGGTTGTCGAGGGATGGGAGTTTCTCCTAAACGAATCTTGTAAGGTTTGCGTTCATATTTCATTTTATTGCAAACTGGGCATAAAATAATAAACTTCCTAATCTTGGATTTTGTTTTCGGGAAAAAGAATCTTCTCTTTATTTCTCGAAGGTTTTCTTGGATTCCGCGATGAGCCGCTTCATGCGTTTCTTCAATCAAAATATCTTGTTCTTCGTCAGATCTTACGTCGATCAACATGCGTTGAGAGATCGTAATTCTGAATGATCGACATCTACTGAAATAGTTTTTATAAACTATTTGAATATTGTTTATAAGGCTTTCTGGACACATAATGCAGTTCATATGCCTAAGGTCCATGTAATCCTTAAATATTTTTATTAGAAACGGTACGCCAAACACTAATTTGGTAATAGTCCGTCTATAAACTCTGGGGAAAATTTCTTCATACACGTTGCTTTCATCCTGTCCAATCTTCAGGATAATTTGATTGCTGAAATAATTTATTGGATTTTCTGTGCATGGTATAAACGCTGAATCATCAGTATCTGCTGAATGCACAGTAGCATTATCAGACGATAATTCATTTTCATTGATATTAAGCTCATGGAAAACCCTTGATAGTCCATCGGCTACCACATTTTGTTTTCCAGGCTTGTATTGAGTTTCGTAATCAAACTCCGCTAGACTCAATCGCCAATGAATAAGTCTCTGATTTGGTTCCTTCAAGTTGAGACTATATGTTAAGGGTTTATGGTCAGTAAAAAGTGTAAACTTTCTTCCATAAAGATATGGCCTGAAATGTTTACAGCCCCAAACTATCGCCAATAGTTCTTTTTCTATTGTAGAATAGTTTTCTTCTGATTTATTTAATGTACGGGAGGCATAGGCTATTGGCCTATCTTTACCTACCGGTCCTTGGGAAAGTACGGCACCGATCGCATGGTTGGATGCGTCAGTTGTTAGTATGAAAGGTTTTGTGAAGTCGGGGTATTGAAGAATGTCACTGCTAGTAAGAATGTTCTTGCATTTCTGAAATGCTTTTACAAATTCTTCGCTGTGAACTATTTTTTCACCTTTTCTTAATGAATTGGTTAAAGGTTTTGCAATCTTAGCGAAATCCTTAATGAACTTCCTGTAATATCCAAGAATACCAAGGAAGCCACGCAAATCTTTCTCATTGTTAGGTAGAGGCCACGTTTGAATTGTAGATATTTTATCAGGATTTGGTCTCACACCTTCTGAAGTAACAATGTGTCCGAGGAATGCGACTTCTTTACTCAAAAATTCGCATTTATTCAACTGGACTTTCATGTTGTATTTTAACAATGAATCAAAATTTTTCTCAAATTATCCAGATGTTCCTGTAAGCTGGATGAGAAAACAATGATGTCATCCATATAGATGAAACATCTCACGCCAATGTGTTCTCTTAGAATGTTGTCCATCACTCTTTGAAAAGTTGATGGCGCATTCTTGAGTCCAAAAGGCATTCTTAAGAACTCGTAGTGCCCATTTTCGACACTAAAAGCGGTCTTGGAAATATCTGTTGTCTCTACTTCGATCTGATGAAAACCAGATGCTAAGTCGAGCGTTGTAAAATAATTGCATCTCCCAAGCTTATCGAGAATATCGGTAATATTGGGGATGGGGTAGCGATCGTCGATTGTCTTATCGTTCAATTTGCGATAATCAATCACTAATCTCCACTTTTTCTTGCCAGAAGCGTCTAACTTCTTAGGGACGATCCAAACTGGGGATGTCCATGGACTTACAGAATGTCTTATAATTCCCTGTTGTAGCATTTGGGAAATTTGGTTTTGTACCTCTTGCCTATGACAGTAGGGGTACCTGTATGATTTGGCATAGATTGGCAAATCATCTTTGGTTTTGATGCTATGTTTGATAGCACTTGTGAAAGTCAAATTTTCACCATCCAAGAAAAATATATCTTGGTGTTCTGCAATTATTTTCAGTAATTTTTCTTTTTCTTTACAATTAAGATGATTCAATCTCAACTGATCAAAAAGTCTTCGGTTTATTGGTCTTGATGACCTTGGTGGATTTCGCATTTCGAAATTATTAAGTTCAAAATCAAATGGTTTTTCGACATCAAATTTTACAGGTTCTTTTGAACAATTAGTAACTGTTAAATAGGCTCGGCTGTTCGTTGCATTGTATATTCCAGAATTAATAAATACTTTGTCATAAATATGCATGTCGGAGTTTATTAAGAAATCACCTTCATTGAATGTTACTGGAAAATTAATAACTTTGGTCTCTTGGGAATTAAGTTGTATTTGAGTAGCAAAAGGATATTTCTTCTTCATTTGAATTTTACCTGTAGGAAATTGTAGTTCATTGGTATTTGTAATGATGTTAGCTCTTAGCATTTGTAACGATTCATAACCAATTAGTCCATCAAAAAATGGATGGAAATCAAAAACATAAAATTTCAACTTTTTAGTGGAAGGAATTTGAAGAAAAGGATTAAACTCTACAAATTGATTTATAATATGAGAGCCATTAATATTCTGCACATTTGCAGGTTCGGTAAACCTACAATTTTTCAAATTTACATGCTGAGTGCCAATATAATTTTTATTAGCGCCAGTATCGATGAGAAATTTTAAAGCGCCTTTTGAAGTAGCAACTTCAACATAAGGTATAAAATTGTTTAAGTTGGAGCTAAGTCTGCCTCTTGTTGACGAAAATTTAAGTCATCGGTTTGAATATTTTCTTCCTGATTGTTCATTTCGGGTTGTTGGGAAGATGAATTACTACAAGTTTCTGTATTTGAGTTCAAATCATCCGGATAAAGGAAATCGTTTTCTGGGTAAAAATAATGATAATCCAAATAAGGATATATTTGGAAATTAGGTCTATTCCTAATTTCTTCTGGAATTTGGAAATTAGGTCTATTCATATAATTGATTTGACGCGTCCTAATGGATGGGTCTACATCCATAGGCGTTGGTTTGGGTAGTGGAATGCTTTGTTTTTGTGCAAAAACATTCCTTTGAGGGTAAGCTGGTGGGGGTCTTTGAAAATTCTGTGGATTTTGTTGGAAGGATCTGGGGAAATTGTTGGAAAATCCTGGAACAGGTTGGAAAGCTCTTGAAGGTTGTTGCATAGCAATTGGAGGTGGATGAAATGGTCTAAGTGGTGGTTGAAATTGTCTAGGAGGGTACATAATTGATCTTGAAGGTGGTTGGAATAAATTTGTGGTTTGATGGTTTGGTTTTGGAGGAATTTGTGGAACTGGTTTGAAGGGGTTTTTCACGTAGTTATAATTTCCTTCTTCAAGACAAAGTCTTAAAGCCTCCTTCAAGGATTTTGGAGATTGAGCCCGTATAATTGGACCCAATGGTTCCTTCAATCCAGCCAGGTAAACTTTCAGTCCTAGTTCCTGGTAGAATGAATTCTTTGCAGTTTTCACTTCTGGATTTTCTTCATTCAAATTTAATAAATTAACTAGAAGTGAAATCGAATGTGACACACGGCTGTAAAATTCTTCAACCGTTGTCGTTTGACTGAGTTTGAACAAGTCCCTTGTTAGAGAAATTTCATCCCGTTTATCACTGTAATGTGTGATAAGCGTATTTTTAATATCTTCCCAGTCAAAGGATGTTCCATAGATTTCCAGAACTGTGTCTGCGTCACCCACTATTTTTGTTCGGATGGCTTGCATCCAAACAGGATAAATAGGTGTACCTCTAGCACCTTCTAATAGTGGTATGAGATTGTCAATGGATTTTATAAAGCTATGTAGTTTCACTGGATTACCATTGAAACTTGAAATATCTCTAATTATTTGTGGAGTTTGAAGAGACTTTAAAATACTCTTGGTGACTCCAACTTGATTTAAACCATCCGGATTTCTCGGTGGCACTGCTGGTTGAGGTGCAGGATTCGCTGCTTGTGCTGCAAGAGCAGCTTGTACAGCACCATGCACTTCAATTTGTAACTGATGAATTTGATCATCTCTATCTTGAATGACTTCCTGTAGCTCTGCAATTCTCGCTTGAGCATCCATTATAAAAGGAAAATCACTTCGGTAAAACACAAAATCAATTCAATTATCTCCTCTCAATAACACTTCAATTACTATAACTACCACTTTAACACTTTTCTATAATTAAAATTAGTTTTTTTTTTTTTAAATCACTCTTAAAAATTTGTCACTTAAAAACGAAGATAAAATAGTCTTACCTTAAATGAAGGGCGTGTCCCATATGCTCTGGGGTTCCTTCGTCAATTCGTCGTAGGTCCTGGCGGTCGCGGTGTGGCAGCTTCCGTGTTAATCCTCCTTCGTTGATATGCACTCAAGTCCACAGAAAACACTTTCACTTAAAGTCCAGCGTAATTGTTCACGATATTCACTCGCATCAATTCACTTAACAAACCACTTTTGCTACGCGCCTGGTATCCTACCGACTGATAGCCAGTTATGTGCTCACATCGGTAAGTTCGGTTTTTAAAAAATAACTCGACTGCGCCACTTGAATCACTGATCAAGAATGAATTTTATTATTCGCTTTTCTTACATCAAACCTATCGACTATTCTAAACTGCTTATGCTACAAAACCTAACCATGGGAATGGATTTAACAGCTCAGCAAAACATCACTATGGTTCTCCCGTTCTCGCGTCATCTGATCTGAACGATGTCTCCTGTAGCTGGATGGTTGTTGATAAAATTGTCACGGTCGCTGTGGCGCTCCCACGAACTTCAATTGATGGATGTTTGTAACTGTTGTTGATGGCGATAAGGGTTTGGTTATAACTTATATATATATATATATATATATATATATATATATATATATATATATATATATATATATATATATATATATATATATATATATATATATATATATATATATATATATATATATATATATATATATATATATATATATATATATATATATATATATATATATATATATATATATATATATATATATATATATATATATATATATATATATATATATATATATATATATATATATATATATATATATATATATATATATATATATACAGCAATTCCATGAAAAAAAGTTATACGATCTCTCAGAATTTTATAATATTCGGTAGGATTGTTCAACATCGAAAAATATTAGACCCGTATTTTTTTATTTCGTTATTAGACTGGACCTTTCTGCGTTAGACTGGTCCAAAAAATCGTGATTTTTCAAAATCTTCAATTTTCAAAAATTTATAACTCCTAAACCGTTTAACCGATTTTAGTCATTTTTGGCCATTGTATTGGTATTTTTTTGAATTTCCAAGCAAAAATACGAAACCTTTGAATATATCAATTTTTGTATGAAAAAAATACAAAACAAATAGTTTTTCTTGAATTTGACTGCGAGGGGCCTCAACGACTCCTTGTTTTAGTATTTTTAAATAAAAGAGCATTCAATTTTACATAACATATCAAAAAATTGGAGATGTTCTGCGTGTCGTTTTGGAGATACAATTTTTTAAATAATAAATCATTACTCTTCATTTTATACATCACCCGCCTGTAGAAACGATGAAGATGCATGGTAGATTACCATGCGTCTCCATCCAATCAAACCTATGACTAATGAAATCTATGAGTTACTTACAAACTTAGTATAACATTCGAATCAGTCTTTAAGGCTTTCCGTTAACCACACAGACCAATTGCTATTTTTTGACGATTACCTTTTCAAATAAATAAGGCTTTAAAATTTCAAATATTTTTGCTTAGTGTAAGTTCCAAGAAAAAAACACTTTAAAGCCGCGCGACATGATGAACATGTTAAAAAATAAGAAAAACACTTTTATACATTTATTTTTATTTATTAAGTTTTTTCATAACAATTTTATACATTTTTTCTTCCGTTGAAAATGAATTTTGTTTCACAATAATATACTCTTCGTTTTGAGGCTTAAAACTATGGAATGACTGAGTCCCTGAAATTTGCTTCACACGTGTGTAACGATTTTTTAATTTTCTTTCCATTTTATTATAGTCGGATTCCGAAAAAAATTGATAGTGTATTTTCGAGTCTGGCTTAGACATCCCTTGTGATGCTTTGGGAGGCGTATTGAAACGAAATGCTGCGAAAGCCAGTTTGCAAGATCATCACATAACAACGGCCGAAGAACTTTATTCATGGGCTATTTCTAAGCCAGACTCGAAAATACACTATCAATTTTTTTCGGAATCCGACTATAATAAAATGGAAAGAAAATTAAAAAATCGTTACACACGTGTGAAGCAAATTTCAGGGACTCAGTCATTCCATAGTTTTAAGCCTCAAAACGAAGAGTATATTATTGTGAAACAAAATTCATTTTCAACGGAAGAAAAATGTATAAAATTGTTATGAAAAAACTTAATAAATAAAAATAAATGTATAAAAGTGTTTTTCTTATTTTTTAACATGTTCATCATGTCGCGCGGCTTTAAAGTGTTTTTTTCTTGGAACTTACACTAAGCAAAAATATTTGAAATTTTAAAGCCTTATTTATTTGAAAAGGTAATCGTCAAAAAATAGCAATTGGTCTGTGTGGTTAACGGAAAGCCTTAAAGACTGATTCGAATGTTATACTAAGTTTGTAAGTAACTCATAGATTTCATAAGTCATAGGTTTGATTGGATGGAGACGCATGGTAATCTACCATGCATCTTCATCGTTTCTACAGGCGGGTGATGTATAAAATGAAGAGTAATGATTTATTATTTAAAAAATTGTATCTCCAAAACGACACGCAGAACATCTCCAATTTTTTGATATGTTATGTAAAATTGAATGCTCTTTCATTTAAAAATACTAAAACAAGGAGTCGTTGAGGCCCCTCGCAGTCAAATTCAAGAAAAACTATTTGTTTTGTATTTTTTTCATACAAAAATTTATATATTCAAAGGTTTCGTATTTTTGCTTGGAAATTCAAAAAAATACCAATATAATGGCCAAAAATGACTAAAATCGGTTAAACGGTTTAGGAGTTATAAATTTTTGAAAATTGAAGATTTTGAAAAATCACGATTTTTTGGACCAGTCTAACGCAGAAAGGTCCAGTCTAATAACGAAATAAAAAAATACGGGTCTAATATTTTTCGATGTTGAACAATCCTACCGAATATTATAAAATTCTGAGAGATCGTATAACTTTTTTTCATGGAATTGCTGAATATTAATAATAAAATTTTCGTTACATTTTAGCTGTTTTTGTAGAGTGCCAGAATGTTCTTTTTAAATATACGAAGGATTCGTTGCTTGATAGCACTTGTGGTTTTGAATACGAAGCCAGCTCCATAAACAGTACAAGTCATTTTCGCTTTAGAAAACAACGAATACATTGATGAGTTAAACGAACGTCTTCGTAGTATAACCTAAATTTTATTTTCCATGTTCAATTTATTCGGAAATCAGTAATCAGTCAGTTTTAGCACCTACCGGCATGTCGATTTCAGAAGCAAATGATGTTCTCGCTAGCTGGTCAAGTAGCAGTGCAGAACTGTCATTAATATTAGGAGGATATAATTCAAATCTAATTTTGAGAAACACCCAACATTGCCTGTGAATTTACCAACTAAACAGGATTCTCCTATCGAATCAAATATTGAAAGCATTTGCTGTACTCTCGCGAGCCGTGTATATTCTAACACGAACTCCTTCTACTGAGTGAAACGTTTCCTAAAGCGATGGAGGTTCCGTGATTCTCCTTCATAAATTCAAGTTGAGAACGTGAATCCACCAAATCGGAGAAAATACCACATTCCGTTGGAATCAGTAAAGAATAACGTAAATAACTTGTTACTTCAAATGAATTTCTCCCCAGTAACCTTCGATATAATCCTAATAAATCGGCCAGTATCATTATCTGAAATTATTTATTCTCATCATTAGATGTCTTACGAACAGGAGGAATGTGAAACACGTATAAATAAGATGCTATTGCTTTCCTGTTGGTATTTTATAGTGCAATGTGAAACTAAACACTTGCAGAGCACACAATTTGACGTGGAAGATTCAGGATTGATGGTTTACACAAATCATCACCTAGCAACCGGTAGTCGGTTTTGATGAGTTGTAGACAAGCAGCCGATGATGGTTTGATGTATACCATCCTGAGTCGGCTGAGAGATAAACGACCTGCGTAGTCAATCATCAAGCGATCAAGATAAAGTTCGGCTGAGAGACAAAATGGCAATCATTTCCTTCGCCTCCGCTCCTATCTATAAAGTTTGTCGTTGGGTTCGTGTGGTTGGCAAACTATATTGGTTGACGAAACTCAAACTGGTGCATCGCCTTACCAAGGCGCTCTATTTTAATGGTTGAAATCGATTTCCAGCTTACTACGATAATTGCGTTCTGATGCTTCTCTGTAATGCTTTGTTCAGGCTACAGAGCTGTAACATGATATAAGGCTATCTTGATGACGTTCTACTTGTTGATACTTTTAATAAAACTCTTGTATCATGTTCAGCTCCGTTGTCTGAACAAGGCATTATAGTCGCTGATATAATTTTCTATTCTCTCGTCCTCACATTGCTACAAAATTAGTTCATTCATTGCTTTTCGACCGCCGCTGAATGATCGTCGCCATGCTTCATTCAGTTAGTTTAATAAAATCCACTGCCCAAAATAAAACAAATTAATAACACGTAAGCCAAATCAAAACACGAAGGAGCGCATAAATAAATGCCAGGCGCCACACCAGTTGACTGTGACGCTCGGCGAATCAAAACAATTCGCGTAGCTGCGGTTTCTTGACAGATATTTTTCTCGCTACACCGTGAAGACGAAGATGAATGTTCTAATACAGGAGTTCATCGAAAAGCGTAGTTGGTGGTGCCATGCGTCGGCTGTCTTACCTTTGATTAAGTTGTTTCTGTGTGTATGAATATAGCCAATTATTGATTTGTTCACAGCATAAAATAAGAATGAATATCACATGTTGAAAATACTGGGTAATTGGAAAGATTGTTCGAACAGCGAATGTACATAAAATTGGCGGATCAAAATTTATTGGTGTAACATTGCTTGAAAAATTCATATGATTTCCATTTGATAAGTTATAACTCTCGTTATTGAGTTAATGTTTTCTCAGAAATTTCTAGTTGAGTAAACTAGAGAAAATGAGTTCCATTTATTAGTGTTGGAAACTTTCCTTGAGAAATTCCTGTACATCAATTTCGTCCGTTGCTTTTTTTTTTCGCAAAGTGGTCATTATAAGCGTCAATATAAATATTTACATACGTTCAAATTAGTAAATATTTACAAATGTTATACCGATCAACGTAATTTTCAAAAACAAACGTTGGTATTAATATGTCACCTGCTAAGGGAATTATTTACAAAATAATTTTGTCCTTCAATCTTCATGGCCACGTCGCATTTTCGCGGCTTGTATCTGATAAACTACAAAATGAATATGTAGAGGTGAGAATAAACCGAGTTGTTGCGGGGAAAACGTTATTCTCTGTTTTCAAATCTGAAGTAGATCTTTCATGCAATTTCACATTAATGTATAATTTTCTGAGAAATCTCCAGAACGAACAATATTTTTTTTGTTTCATTTGGAATCCGGAACATGAAACCAGATTTTTTTTACAGAAATCTGTAAAACTTTACCGAATGCTCAACAGCTGTACGTTAGGTAATCCGATTTAACGGATTTCGGTGAAATTTTACAGTTATCTGTAAAAAAATTATCGGATTTCGGATAAATTTTACCGCAATCCGTTAAATTGGATTACCCAACGTTCAGCTGTTGAGAATTCGGTAAAATTTTACAGATTTCTGTAAACAAAATCTGAGTTTTTAGTCAACATGCAGATATTTTACTGCACCTTAAGAACAAACTTTAAAACTACACTGACGGTGTTCGGATGGCTTTGCTGAATTTCTTTGGAATTCTCGTCATCCCCAAAACACTGAACTACTGAACAACCTCAGCGACTATTTTTTTACCATCATTGAACCTTCTGTGTAGCGTCCGGAATATACTTTATCAGATTTTTTAAACTTCCGCTTGTTAACTGCCCAATATTTCTCAAATGGGCAGCATAGCTGGCAGTTTGATATCGACGAAATATGCCTTGCTATCAGGGTTTCACTGAGGCCACCCCGACTATAGTGCCAGCTAGCAAGATCTGGCCGGAACTTCAATGGAGCTCCGAGGGCCGCAATTAATGATAGTAAAGGGTGTTACTATCAAAATTTGGTTATGGATGTTTAGACATTGATTTTTGTGACGAAAGACTACGGCCTGGCACACCGTAGAAGAAAATCTTACACCATACCAGAACATGTGTGGCACTCTGTGGCACACTTTTAACATTTGTACTTTTCGAAGAAGTAAGGAGTGTATCGAAAATAAGCTATTCACAAATTTTCTTTCAAATTATGTTGAAACCCGATATTTTATTCATACAAAAAATTGATCCTTTATTGTACGAGGTTAAACTTGAACATAATGAAGACCGGATGAAATTTAAGTTATTCCTTCACGAATTTTCGAACTTTGGATCGAATGCTCTTCATCAAGTTCCGGACAAGTGTTGCATCGCATTTTTTGGACGCTTGAGCCCAAATTTTTTTGAACTCCTGCATGCCTTACCAGTCTTATTGAAGACCCACTTCACAATTGCCTAGTAACGTTCGATGGGTCGAAGCTGAGGGCAATTTGGTGGATTGATATTTTTCTCAACGAAATCTATACCCTTTTCCGCAAGCCAATTGAGAGTGGTTTTGGCATAGTGAGCCGACGCTAAATCCGGCCAAAACAGTGAAGGTGTACTATGCTTCTTATATAAAGGCAACAATCTCTTCTGGAGACACTCAGATCGATAGATTTCCGCATTTATAGTTCCGGTAGTGTAAAAAATGGTTGACTTCAAACCACAGGAACATATTGCTTGCCATACCAGTACCTGTCGACCGAATTTCTCCACTTAAATCGACCTGTCCGCATCGCTCACATCCTCCCCAACGACGGCAGTAAAGTATTGTGGACCTGGAAGGGTTTTTGAGTCCTCCTTTACATAGGTCTCATCGTCCATCAAAACGCATGCATCCGGACGCTGCAAAAGACACAAATACAATTGTAGGTCTTCAGGTGGTTTCGCCTCTTGAAACGCTGGATCATTCCGACACTCGTTCCTGCTTTTTTGGCCAAATCACGTATTGACATTGATTTGTTCTTCATGATTAGAGATACCACTTTCTGCTCCAGTTTTGGGTTGGAAGAACCGGGTTTTCTGCCTCTTCCTGGTAGCTCATCCAAAGAATAGTGTTCCCCAAACTTATTAATGATGGTTTTAACACTCGCATGATGAATTCCAAACCGCTTCACCAATTTTCGCATAGTAATACCCTTCTCACTTAGCCATGTGTCCAGAACCTTAATTTTCACTTCCATTTCAATACGCGACATTTTGAAAACGCAGAATTAGAACCGCACAAACAAGTAAACAAAAGAAAGCTGACAGTCAAACGCACAGCATGCAGTGTTCAGAGCATAAAAAACCATAAAAAAATACGTGGAAAAAACAAAAGTGTGTGGGTAGGTTTTTTTTGGTACACTCCTTAACCTGGCAGGCCTGGAAAATTGACGTTGTCTGTTGTTGTGGTGTTGTTTTGATTTGTTTGTTTCGTCACGCAGCAGACATAAGTTTTAGAAAAGAATGATTATAAGTGATTTTTTGAGCTACCTGTTTGTTTAAGCAAAATCTTGAGTGGAACAACGGATGAGGAAAGCGATTAAATTAATAAGTCGTGACATGATATCATTTAGCAGTTATAATTAAAGGCACATTTTTGGAGCAAATTGGAGGCACAATATGGAACCATCAACCTCCATTACCTCCAGTCGTTGGCTCAGCTAACCATCGAGATGATCCAAGAGATTGAAGAGGACATGCGGATCATGACTGAGAGGCTTTTTGAAGAAGTTGCAGCTGGTGAAACTCCGTTCAGCAAAGATCGAAGGAAGGGTACTGGTACATGTACAGTCTGACCAGGCATAGTAGTAATGTCCATTTCCGAATGCCAGAATGGTCATCAATGAAATGACGTCAAACATATTCGGACATATCCTAATTAAATTAAACATTAAATATAATTAGTCACTCTCATGCTGCAGTGCAGTTTGTAAGCCTCAGCAATGCCGACGGAGGAACTTCTTTAGAGATTACTACTAGTATCTCACACAACGACACAGATATCATATCTTGTGATCCATTGAGTGGGCCAAAGAATTATATGCCAAATTGTTCGAGTGGATTAGAGTCCATGCAAGAAGCAAGGATTAAAGAAGATTATGATGGAATGCATGAAATACACATTATATTAAACGGTTACAATTAACAACTCAACATAATCACACATGAATCGAATAATCAATATTATTACAGGGGAATATCGCATGGAAGATACGGTTTGATACATTTTGTTAGAATGCCGGGTGAATCTGCTATCATAGGGTGGAGTTGCGTCTCGTTCATTATTTTCACAGGCGTACGTGAGCTGATGAGAAAGACGATAAACTAATAATAAATATATGACAGTTTATAGGAATTCTCGCACTTACTTCCAGCGCTTAGCTTCTTGAGCTTTTATTCTTTATCGCTGAAATTCGCTGTCTCAACACAAAAGTATCAAAAACGCGGTTACCACAACAAAAACCTTGACCGTAACTCAAATCACCTGGAATTTTTTGCAAAGCTCAACAAAACAATCGCCTGGTTGCCAGGGGTAGCCAAAACATAACGATTGAACTGTCAAATTACCATGGCACACATGGGCACCTATTGGCACTCATCGTAACGCTTAGAGGCACACTAAAAAAAATGGGCACCAGGGATATTGTGTTAAGCGACTCCCAAGGTCGAATTGTGACCGTCACGAAAAATGGTAATAGAGCATTTCAATAGAGCACATTGTTGATTTTGGGCCACATACTTTAAAGAAATTGATAAAAGCCTTGTCTTAAAAAGCCACCAAAAAGATAATTCATTCAAAGAATATTGCACTGTACAATCAAAATGGCTTTCATTTAGTAGCGTAGTCCTACGTCATCATTATGAGCAACCCGATGGGGCTGTACCTTGTTGTTTGTTTTATTAAAAAAATATATTTAATTTTTTTGTATGTCCAATTAAGATTAAGAATTGCTTTACAAAATTAAATGATTGTCTATTGGAACATATTTGATAAAAAAAGGGTCGCAAAATAAAAATAAAAATCATAATTTACCGCAAACCACAACATGTGTATCCACAGATATGAGTTTTTGTGGAAAATATTGAAATCTCTTGAATGTTTTTTTTTTAGTAATTCAATAGGTGGAATTATATTTGATCGTTTTTTAGCGAACGTGTTTCCATTTCAAACATGAAACTATACTGTGATTTATATTAACACCAACAAATCAAGGCAGTGACGCTAAATGAATCAGCAGCAATTAAATTCCCAGACAACCAGAAGTCGTATAACAGTGTTCAGATAGTATCGTATATTTCTACATTTTAGGTCAAAATCGCATATAGTTGTGCCCTTTATCGTACTACGTTTAAGTTGAATCGTATAGAGTGCCGATTTGCGACTTATATACGATGTGTCATTTATCCATCGTACAGTGTTACAAGCTAAATCGAATTTACAACGTTAGACTTTTTACAATGAATTTGTTATTACAGATTAAATCGCATACGAAGCCAAATTAACTCGTTTGAGAAAACAATGAAATTTGCACATATATGGCCTCCACTTTTGCACGTATAAGCCATATACTTGCATTCTTTACGATTTGATTGTTTACATATATGATTGTATATAAGGAAAACAACTTTCATTATACGTACAATTTGGTTGTCTGGGTATAGACGACTAACGATAAAATGATGATAAAAAAGCTTCCAGAAGACTAAAGGAACAAGGTAAAGGGTCACCCACAAGTTAGGAGCGATACGCTGATTACGAAAAACGTGTTGCCAGGTTTCTTAACTCCCATCCCCACTTTGTAAGATTTTTTAAAGGCAAATCTTAAAAATGTTAAAAATCAGGGAATCAGAGATAGGGCGTCAAGACGTTTATTTAAAGGCAACAAATAGGTTCCTGAAAAAAAAAGAATCTAAAAATACCTCTCATAATTATAGAAATAATAATTCAAAATGTCGTCGAAGGAAGAGAAGCAACGCATCAAAATGTTGCACGTGCATGGCGAAAATCCAAACTAATCTCAGGCCAAGTTGGCGAAATTGTTGAATGTGGCTAAATCAACTGTTACCAACGTATTAAAAGTGTTCGGTGAACGTTTGTCGACAGCCAGGAAAGCTGGATCGGGAGGAAATCGAAAGCCGGAGGCCACAGCGACGACAAAAAGAGTTGCCCGCTGTTTCGAGCGGAACCCAACCTGTCCGTCCGAGATGTCGCAAAGAAGCTGGGAGTGGCACCTTCAACCGTGGATGGAGCTAAAAAACGAGCTGGACTGTCGACTTACAAGAAAGTGGTGACTCCAAATCGCGACGATAAACAAAACACGTCGGCCAAAGCACGATCGCGAAAGTTGTACACGACGATGCTGAAAAAGTTTGATTGCGTGGTACAGGACGATGAAACTTACGTCAAGGCAGACATTAAACAGCTTCCTGGATAGGAATTTTACACGGCAACCGGACGGGGAAAGGTGGCAGATATTTTCAAGCACATTAAACTGTCAAAGTTTGCGAAGAAATATCAGCCGTGGCAGGCCATCTGTACCTGTGGCTTGAAGAGCAACGTTTACATTGCGACCGGAACCGTCAACCAGGAAATTTATCTGAGCGAGTGCCTACAAAAACGTATACTGCCTTTCCTGAAGCGACACAATTGTTCCGTTGTATTTTGGCCGGATTTGGCATCTTGCCATTACGGAAAAAAAGCCATGTAGTGGTATGCTGCCAACAACGTTCAAGTGGTGCCCAAGGACAAAAACCCTCCCAACACGCCAGAGCTCCGAACAATCCAACAATTTTGGGCCATTGTCAAGCGGAACCTTAAGAAGGCTCAAAAAGCTGTTGTGAGCTAGAAACAGTTCAAGGCAAACTGGCGTTCTGTGGCGAATAAAGTGGACAAGGAGACTGTACAAAATCTTATGGCAGGTGTTAAACGAAAGACCCAGCAATTCGCGTTCGGTAAAAAAGGAAGCTTAGTTGAATTTTTCTCCTGTATTTTGTATTAACTGAACTTGAAAAAGAAAAAGAATTTGACTTATTTATAAAAACTTTGATCGACTCACATAAACAGGAAGCCATTGGTAAGAGCTCAACCGAATTGTAGATCATAGCCGCTGAAATGTAACGAAAGACGTAGCTAGCATCTTTTCTAGGATTTAAAATATCGCCTTTCAACAAATCTCTTTGGGTTCCAGATGGAAGCCACCATATTCGATCTGCTCAGGTGAAAAACTAGCAACGTATGTTTTTTTTTTTTTTTGCGAAATTGACGGAGCAAAAAACATATTCGCGAGTTAAGGCTAAATAGGGCTTGTTCGCGACAAAAACTGGACAGATTAAATTTGGAATAAACCAAATTTGCTGTTAGTTCAATCCAAGATGCATTTTTTTATTCATTTAATTGTGCATTCTAATCATCTTAAAACTAATTACCGATATTTAATTAGGCTGCATAAATAAACTACGAACTTTTGTATTTACTCCAGCCATTAGGGTCTGTACAGACTTCTCCGCAGTCAATTTAGCTGCTTTTGTCCAAGATTTTCGATATTTATACTATAGTTGTAGCTTGTTGTATATTGAGCGGGTTCTCTCTTCACGAGAGCCCAATTCCGCTCGATAGGTCGCAACTCCGGGCAGTTAAGTAGATTCGTCTCTTTCGGTACAACATGGACTTAATTCGCTTTATACCATTCCAAAACATCTTTGGCGTAGTGAAAAGATGCCAAATCAGGCCAGAATAGCGAGGGAGCGTCATGGCTGCGTAGGAATGGATACAATCGCTTCTCTAGGCATTCTTCGCGGTATTTTTCCTTGTTTACCGTTCCGATAGTGATGAAGCTTTGGCTTGCTCGACCACAGCTGCATATTGCCTGCCAAACCCAATATTTTTTGGGAAAGTTGGCCTTTTTCTTCGTCCTGAATTGCTCCTCTGCGCCGTTTCGTTGCATGGCAGAATAATAAGACATTCCGGGAAGCTGCTTAAAGTCTTCCAGCACATAAGTTTCATCGTCCATTATCACGCAGGAAAACTTCGTCAAATATTCGCGATACAACTTGCGAGCCCGGGTTTTAGCCATCACATTCTGTTTATCATTACGGTTCGGTACAGTTTTCACCTTAAACGATTTAATACCTTGCCGGTGCTTGGAAGTATGCACGAAAGTTGAGATCCGTTTTTGTTCCGCTCCCAGCCTTCTTGGCTGTTTTCAAACGTGTATTAAAAGATTTAAGAACGTTATGGACAGTGTTTGCAGGAAAACCAAGCTTTTTTGCAAGTTTTCTTACTGACAGATCCGGATTTTCATTGCGACCTCACACATTTGCTTTTCGCACTTGCTCTTCTTTCGACGCCATCTTCGATCTAAAAGCTTGTAATATCACCAAAAATTGATTTTACACAATTAACAGACATACGTTCATTACTCTGCGAAATATTTCACGCGTTGATGAAGTATTTCCAGAGATATACGTATTTAGGGGTGTCCAGATTTTGTCGCGAACAAGGCGTAATCAACCGCCTTACTCTATTCAAAAAATAAAGTGATAAATAACTTCGTTTTATATCAAACGAGCAAAACTCAAAAAAGTCCATACATTCCGGAGTTGATCGCATCCTACATGTGACTAATGTCAGAAACGATTGTCATCGTTTAAGAACAGTACTAGAAAACGATGATCGACGTTTTCAGTCGAAACTAGTATCTGTCAGTTCAACCTCGCCATCTTTCACCTCCATACCTCCTGTGGATCAGCCTACCAGCTGTAAACTAAATCAATTCCGTGGAAAATAAACAGAAGCAATATAAGAAAGTGTAAATAACGTTCGAATTGACTCAATTATCGATATGTGTAGTGTAGTTCTTCCTTTTTTCATAGTTGCCGCCAGCTGACGGCTGTCGGCAGGGGAAGTACGCCATGTGTGCCTCTCTACTTACAAACAAATCCAGACCGGCAGCAAGAAATCAAAGGAGAGAAAAATCCAATCAAGAAGTGTTTGATAATATCGCTCGATGCCACCGCCGCCGCCGCTGCTTCTGCCACCATCACCCGTCCGAGCATAGCAAGTCATGCTATATCAATTACCAGGCAACCACCATCACCATTTCGAGGTCATCCCTCCAGTTTTGGAGACGTCTATACATGTCAATTTCGACGCCCCGCACATGCAAATCGAATCTGTCGAAGCCGGCGTCCGAAAAGTCAAGTTCAAAACCAAACACAGATCTTATCGCGGATGTTGCTTGCAGTCTGGGTAGCGTGATCAATCGAACCTTGTCTCACACGGGTTGGCGACGCCGACAAACCGGCAATGCATGCAGAGGATGGAAGTTACCGACTCGTTCGGTCAATGAATTATTGAAAGCGTGTCCGTAAATGGACCAAACGTTTGCATTCACGAGGCTATTTATTCCATTTGCGGTCCGACTCGAGGAACATTTCTTTTCGACCTGGCAAGGTGTGTGTCGAAGTTGCATAATAGCTCACCTCCCGACCAGGAAGTTTACGACCATTGATTGTGATGTCCACGGTGTGGTCCTACCTTTTACTCCTTTTAGGCATCGGCATCAAAATTTATGACAATGATTGAAAAAATACTGATTTAGGCTACGTAGTAGATTCCAAGTTTTAAGTGGAAACCGTAATTGAATCAATGTTTCAACAGCTAATCAGGAGAAATTGAAACAATTCTCCTTTCCGCCGTTGATAATTAGATGTATAAGTGAACCAATTATTATGTCCATAGTTGTCCTCTAGCTAGGCGTAAAGCGAGTTTTGATTGCTTAGGCCAGGACATCATCATCATCGTTTATTCATTTAGCATCGTTTGCTTGCTAGACTGTTGCTAATTGAATTATTTCCATCCCTCCAGGCTAGTTTCCGCCGATAGTAGAAACTGAAAAACTTCGAGTGCATCAGTGAGGTTACGTTGGATTCGGAAGTGTGTCTCTTGCGGGGACCCGGGCATGAATTTGTGCTGTTACAAAAGGTCATCGATGTTCTGCGGCGGAACGACAATCGATGATGCGGGTTTTCCTGGCCATTGTCAGACGCAGCTCTGAACTTATCACCGTTCCCATAATAATGCTGATGGCGATTTGAAGGCGATGTGAGTCACGATCGACCGTCTATTCATATGTAGATTTTCGACTCTTAGAGCATCGGAATGGTCTGCAGGAGTTGTCGTTTGTGTATTGTAGTTCAGTGATGGGCTAAATTATCAGTCTCTTTGTTTGATAATGAAATGAAGAACATCCATTTCCAAAATCAAAATATCAACCAGGAGGATAATACCAAGAAAATCATAAAACGAATCCTGTACAAATTGCGATCCATCTGTGGCGAAAGTGCGTTTTTAATTTGGACCACTCAGCAACGGATTAATTTGAAGCCATATTATAAAAAGTGGCTTTCAGCAGGGAGAACGATTCATATGAAAAACAAAAATACCAGGATTCCAACCCATGCGGGGGTTAATCCCCCCGTCGGAATTCCAGCAAACTAAGTGAGGATGAAGTAGAACAGTGGTTCTCAATCTAGCGTACTGGAACACCTGCGGAGTGCTTTTTAAAGTGTGAAATGTATCAGCCAATTTTATTTCTTAAGAGGTAAGATCTTTGATAAGTTTATGAAACATTTTGATACATGATTGTTTAATAACAATAGCGAATAGTCAGTAAATAACACTGAATAAACATATATAACATATATATAGTGGTATTTTATCCCAGGATGCCGCCAGATGTCACTTCAGTACTGCCACACCTTCATGATTTTTAGAGTTGACATACTCCAGACTGCGCAGTCCATCTCTAAGCTCAGTTTAAAGTTCGGTCCAGTTAGAATCCGGAATCACTTATTGTGTTGCAGCGGCACAGAAAGGGACCGCTTCAAGACATCTTTAACAGCGGTTTGTTTACCTATGTGCCCACTTTTTTGTGGTATGGCACCACGGTAAGTTTCGTGCAGTGAGTCAAAAGTTATTCCAGATGGAAGCCGAGAGGAGAGGCATTCTGCACACCCACGTTGATAATCAAACGTGGTCCGCAATAAAAATCGCAAAAACGCTTTGAAAATCGCCAAATCAACTGTGTATGATGTGCTCAAACGTTTCAGAGAGCGAAAGAGCGTGGATCGAGTGCCTCAAGGTAAGCGTTGTAGTGGAACATATGACCGCAATCTGAACCAGAATGTGTTAAGAACCGTCAGAGCAAACCCTGGACTATCAGATAATGAAATCGCACAAAAATACGCTGCTGCCGTTCGAAGAATTCGTTTGCTAGCAGGATATCGTTCTTATCGAGCCAGCAAGCAACCAAACAGAACGATGAAGCAAAGTTTCGTCACCAAAACTTAAGCTCGGAAATTGTACCAGCAGGTTTTGACGAAGTCCCAAGTGGATACCTGCTCATCGACGATGAAACCTACGTCAAAATGGATTTCGGACAGCTTCCTGGCCAAAAATTCTACATGGCGACGGCACGAGGAGATGTTCCTGCGAAGTTTAAGTTTGCTTTATGGACAAATTTGCCAAAAAAAAACTGATGATTTTGCATGGGATATGCAGCTGCGGAGCAAAGACCAAAATGTTCGTGACAAAACAGACAGACGATGGACTCGAAGCTGTTCAAGGAAAATGCCTCAAAAACCGCGTACTACCTTTCATTAAAATCACTCCACAGAACGTATCTGGCAATAGAAAGGGAATGATTTGACCTTACCGTATGCAGCATCCTGGCCCCGAGATCTGCAGCCGTCAGTTCGACTCTTGAACTGATTGTAGTTTTAATGGAGTTACCTTCGAACGTGACATCACCAGCGAACACCACCTTTCCCTCGATTAATGCTCTGAGGTTAGCCACACAACCATATGCATGAATGCTTGCATCGGAGAAACGTGTAGCTCCAGAGAGTCGAATAAAGATGAGCGGGCGTCTTGGAAGTAGCAGCGAGGTATGCGTGTTTCTTCCACTTTCGGCAACATACCAGTCCAGCGTTCCTATTTATCCAGACTGTTGTCGTCTACTTCGTCGTCCCATTTGCAGCCCATGTGCCAAAGGTCTTGCACTATCGTTTTCCCGTGGATCGAAAACGGTGTGAGTAAACCTAACGGGTCGAAGAATCCCATCACGCAACTCAGAACTATCCTCTTCGTAGGACGCGCACCTCCTATCAAATACGGTTTCACGTCGTGCCGATGATCCATCGAAAATGAAAACTCGTCTTGCCTGGGATCCGAGATGATGCCAAGCACCTCGCTCGTTTCCGCTTTCGCCCAGCACAGTTGAAATGTACCGGCTGCTCCTTCCTGACCCAGTTCCTCAAGAAATGCTTCGGAGTTCGATACCCAGTTTCTGATTTCGAAACCTCCTTTTGAGTGCACGTATACCTCACCTTGTTTACTCTACTGATGGCTTCCTCTATTGTATAGACGCTATCGAAGTAGTCGTCGACGTAATGCCTCTCAATTATTGCCGGCGCTGCTGCCTCTGGAAATTCAGCGGAAAACTCTATTGGATTCTAGGTTTTTTCACGTACTGGGCATGACACGGCGAACATTTGGACCCAAACGTCGCAACGTCCATAATGTACACGTTGAGAAAATCTCTTGATGTGTTTCGAAACACGAACATCTGTACCTTTTTATCCGCTAATCGAATAAAAAGCTGGTGGTATATTTCGCGAATATCTCCTCCGAATCCGATAGGTCGTTCTCGAAATTTATTGAGAACACAGGGAAGTGGAGTGAGCATGTCTGGACCTGTGAGTAACTGTGAATTCAGGGAGACACCATTTACTGTTGCTGCTGCGTCCCACACTAGTCTAACTTTTCCAGGCTTCTTCGAGTTCAGAACGACGTTAATGGGAAGTAACCAGGACTCCCGTGGATTGAATGTAGCCAATTCTTCCGGCGTCGCTAGATGCGCGTATCCCTTTTACTGGTATTCTACGATCTGTTGTCTCGCATTCTCGTATAGCACCGGTGTCTTCTCCAGTCGTAGTTTTAACTGCCTTAACCTGCGAATAACCATAGGGTAACTATCCGGAAACATTGGATTATCGATTTTACACAACATTCCGGTTTCGAAGTGGTCGCCAACACGTGTCGTAGATCGCTCTAGGATCTCTCGATCTCGTTTTTCTTCCGTTGATTCCTGTGATATAGCAACTACCGATTGCTCCAGCGCGTAGTGCTCTTTCAACAAATTGTGCAGAACTTCATTCGTGATTTCGTGATATCCTACGAAATTTAACTGCCCATTTGATTGTCCTCCCATAGGACCGTATACTGACCAAGTTTGGACCGTACAGCGATAGGCTCTCCTTGTTCACCAACTTTGGCTTCCATGGGTGCGATGGCGTGAAGGTGGTTCAGGCCGATACCAGGTCGTTGGCTTGGGTACGAAGATATTGGTAGATCACGGAAGAAATAGTAAGCAGTAGACATCTTAGTAACATCCAGCGATTGTCTTGGCAGAAGAAGTTGTTCCACGGTCTGTACGCACTTCAGCAGCAGCTTTTTTTTCGTTTCCGGAGGCGGATATTAACATATTCATATTCATCTTCGTTGAGTCTTTTTCAGTTCGAGTGACATCGGCGGTCTATTTGATCGTGAGCGGCTGTAGAACTCCTTTTGCCCCAAGTCTATCAGTCAATGATCGCTCCACCAACGTAATTGAAGCTCCTTCGTCTAGAAAGGTTATTGTCTGTACCGGTCGTTTTCCCCAGTGTAGCGACACTGGAATCATCTGGAATAGGATCGTCCCTTGCAGATGAATATATGTGTTCATCACAATTGACGTTGATATTGGATGCAGCGAGGGTGATGGCGCTCTTGACACTCGCCTACGTTGCATCGAATTTTGAACCGACACCGTGCGTTTCCGTGCTCGTTTAGACATACTTTACACAGCTTTCCTGTGTCAACAACCTTCATGCGATTTGTTTATGACATTGCCTTAAAGTCTTGTCAAAACCGTTGCCGGTGATCTGTTCGCTTACACGCTTTGCAAGGCTTTAGACTCCCCGACGTTGGGGTGTATATTGGAGTAGCGCTGTTAGTCGACCTTACGGTCACGCTATGATTGTAGACCGCTCCATTCTCCTTCACTCCTCCTTTTCCAGCTTTTCCGTAGTGACTGCCCTTAGTTTCTCCTTTAACCTCGATACAAGCATTTGCCTCACATGCCTCCGACACGATTCTTGACAAAAAATCGGCAAACGTCCGCAAGGTGACCTTCTTTTTCTTAATTTTAAAACGGACCCACTCACGTTTATCGGAGGAATGTAGTTTATCCACTAGACTTTGTACCAGCTGCGGATTGACGAGATGCTGTTTCAAATCCGCCGCTTCAAGGTGGTCACACAGTTGCTCTACCGCGTTTCCAAAAGGAATAATCGTCCCCAACTTCTCGGCTTTAAGCGGATCTAACTGATTGACTTTCTCTAGGTGGTAATGTAGCAGTTGTTTCGGACGACCGTAGAGTTGTCGCAGCTTATAGATCACCTTCGATACAGATTTCGGTAGCAGCAATTGTCCCCGTACGCTCTCTAATGCTGATCCTTTCAGGCTCTCATGTAGACGAACTAGGTTCTCCACGTCGTTATATTCACATGCTTCGTTTGATGCTTCATAGCTGCCTGTGAATATGAGAAGTTTCCGAGACATCCCATTTCGCGCGGCGAATTGTGCCCTCGTGGGTCCAGCGGTTTGCTGCCCCAACCCGTGTGGAACTACTTTTTTCTTTTTCAATTTCTTTTCGGATTCCTCTTCCGATTCCTCGATCTCGTCCCGTTCCTCTTCTTCTTCCGATCCTTCTTCTTCGGTATCAGTTTTCTCCTTTTCGATTTCTTCTTCGCTGCTGTAATCATCTGAATCAGATTTTCCTTCTCTCCTGCGATCCATTCATTAACTTCATCTGCGTAAATTAGCTGCTATAAAAACTAGTTGCAAGACTTTAATAGAATTCCGAACACCAGGTATCTTTTGACTATACGGTGTACAAAACTTCTGCCCAAACGTAAATCGGACAGCTCACGAGCTATGTCCTTCTGCCGTTTTCCAGGCAACCACAGCACAACTTTTCTGTTCAGGATCCATTTTTCCGGATAGCACTCGATTACAAAAGTAACACATACATCCACAGACAGCCAGGACAAAATGTATACAAAACGACGAGGGGTCGTCCAATTAAGTTTTTTGTGC
Source organism: Aedes koreicus (assembly GCA_024533555.2). Lineage (NCBI taxonomy): Eukaryota > Metazoa > Arthropoda > Insecta > Diptera > Culicidae > Aedes > Aedes koreicus. The sequence goes on from JAHHFK020000699.1 coordinate 638,648, forward strand.
AACGTAATAATGACTGTTGAAGTAATGTAGCAGTTAAATTGCCGGATCCTGTATATAAAAAAATGCGTGGAAAAGTCATAAACTGGCAGACACCTGCACGATAGAAATAAAAGTGCCGTTGCAAATACGTCTGAACGGAGCCGGTCAAGGGGTGTCTCACTAAAATCAATCGCAGAAAATTTAGGATTGAGTACTTTCAATCAATATTGAAACACAACCATTACGTCAGTTGTAACGATTTTACCGTGTTGCTAAATACAGCGGCAGCGCATTTTTTGGGTGATTAATTTCAATTTGCAGCGTATGAAAATAAGTTCATCAAATACAGTTTATGGAATCTATGTGAGACACCCTTTGGAGTTGTTCTGAGAACGAACAGCGAACATTTCTAAGTGGAAAGAGGTGTGTATGTGTGTGTTTAGAAGAATTTAGGTTCTACAGATGTTAAAAAAAACCTACGCTTTGGTTCGTGGTGGTGTGCGAATGATTGCCTACGCACATTTCCGCAATTGAATACCGGATCAAACGGCAAAGGGTAAATGCAAACATTCAGCTAAATATAGTATTTGAATATTACGGCTTCAGTATGACTTACATTAGTACCGTAACGCTCTTATATTTCAAATTTTTAAATAACACCCGGTGTAGAAAAGGAAAACGTAGTCCTTTGTTATTAATGATTTGGCCACCTGCTGTTCTAAAATTTTTTTGTGCTGGCATTTAAACAATGTAAATGTAAACATCTTTTAAACTGCACTGCGGTTAGCGACGGCAGACTTGCAAAGATGTTTGCTTATTTCGCAACACAGGTAGTTTTGAAAGAAGTTTTTTCTTTGTATTTCAATTGTTCTTAAGCTATTATCAATTAAGTTACAGCAACATCTTGAAAACTGCATGGTAACTTGTCGCCAAAACAAACGAGAGGCTTCAAGCAAAATGGGTCGTTGATAAACATGTATGGAGGCCCCCGAACAACTTAATTTCTATTTCGACTAACAAAAGTACGAAGCTGGATTTTTGTGTTAAGACCAGCCAATTATGCAGAATGCGTAACGAACAACACCTATAAAAAATGCTGAGTATGAAGCCAATTGGCTCGAAATTTCAGTTCCTTTGAATTTTATTCCACAAAATTTTATCTGGTTCTAATATTCCACATGACGGATGCATTATTTTTTAAACATGGTCACGTTAACTTTTGTAAACTTAATCAAGCTAGCATTACTAATTATAAACATGTCAAATACTAATTTAAAACTATAGGTTTGTTGATCGAAGATTTTGTTGAAATATTTTAATAAAAGACTGCTTCTATTTTCTAATCTAATCTTATCTAATCTAATCTCACACTAACGCAGCCAATTCTTGAAAACATCCTGGAAAATGTCTTCTTGAATACATCATTTTTCTTATCGCCGGCTCTGCGTAGCATGTTCCGCAGAGAGAAATCCAAGAAATAGAGCGATTCCAGAAAGAATGTCTGAAATCGCTCTACCACTTCGAATCAAGGGAAGGAAGAAAGCGTGGACCTCCCGTTCCAAACGCTTCTATATAGAGTTGAATAATGTGATAATTTGTATTTTGTCGTTGGGAGCATAGATGCTAGAAAGATAAGTTTAGCTCCTTTTACCTGTGGGTGGACTTTTGGCATTTGAACCAAAAGTCTGGCAATAATTTGCCAAGGTTATAGCGCCTTATCTCGCTCAATAGATGAATGCTTCTATTGTCATATTTATTTTATTTATTTACATGGCATAACGTCACAATATCCCTCCATAATGCCCGATTCATGGCTGCTCCTCTCTAATCCCTTGGGCACCTTGTACCCCCTAGGTCTTTCTCCACCTGATCTGACCATCTTGCTTGTTGTGCCCCACGTCGTCTTGTACCAACCGGATTCCCGTCGAACACCATTTTTGCAGGATAGTGGCCCGGCATTCTCGCAACATGTCCTACCCGGCGTATCCTTCCAGCTTTTGCCATCTTATGAATACTGGGTTCGCCGGCGAGTTGCACGAGCTCATGGCTCATGGTCGCAGTAACCAGTGAACCGAGATAGACAAATTCATCGACTACCTCGAACTCATCGCCGTCGATCGTTACACTGCTGCCCAGTCGGGTCATGTCGTGCTCGGCCTGCCAGCATGCACTTCGTTTTGGACGTATTTATCTTCAACCCAATCTTCTCTGCTTCGCGCTCTAGTCTGGTGTACTGCTCTGCCACCGCCTCAAATGTTCTGCCGACAATATCCACGTCATCGGCAAAGCAGATAAATTGACCGGATCTGTTGAAAATCGTGCCTTGCATGTTAAACGCCGCTCGTTGCATAACACCTTCAAGAGCAATGTTGAACAGGAGGCAAGAGAGACCATCACCTTGACGAAGCCCCCTGCGGGATTCGAATGAACCCGATAATCCATCCGATATCCTCACACAGCACTGGGTTCCATCCATCGTAGCCTTGATAAGTCGGGTCAGCTTCCCCGGAAAGCTGTTCTCGTCCATGATCTTCCATAGCTCATATCGGTTAATTGTATCATATGCGGCTTTGAAGTCGATGAATAGATGATGCGTTGGGACTCTATATTCACGGCACTTTTGGAGGATCTGCCGCAAAGTAAAGATTTGGTCCGTTGTAGACTGTCCTTCGATGAAGCCGGCATGATAACTTCCCACAAATCTATTTGCTAGTGGAGACAGTCGCTGGAAGATGATATGGGATAATACTTTATAGGCGGCATTAGGGACAGTGATCGCACGATAGTTTCACAGTCCAGCTTGTCGCCTTTCTTATAGATTGGGCAGATAACCCCATCCTTCGACTCCTCCGGTAGCTGTTCGGTATCCCAAATCCTGACTATCAGACGATGCAGGTAATTTTCCAACTTGTCCGGGCCCATCTTGATAAGTTCCGCTCCGATTCCATCCCTTCCAACCGATTTGTTGTTCTTCAGCTGCTTGATGGCATCCTTAACTTCACCTATCGTCAAGGGTGGCACATCTCCGTCACTTACTGCATCGACTATGTCTCTTCCATTGCTGTATTGGTCCTCTTCCTGTACTCCATTCAGATGTTCATCGAAGTGCTGCTTCCACCTCTCGGTCACCTCACGATCGTCCGTCAGGATTCTCCCATCCTTATCCCGACACATTTCGGCTCGCGGCACGAAGCCTCTGCGGGATGCGTTGAGTTTCTGGTAGAACTTTCGCGTTTCATGTGAGCGGTGCAGCTGTTCTAGTTCCTCACACTCCTCCTCCTCCTGGCGGCGCTTTTTCTCCCGGAAGAGTTGGGTCTGCTGTCGCCGATTCTGTCTGTATCGGTCCACACTATGACGGGTAGCTTGACGCAGCATAAGTGCCCGCACTGCGTTCTTCTCATTCAACACCTGCTGACATTCCTCGTCGAACCACTCGTTCTGTCGGCTTCGTTCCACATTACCTAAGACGTCCTCGAGAGGGGTTTCGTCGAGCTAGCCCTCTACTATTTTCATAGTAAAACATCATTAGGACACCTTTAAATTTAGACATTTTCATCAAGTATGATAAATATGATAATATTATGTTATGATAAAACATTTTAGAGACAAGATAATAAAAATAGATGTTCTTAAAATATGACAGATATGACTTCTTACAATGAATTTCAAATTTTAACTCGTTTTGTGTGTCGTTGTTCTTGGGAAGTAATCGTTTTATTAATACGCTCGTAAAAGTGTGTTTTGAAAGCGTCTTCTAAAAAATTTAAATGTTTAACCTTTTTGAATTTTATTGCAGTAATATGAAATCCGTAGGAAAATTTTCACATTCTTAATCAATTTAATTTTAATATAGACATAAGAGGCTCGACTCTTCCAGCAGCGAAAAGATTGAGAACCACTGAAGCAGAATACTGCGCGCGTCTTTTTCTGCCTGCCGCACGCCACGGTGTGATCGTCTTCCAAGCAAATGGATTAAATTTCGTCTCTTTCTCAGTGTGAAATTTAAATAGAAAAATACAACTCGTCGCTGCTGCCCAGAGTGGCGGCCAGTGGAGCGGAGCGTGGGCGAGGTAACCAGCAGAACAGATCATCCCGTATTGATGAACTGGCTTGATTGGTGCTCCCCGCTGACGGTTGCCAATGCGAGAGAAGTTATGATATAAAGTGATATAAAGTCATAAAAGATGGACTACCTCTTTCGCGATACGTGAGATGTATCAAGTATGGTGTACGTTGGCGATTATTAGCTTAACGGCTGAAAATGGATATAATTAGTTGACCGTTGGTAGCATCTGCAGACAGCAACGGAGCTTAGATTGAATTTGAGATTGATAATCGCATACTCACCAAAAAACCACAATTATAATGGTATTCTTATGGTTAAAAACGTCTAAAAAAGCGTTTTTAAAAGTGTTTAAAACAAGTTTCTATGAAAGAAAACTTGTAAATTACTGTAGGGGCTTCCCCATTGACATTGACTTTTTGTGAATTATTTCACATCGACGAGGAATTATCCAAAAACAGCATTTCATTACATCAATGTTATGTTCATCCAAAGGTTTTCGCAAGATCGTCAAAAACAAGCCTCACTACAACCTTTGCTTAAAACTTTGTTCATCAAAAAGGTGTTGAGATTTATATCCGTATGTGAATTCTTAATGCAACTTATTTGCTCAGATTGAGAAGGCAAAACGTCCTGATAGCAGCTTATCATACGCAGCCTCAAAGCTGAAAATATATTTGTATTTTGTTTGAAAAGAACAATTACGCTAATTTAATAAACATAGGCTAACCTAAATTTTCGGTTTTCTTCTCCCTTCGGAACTTAATTCTTCTTTACATTTATCTCTTTGTGAGTCCTAGATTTGACAAATCATTAATTTCATAATACATTTTGCTTTAGGTTAAACTTACTATTGGTGTCAATTTATTATATATTTGATTCTACTAGTTGATGTTGTATACAAATGTACTGTTGGCGAGTCCCTCACTGTTCTTCAATACATATTTAATTTTAGTTTATCTAGAAATTTTCAGCCACTATCCTCTTCCATAACAATGATTTATGCTCCATGTGACATTTCTGAACACGATGTTATGCTCGCTGGCGTTTCTCCGACTGACGTCTATGCTTGTTGATGTGAAGAAATTGATGTCATCAAAATAATAAATTTCTACTATATTTAATTCAGTCTAGAGAACCATTAAGCTCTGTACTATTAGGCTGTGAGGCTTTACTATTGGTTCTCCACGAAAATTTATAGAAACTGCAGTGCGGCTCGAATTAATTGTTAATAATATTTTGTTTGTTGAATGTCCAACGTGCTTGTAAGTGTCAAATGGATCCTGTGTTTACGGAGGGAATATGGTTCGCGATGGAAATTTTTTTCTCGGTCATTTTGGGCTGCAGGATGGCCTGGGTGTTTGGCAGCACGTAATACTACGATAAAAATAGATATTTACACCGTCTTTAACTCAAGATTGTACTGACTGAACATTGAACATAGAGCGAATTACAACGAACAACCTAACCTAACACCCAGTGGACCAGTATGGACATTTCCGTTTTGCAAAAAGTTGCACAGGCCGGAGCGGGAATAGAACCCTCACTTCATGGGTCGGATCACATGAACGACGGATGACGCCGCTAACCACTTGACCAGGAAGATGACGTGGGCGATTGATTTGGCCATTCGGATGCACAGCGAGAAATGATGGTTGGTCGGTCGTCCCCAGATGTTTCATAATCGCTGGCACGATAACTGTGGCAGTATGAACCAATCAGAGCGTGGCGCAAATATGATGTCATTTTCCACGAATAGCAATGTGCGTTTAGACATTTTTCTTATAAGTACTTTTTAATAAGTTTAAACATTGATGTTTTACCTTTCGAATGAAATTCTTATCGAAAAATTTCTATGGGCCAGAGAGGAGATTTTATCGTTCAAAATCTCCAAACCCGCGTAACGCTTTCGATTTCAGAAATTTTAGAACGGCGCCCCTATACAGGAATAGAAAAGAGGGACGTAAGACCTACGTCAAAAATTACTTTATATTAATATATAAAAATTACTATATTAAATACAATGGGTAGGGGACCGTCAGGGCACCAGATTGAAGCGATTTGGATGGGGAGAGTGGAATTGCCAACTCCCTGTTATTAACATTTCATGAAATGAAAGCGGGCTTTTCTTCCCACTCATTGGGAAGTCCCCGCTTATGATGGCTTGTTCGACTTTGGGTTGTAAGATTTTATCACTGGAAGGAGATTCTCCTAAGACCATCCCCACCGGTGCACAGTGGGAAAATGGGACCCAAAATCACAACTAATTAAAGGCCGCTGGATAAGTGCCCTGTAAAACAGCTTATCTTATGCAAAAAATGCGAAAAATCGAATGGGGATGGTTTCATCTTGGGCAGACCCCGGGAAGTGGCTCATTTTTCCCGATGTTCCCCTAATTTCGGAAGAAAAATTGAATAATCACACATTTATCATATAAGCTCTGATAATATTACATCCATTTGTGCTGTACTATTGTGGAAATGTCTGGAGAATCCAATGGAATTGTCTTTAAAAACGTCAGGAACTGTCCATTTTGCCTGATATTCCCCACATGCTGAAAGTACTAGATATGCCATGTGGTTTTGGAAATTTGGGCGAATTAGAATCTATAAAAATGCAATACACTATTGTGGAACTGTCCGGGGAACTGAATGAAGAATATGTCGTCTTGTGTAAACATCAGTTATTGACCATTTTGCCCGCTTTTCCCTACATACTCAAGGAAGAATCAATAGATAAAATGCGATTTTTGGAGTAGCTGCGCATTAGAATCAAATCAAATGTACTACAATATTATGAAAATGTCTGGAAAATTGAATGAAGGGGATGTCGACCTATGCAGACTACGGGAAATGGCTCGTTTTGCCCGATTTTTCCCTTATTTTGAAAAACTAATTAAATAATCCTGCATTTATCATATTACCTTTGATAATATTGAACCCATTTGGGCTTTAGTATTGAGAAAATATCTCGTCTCAATATTTTCAATTTGTTTGTAAAAAATGAATGTTATGGTTCTCAAAGAACTTTAATCTACTACGCGTACCAGCCCAAAAAAGCGAGATAAATGACGCACACGCTCAAACAGCCTCTCTAATTTGTTCTGCTGTCCCTTTTTTCTCACGGAAAAGTTAGGCAATTTTCGTAAAAATTGGAACAACTCATAAATTAAGTTGTTTCACTTTTTATGCGATGCGATGCGCCTTGTGCGCCTGCAACACCCAGGGACGGGACATCAACTTGGATATCATGCCTGTCCAGGGCTATCGCTTCTTCTAAAACAAGCTCTGGAATGCAACCAAGTTTGCGTTGATGTGCTTTACTGGAGAAGAACGGTACGACGTTCTGCAGGGCTTGTTAAGTTTGACGGAATGCAATTTTAAACAAAACATTAACTCAATCGTAACTCTACAGACTCCGAGAGCAACATAGACCGCTGGATTTTGTCGCGGTTGGCCAACTGCATCGACGTGTCCAACAAGGGCTTTGAGAAGTACGAATTTGCCCAGACTAACAGTGCGTGCTACGACTTTTGGCTGTACGATCTGTGCGACGTATATCTGGAATGCTTGAAGCCAGTGTTCCAGTCCGGAACAGAGGAAGCTAAATCCTCGTCTCGGAGGACGATCTACACTTGCTTAAACCTTGGACTGAAGCTCCTGTCTCCTTTCGTGCCTTTCATCATCGAGGAACTGTACCAGCGATTGCCCCGTGCCAATGTGGACCAGGTGGCCAGTATTTGTGTTGCCTCCTATCCGAATTTTAAGTTATGTAATTGGCACAACGAACAGCTCGAGAATGACTTTGATTTTGTGCAACGTGTGGCCAAGGTAATTCGATCGGCCCGAAGTGACTACAATCTGCCGAACTACGCTGCCACCAAGGCTACGCTAGAGAGTTTCCTTGGGGATCTGACGACCACGCAGATCAATCTTATCAGTGAAGCTCCACCGGTTGGTTGTGCTATCCTAACCGTTTCCGGTGCATGGGTTGTTCATCTTATGCTCAAGGGACTGATCGAAGCCTACAAGGAAGTAGAAAAACTCGGCAAGAAGAAGGAAACATTAAGCTCGAGATGGAACAGGCGATAAGAGCGGCCGGTTACGAGAGTTAAGTTCGGAAGAACAACCAAAAGAAGCTCGATCAATCGAATATTGAAATCGAACGTATCATTGCGTCAATAGAGACACAAAAAACGATGTAATAAGCGTTCCTTCTGGAAAAAGACACCTTTTCTTTCAAAAAAATTTTTTTTTTTTATTTAATTTTTCCTTCTGGTTAAGAAGAAGAAGTAGTAATTTTTTTTTTATAAATATTATTATATATTATCTATTTTCTTTTTTCCCCTCGCGCGCACATAGAATGAATAAAAAATATAACAACAGATGTAAAATAAAATAAAAAAAATAACATATACGTTTTGTTTAAAGGGCGAACACGAAATTATTGCGACACATTCAACAGGGCATAACTTTTTTACCATTGGGTAAAAATCAACCCAATTCTGCACACTTTCTCATTGATGTGTATTGTTTACATGCTGTCAAACTCGAAGTCGTGTTTTTCGATTCAACGAAAATGGAGGTGAACCAACGCGAGTCGAGAGAACAAATTCTTTCCAAACACCTGGAATTTCCTGACCTGTCGCACCGGCAGTTGGGAAAAATGTTGAACATTCACCATTCAACCGGCTCCAGAGTGTTGAAGCGGTTCCAGAGCGGTTGACGTTGGACCACGGCAATGGAGCTGGAAGAAAACCGGGACCGGAGAACAAAAAGACGGAGGGAAAGGTGAAGCGGATGATTAAAGCAAATCCCAACGTCTCAAGCCGTGATTTGGCTAAAAAGATCGGCATGTCGCAGAGCAACGTCCAGAATGCAAAGAAGAGAGCTGGACTACATACATACAAGGTACAAAACTTCCCAAACCGCGATGAGCGGCAACAATCGACGGCTAAAACTCGGGCACGGAAGCTCTACGAAAAGATGCTGACAAAATATGGCTGCTGTGTGATGGACGACGAAACGTATATAAAAGCCGATTTTAAGCAAATTCCGGGGTTGGAGTTTTTCACCGGCAAGAGCAAGTTCTATGTGGACGACAAATTTAAGAAGAAGAAAATGTCGAAGTTCGCCTCCAAATATCTCATTTGGCAAGCCATCTGCTCTTGCGGACTGAGGAGTGAGCCTTTCGTGACAAAGGGCACAGTAAATGGCGAGATCTACAAATCTGAGTGCCTCGAGAAGCGCCTTTTGCCGTTCTTGCAGCAGCACGACGAAGCTCCGCTATTTTGGCCAAATTTGGCATCATGCCACTATTCTAAAAGTGTCCTGGAGGGGTATGAGGCCAATTCTGTCCATTTTGTTCCAAAGGACATGAATCCGCCAAACTGTCCGGAGCTGCGCTCGGTGGAGCAGTACTGGGCAATGATGAAGCGGGAACTTCGGAAGAGCAAGAAGACAGTCAAAGACGAGAAGGACATGTTAAGAAAATGGAAAAAAAACTGAGAAACATGGTTGTTGCGTTTCGTTGATCGTACCTACGTTGTGTTTCTACTCGTTGTTTCAATCGCAGCGCACTATACGATAGTGGCCACCGAATCAGCCCGACGAGGGGATCTTATCTCGATTTCACGGGTAACCAGCTTCCATATAAATCGCGCTGCTAAAGCCAGCAACAGGATGACGCAGCAAGCAGCTACGATATGATCAGGTCCAATTCCCGAATCCAACTTGATTGCGGGGGACGGTGATTGTTGCTGCTGTTGCTGCTGCTGAACTATTATTTCTTCTCTTTCTGGTCTTGATTCCTTGCTACCCATGGCTAGTTCGGATAAAGCAAGGCGACAACCTCTCGCTAGGATGGCATTTACAAGAAGAATTTATTTCAACCTAACTAAACGTTGTCCGCCCGAGTGGCGGCACACCAAAACTGCTTACGCGTTTAAAATGGATATATGATGCTGGCCATTTACTAATGTGCCAACGAATGTTTACGTAATCAAATAAATGCGCGACTGCACATCGCAACTAACTAGCGACAGTGATCCACACAAATGTGATCACAATGTAAAATGATAATTTAAACTATAACATAAACCGGCCACCTTGAAATATTAAATTTCAACAAATAAAAATTATAAACATTTTCAATTCGTACTCTAAACATATTTGACAGCTTATATTCTAGGTATGATGACATCCTCGATGCTTCAATCCTCAGCAGGGGTGCTGTCTTCCTCTTCGACTGCTGATAATGGACAGATTTTGGATATGGGTCGCTGGAAACCTCCAGATGCGGTGCGTACAGTTACCACACGGCAGATGCCGTCCGGTCCGGGATGAAGAGACTCAATTCGAGCCAAAGGCCAACGACATGGGGGTAGAAGATGGTCCTGTAGAATCACTAGTTGACCAATTCTGAGTGGAGTATGAGCTGGATTGGCAGTGGCTTGCCTATTCAGCTCCCGCAGATATTCTGTACGCCAACGATCCCAAAAGAGTTGTAGCTTCTGTTGAATTAGTTGATATCTGTCTAAACGATTAGAGGGTATTTTTCTGATGTCAATTTCCGGTAATGAATGCAATGATGAACCAATCAAAAAATGCCCTGGAGTTAGAGCCTCGTAGTCATTACAATCCTCGGTTAATGCATGTAATGGTCTGGAGTTCATACAAGCTTCCACTTGAGTAAGAAGCGTAATGAGGTCTTCGGGTAGTAACGATGTATTGCCAATTTGCCGTAGCATATGAGTTTTCGCTGTTTTTACTGCAGCCTCCCACAAACCTCCAAAGTTAGGTGCACGAGGTGGAATAAGATGCCATTTGATTCCCTCGTTGACTAATGCGTGTGCGATATTCTGTTCTTCCAGTTTTGAATTTAACATTTTGTAAATTTCATGTAGCTCATTTTTAGCTCCAATAAAGTTCGTTCCGTTATCCGAATGAATATGCTCAGGTCTGCCTCTTCTGGATATGAATCTTCTTAATGCTGACAGAAAGGCAGCAGTCGATAGGTCGCTTACAAGTTCAATATGCACTGCTTTGGTGCTGAAACATACAAATATGGCGATGTAGGCCTTTATCGCAGTCGCCTTACGGTATGCTGCTTTGATGAAAACCGGTCCACAATAGTCGACACCGGTGCTAGAAAAGGGACGACTGCAACGAGTTCGGGACGCTGGTAATTGCCCAATAGGCTGGCGCATTGGACGCGGGTTTGCTCTAACACATTTATAACAATTTCGGATGACACTGCGAACTGCTTTTCTTCCATTTAGCAGCCAGAATTCATCCCGTAGGTAAGACAATGTTGATGAGACTCCTCCGTGTAGAAGTTTGCAGTGGCGGCTTTCGATCATTAGTTTTGAAAAAGGGTGAAATCCTGGCAAAATAATAGGGTGCTTCACGGAATATGCTTCCGACGATAAGTTCAGCCGGCCACCAACGCGAATTATTCCGTCCTCATCTAGGAATGGATTCAAAAGTTTCAATTTGGTATGTTTGAGTAAAGGAAGATCCTTATTTAACCGTTTGATTTCTTCTGGGAAAACTTCCGATTGTACAGATCGCACCAAAATCTTAGTGGCATTACCTCGCTCCTCTGGCGTAACGGTATAACAGGTTATTCTTTGGTTTTTGGTGCGACAATTATTAATGAACCGGAGGCAATAGGATGCCACGTTGATCAGTTTGTTGTATGATGAAAATAAAGTAAACAGGAAGTTTGGCTCCGTGTTTATAGAAGTTGCCTGTATTGACACATTTGTAGCTTTGACTTCTAGATCCAGGTCGGGTGATAACTTTGGGGTACTTCCATTAACGGGCCAAGATTCTGACGGTCCGGCTAACCAGGAAGGCCCCTCGAACCATTTGCGATTTTGTACTATCCCTTCGGGGAATAGGCCTCTAGAGACCAAATCAGCTGGGTTATCCAGTCCGTTTACATGCAACCATTTTGCGACAGGAGTTAGGGTTTGAATTTCTGACACACGATTTGCCACGTATGTCTTCCAGGTGTGTGGTGAGGCTTTCAGCCAATGTAGAACAACAGTTGAATCTGACCAAAAAATCGTACTTTCTGGTTGCATATCTAGGGCTTTTATAACCTTGTCATATAATTGTGCTCCTAGTAGAGCCGCGCACAATTCCAATCTAGGAAGAGTGACTCGTTTTAAGGGTGCTACCCTTGATTTCGACGCAAGAAGACTAATTTTGACTCCTTCAGCTCCAGTGGATTTGGCATACATACAAGCTCCATAGCCTAGTGTAGAGGCGTCCACAAAACAATGCACTTCAAAGCTACTTCCAGGAGTGAATGCATATCGGGTTATGCGCAATGTCTCCAGTTTTCCCAACTGGCGATGTATAGTTTCCCACTGATGAGCAATACCGGGTGGGACCACATCGTCCCAATTTAACGATAAGGTCCATAATTGTTGCATAATGACCTTGGATTTGAATATTACTGGCGCAATGAGACCCAGCGGGTCGAATAATTGCGCGATTTGGGACAAGATGCGCCTTTTTGTTAAAGGGCTTTCCGGTGTTTGGATGTTTATGACAAATCGGAACGAATCCGTGCAGGGCTCCCAAAGTATTCCGAGTGTTTTTATGTTTTCCTGTTCTTGGAATTTCAATGTGGATTGTGTAGCAGTTTCTCCTGGCGCCAGATCTGCCAACACTGCTAACGAGTTAGAACACCATTTTCTTAATTTAAAACCTCCTTTGACCAGCAACGCGTTCAGTTCATTTCGTAATTGAATAGTTTTTTCCTCGGACTCTTCCCCGCTAATCAAATCATCCACGTAAAAATCTTTCTCTAGCACCGCCTTTGCTAGAGGGTATTGTTCGCCTTCGTCTTCAGCTAATTGTAATAATGTTCTCGTGGCTAGAAAGGATGATGGGCCCAGTCCGTAGGTGACTGTATTGAGCCTATAAGTTTGTATAGGCGCATTCGAATGAAATCGATATACTACTTTCAAAAGTGCTCGGTCGAGGGGTGCTATTAAAATTTGTCGATACATTTTCTCTGCATCTGCTACCAAAGCGATACGATGCTTCCTAAATCTTGTAACTATGGCCAATAAATCCTGTTGCACAACAGGTCCAACTAATAGAGCTTGATTCAGTGAATATCCGGTAGTTGTCTTAGCCGATCCATCAAATACAACACGCACTTTCGTGGTGGTGCTGTCTTGCTTGAAAACCGCGTGATGCGGCAGATAGCATCCATGGAAATGATCCGACTCCATTTCTTCAATTAGTTCCATATGACCCAATTGTACATATTCCATCATGAATTTATCATAATCATTTTTTAGCTGAGGATTTTTTGCAAATTTCCTTTCCATCCATTGTAATCGTTTTACAGCCACTTCTCGAGATTCCCCAATCATGCCCTGAAAATTGTCCTGCTTGGGGAGCTGCACTATATAGCGCCCTTCTTCATTTCGTGTGGTGGTTTGCTTGTAAATCTCTTCACATTTGGCTTCCTCGAGTGAGTAATTCTGAGATTGAACTTCTTCGATGTGCCAGAACTTCTCAATTTGAGTTTCCAGCTTTTCCAGTGTATTGGCATGGCAGGCGATGCTGTAGGTGTTGATGTTGGTTTCTGATCTTCCAGACACCAACCATCCAAAATCGCTTTCAATTAGCATTGGTAAATTAGATTGCAAATGAATCCTCCCATTCTTGATGAATTTGTAGTAGTGCTCGGCACCGATAATCATGTCCACATTACGGCTAATATGGAACTCAGGGTCCGCCAGTTTTACCTCAGGCGGTATATTCCAATTCTTTGTGGTGATACTCACGGTAGGCAAATCGTTTGTCACCTTGTTTACAACCAAAAATTCTACAGGAACGGACATATTATTAATCCGGGAGCGTATGTGCGTAATCGATGTGTGTTTGATCCGAGTGGATGCTCCGTCCACGCCCGTAATTTCAATATTTGCCTTATGTAAGTCAAGCATTAGCAATTGCTGCAATCTTTTTGAGATGAGATTGGCCTGAGAGGCACTGTCCAAAAGTGCTCTCGCCAAATGTTCTTTTCCGAATTTATCCACAATTATCAGCACTACGGTGGATAGGAATACATTAATGCTTCGTAAAGCCATGTTGGCTGCTAAAGTCGATGCCGTGGTGGCAGTTGCACTTTTTTCTTCAGGTTTATCTGTTCCCATCGGTGAGGATTTTTCTGCATGCTCACCTTCCTTTAGGCTGTTTTTTGGACTCTCATGGCCCGGATGTAACCAAGTATGGTGACGTTTTCCGCAAGTTCTACAATTCAATTGAGACTGGCAATTTTTGGCAAAATGCCCAGAGTATAAACAGTTGCTGCATAATCTCTTACTTTGAACTATGCTGAATTTTTCCTTATGCGGCATTTTTTCAAATGCGCCACATTTCGATATGTAATGATCTGCATTGCATGCTGCGCATCGAGGGATTCTTTTTTCTGTAGCGGCATGTGAGGCTATCTTTGAGCCAATCGAGGGCTGCTTCGGTGCAGTTGCTCGTTCTGAGCTTAACGATATTGTTTCCTGAATTTTAACTTTCCTGTTCAGAAACTCGATGAATTGCCGGTAGGTAGGATTATCCGCATGATCCTCCTCCCAGTCTCTGAGAGTGCGTGAGTCCACTCTCAAAGACAACAAGTGAATTAAGATTGTGTCCCAGTGTTGGACAGGCTCACCTAGTTGCTCTAGGATTTTTACATTTCTGTGGAATTCTTCCACACATGGTCCCAAGGACGCAAATTTTCCATATTGTTTTCCGATGGATGTGAGTCCATGCAGGTGCTTCTTCTTGAGTAATTGTTGGTTCTGGTACTTTGTCAGTAAAGCTTCCCAGGCAATCTGATAGTTAGCTGCACTGATTTGCAGCGTTTCAATACATTTCAATGCGTCTCCTCTCAAGGCAGATCGCAAATACTGTAGCTTTTGAATTTGGCTAATATCCGCTGAACTATGGATAATAGCATTGAATGTGTCATGGAATGTGATCCATTCATTGATATTGCCATCGAACTTCGGCAATTCAATCGTGGGCAATTTCAAGTGGTGAGCAATCGGTGTCTCAGGGGGCTGCGCCCTAATGCGGGGGTCAGGTTGTAATTTAGTAATTAGACCACTCTTGGTTCGTAAGTACTGTTCCTCTACTTTGGCCCGCAGATTAAGGCTATCCTGTACTAATTTTTCATCAAAACTTTCGTACTCACCAGCAAGCTCCTCAAACGTTGAGAATAGCTCCTCCAGCCTAGCCAATCGCGGCTGGACTTCATGCTGCAAATTTGGTTCATAAGTAGCCAAAAACCCTTCTATCCGAGTAATTGACGCCACTGCGTTGTCAATTTTCAACTTCTTGTGGGTGATTTTCTTTTCCGCCATTGTGCCTAAAACTTGGACAACAGGGAAACACTTGTTTTCTTTAAACGAGATTTAGAACGGTACTCACCGCCTTCCAATGATTGTTGCTTGATGAACCTCCGGGGTGGTTCCAGTTGTGATTCGTATACACGGGGCCCTTGTAGCCGCTACGTGTTCCTCCAGGTTTGTTTTAATAAACAGTTTTTTCTTTCAAGCCCATGACCATCCTGGTCACGGCACCAAATGTTGCGTTTCGTTGATCGTACCTACGTTGTGTTTCTACTCGTTGTTTCAATCGCAGCGCACTATACGATAGTGGCCACCGAATCAGCCCGACGAGGGGATCTTATCTCGATTTCACGGGTAACCAGCTTCCATATAAATCGCGCTGCTAAAGCCAGCAACAGGATGACGCAGCAAGCAGCTACGATATGATCAGGTCCAATTCCCGAATCCAACTTGATTGCGGGGGACGGTGATTGTTGCTGCTGTTGCTGCTGCTGAACTATTATTTCTTCTCTTTCTGGTCTTGATTCCTTGCTACCCATGGCTAGTTCGGATAAAGCAAGGCGACAACCTCTCGCTAGGATGGCATTTACAAGAAGAATTTATTTCAACCTAACTAAACGTTGTCCGCCCGAGTGGCGGCACACCAAAACTGCTTACGCGTTTAAAATGGATATATGATGCTGGCCATTTACTAATGTGCCAACGAATGTTTACGTAATCAAATAAATGCGCGACTGCACATCGCAACTAACTAGCGACAGTGATCCACACAAATGTGATCACAATGTAAAATGATAATTTAAACTATAACATGAAATAAGATTTTTATTATGTTCAGTTAGTGTCTTTCCGAAGATTATTATGTCATCTAAATAAATCAGACATTTTTCCATACACAGTCCAGACATGGCAACTGTCATTTGCCTTGAAAAAGTTGGTGGACTTATTTTTAAACCCATCGGTAGCCTTGTCATTTAGAATTGACCAGAGGCTGTTTGGTAACCTGTATGGTTTTGTATAAACCGGCTGTGTTTTCTCTTTTACGGCAATTGAAGGTGTAAAAATTTTTGTTACCGTCAATTTATCTCCTTCAAGGCAAAATATGTCCTTGTATTTTAAGCATATTTTGGAAATAATAGCTTTTCTTCACCTTTCAAATGGTTGAGTTTCAACTCCTTTAACAATTTATTTGCTCTTTCTGTGTTTTCTTCCAGTTCTTTTAATTGAATAATGTCATAATTTTCAAGGTTGTTCATTTTTGGTTTCAGTTCATTCAAAATTACTGGTTTGTTTGATACATTTAAAATTTTTACCGGTATTCTCCCATTTATAGGTCTAATAATTGTGTTTGCAATGAATACATGAGGTTTAATTTCTTCATTTAACAAAACTTGTTCTGTTTTGAAATCCACGTCTAAAAATGCTGTTATTTCTGATCTTGCTGGTACGCATATCATAGCTGCAAGTGGAGAATTTACAGGTAATTCTACCCTATCACCACCTACAGTAACTATAATTGTACTTCTTTTAAAATTCAGTGTCGCTTCATATTTTAATAGAAAATCTGTACCAAGTAGTGCTTGGTACAATATTAGGAGGTAAATCATTTACAACATATAATTTTTTTGTTGAAATGATAAATCTCCATAATTGAGGTTTACATTAATACTTCCTCTTGCTGTCGTGTTTCCGTTAACACCTCGAATTTTTATTGTGTCGTTTCTGTTGATTTTTAATGTTGATGAAACCAGTTGTACAGCAATAATAATTGAACAACTAGCTCCACTATCAAGTATAAATGGTATTTCCGTGTTCATTTTCGATTGTCATATGGATGGTAGGTAGTTTTCTTCGTCCACAGCTTTGAAAAAAAAAAGATCAATGACGTTTGCAACGTCCTCTTCTTCCCTTGCTGCTTGTTCCGTAGTCTCCAGCTACTATATTGGTTTGCCTATTCCTTCCTCTTTGACCTTGTTGTCTATCTGAGTTTTGTCTGTTGGAGTTATTATAATTCGAATAATTATTTTGGGGTCTTTGATCGGTATTGTGGTAATTACCTCTTCCTCGGTAATTACCTCTGTTACGATTTGATTGGTGATAATCACTTCTTCCACGGTAATTGGCTTACGTGTCCCTCTGAGAAACCTCGTTGTCTTTCAGACCCTCGGCCTCTCCATGTGTGAAAATTACTCCTAAATTTTTCTTGTTGAAAATATAATACATTTTCCGAGTTAGTAGATGTCGTTGGAGAAACTTCCAACGCATCTGAAATAGCTTTGTTCAGATGTGTAGGGTTCCTAGCTTTTTTACGAATAGCAGTTGCTCGGTGCTGCTGTCTCTGATTCCGTAGTGAAGCAAGTGCATTCACAGCAATAGGTTGCACTATGTCCGATGCTGCTGACTCATCACTAAATGTTCCTTGTGAAACATAAGCGGCAGCAAGTTTACTTGCTAACGCACTTATTTTATCACCAAATTCCGATACAGTTTCTCGCTTTTGCTTTGTATTACTCATTTCATTTTGGATAACTCTTCGTGTTATTTTTATTCCGAACTTCTGTTTAAGTAGCTTCTTCGCTCCCTTCTACAGAATTTGCAGTATTTATAGATCCATGTGTGCAGGACCACTCAACTTTCTTATCTAAGAAAAAGCTTAAGATGTTTTGTTCGTACATTACTATAAGTTTGAAAAAAGGTAATCAATCGATTCAAGAAAGACCTGAAATTTTCGATTGATTTCCGTCAAATTTATCTACCAATTTTATGGCTACATTAAGGTCTAAAGTCGTCATTTTGATTATTTCGGAGCCTATTTCTGATTCTAACTCTGAATCGATTTCAGATTCAATTTCCTTCGATTTTATTGTACCCTGCTTTATCTTCTGTTTCCTTTCTATCAATTCTCCTCTGTTTGTATTTCTTGCTCCTTTTCAATCTCAGTCCTTTCCAAAGGGTTTTCCCTGTAATAATTGGATGCACTTTTTCGCTACATTAGTCCGCCACATTCATCATTAACTCGCGATAGTCCCACATCAAATCATCTATAACACTTCTTGTTTCGATTTTTAATGCTGCACCGGCTGCCATGTTGTACAAATATTCGATGATAGCATTCTTTGCTTCAAATTGCTCCTTTGAAATGGCAATCCGTTTTGTTTTCAATCTCTGCCAATATCTTTTTTCCCGTTCAAAGTGTTCCCTGCACTGTTTTACAATCTCTTCATTACAGTTCCGTTTGCTCGTCATGTTGTCATACTTTTTTTTTTTTTTTTTTTAGACTTTTGGTAGTTCTTCTATACTTTTAGCATATCGTAGTGCTCGTCTCCTCTCTTTTTTCATGAGAATTTTGTATGAAGTAATGAACAAATGAATAACTACAAGCACTAAAATCACATAGATTAACACTTCGCTATTTTCCAAAATTTCACCATGTAGTTCTTGGTTGTTAACTATGCGAATCTGCGGGTCCGCATTATGAGTTGCATCCCCGACTTAGAATTAGTTTTTCCCATCGTGCACTAACTGTCTGGCTCATCGTCACAATGAAATTGCATTCCGTACCGCGGATAGCGGATGCAGTTGGTTTTCGCACTTTCACACCATTTTTCTAGATTTTGCTTTTCACACTTATCTTTAACATGTTGCTAACTATTTTTCACTGTTAATTAATTAATTAACTCGAATCACTGGCAGAGGATCGCCATGTGATATGTAGTGAATCACTCGGTGGTTGGAACAGTAATACGTTTATTTAATGTTTCTTTCTTAAAGCTAAACAGGTGCCGATCGCGTAGCACACGCTGCGTCAGCATAAGCATTTATCGTCCGTTGAACGATGTTGGATGTTTATACCGATAATGCTTACCAAGCATAAGCAATCCATATCGCACTCGGTTGATCGTGCATATATGCTGAGTAAGACTGTGGCTAGGTTGGTATGCACCACAAATAGCATAGCATAGCATAGCATTTTCCGACCATACATAATCCTGGGTTGGCTGTTTTAGAGACGATGAAAGCGCCAGAAGAGCTGCCTTGGGGGTGACAGGCTTCTCATCCATCGACTCTTTGCACAACATCTGGCCAGCTCCTTATGATCAGCAAGGTATTGATTAGATGTCTACTTAAGAAGATGCTGAGAACTCATGCTACCTACCTACCTGCTACCAAAGACATCTGAAGTTGGAAGATGGATGGGATTGTGCGGGAGGCTTTCCTTGGCGAAAAAGCATATGTATATTTATATGTACATAGGTCGTTATCAGCGCTAATTTTTTCGTATTATTCTTTTTTGCATATTTTTCAATTTCTGGAAGAGCAGACTCTAAAGCTTGACTTCCATTTCTTACATCCTGATGCACTTGTGCAACAGGTGTTTTGTTATTTTTCTTCAAGATTATAAATTTCATTTTATTGTCTACTACGGCTGTCGACAGCTTCAACATTTTTTTTGTTTCCGTAGGACATTCTGTTTCATATATTGAAAGGTGATCAATCCTTCTTGTATCATGATTATTTTCTGTATTTTTAATTTTTGTTTGCGCTTTCTTCCGGGTCATTGCCTTTGTATTTACAACTAACATATTTGATTGTTTTAGTTCTTCAGATGTTGTAACTATACGCGATAAAGCGTCTGCTACAACATTTTCCTTACCTTTAATATTATCGTTTCAGTTGAAAACCGAATTTATCGACTAGCGACAATCGATTTTACTGTCGATCCATACGTTGAACCTAATGTCGGAAGTAGCGCGCTGTATACCGCATCAGATGCGCCATGCAGCGCACTACTTCCGACATTAGGTATAACGTACAGAACGAGAGTAAAATGGATTGTCGCTAGTCGATAAATTCGGTTTTCAACTGAAACCATAATATATACAACATCGTAATCGAATCCTTCTAGATCGATACGAATTCTTGTTAACTTAGAAGTAGGGTTTGTTATTCGGAATAGATACACCAGTGGTTGGTGATCTGTTCGCACCGTGAAACGTCTTCCATACAGATAGGCTTCAACATATTTTATCGCCCATCAGTTCCTTTTGTATCACGGGTTTGTTTCGTTCGGCTGGAATAAATGTTTTACTCGCAAAAGCCACAGGTTGTTCACCTGCTTCTGTTATCTGTGACAAAACAGCTACGCATCCTATGTCAGAAGCGTCTGTCGTCAAAATAAATTTTCGTGTAAAATCTGGGTATTGTAGTATTGTGGGTGACATTAATTTTTGTCTTAAATGATCAAATGCATACTGGCATTCATTTGTCCATTGAAAAGTTGCATTTTGTTTAGGAGTTAGTTTAGAGGAAAAGCAATATTGGCAAAATTTTCGACAAATTTGCGATAGTAGTTGCAAAATGCAACAAATCTTCGCACATCGTCGGCATTTTTTGGTATAGGATAATTTTTGATGGCCTCAAATTTAGACTCATCGGGTAATATCCCTTTGTCGGTAATTTTGTGACCAAGATACGTCACTTCTGTGCTCAGAAATTTGCATTTTGATAGATTTAGTTTTAAATTATACTTTCTCATGCGTTCGAACACTGATGCTAAATTTTCCAAATGATGTCTCAGTGAACATCCAATAACGACTATGTCATCAATATAAATGAAAGCATGTTCAGGTGTCAAACCTGCCATTGCTATTGCCATCATTCTCTGAAAACTATTCGGACTAATATTTAATCCAAATGGTAATCGCTTGAAATGATAGTGTCCAGAATTGGTTGAAAATGCTGTATATTTTTTTTTTGAGTTTTCATCTAATGGAATTTGATGGAAACCTGACATCAAATCCAACGTGCTGAAATATTTTGCTCTACCGAGTTGGTCAAGAATACTGTCGATCCTCGGTAGTGGAAACTTACCGGGCATAATTTTTTTGTTTAGTTGTCGGAAATCAACGACTAAACGCCATTTTTTCTCTGAATTATGAGATTTCTTTGGGACTAGTAAGATTGGTGAGTTATAAGATGAAACTGAAGGTTCAATAACCTTTTCGGTTAACATCTTTTGAATTTGGCTTTCGATTTCATCGCCATGAGAATGAATCGTTTTATAATTTGGTATGTATACTGGGACATTGTCAGTCAGACTGATGTTCTGTGTATAAAAATTGTTGGTAGACAAGGGTTCATCTTCCAAACAAAAAATATCTTCGTATTGAAGTATTAATTTTTCAAGATCATTTTGCGTGTTTCTTGATTTATGCTTTATATCCACATTATTAATAATATTTTTTCGTCTTTTCATCTTACTAGGAGAGTAATCTTTAGTTGAAACCATATTGAAATTTTAAAGGGGTTCCAACTTAGGTTTGAATTCTGAATACGCTATATATACGGCTTTGTCAGTAGTATTGATAAATTTAAAAAATGGTTTATTTGGGGATATGATTGTGCTTCCACAAAAGATTCCTGGTTGAATCTCTTGTGAATGTACAACCATATCTTCATGTATTGGTAAATTTGGTATATATCGTGTTACTTCGTGTCTAGCAGGTAAAAACAATGCTTGTTTGAAGTTGTCTGCTATAGGGATTGAAAATTCGTTTTCCTTTATTGAAAATGTAAGTAGCCATGGTTCGTAATCAATTTTACATCTGTATTTTGTTAGAAAGTCCCTTCCTATAATTCCATCCGTAGGAATAGGAAAGTCATCGCCAATAATATGGAATTTGTGTTCAATTTTTGTAGCTTCTAAATTTATATTTGTAAATGTGCTACCATGTGACTGAATTCCATTGTGTCCAATTCCTGTAATAATGCATTTTTCTTCAGGGTAATACATTTGTGTTGGTCTTACTTCATTTGATTTATGGATATATCAGATCCCGTGTCTACTATAAAAGTGCACCTGTGGTCTGATAAATCTAATTTTAAATATATAAAGTCTGATATGGACGCATTTATCGTGTATGCGGTCCATACTGTGATCCTAAAAAATTATGTTGAGGTTGTTCTTGGACAACTACCTGATTTATAGGGTGTTGTTGAGGATGTATATGTTGTGGTTGTTGTACCTGCTGCACCTGTTGTTGTATGCACGGTTGTGAATCTTATTGAGTGAAATACATCGCTTGTTGGTTTTGTCGGGGATAATATGCCGGAGTGCCATATCTTCCCCTTCCTCTATTTTTTTGTCTTCTTTGATTATTGTGTCTATTCTGTTGATGGTTATTGTTATAATTCGAGTTATATCACTGGCGATTATTCTGCCAACCACCATTTGGTCTACTTTGTGAATTATAATTTCCATAACCACCTCTTCCACGTCCACGGTTACGCTGTGGGTGGTTTCCTCTAGTCATAAAGACTTGAGCTTGCGTGGTTTTTGGAGGTTTATTTTGTTCACATTCTTGAATTTTCTGTGTAGCATCGCTTAGTTGTTCTACCTGATCGCAGAAGTCGTCCAAAGAGCCTTTTTGCTTCAAAGCTCCTAACTTGGCTTTCAAGTTATCTGAATTTATTTTTGTAGCGCACTGTACTTTTAATTTTGTCATTATTTCGTTTAGGGTTTGAGTCCCCGTGATGGCTTGACGAGCGCTTCCCGTTAACCGTGTTTTAATGAATTTCATTAGAATTTCTTTTGCTGCCTCCTTTTGTGCCGCAGTTGTTCCTGCAAATTCTTCATCGACAGTGTCGTTAAATAAATTAACAGCATCGAGTAAGGAGTTTGAATTATCTGGAGAACCATCGTAAATTTGTACGAGGGATGTCTTCAATTTAATATCCACTTTCGGCATTTTGGCGGTTAATCTCTTGCAGAGAATTACAATTTTACCAAGTGTTTTAAATTTAATTGTAGGTTTTCTTACTTTTCCTGCAACTATAGATGTAGTCGTATTTCTCACAGTCAATATTCCAATCTTCTGTTTAAATTACAAATTCAAGTTTTTTCAGAGTTACTTTATATTTCCTTGCAAGTTCATTTATATTTGTTGTTTTCTCTATAATATTATCTAGAGATCTTGGTCTCTTTTTATTTTTTGTAAGATTGTTATATTCTTTGGTTACAATATCATAAATGTCAGCTAGTAGCTCTGACATGTGATTAATTTATATTATTGGGGATTTTGCATGACTTAATTTTCTTTTAATTTTTTATTTTGTTGGCTTATTTTGATTTTTTCCAATTTATCCAGTTGGTCAGCCAATTCTGTAACTTGTTTCATTATTACCTCCCCAGATTCTTTAATGATAACGACGTCTTTCGGTTTGACATTCGGTTCCCTAATTTGCCTCTCTTCGATATACGCGTGGTAATCGTAGTTGTACCATCGATATTTTCTAGGCATTTTTTTTTTGAATGCGTAACAGAAATAGTATGCGATTAGGGGTAAAATTTTCTTTTTATCAATCATGTGTATGAATATTTATATATATGCAATGTATTTGTCCATTGAAATGTATGTAGTTTTCTTTATATTAACCAATCATGGAAAAAATTGGTTTACTCACGACATGCTTACTTTTGGCCTAGTAAGCCAATCCAAACACTTGTCCACCGATTCCTGCGTTGACGGCTTGGTGATGGGTCATTATTCCTCGCTTCGTTGTTAGTAGGATGTTTCCGGTGATGCACAGGAGTTCGTTCCTTTTTACGTGTTCCGTTTTTGTTTCGATGAAGGATATAGCTTTGAATGTTGGTTTCACCCATATAACATTTGCGTTGATACTTTTTATTTCCACTAAGAGTTCTTCTTCTAGTAGGTTTACAAGTTTTCGTACTGCCACTGTGTTTATCACTCTCGTTATTATTTTTGTTTTATTTGCTTCATCCAGCATACGTAAGGCTTCACTCAGTGATTTAAGTGTAGCCATTTTATGTAATTGTTTTAGTTTTATTTGTCGTCAATCATATAGGTATGTAGACCGGTTTTACATTCTTGCCTTAATTCTACTCTTACAAATATTCTGAGAAAAATACTTTTTTTTAGTTGATTTTTATTCATTGTTATATCAATTGTGGTGCTTATTTTTCTCACATTATTATTGTTCACATCACTTCTCGTTCAAAAGGTTCTTCACTTTTATCATTGCTAAAAAAATGTATATTTTTGCTTTACTTCTGCGAAGTAATTGACGCCAATGACACTGCGTTATTGATTACGACTTTTGTTCGTAGCCGTTCGTAGTTGGTTACCGCACGATACGTTAAATAGGCAACGATTAAAATTAAAGCGGTTATTGCTACGTACGCTAGTTTCGTGTTAGCGTCCGCGGTTTATTCCAAATGCGCTGTTTGTTGCACCTTGGCGTTTACAATTCGTATAACGTCTTCATGAACTTTTGGCGGTGCCGGTGTCGATTGTTCGCTCCCCATTGTCACTTAATATTCACTTACGTAGTAACTATGTAGCGTTGAACACAAATAGTACGTGTATAGTAAATATATTGACCCAACTATTGTCACTATTAAAATTTCAATCATGGTGATTCACTTTATGAGTCCATTCTTTGCTACTATTATCACTGTTGTGTTCTTGTTAGGGTTGTGTTGTTTTTTTTTTTATATTAGATGTTATCACTTTGCCCTGTTCGCAAAGACAAATGTATAGAAGAGTTTTGCATTTAAACTCTGAATCACTTTTTTAAAAATAATCTTCTTGTCACACTATTTCATTATTTCACATTTGCAGTCATTTCCAAAGATTGAGGCTTTTCCAAACGGTCGCCATTTGCTGTGCTCCGTGCACATTATTTTGATTTACACCTTTCCACTGGTTCGCGAACTACTTTTCATTCGCGCGGGCGAAGAACGAAGGTGGAAGTCGCGCACAAAACCGACATCGCAAGTCTAGCGATTCGTACTGGCATTTCTCTACTTGTGCTTCTCAATCTGGAGTAACCCAGTTGGGGCACAGTGAAAAGTGATTATTAGAATTGTCGATAGTCCGACTGGAGTGTACCAGTCAGGGTCGAGTTCCTAAATCAGAATCTCTCTTTATTTCGAGGTCATGGGTTTTTATACAATTCTGGGTCTTCGAAAAATACATTTATCATTACAGTAAGAAAGGGATAGTCTATGGCCTATATGAAACGACTGGAGTAGCAACTTTTTGGATGAATGGAAACTACCAATTTACTAGTTGAAACAAGAATGAATATTTTATAAATAATCTTTCTCGGTACATAATGCAAGCTTAAATCTAATTATGTAAATAGAATGATGGGTGTTGCTTTAAGCCAGTCATAATCGAAACGGTTCCGATTGGTCATGTCTGAGTAAGTCGGATAGTTGAGAATGAGAGAGTCTTGGGCTCTATTTGAAAATAATGTTGAGAGTGAGTTACCATGTGCTTGGTGGACGAGCTTGGTGGATGAGTCGTTCTTAAGTGGGTTAGATTAACTTGTGTAGGCCTCCTCGTCCGAGGAGAGGAGGGGGGGGGGGAAAAGGTTGATTCTGGTTGTGGTTATAAGTTTTTTGTTATATTATTTTGTTTTTCTGTTTTTGTGAATTATTGTATGATTATTAATGTGTTGTGCTTTTTTTGTTTGTAAATTATATAATTAAACCGTTTATCTTTCCGTCATTTGTGTTTTATGGATTGTAT
Source organism: Aedes koreicus (assembly GCA_024533555.2). Taxonomy (NCBI): domain Eukaryota; kingdom Metazoa; phylum Arthropoda; class Insecta; order Diptera; family Culicidae; genus Aedes; species Aedes koreicus. Next base: position 664,629 of record JAHHFK020000699.1, read on the forward strand.
ACAGTATTTTGTTGGATTTTTATTAATCTATTTTTATGTACTATAAATGATTGATTTGTTCTAGGGTTTTTGATTTTACAATTTGGGTCTTGGAGTTCTTCTACTAGATATGGTCCTTCATAAAATGGGTCGAGTTTTCGTATATTCTCGATTTTTAAATAAACTGGTTCGTTGATATTTAATTGAATTGGATTGACATCGTTTTCTGATTTAGTTGTTCTTTTAATTTTGTGTTCAATATTCTTCGCAATTTCGTTCGACTTTTGCAATTTAAATTTTAATTCTTTATTATACTGTTCAAAGTTGTATACTGGTTCTATTCCTTGTTCAAAGATTTCTTGGGGTAATTTTGCTTTGTTGCCAAATACTAATTCATGAGGTGTAAATCCATGATCAGAATGTGGTGTAGTGTTGTAGTTGAATGCATAGAATTTTAACCAATCATCCCAGTCAGACTGATGTTCGTTGACGAAAGATCTCAGGTATTCATTTAAACACCTGTGGTTTCTTTCTAACGATCCAATTGTCTGAGGATGATAAGCTGTACTGAATTTTTGTTTGACTTGTAATATCTTACATATCTGATCAAAAACTTCGTTATTATACTCGGTTCCCTGATCAGAACGTAAAACTAAAAATGATCCGTAAGTTAGCAAGAAATCAGTAACTAATGCTTTAGCTATGACATTTGCTTCCTTTGTTGGTACTGGAATCAATACGACGTATTTTGTTAAATCGCATTGAATACTAACAGCATATCTATTGTTATTGTTGCTTCTTGGCAAAGGTCCAATGGTGTCAATTGAAATAATTTCGAATGGATATGATGATGTTGTTTTTACTATTTGTTTTTCCTTTGTATGTTTTATGACTTTGTTTCGTTTGCATAATTCGCAGGCCAGGACGAATTCAGCAATCGATCTTTTCATATTATTCCAATTATACATTTCTCTAATTTGAAGATACAGCCTATGCTGACCTACATGTCCTCCAGTGGGAGTGTTGTGATAATCATGCAATATTTTCTGTATCTTCGCTGTGTTTGTCACTGTTGTTGGTGGTTTGTATAAAATAATTTGTATCGAATGCACTTGTGCATTCGCAATCATTTTAAAGTTTTCGATAGATATCGTTTTGAATATTTCGTCTCTTATGGACAGCGCTATTTTCTCTTGGTTCATCGTTTCCATCAATTTTTCTAATTTTAGAAGAGCAAACTCTAACGTTTGACTTCCATTAATCATTTGTTGATGCACTTGTGCAACAATTTTATCATTTTTCTTTACTAAAAGTGTTATTTCATTTCTGTTAAATTTTGTTTCAAGCTTAAGCAGTTTGTTTGTTTCTGATGGATTATTTGTCATATACGTCGAGAGGTGATCAATTTCTCTTGGTATACTATTTTGTTCTGCTGTTATATGGTCCTTAATAATATTATTTTGTAATTTACGAGTCATAGATCTCGTATTTACTTTTAATATATTTAATTGTTTTAGTTCGTCTGAAGTTGTAACTATGCGTGATAACGCATCAGGTCCTACATTTTCCTTTCCTGGTATGTATTCAATCGTGAAATCATATTCTTCCAAATCAAGACGTATTCTTGTCAGTTTAGAAGTAGGATCTTTCATTCCGAACAGATAAACTAACGGTCGGTGATCTGTTCGTACAGTGATTTTTTTTCCATATAAATATGGTTTAAAGTAGTTAATGGCCCAATGTATAGCCGTTAACTCTTTCAAAATCACAGGTTTATTCTTTTCACATGGTGTAAATGTTTTACTTGCGAACGCAATTGGTAAATTTCCATTTTGATGTTGTTGAGACAGAACTGCGCCACAACCAACGTCAGACGCATCTGTGGTTAAAATAAATTCTTTTGAAAAGTCTGGATACTGAAGTAGGGTTGGTGATATTAGAAAATGTCGTAAAGTGTTAAAAGCGACTTGACATTTCTCTGACCAAATAAATTTCGAGTTTTTCTTAAGAAGTTGATTAAGTGGATGTGCAATCACTGCAAAATTTGGAACAAATTTTCTGTAGTAATTACAGAATGCTACAAATCGTCTTACCTCATCGCCATTCGTTGGTATTGGGTAATTTAAAATTGCATTGAATTTAGAATCATCGGGCAATATACCTTGATCCGTTATTTTATGACCCAGATAGGTCACTTCTGTTCCGAAAAATTTGCATTTCTGTGCATTGAGTTTCAAGTTATAATATCTCAAGCGTTCAAAAACTTGGTTTAAATTTGATAGGTGATGATTGATTGAGCATCCAATGATAACAATATCATCAATATAAATGAAAGCTAGCTCAGGTGTCAGACCTGCCATAGCAATTGACATCATACGTTGAAAACTATTTGGACTTATATTTAGTCCAAATGGTAATCTAGTAATCTGATAATGTCCATTTCTCGTCGAAAATGCTGTGAATTTCCTAGATTCATTGTCAAGAGGTATTTGGTGAAAACCTGACATGAGATCTAAAGTTGTAAAATACTTTGCTCTTCCGAGTTGATCTAAAATATCGTCAATTCTCGGTAGCGGGAATTTGTCTGCTAGAATTTTTTTATTTAGTTGCCTAAAGTCAACAACTAAACGCCATTTCTTTTCATTATTATTCGACTTTTTGGGGACAAGCAAAATTGGGGAATTATACGAGGAAACCGAAGGCTCAATTATATTGCTTTCTAGCATGCCTCGTACTTGTTTATCAATTTCATCATACTGTGAATGAATTGTTTTATAGTTTGGAATATATACCGGGGAATTGTCATTGAGGACTATGTTTTGAGAATAAAAATTGTTTTGGGTAACTTCTTCTTCAGGAAGACAGAATATATCTTGATATTGATTAATTAAATTTTCAAACTTATCCTTAGCATAAGGGGGAATTTGGTCTGTATTTATATTTTTAAGGATTTCTTTGCACCGATTACTTTTATTTCTGTCATTGCGTACATTTAGAATAGAGTAATCATTTAATCGACTTAATGAGGGTTTAAATTGAGAATAAGGTATGAATAATGGTTCATTAGTGGTATTTACAAATTTAACATAGGGTTTCGTCGCAGAAATAATGGTATTTCCACAGAACACACCTGGATAAATCTCTTCGGAGTGAACTATCATGTCCTCTGAGATCTTAAGATGTGGTATCCTTCTAACGACTTCACTACGACTTGGTAGCATGAAACCTTCATCTAAATTATCTTCTATGGGTACTGTTATTTGAATATTATTTACATTAAAAGTAAGTAACCAAAATTCGTAATCAATTGAGCATTTATACTTAATTAGAAAGGCACGACCTAAAATACCGTCAGCTTTAATGGGTAAATTAGGTGTCACTAAATGAAAATCATGATTCAATTTAAGACTATTATTAAAACATAGTTCTGTATTAACTATTCCTAAAGTTTCTACGCTATTTTCAGTTATTCCTGTTAATTTGATCTTATTATTAATATTTACAGGTTGACCTGGGTAGATATTTTGTGCTTTGAACAACGAAATATCTGCTCCTGTGTCAATGATTAAATTGCAAACTGTATTCCCAGTCATGTGCACTCTGACTTGGATAAAGTTTGACGTATTTAAATTAAATGTCAAGATAGGGATACCGTTTGGTAACAATTGTCCGGTTAGTCGACATCTGCGGTCAATTGTTACTGGCGGACTAAAAAAGTATTAGGATTAGCAATTCCTGTTGGGAGTAATGCTAGCTGTTGATTACTAATTTGATTTGTAGGATTGTTGTTAGCTACTAATTGGGTAAAATTTGTATTATTTGGTTGTCCTTGTGGTTGATATTGGATGTTGTTAGGTAGTTGATTTAATTGAGGGGGCCCTTGCTGCCTCGCTAAGTACATCCTTGCAAAATTATTGTTTCTGTTGTAGTTTCTGTTTGAGTTTTAGTTGAAATTCCTGTTGTTAGGATAGCGTTGGAAATTTTGATTACCCTGATTAAAATTTCTATTGTTTCCTGAGTAACGAGAGTGATATCTTCCTTGAGCGTTATTACTCTGATGATATCTGCCGCTCGTTGATGAATTTCTATTTGCATTATTTTGATTCTGAGGTCTGTAATTATTCTGATTATTGTAATGTTGCCGGGTGTTTTGAGTTGTTTGTAAAACAACTGCATTTTACACTTTATTTTCGGTTTGTTCGTTCTCCACCATAACGTTGATGGCTTCTTGGAGATTATCGAATTTTCCGATTTTTAACATCATTTTTGTTTCTTTGTTTGTTGATCCATTAATTAGTGTTTGGATCGCTGCTTTTTGGGACATTTTCTTAGCTACATCATTAGGTATTTGTTCCCTAATGTATGTTTCTGTTAGCTTGTCTGACAATACATCAACTTGCTTAGTAAAATTCTGAATATCTTCTGCTGACTTCATTTTCAGATTTTTCAAGTTGGTCAGTGCTAAATCGGAGTTTCCTTTTTCTCCACAATTTGTTTGTATTTTAGTGATAATTTCATCGTATTCATTGGGATTGTTTGTGAACAAATTTCTTGCTTTCCCACTCAATTTTATTAGAATTATCTGGATAGCAGCCGGTTTGTTTGCGGCTGGTACTATTGTCTTTGCCAAATTCACCGCGTCTACGAAGGATCTAACCCCTCCTGGGTTTCCATCGTAAGCGGGAATCAATGTCGCCAATTCGGCGGCTGTCTTTATATCGAGAGCTATTCTTGATTTTAAGTACCACAGTACTAACTTGGCTAAGATTTTCAATCTAAAATTTCTTTTTGCCAGATTGATATCGCTGTTTACTCTTAACAACGAATCTTCTTCATTTGGCTTTAAATTCTGTTCACTAAAAGTAATATCTTGTAATCCTGATTCACTGTCACACTCTTCTTGAATCACGCAAGTATTATTTAGAATTTCTATATTGTTTGTATAAATCAACTTAAGAGCTGAATATAATTCAACTTCTTCATTCCATTGGGAAGTTTTAAGTCTGTGCTCAAATGATTTGAGGATTGTTCTATATTCAGAAAAAGACTCTTGAAGTTGTTGTCTTTTAAGTTCTATATTATTTAATGTTCTAGGCCTGTATTGGCTTTTTATTAAATTTCTGTGTTCCTTTTTTAAATAAAGTTCAATTTCACGCAATCTGTCCATTTAAATCAATCGTTTTTCGCATTGTAGTTTTTGTGATACGTGACAATAAAGTAAAATAGAACTCTCTCTTTTTTATGTGGTTATATTGAATTATTTTGCTACATAATATTATATTGAGAGTAAAAAAAATGTTATTTTTGTTTTGTTTTGACACTGTCTAAAAATTCATCGATTAATAGCCAGATTTCTGGAGGAATCGGATCTTCCATAACTATTTTAATTAGCAATTCTAATGTTATTCGTAAATTAGAAAATAAGAAATAAGAAAAAAAAACACATGTCTCATGTACTTATCATGATGAAGTGAAGTTCTCCTGCCGGTGATGACACTGTTGCTAATGTTGGTATTTACTGTAGACGCAAGGAACAAGTAACTACGCTGCTGAAGTTCTCCTGTCAATCGCGCACATGCCTTGAATTGTTGCTGGTGATGATACTGTTTTTACTGCTGCTAACGATGTTGTTGTATTTTTCTGCTTACAATACTCTTGACAAATTTTGTTCTTATTAGATTTTTTTTTTCACACTGTTATGGCAAGGTAGACGCCTTCTGTCTATAGCACTGCACTTCGATTACTATTCTTTTTAATGCTTTTTTTTTTTTTTTTTTTTTTTTTTTTTTTTTTTTTTTACGTCGGCCTATTTCCTCACATGGTGACAATCACCGACGCCAGGAAGACGACTCCACCACCTGAGACCCTACCTAACGACTCATGAATATGAACCGGGACCAACGGCTTTACTTCCCTTCCGAAGGAAGTCGTGACCAGATTTTTTCGCCTCAGAAAAACCACCGACGTCGACTGGGATTGAACCCAGACCCTACTGGGGTGCTATGTAGCAGTCACGCTTACCACTACACCACCGACGCCGGCTTTTTAATGCTTTTAAACCGTTCAATTATTCGTAGTCCGACATTCACAAATTTACGCACCCGTAGCTTGTATTGCTTTTGTTCGCACTTCACGTGTTCGACATTCACAAATTTACACACCCTTAGCTTTTATTGCTTGGGTTCGCGCTTTGCGTGTTCAACATTCATAAATTTACACACCCGTAGCTTTTATTGCTTGGGTTCGCGCTTCACGTTGCGCGGTTTTTACGATTAAGTTCTTGTTAAAGTTGTGGAACAGCTTAAAAAGTACTAATAGTAACAAGATAATCGCGATGGTACATAGTGCACCTGCTGTAAATTTCTCTTCCATGGTGCTGCTACTGGCAGTGGTTGAGGTTATTATTGAGTCGCTACTAAACCACCCCATAGTTTCTATGCAAGTGATTATACAATTTTCACTATCACTCTGTAGCGTTGCACTAACTGTTTTTCCTTAACACGGCACTTTTAACTCAAAATTCTTAGTCATTTAATTTACCTTTGACTTTATCTCCGTGCATTGCACGCTCGATAATACACGGTCGCCATTTTGGGATAAATGGAAACTACCAATTTACTAGTTGAAACAAGAATGAATATTTTGTCAATGAAATATGAAACTGAGTCATGTTACAATGTTCTGGTCTAGTTTACAAGCGGGTCTTAGGGTTAGTGTTATGAGATATAATGCACATGTCAAATGTTCGTGGGAATCGGTTGAAACATGGTTTGTTCTGGAAGGTCGTAAGCGTCGCGTATGAGTCGTTCTTAAGTGGGTTAGATTAACTTGTGTATAGCACACTAGCAGGTAAAAACAATGCTTGTTTGAAGTTGTCTTCTGTCGGGATTTAAAATTCGTTTTCCTTTATTGAAAATGTAAGTAGCCATGGTTCGTAATCAATTTTACATCTGTATTTTGTTAGAAAGTCCCTTCCTATAATTCCATCCGTAGGAATAGGAAAATCATCGCCAATAATATGGAATTTGTGTTCAATTTTTGTAGCTTCTAAATTTATATTTGTAAATGTGCTACCATGTGACTGAATTCCATTGTGTCCAATTCCTGTAATAATGCATTTTTCTTCAGGGTAATAAATTTGTGTTGGTCTTACTTTATTTTATTTAATAATGGATATATCAGATCCCGTGTCTACTATAAAAGTGCACCTGTGGTCTGATAAATCTAATTTTAAATATATAAAGATTGATATGGACGCATTTATCGTGTATGCGGTCCATACTGTGATCCTAAAAAAATATTTTGAGGTTGTTCTTGGACAACTACCTGATTTATAGGGTGCTGTTGAGGATATATATGTTGTGGTTGTTGTAAGCACGGTTGTGAATCTGATTGAGTGAAATACATCGCTTGTTGGTTTTGTCGGGGATAATATGCCGGAGTGCCATATCTTCCCCTTCCTCTATTGTCTTGTCTTCTTTGATTATTGTGTCTTTTCTGTTGATGGTTATTGTTATAATTCGAGTTATATGACTGGCGATTATTCTGCCAACCACCATTTGGTCTACTTTGTGAATTATAATTTCCATAACCACCTCTTCCACGTCCACGGTTACGCTGTGGGTGGTTTCCTCTAGTCATAAAGACTTGAGCTTGCGCGGTTTTTGGAGGTTTTTTTTTTGTTCACATTCTTGAATTTTCTGTGTAGCATCGCTTATTTTGTCAAATTTTCCTGCTCGTAATATTGTGATTTAGGTTGATTTAGGTTGGTCGTGTCATCACCGTAAAATCATCGACCTTACACTTTGACTCTCGATTATCGAATGCTTTCCTTTATTCAAATAGATTTAATGCTAACTTAAATCTACACAAGTCTACAAAGTGAGAATGTATAATATAAGACGGAGACGACTGGACTGCGATTGGGTATTGGTGATTGATATGTACTTGTATTGTAAATGAAGGAATGCAACATATGCTTAAACCGGTTGCGCTCCCACGGCAGAGTATGGTGCAGGCATGGAGATCTGTAATTGGACCTTCCTGCTAGCATAGGATTGCCGGACGATGCACTCAGTATGGTGCCATCGACTTATGACACAATGTTACGGTAAGCAGATGTGGTTCAGTTGGTTCGTGAGAACCGAACCTCTTAAGAATAATGCTGTTTCTAGGATAATTCAAATGTGGGAATGGTGATGCGTTTGCATATGACACCTCCCCTTTTAAGGAGAATGACGTAATATAATGAAGTCATTCCATGTAGTGCGTGGTCCAGACGCCTTTACAATTATTTTATGTTGATATTTGAAATGTATAATGACAATTTTTTTTTATGTTTATCTTCATTTATGTTATGTTTATGTAATGGAATTATTTTATTAATCTATTTTTGTGAACTTTTTGCTTTTTTTTATTGATTTTGTGTTTAATTATTACGTTTGGATGTTCTATTTCGAGAATTTCAAAAGGTCCGGAATAAACTTTATCAAGTTTTCTTCTGTTTTCTATCTTTAACCAAACTGTTTCTCCTTCAGATATGTGGATAGGATTTATCTCGGGGATTTGCTTATTGATTCTATTGACTTTCGATCTGTTAAGCAATTCTCTAGCTCTTAGTATTGATGATTGAATTATAAATTTTTAACTCTGTGTAATATGAATCGTGTTGGTAAATTATATACTGGGTCTAAATTTATAGATTTTTGAACTGATTGTGGTAAATTTGCTTGCCTGCCAAATAGTAGTTCAAATGGTGTGTATTAGTGTGTAGAATGCGGGGTTGTGTTATAGCTGAAAAAGTAGTATTGTAACCAGGTATCCCAATCGTCTTTTTGTTCATTTATAAAATGACGTAAAAATTCATTTAAGTTTGGGCTTCGGACATTATTAACTTCACTGGATGATTGTTGATTATTGAATGTCTTTTATTTTTCAGTCAAGTTAGAGCTAACCTACTGCTTAATCTAGTACTGCAGGAGAAGGTTGAAACAACATGCATATCTATAGCTAATCGATGCATACGACAGCAACGATGGCCAATCCAACGAGAGGGAAGATAATTGAAAAAGGGGCGTTTACCATACAACTAAGTAAACGTACACAAATGATTGTTCTAACTGTGCGCTGTTGAGTTAGGTCAGCGCTTCGAGTGGAAAAAGGGATTCGTACATATTTTATGGGTATGAAATGTGATGCGCGTACTCAGCATGAGCACGGTATGGGAACAAGTGTGTTGCACAACTTGTGAGGTTAATCGAAGTCATTTAAGTGTGAATGACATGTTCCAGAATTGTACGTGGGAACATGAGAGGAATGCACTTGAAAGAATGCAGGCGCATCAGTCCTGCATGTGAAAAGAATTACTTGAAAATGTATGGGAAAGTCTGCTTGGAAATGGACAGTTGTAAACTGTCAAGATCAATATTTTATGATCTTTCAAAAACATGCTAGAAAATGATTCTTTACAGATATGATAATGCTACACCATCCCCCTTTGGGTGAATGACGTAACGCAGTGAAATCATTCAATTTTTGTCAACACAGTTTCAATAAATTTTAAAATATTGTTTCAATCTCCTTTACAATGATGAAATAAATGTCAGTTTTTGTAATTATAATTGAAATATTTGGAATATGAAGTTGCAAATATAAAATAAAATGTATCTTAAAACAATCCGAATTTCTAACCTCTTAGCATATGCTTAAGAATATTGACCTGTCTCATTTTTTCACTATTTTTTTTCATTATTTTTTTTTTCATGAGATTAGGCTCGGGTTTATAAACTAACACTTCTTATGATCTAATTAATCTATTTTTATGAACTAAAGATGATTGATTCGTTTTCAAATTTGTGATCTCACAATTTGGTTCTGATATTGATTTTATTTTATATGGACCTGTATAAAATGAATCTAATTTGCGTCTGTTTTCTTTTTGCAAATAAACTATATCTCCTATTTTGATTTGAATTGGATTCGTTGAACGATCATTAATTTCTTTTCGAATTTGTTTTTGTTCAAGTAATTTTTGTTTAACAATTTGATGTGATTTCTGAAGTTTGTATCGTAATTCTGTAATATAGAGATCAAAATTATAAACTGGATCCATCTTATCTGTGTATGCTTCGTGTGGTACTCTGGCTTTAACTCCAAAAACCAATTCGTACGGCGTTAAACCATGATCAGTATGTGGGTTCGTGTTATAAGTAAATGCATAATATTGAAGCCAGTCATCCCAATCCGAATGATGTTCATTGACGAAATTTCGCAGGTATTCGTTTAAACATCTGTGATTTCTCTCCAAAGAACCTATGGTTTGAGGATGGTAGGCAGTAGAAAAGGTTTGTTTCAATTGTAAATATTTACATATTTGACCTAGGACCTCATTTTTATACTCGGTTCCTTGATCAGACTTTAATTCTAAAAATTTTCCATATATTAGGATAAAGTTTTCAACCAAAGCCTTAGCAATAACATTTGCTTCTTTGGTTGGAATTGGAGCCAAGATGACATATTTTGTCAGCTCACACTGTATTGTTACAGCATATCTGTTGTTGTTATTTGATTTTGGTAGTGGACCTATTGTATCAATAGCTACTACTTCGAATGGTCTAGATGGGGTATTCGTAATGATTAGTTCTTCCTTTGTGTGTTTAATAATTTTGTTCATCTTACACAATTCACAGGCCTTTATGAATTGCGCAATCGAACTTTTCATGTTTGTCCAATTGTAAATTTCTCTTAACTTGAGGTAAAGTCGATGTTGACCTATGTGTCCTCCAGTTGGGGTTTGATGATAACTTTTTAGTATATTTTGAATTTCGCCAAGATCACTAATGACCTTTGGTGGTTTATATATTATAATCTGTAAACTTTTGATTGTTTTCAGGGTTAGCTCTTTGAAAGTTTCCGTAGATACCATGTTAAAAATTGGGTCAAGACTTGAAAGAGCAATTTTATCAATTTTATTAATTTTCATTTCCTTTTCCAACACTGAAAGTGCAAACACTAGTGTTTGTCTTATGCTTCGCAATTGTGTTGTAATTCGTGTAATAACTTTATTTTTCTGCGCTTCATACATTATAAGAATTAAATTTTCATTTTCTACTATACTTCGAAGTTTTGGTAGTTTTCTAGTTTCAGTCGGGTTCTCTGTCGTATAGATAACAAGTTGATCAGGCTTATTATCGACATTGATTAGACTGTGATGTTGCTGTTTACATTTAATTTTATCATTTTTCTTCCTTGTCATTGACCTAGTTTTAACAATAAATATACCTTTGGATTTTAGTTCATCTGATGTCATTATTATACGTGATAACGCATCAGCAGTAATATTTGTTTTACCTTGAATATATTCAATGGAAAAATCAAAATCTTCTAAATCCAATCTCATCCTAGTTAATTTAGATGTTGGATTTTTCATATTAAATAAAAATACCAAGGGACGATGATCTGTACGAACTACAAATCTACGTCCGTACAAATAAGCTTTGAAATAATTGATAGCCCAATATATCGCTGTCAATTCTTTTAAAATTACTGATTTATTTTTTTCACCAGGCGTAAAACTTTTACTGGCAAACGCTATAGGTAAATCGTTGCCATCAATATTCTGCGATAATACCGCACCACATCCTACATCAGATGCGTCGGTAGTCAATATAAATGTTTGCTTAAAATCAGGGTACTGTAGTAATTTTGGTGACATCAAAAATGATTTGAGAGCCTTGAAAGCATACTCACATTTTGATGACCATTCAAATTTTACATCTTTTTTCAACAATTGATTCAACGGGAATGCAATTGTCGCAAAATTAGGGACGAACTTACGGTAGTAGTTACAGAACGCTACAAACCTTCTAACTTCGTCGCTGTTCTTTGGAACTGGATAGTTCTTTATTACATCATATTTACTACTGTCAGGCAGAATACCTTTGTCAGTTATTCTGTGTCCTAGATAAGTAACTTCCGTATTGAAAAATTTGCATTTTGCCAAATTTAATTTTAAATTATATTTCCGAATTCTTTCAAACACTACCGATAAATTACGCAAATGGTGCTGCAACGAGCAACCTACGACAATAATATCATCGATGTAAACAAAAGCGAGTTCTGGTGTCAAACCAGACATTGCAATTGTCATCATTCTTTGAAAACTGTTTGGACTAATGTTTAATCCAAACGGTAATCTTGTAAATTGGTAGTGACCTGATTGGGTTGAGAAAGCTGTAAATTTTCTCGAATTCTCATCTAATGGGATTTGGTGAAATCCCGACATTAAATCTAAAGTTGAAAAATACTTTGCTCTAGCAAGCTGATCCAATATGGAATCTATCCTTGGTAAAGGAAATTTGTCATAAAATCTTCTTGTTGAGCTGTCTAAAGTCTATGACAAGACACCATTTTTTCTTATCATCTGTTGATTTCTTCGGAACCAAAGTATGGGACTGTTATGTGACGATACGAAGGCTCAATAATGTTATCTCCTTCAGCATTTTATTAACTTGGGATTGTATTTCATTGCTTTGAGAATGAATGGTTTATAATTTGGTATATAAGTTGGAACTGGATCACTCAAATTTATGGTCTGTTCGTAAAATTGTTTACTATTTACCAGTTCATCAGTTAATGAAAAAATATCCGAATAGTTTGTAATTAATTTCTTCAAATCATCTTTACCAAAATCAGGAACGTTTGTCCAGTCAATTTCCTTCAAATTTCGTTATTTCTTATTTGTGTGGCATCGGCTTTATTAGATTTCCGTAAATTACTTAAATTTTGTCCCTTAACTCAGCCTATTATGCAGCCAGTCGTTTACAATTTTAATCATAACTCATAATTTAATTGAGCTGGAAACGAAATTCAACTTGGTATACGTTTGCTAAGACATTACTAATTAAGAAGCTTACAGTTCTGAACCATGGAAAGTTAACCGACTAACTCTATTAAACCGAAAACTTTCGACGAATATGGATGCAATGTCGGTCTGCTAGGCGCCATATTGCGGGTCTATTCGTGGTTACAATTTCGTATCATCATTCAGAATTTTTGTTCTTGGAATCATCGTAAAGTTTTATTTTATTATCTTACTAGGCATTCCTTTTTACGTTATTTTCACTTTACTCAGCACCAAATTTCACAAATTAAATTAAGATAAAGCTACTTTATTACACCTAAATAATTTTCACCCGCATTCGATTGGACATTTCATTTCGAAGCATTACAACTCCTACTTTATGAAATTTATTTTTCAGATTTTGGTTTGAGTTAGTCCTTAGGAATATGTACAATCACGTTTTCATACATTTCCATTTGAAACTTTATGAATATTAACTGTTTACTATGTAATAAATTCAGTAGGCCATGGTTGGGCAAGTAGTTTGAAAATTATTGTTCCTAAGATTGGGTCTACAGTTTTCTTGAGAAATCTGTTGTTAGTTTTTCTCAGCAAATCATTAATGTATAACGTGTAACTTATTTCTGTATATCTAGGATGCATCACTTTTCATATCGGTTCCATTTTGTGTAAATTTTCCTAATTTGAAGATCATGAAGTTAGGTTGTTCAACAGAACAAATGATTCCATGATGGCTAAAAAGTCAATAAAAGTGACAATATCACTCAAGTGTACAACTTTAAATTGATAAATAATGTCTCAACTGCTTCAAAATATATCGATAATTATGATGCAAACATAAATTTACCGATTACCACTGGATTAATGACATAATTGATACATAGGCCGAGTTGAGCAGGAGGCCTAGCCTTCCATCCCGTTACCCTATCTTGGAGCAAAACGAGTGAAACCACCTCTAGAGGGATTTCTATAATGCTGGTTTCTGTTGAAACCATTCCCACGAAAATTGGATCTAATATCCTGACGTCCGTGATGTTGTTTGTTGTTTATATTAAAAACTTGTGATGTAGAAGTATCACTGGTACACTCTTGCGCTTTCTGCAGAGCATCTTTTATGCTAGTAAAATTTCCAGCTTTAAGTATCAATTTGATTTCGCTGGCGTTAATACCTTTAATTAGGGTATTAACACCTGCTTTTGTAGTCATCGTTTTCGCTACATCCGCCGGCACTTTATCGCGATACGTAGACATTTTCTAGTTTGCCGCACAGATTTTCGATCTCTTCGCAAAAACTTGTTATTGGTCCCCGTTGTTTCAATATATTTAACTGAGCAACTATTGAATCAGGAGTTGCTGTATCCTGACATTTTAATTTAATATGATCGATTAAAGCATCAATCGTTACTATGGTATCTGGCAAACCACTACGAGCTTTTCCTGACAGTCTGGTTTTAACAAATTTTACGGCCGTAGCCATGTGATTATCTTTAGTGAGGTCTTTTAAAAAAATTACTGAATCTATGAATGATTCTAAATTTGAAGAACTGCCATCATACGGCTGTACTAAAGCCGTTGCTTGTTTCACATCGAAGGGACGATCTTCTACAGGATGCGCCATACTGATTGAGGTTAATGCCAACTGGTTTTTGGTTTGTAATTTGTTTAGTTTCGCTTTGATAATCTGATTTATTTCTATATACCACCTTTTTGAATTCTTTATAAAAATTTCATCAACAGAATTTTCGCTAAATTTAATTTGTAAGTTTGCATAAATATCTTTACAACTCTTTGATTTCTCTCTCAAGGTGCTTTCTTTTAGGGGAGTGTTGATAGATTTTTTTATATAGTTATATAAATGTTTTAGCTGTTCATATTCGTTCATTGGATATGTGTATACGCTATGGTTTTAATCTATATATAAATAAAATTCTGCTGTAAAAGCAATTCTAAATTGTGAAAAATACATATAGGTGAAATTATTAAAAATATAGGAATAAATGATGTTATTTCCGTGATGTATTGAACAAGTTTTCCATAATAACAATTTTTTTTTCTAGAAAATAGGCACACAAACAGGAATAGACGTACTGACCTCACATAGTCGAACTTGTCTGCGACTACAAACCTCAACGGCGGCGAGCAGGCATCATCTTTCTACCAACTGCAAACGAATAATCTACACTCCAACACACCATCCATGATCTTCAGAGTCACCGCTGCTAACAGTAGATTCAAATTTCCAAACGATTATCGCTGGTAGCACGATTCGCTGCACACCAAAACACTATTGATATTCACCAGAGTGTTATATTGTTACTGTCATTAGTTCAAATCTTCCAGCTGTTTCATGTTCCACAATTTAAACTTCTTCCGATAATGATGCACTGATGTGGGGCTGGTAACAGATCACTTTTTTTTTTTATAAATTCACCATCTTCTTGAACACAATCAATGTTTTCATCTATTTTCGGCAATTCTTGCCTTGCTGCTTCATTCAAATGTATGATCACTGTTAACTGTATGGGCACTTTTGCACGACTTAAGCATTCGTTAGGTCGGCAATTGACTTTACCGCCTTGATCGCTTGTTTTCTTGCGTGCTCTTTATATAGCTTATACACAGTTATGACTATTTGTACAGTCACTAATGCTAAGATGATATTGAGTTTAATTTCATTCTGCACATGATATTCCTCGTGCAATTCTAACTGATTCAGGATTTGCACCTTAGGATCACCAGAGTTTTGAGGGGATTTGGATTTGTTATTACCCATTGCACATTCACAAAAAAAAAAAAAAATATCGCGGATAGGTGAAATTTTCTAAGTGTCGCGAGTCACTTTAATTCGAAGGATCACTCAGTTTTTTTTAGTCCGCTTGTCAACGGTCGCCATTTGGGCTTCGGACATTATTAACTTCACTGGATGATTGTTGATTATTGAATGTCTTTTATTTTTCAGTCAAGTTAGAGCTAACCTACTGCTTAATCTAGTACTGCAGGAGAAGGTTGAAACAACATGCATATCTATAGCTAATCGATGCATACGACAGCAACGATGGCCAATCCAACGAGAGGGAAGATAATTGAAAAAGGGGCGTTTACCATACAACTAAGTAAACGTACACAAATGATTGTTCTAACTGTGCGCTGTTGAGTTAGGTCAGCGCTTCGAGTGGAAAAAGGGATTCGTACATATTTTATGGGTATGAAATGTGATGCGCGTACTCAGCATGAGCACGGTATGGGAACAAGTGTGTTGCACAACTTGTGAGGTTAATCGAAGTCATTTAAGTGTGAATGACATGTTCCAGAATTGTATGTGGGAACATGAGAGGAATGCACTTGAAAGAATGCAGGCGCATCAGTCCTGCATGTGAAAAGAATTACTTGAAAATGTATGGGAAAGTCTGCTTGGAAATGGACAGTTGTAAACTGTCAAGATCAATATTTTATGATCTTTCAAAAACATGCTAGAAAATGATTCTTTACAGATATGATAATGCTACATAAGCTGCGATGATTTCTTTCAAGACTGCCAATAGTTTCAGGGTGATATGCGGTAGAAAATTTTTGCTCTATTCTAAAAAACTAAAAATTTTGTGAAATTTTTTTTTTTGTCTTGGGTCGCGTGGTAATTTTTTCGAGACAGCGGGCGGAAGAATTATTTAAAATTGTTTGGGGGTGTGTTTGGGTTTTTTTGGTGGACAATTTATTATTGGTTTGGGGGCGTGATTTCCGGTGGGGTGTGGTGGCGTGTGCCGGGGTGGGCGGGGGGGTGGTGTCGCAAACTCCTTGGTGTGTTGTTTGTGTTTGTTTTGTTGGATTTTGTGTGTGTTTTTTAAAAAATTGTTGTCTTTTGATATGATTTTTTTTTTTTTGGCCGCCCGAGGGGTATCGTGGTTTTCCGAGATAATTTTGTTGATTTCGTTTTCGCATGTAATAATTTGTGCTGGGTTGTAAAATATAATGTCGACAAAGTTGAGAGTTTCATTACATATTGTTTTGAACAATTGTTTATCTACCAGCGAAAATATAATGTTGTTATTTGCAATTGCTAATTGCTTGATTTTTAATTTCATGGCCATTTCATTAATCATGCGTATATATTCTCTCAACTCAAAACGTTTCAATGCATAAGGAAATTGCGCATGAGCAAGGACCTTTTTCACATTTCTTGTCATGATATTTATGTGTAAGTCATTATTCAGGATTGTGAACATCAATTTTGGCAATTTAAATGCATCGATGTTATTAATAGAGTCATACGCCTTGAGGTGATCAGTCTCGATAGGCTTAGACATTTGGTTTTCTATACTCGTTGTTGGTTTTGTCATTGACCTCGTTTGTACTGGTAAAGCGAGAATGTTTGAAAGTTTTTCTGAGTCAATAACGATGCGTGATAAAGCGTCAGGCCCGACTTTTTCTTTTCTTTCACATACGCGATATCGAATTGAAATTCTTCTAAGTCAGTTCTCATCCTTGTTAGTTTTGACGAAGGGTCTTTCATGGAAAATAGATATACTAGCGGACGATGATCTGTTCTGACAGTAAATCGTCTGCCGTATAAGTAGGGTCTAAAGTAGGTTATAGCCCAGTGTATCGCTGTTAGCTCTTGCTCAATCGTGGACTTATTTCTCTCTCCCTAGGTGAATGTCCTACTCGCGTATGAAACCGGTAAGTCAATACTTCCATATGGTTGCGATAGAACTGCACCGCATGCGTTTTTCGACGCGTCTGTGCATAATATAAACTTTTTGTTGAAGTCAGCAAATTTAAGTATGTTTGGAGATATTAGTTTGTCTTTGAGTGTTGAAAACGCATTTTTGCATTCATCACTCTAAACGAATTTAGTGTTTTTCTTTAATAGCGCGTTTAATGGGGATGCAATTTCTGAAAAATACGGGATGAATCTTCGGTAATAGTTGCAGAAGGCAACGAAAGTTCTGACATCGTCGGCGTTTGTGGGTGTAGGATAATTGGTTATGATTTCGTGTTTGGATTTATCAGATAAGATACCATGTCTAGATACGTGATGTCCTAAAAAGGTAACATCAGCGCAGAAAAAATGACACTTGTCAAGATTCAACTTGAGATTAAAACGTTGAAGTTTCTTGAAAACATTTTCCAAATTTTGTAAATGATGTTTTACGGAGCATCCGATGACGATGATGTCATCGATATAAAGAAAAGCACACTCAGGTGGTAGTCCACTGAGTGCAATGGTCATCATTCGTTGGAAACTGTTCGGAGAAATATTTAGTCCGAACGGTAACCGATTGAACTCATAATGACCATTTGCTGTGGAGAAGGCGGTATATTTTTTTGAATTTTCTTCTATTTCAATCTGGTGAAATCCAGACATCAGGTCGAGGGTGGAAAAATATTTGGCTCTACCCAATTGATCTAATATGTCATCAATCCTGGGCAAAGGAAATTTGTCGGCGACTATTCTTTTGTTAAGTTGCCTGAAATCGACTACTTGACGCCATTTTTTATCGTCAGTGCTAGATTTTTTTGGGACTAGTAGCAGTGGGGAGTTATACGGTGAGACTGAAGGTCTAATAATTTCATTTTTTAGCATGTTTTCTACTTGGTTGCTGATTTCGTTTCGCTGAACTTCTGGAATCCTGTAGTATTTAATATAAACCGGACTACTATCATTCAAGTCAATGGATTGTTTATAAAAATTATTACAAGTTAGGGTATCACCTTTTAAAGCAAACACGTCATTGTATTTCAAACATAGATCCGTAAGTTGTCGTTTGTAATCAGCTGGTATGTGCTCGGTTTTCAGCTCAGACAGTAACTTTGTCGTCCGATTATCAACGGGGGCTGTATCAAAAGAATAACAATCGTAACTTTTCAAAGGTATTAATGTTTTAGAAAAGTTTTTATCAACTTTGACAAACTTTTCTGTTGTATTTATAAATTTAGCAAATTTACTATTATTATTTATCAAAGTATTTGCGCAAAAAACTCCAGGACTAATTTCATTCGAAATTAGTACTTGATCTTCTGATAATTCGCCATAATGAATTTGTTTTAACACCTCACATCGGGGTGGTAGAACGAATTTACCATTCAAATTATCTTCAATTGGGATATGAACTTCTTCGGAGTTAAAAAACTCCTGATAAAAGCCATGTATCATAATTAATTACACAGCGATATTTTGTCAAAAAATCTCGCCCTAAAATACCATCTGTTGGGATTGGGATAGAAGAGTCAACTAATTGGAATGTATGGTCAACTTCTACATTGTTCGGAAGACATAGTTTTGTTATAGTAGAGCCTAGAGTCTCTACTGGTGAATTATTTATCCCTGTGATAGTGCATTTTTCATTTCCGTTTATGAGTGGAGAATGATCGATTCGGTTAAATTTGAAAATGGAAAGCTCAGCTCCAGAGTCTACTAATAACGTACGCTCGGAGCTTGAAAATCCAAGGTTAATTATTATGAAATTTGAGCAATTTGAGTTAATACTGTAACAATTTTTGTTTATCTTCTGTTCACCGTTGCACACTGGTGAACATGTTGCTGTTGATTCGGTTGCGGTTGCGTGGTTTGTGGTTGATTCGAAACAATTCCCCCAACTACCATTTGCTGGGGGACTGGACCGTTTTCCGCTTGCGCGTAGAAGACATTATGATTAGGCCCACTCATGTGGTTAGAAAAATTTGAAGAGTGAGAATGATTTCTCCCTCTGTTTCCTCGAAAATTACCTCGAAAATAATTTTGTCCTCTTCCGTTGCCACGTCTGTTTTGGTTTTGGTAATAATTTCGATAAGGACGATTTAAATCATTGTTTGAATATGATCTACTGTGCGAAAAATTGGAAGTTTGAGAGTTACCTCCAAACCTTCCTCTACCACGTCCTCTCGCCTGTAAACTAAATACCTGGGATTGCTCAATTTGGGATTCGTTGATTTTTTGAATCGCCTTTGGAATTGAATCAAATTCGTTTACCTTCAAAATAATTTTCAGTTCGGTGTTAGATACACCGTTAATCAGGGTATCCACGCCAGCCTTGGTAGCCATTTTATTAGCTACGTTCGCTGGGATTTGATTGTCAATATATAATGTTGATAGTTTTTGCGAGAGAGTTTCAATTTCCTCACAAAATTTTTGTTGATCCCCTTTGTTTCTGGTTGCTTTCATTTTGGCCAATATTGAGTCTGGTGTTTCCACACTTTTGCATGCCTGTTTAATGGCATTTGTAATTTCTACCAACGTTTGAGGATTGGGTGGGAAAGCGGAGCGAGCCTTACCACTCAGTCTGGTTTTTATGAATTTTATCGCTGTTGCTATGTGTTCCTGATCGGTTAATTCTGAAAGCAAATCGACAGAGTCGACAAATGTATCGAGCTCGGAATCATAATTTTTAATCAGCGCAGTTGCTGTTTTTATGTCGAACGGTTTTGGAACTGCTGGAGGGTCGACTGGGGGAACCATGGTTACACTACTTCTGTTTTCGAGGGCTTGATTTTCGCGAAGTTTATGCTTGATGAGGTCTTTTACCTCGAACGCTGCTTCACAGGAAGCTTTAATAAAAAATCTTAATTTAGACTCAGGAATATAAGATTCCTTTTCGATTAAGGTTGATTCGATTTCGTTATAAAGAGCTGTTACATATTTATATTTAGCTTCCAAAGTTTCTGTTTTAAATTTTTTATTGATGGATTTTTTCAAGCTGTTGCACAATTTTAACAAGTTTTGTACATCTTCTTCCAATTCTTGTAACATTAATAGAAATTCAAATTGATCACTTCATATATAAATATTATCTCACACATAGTTGAAATCTTGGAACATCAATGGAATTTTAGTCTGATCACTTTATATATTAAACTCACGCATAGTTGAAATCTGCTCTGCTGCTCATGGTGGAGGCGCACTCCTCAACACACATATCTCGGTTTCAGCTCAATGTAACGGTCTCGGCCCGCGCTCGCAGTTGATGTTTTTTTTTTTATTATTCTTTTTTATTTAGCACTAATTTTCATGTCATCATACGGCACAACTGCACTTCGTTCCTTTTCTTTGCACCAAACGATGATGTGACAGTGTTGTTTGCACTGTATTTTTGGATAAACGATTCCAGTTGGTAATTGTAGACCACGATTTATTTGGTAATTGTCGATCACGTGAGTTGTGGTTTATTCACTATTATAACTGTTCACATAAAATATTTCTCATATTTCGCGATCACTTGAGTCTCATGATAGTGGTTGAATGAGACACTGCACTGTTCAGATAGAATGTTCTTTGTCAAAGTTGATTGTTCACTTTTTAAAAATTGCTTGTCAAGCGTTCGTGAGATCAGCAACTGATTTAGCCGCTTTTATTGCATGTCTTCTTGAGTGCTCTTTATAGAGCTTGTATAGCGTGATTAACAAGTGAATTGCAACGAGCGCCAAAATAATGTTGAGTTTCAGCTCGTGTTGCGTTTGGATCTCTTCATGAATTTCCAGTTGGTTTAAAATCTGGAGACCCCAGATACTTGCACTTTCTTCGACTGAGTTTTTCCCATGTTGTCGAATATTTTTCACTATTTCACTATCACTGTTCTTGGTTTGTGTCGGAGAATTTGAACTAACGCGAAGCTCGGCTGTCACGGTCAGCCATGTGATTTATGTGGATTTAGGTTGATTTAGGTTGGTCGTGTCATCACCGTAAAATCATCGACCTTACACTTTGACTCTCGATTATCGAATGCTTTCCTTTATTCAAATAGATTTAATGCTAACTTAAATCTATACAAGTCTACAAAGTGAGAATGTATAATATAAGACGGAGACGCCTGGACTGCGATTGGGTATTGGTGATTGATATGTACTTGTATTGTAAATGAAGGAATGCAACATATGCTTAAACCGGTTGCGCTCCCACGGCAGAGTATGGTGCAGGCATGGAGATCTGTAATTGGACCTTCCTGCTAGCATAGGATTGCCGGACGATGCACTCAGTATGGTGCCATCGACTTATGACACAATGTTACGGTAAGCAGATGTGGTTCAGTTGGTTCGTGAGAACCGAACCTCTTAAGAATAATGCTGTTTCTAGGATAATTCGAATGTGGGAATGGTGATGCGTTTGCATACGACACTTGGACAACTACCTGATTTATAGGGTGCTGTTGAGGATGTATATGTTGTGGTTGTTGTACCTGCTGCACCTGTTGTTGTAAGCACGGTTGTGAATCTGATTGAGTGAAATACATCGCTTGTTGGTTTTGTCGGGGATAATATACCGGAGTGCCATATCTTCCCCTTCCTCTATTGTCTTGTCTTCTTTGATTATTGTGTCGATTCTGTTGATGGTTATGGTTATAATTCGAGTTATATGAATGGCGATTATTCTGCCAACCACCATTTGGTCTACTTTGTGAATTATAATTTCCATAACCACCTCTTCCACGTCCACGGTTACGCTGTGGGTGGTTTCCTCTAGTCATAAAGACTTGAGCTTGCGCGGTTTTTGGAGGTTTATTTTGTTCACATTCTTGAATTTTCTGTGTAGCATCGCTTATTTTGTCAAATTTTCCTGCTCGTAATATTAACTTTGTGTCGTTGTTACTTATGCCATTGATAAGAGTCTCAACACCGATTTTAGTTGCCATTTGACTAGCCTTATCAACCGGTATTGCTTCTTCGATATACGTTGTCGATAGACGTAGCGTTAGTCTACCTGATTGCAAAAGTCGTCCAAAGAGCCTTTTTGCTTCAAAGCTCCTAACTTGGCTTTCAAATTATCTGAATTTATTTTTGTAGCGCACTGTGCTTTTAATTTTGTCATTATTTCGTTTAGGGTTTGAGCCCCCGTGATGGCTTGACGAGCGCTTCCCGTTAACCGTGTTTTAATGAATTTCATTAGAATTTCTTTTGTTGCCTCCTTTTGTGCCGCAGTTGTTCCTGCAAATTCTTTGTCGACAGTTTCGTTAAATAAATTAGCAGCATCGAGAAAGGAGTTTAAATTATCTGGAGAACCATCGTAAATTTGTACAAGGGATGTCCCCAATTTAATATCCACTTTCGGCATTTTGGCGGTTAATCTCTTGCAGAGAATTACAATTTTACCAAGTGGTTTAAATTTAATTGTAGGTTTTCTTACTTTTCCTGCAACTATAGATGTAGGCAGCCTGTTGCAAAAAAATACTGCTTTGCCTAGGCTTTTTAGTTTAATTTTTGGCCTTTTTGGTTCTAAAATAGTGGATTCTTCTAATATTTTAATTGAAGCTTTATGCATTAGCTTTAAGGCTTCGTATTTCTCACAGTCAATATTCCAATCTTCTGTTTAAATTACAAATTCAAGTTTTTTCAGAGTTACTTTATATTTCCTTGCAAGTTCATTTATATTTGTTGTTTTCTCTATAATATTATCTAGAGATCTTGGTCTCTTTTTATTTTTTGTAAGATTGTTATATTCTTTGGTTACAATATCATTAATGTCAGCTAGTAGCTCTGACATGTGATTAATTTATATTATTGGGGATTTTCATGACTTAATTTTCTTTTAATTTTTGATTTTGTTGGCTTATTTTGATTTTTTCCAATTTATTCAGTAGGTCAGCCAATTCTGTAACTTGTTTCATTATTACCTCCCCAGATTCTTTAATGATAACGACGTCTTTCGGTTTGACATTCGGTTCCCTAATTTGCCTCTCTTCGATATACGCGTGGTAATCGTAGTTGTACC
The DNA here is from genome assembly GCA_024533555.2 of Aedes koreicus. Classification (NCBI taxonomy): domain Eukaryota; kingdom Metazoa; phylum Arthropoda; class Insecta; order Diptera; family Culicidae; genus Aedes; species Aedes koreicus. The sequence goes on from JAHHFK020000699.1 coordinate 688,166, forward strand.
ATCGATATTTTCTAGGCATTTTTTTTTATATGTGTAACAGAAATAATATGCGATTAGGGGTAAAATTTTCTTTTTATCAATCATGTGTATGAATATTTATATATTTGCAATGTATTTGTCCATTGAAATGTATGTAGTTTTCTTTATATTAACCAATCATGGAAAAAATTGGTTTACTCACGACATGCTTACTTTTGGCCTAGTAAGCCAATCCAAACACTTGTCCACCGATTCCTGCGTTGACGGCTTGGTGATGGGTCATTATTCCTCGCTTCGTTGTTAGTAGGATGTTTCCGGTGATGCACAGGAGTTCGTTCCTTTTTACGTGTTCCGTTTTTGTTTCGATGAAGGATATAGCTTTGAATGTTGGTTTCACCCATATAACATTTGCGTTGATACTTTTTATTTCCACTAAGAGTTCTTCTTCTAGTAGGTTTACAAGTTTTCGTACTGCCACTGTGTTTATCACTCTCGTTATTATTTTTGTTTTATTTGCTTCATCCAGCATACGTAAGGCTTCTCTCAGTGATTTAAGTGTAGCCATTTTATGTAATTGTTTTAGTTTTATTTATCGTCAATCATATATGTAGACCGGTTTTACATTCTTGCCTTAATTCTACTCTTACAAATATTCTGAGAAAAATACTTTTTTTAGTTGATTTTTATTCATTGTTATATCAATTGTGGTGCTTATTTTTCTCACATTATTATTGTTCACATCACTTCTCGTTCAAAAGGTTCTTCACTTTTATCATTGCTTAAAAAAAATGTATATTTTTGCTTTACTTCTGCGAAGTAATTGACGCCAATGACACTGCGTTATTGATTACGACTTTTGTTCGTAGCCGTTCGTAGTTGGTTACCGCACGATACGTTAAATAGGCAACGATTAAAATTAAAGCGGTTATTGCTACGTACGCTAGTTTCGTGTTAGCGTCCGCGGTTTATTCCAAATGCGCTGTTTGTTGCACATTGGCGTTTACAATTCGTATAACGTCTTCATGAACTTTTGGCGGTGCCGGTGTCGATTGTTCGCTCCCCATTGTCACTTAATATTCACTTACGTAGTAACTATGTAGCGTTGAACACAAATAGTACATGAATAGTAAATATATTGACCCAACTATTGTCACTATTAAAATTTCAATCATGGTAATTCACTTTATGAGTCCATTCTTGTTTGATTGGAAACGTTGGTTACTGTTTCCACGGGAATGAGAAAATCGTCCTCGGACTCGATTATTACCTCTTGCCGAATAAAATATTTTTGGACGTTTTTTTCATCCGCGTTGCTTCGGTCTGAATTTTCTAAAAATTTCTGGACTGCATCGTTAAAATTAACAAATGATCCAGCTTTGAGGATGATTCTTGACTCGTTGTTTTTTGCGCCTCGAATGAGTGCGTCTATTCCACTTTTGGTGGCCATTTGCGTTGCTACATCAGTAGGAATATGCTTACTGATATAGACTGATTTCAATTTCATGGTTAGCTTCTCTACCTCTTCGCAAAAAGCGTCAGTGGAAGTAGTTTGTTTGCTATTTTTTAGGTTCGACAAAATATTGTCTGGTGTTATTTTAGGCGAGCAGTGTTCTCTTAACGCTGCTATCAACTCCTCAAGTGTGGAATTTTCGGGTACTGCTTGCCTGGCAGCACCCGAGAGGCGTGTTTCGATAAAGCGGGTGACCACAATTTTAGCTGCGGCTTTTGCAGCTGGCGTTTCGTTCGCTGTGTCAACTAGTTCAGAAAACAACGTCACCGAGTCAATAAAAGATTCAAGTTTATCTGGCTTGCCGTCATATGTTTCGACGAGGGCAGTACCAGTTTTTATGTCAACCTTCGCCATTGTACCTTTATAACACTTTAGTAATACCAATATTACCCTAGCTAATATTTTAAAAGAAATCAATTGATTTCGTTCCAATTTGGCGTCTATGAGTGTTCTGATTTCTCCGTAAATTAGTCTTGCTGCCTTTACTTGAAATTTTTTGGATATCGTCGTTTAAATATTCACTTATTGTTAAAATTTCATTATAAATATCCCTTGATGCATTTAATTTATCGATTAACGTGATCTTTCTATATTTTCTACCTGGGGATTTTTTTAAGTTATTCAGGATTTTCGATAATTTTTTAATACCTCCCTCGATATAGTCCATAGGAAATAAACACAAAATTTACTCACGAGACCATCCAAAGCGAGTACTCACGGAACGTCGGTCGATGTAATGCTTCGTCGATGTTTGCTCCTATCAATGGAATTCCGTCTTCTCTGCTTGTCTGGGTCTGATGTACTCCTGCGCTGCTCCAGATCGGGGGAAGCGCTCTCCTCCACGCACGTTCTTAACGTGTTGTTTTACTCCAATAGTTTAAATACTGTTACTGCTGCTACTGCACCTACTGCTTAATAACATGGCCCAACTGCTCGTCAGCTGATGAGTGTCGTATTCCATATCGGTCGTAATTCCTTACAGCTGATGTCTCTGATAGTTTCGATGGTTGGATGTTTTTGCTGCTTGATGTATCAGGTTGCAAGTTATCTGAGCTCGTACCGTTTTGCGCTGTTCCAACAGCGGTCGATAATGATTGCTAATCTCTGCGTGTGACGGTTGTCTCCGTGCAGCAGAAAAAACGTTGTGGTATATGTTTTTCGATGTTGTCGTTGGTCAGTCATTGACGTCTCATTTTTTCTCGTAGTGGTGCCCGGTAGAGTTTAATCTTTGATTTGCACGTTTGTCGTTTTCGATGTTGGCCATACAGTTAAACCTTGCTTATGGCTTAAACGGGGGTGAATAACTCTTCATTTAGACCCTGGATAGGTCTGCTACACTTTTTGCTGCTTTTAACGCTTGCGTGCGTGTATGCTCTTTATAAAGTCTATACACCGTTAATAACAAATGCACTGTTACAACCACTAGTATAATGGTTATTTTTCGGTCGTGTTGTACTTGCATGTCTTGATGTACTTCCAATTTATTTAACACCTGGACCTGAGGGTCCCCAGTCACTTGTGTTTCCTTAGATTCCGAAGTTCCCATTGCGGAGCTGGCACCGGAACACTTTCAATGTTTATACAGTTTTCTTCAGCCTTTTAATGGTGTTTGCGCTGCAATTTTAACCGAGTATACTTTCCGTTTGCTTAGTGAATGGCGTTTTTTGCCAATTCATTGTTCGCTTTCAGTTCTTCCACATAGTTACAGCACAATTCAATCATCAGCTTTAACACTAGCAATGCCAAAAGCAGAGCTAAAACTCCAACGCACACTGTCTTCATCATTCGTGATTTTTCTCCGCTTTCCGTTTATTTCACTTGGCACTAAGGTTATTATTCACTTTTACACTTGGCAAACTCTGTCTAAGGCCGCCATGTGGGGTTTTTCCCCTTGAACCTTTTATGATGTGATAATCCTCTACGATAGGATAAACGTGTCCCATGAGGTTAGAAACGAGAGTGAGTTTATTTAATTTTTGTAAAGTTCTACAGGTATTCACTTGGTTCAGAGACACTTGAAATTGTGCATTCGTTGCAAAAGCGGTTCGATGGCATGGGAAAGTTTATCGACGGGGTGCCACAAATGTAGTCCTTTTGGAATTTGGATATGAGATTTGGTAACATGTGAGATGCACATGTCACATTCCTTTCACTGGTACGTCCAGACCCACCTCCAGTAAACTATATCGGATGGCTGTATTAAATCCCAAAAGGGCCCTCTTTTCACGCACTACATAGAATTGTGTAGTTAATTGGTCACTACCACTTGATGGGAAGTCATTTCATTGAGGTCTGTACTCAACGACTTGTAGTTTTACGAATGATTTTCATTTCCAGTTGAAATTACTTCTAACCCTACCTCTACACAATTCTACATATGCTTAAAATAATGGGAGGTGCCTGGACTACTCGATCAGGCCAATCAGCAGTTGTCGTTTGGCGATCGATATGTATTCAGTATGTAAATAGAAAATGCAAGATGTGCGTAAAGCAGTTTCGTTCTCACAGCTGGTTCCCATGCCAGCAAGGAGGTCTGTAATTCGATCTTCTTGCTTGCGTGGTCCTGCTGGGTACAGTGCACTCAGTATGGTGCAATTTGATTTAATGGTTATTGTAAAATAGCTTATACCAACGAAATGAGTCGAGGCGGCAAAAGGTTCATGGGAAACACGAAAATAATTGTTGAGGCGGTTTTTTATAATTCTGGTGTTTTTGTCACAATTGTTCTGTTGTTGCGGGTCTGTTATCGGTTACAAAAAGCTCCGCCGAGAAGGTAGCTACCACATCAATACTCCCTTGAGTTGCGTATGCTCCCAGCGTCTTGTCTGCTCCGTAAGTTAATCCATGTAAACTTTGTTTTGCTGATTCATTTTGGAGAATAGCGTTGAATGACTCCAATGTGATTGTGTTGACCTGCGCCCCCGAGTCAATTAAAAATGGAACCTGTATACCAGCGACATATGCTACAACGTATGCTGGTTTGTCGTCTGGGTCCCTGGATCTGACTCTCCCAATATCTAATTTCATCGAATTAGTGGGTGGCGTTTTCAATACCTGTAACAATTGCAGCATATTATAAAACTTTCCAATTTTCTTAAATTTATTTTATTTATCAAGCTTTTACATTCAACAAGGTTAAATAAATTCCAAACGGTACGTTTCAGAGAAAACAAATGAACCAGTTTATTTAACTAAAACTTCAAAGTATTCATATATTATCAGTTTCCGTTACCTTCGTGTCTTCCACATCTTCCGTCTTATCGACCGCCGCAATCTTAGTCGGAGGCTCAATTTCATCTCCCGCCCATTTGCGCTTGTGTGGTTCTCGCTTCACTTGAGTTACGCATGCTCGAGCAATGTGACCTCGTCGGTTGCAATTACAGCATACTTTGTCAGCATGAAAGCATTGTTCCGGTGTGTGGTATGCGCTCAGACACCTCCAGCATGTTTCACCAAACCTTTGGTTTCTCATAGGACCGTGGTTCAAAGTTCCTCCTCTGCCGCGGCTACCGTTGTAAGTCCTGGGTGCTTCGTATGGATCACGCCGGCGTTGAGCATATTCTTCAGGGCGGTGCGAAATAGCTGCTACCGTAGCCGATTGTTGCTGGTGTAGTCTCCGATAGTCCCTTTCGTTTTCCAACTAGACCTCCCGGATGCGCACTTGGTCGATTAACTCATTCAAAGAGCCGCCATCTGTTAGAACTCGGTACGATAAAGTTCTAACACGGCTATCCGACGATCCTCTTGTCACCGTTCTCGAAACTGCCTCTAATTCTTCTTCGACTTTTTAGTTGCATAATTTGGTGCCACTGCTACTGGTTTAACGTATGGTATTGGATTGCTGGCTTGTTGTACCTTGTTGGCTATTTTCTCGGTTGGGGTAGGTGTAAGTCTCGGGGCGGAAGGGGTCCAACGGGGTTGTGGTTTTGGGTGGGGGTTTTTTTGTGTGGGGTTTTCGAGGTGTGTTGTGTTCTTTAGGGCGGAGAAAAATCAATGGTGTTTGGGTCATCGGACTTCGGATTAACTGACAAGATGATGTCACGTTGGGTACATGGATACGAGTGTCTGTTTATTTCGAGGGTTTGAATATTTAAACGGTTACACTAGTTTTTTCTGTTTACCTGCGGTGACCCAGAGCCAGGCAGACGAGACCAGCGTAAGCAGAATGTATCATCAACATGTGCCGTGCAGCTGTGTCGTCGCTTTAGCGTACGCATCAGCAAGACGGTTAAGGTCATGTTTTGTTTTATAGTCAGCAAGAATGGAAAGTAGAAAGGTTAGGACTTGGTGGTGCAATTATGTAATTGGATAGAAAGGTTTGGAATGTGTTTGGGTTGCAAGGGTAAATCTTTGTTTGGAGATATTTTACGAGTGTCGGGTTTTAGGATGATGGACACATGTTGGGAGTGTGGAAAGTGTGGGAAAGTATGCAGGCATGCTACACCTCCCCCCTAAGGAAAGAATGGTGTAACCATTCGCAAGGATTTACAAGGGTTTGGCTGGCTTTAGGTCTCGCAATATTGTATTATTTTATGGATTGATAATTATAATTGTTGTTTATCCTTAAAATTTAATAATTCTATTTTTATGAACTTTGTGCGTGATATTAGTCTTTTCATCCTGTATAATTACGTTTGGGTGTTCTATTTTAACTACTTTAAATGGTCCCTTATATACTTTGTCCAGTTTACTTCTGTTTTGATTTTCCAGCATTACCTTATCATCTATCTTAATTCCTATCGGGTTTGAGCTTGATTGTTGTTTTGTGTTTCTTTTGTTTTTGACCCTGTCTATGATTTCTCGTGTTTTAATTGCAGTATTCTGTAATTTGAATTTGAGTTCCGAATAATACTGGTCATAATTATAAAGTGGTTCAATTTGTGTTGGATTTTTTAGGTTATTAGGTATCGTAGCTGTTTTCCCAAAAACTAATTCGTAAGGGGTGTATGGGATGTCTGTGCATGGAGTCGTGTTGTAGCAAAACGCATAGTAAGGCAGCCAATCATCCCAGTCTGTATGGCTTTCGTTGATAAACTGCCTTATGTATTCGTTTAGACAACGGTGATTCCGTTCTAAGTTTCCTATGGTTTGGGGGTGATAAGGCGTCGAGAAGTTATGTGTAAATTTCAACAGTTCAGAAATTTTATTAAATGTTTCGTTCTTGTATTCGGTTCCTTGATCTGTTCTTATGATCGAAGGTGTACCATATACAAGAATACAGCTTTCAATGAATGCTTTGGCGATTGATGATGCCTGTTTATCTTTTATTGGTTTAACAATGACATACTTTGATAGATCGCACTGGATTGTCAGGGCATATCTATTGTCTGAATCTGATTTTTGAAAAGGACCGATTGTATCCATTGCTATTGAGTCAAATGATTTTAAAGGAGTGGGTGTGTGTGTATAAATTTCATTTGTTTTTACGGTATGCTTGTTCTGCTTACATGTAATACATTTCTTTATATAGTTATGTATGGTGCTTTTCATATTTGGCCACCTATATATTGTTTTTAATTTTCGATATAGTCTATTTATTCCGACATGTCCACCAATTGCAGAATCATGATTTTCGGCGATAATTTTAGTTATAACCTCCTTATCTTCTATAGCTTGCCGTGGTTTGTATAGGATTATTTCCAGCTTTCTGAGTGCTTGATTTCCTTGTTTTTTAAAGTCATGCGTGTTTATGAGTTTGAATATTGTGTTTGATAGCGCTAGAGCTATCTTACTGATGTTTAGTTTTTCTGACCATTGCTCAATTTGTATTAACATTTTCTTTATATAGTTTTCCTCATTAGTGTGGATTCTTGACTCTTGTGTCAAGTCCTTTTTATGATTTTTATTTGATATTCTGTATATTAATTCATTTTTGCTATTTGTCGTTTCAATCAATAGTTTAGGCAAGTAATAGATTTCATTAATATTTACCGCTTCAATGACCTTGGGTTGGTCTTTCTCGTCAGCGTCTGTGGTCATTGTGTCGTTGTTTGTGGCTTGATTTGTTATCCTTTTGTTTGCCATTGCTCTAGTGGTGACCTGGAGAATTGTCATAGTTTTTAAAATGTCAGAGTCTATTTGTATCCTGGAGAGGGCATCTGCTCCCACGTTTGTTTTACCCTGAACGTATTGTACGTTGAAGTCGAATTCCTCTAGTTCGAGCCTCATTCGGGTTAGTTTTGACTTTGGGTTTTTTAATGAAAACAGGTAAACCAAGGGTCTGTGATCTGTTTTTATTGTAAACTTTCTCCCGTACAGATAGGGACGAAAATGCGTCACTGCCCAATGAATGGCTGTGAGTTCCTGTTCTATAGTAGACTTGTTGGCTTCGCCCCTTGTAAATGCTTTACTGGCGTATGCAACTGGCAAGTCGACATTGTCATAATTTTGTGTGAGTATGGCTCCACATGCCACCTTTGAGGCATCTGTAATTAGTGTAAATTCTTTTTTGAAATCGGGGAATTTCAGTATTGGGGGAGAGATTAATTTGTTCTTCAAAGTTTTGAATGCTAATTTGCACTCATTTGTCCAGTCGAATTGTATATTTTTCCGAAGTAATTTATTTAGAGGGTGTGAGATTCCCGCAAAATTTGGGATGAATCGCCTGTAGTAATTACAGAAAGCGACAAATCTTCTTACTTCGTCGGCGTTTTTAGGTTCTGGGAAATTCTCTACTGTTTTATATTTTGATGGATCCGGTAAGATACCGTTCTCTGAGATATGGTGTCCTAAATAAGTAACATCATGTCTAAAAAAATTACATTTTGTTGGGTTAAGTTTCAAGTTATATTGTCTTAACCTGCTAAACACAGTTTCCAGATTGCTAAGGTGGTGATTGACGGAACATCCAACTACCAGGATGTCGTCAATGTATAAAAATGCACACTCGGGGGGTAGACCGCTGAGTGCTATCGTCATCATTCTTTGGAAGCTGTTAGGAGATATATTCAGCCCAAAGGGGAGACGATTAAATTCATAGTGGCCTGAGGTACTAGAAAAAGCCGTAAATTGTTTTGAAATTTCATTTAATTCAATTTGATGGAAACCCGAGGTGAGATCGAGTGTTGAAAAAAATTTTGCTCTTCCGAGGTTATCCAACATTTCCTCTATACGGGGTAGTGGAAACTTGTCCCCGACAATTTTTTTATTAAGCTGGCGGAAATCCACCACCAGGCGCCACTTTTTCTCCTCTGTGTTAGATTTCTTGGGTACTAACAAGATAGGCGAGTTAAATGGAGAATTTGATGGTCTGATTATTTTTCCGTCAACCATCTTTTGAACTTGATTATTAATTTCTTCCTTATGTGCCTCCGGTAGACGATAGTTTTTGATATAAACAGGGCTGTCTGCATCAAGTTTTATGGTTTGTTTGTAAAAATTGTTAGTCGATAATGGTTCGCCGTCTAGCGCGAAAATATCGTTGTAATTTAGGACAAGTTGTCGAATTTTAGTCCTTATATTATGATCCGGTATGTTACTGATATTTAGTTCATCAAGTAGTTTTGTATTTCTTGTTTCGTTAATCGTAGGGTTCTGTGTGTTAATCTCACGGAACTCCTTGAGAGGTATTGTTTTAGGTTTAAAATTTGGTGATATGTATTCTGGTTTGTTGTTTACGTTAAGTATGTTTACGAACTGTGTTTTTGAATTTACCACACAGTTTCCTATGAATACGCCAGGTTTCAATTCTGTACTGCTTATTACACTATCCTCCTTTAAATCGGTCATATACACCCTTTTGACGACTTGGCATCTCGGTGGTATGACTATGTGATCTTTAAATTTATCTTCGATGGGTACTTCGAAAGATTCTTCATTGTAGTTAAACGACAGTAACCATGATTTTAGGCAGATATTGCAACCGTAGTTTGCAAGGAAGTCTCTTCCTAGAATTCCGTCTGCACCGATAGGGAAATCTTTTGTTACCACTTGGAAATTGGCTGGAATGGGTATGTCGTTTATCAAAATATTGGTATAAGTTAGGCCAACGCTGTCCAATTTACCTTCGGTAATGCCATTTATTGTACATTTTCTCCTGGGGTAAATGTTTTGTTTTGGGTTTAATATATTCTCTTTTATTATAGAAATATCCGCACCAGTGTCTACTATCAGTATGCACTGTTTGTTGCACATTTCCAAATGTAGTGTGACGAACATGGAGTAATGTACGTCGAAATTGTATATATTTACGTTCTGGGGTGTATCATTTCTTCCCCACCGTCTGCGTTCGCATCGACCTGGGGCGGAGTCGATGGTCGCTGTTCGTTTTCCGCCATGTAAACTCTTCTGTTGTTACGAAAATCGTTACTACCAGCTCTGTTATAATTATTTTGTCCACGCCAACTTTGTTGTGAACTTGTTGGGGTATTTCGGTAATTTTGTTGATTTCCCCGATTATTTTGAGAGTTAGGATAATTATTTCGCCAGTTTTGTTGAAAATTTTGTCGATTTGGTTGGTTGTATCGCCAACCTTGTTGGGGTGGTGGTTCGTTCCAACGGTTGTAGTATCGGCCTTGTGGGTGCCCGTTGTCATACCTCGTTGGTTCTGAAAATCGAGGTCTATTTTGTCCTCTGTTGTTTGCTTGGCTGTATAGGATTGATGCGTTTTGGTTTGTTGTGTTCTCTTCCAGGGCTTTTGTCGTAGCGTCAGCAAAGGAACTAAAAGATCCCGCTCTTATGATCAACGACGTTTTTTCGTCGTTTAAACCTGTTGTTAAAACTTTTATGCCTTCTTTGGTTGCCATGGTTTTTGCAACCTGTGGAGGTATTTCTTTGGAAATGTAAGCGTCCTCAAGTTTAGATACCAATTTTTCCAGCTCGAGACAGAAAGCTTCGAGATTGGAGTTTTGTTTTAAATTGGACATTTTCGCTAAAATTTGTTCCGGGGGTGCTGTTTTAATATTTGCTTTTAATGTACTAATTATGGTGTCTATTGATGTTGGGTTCTCTGGGAACACATTCCTAGCTTTTCCCTCAAGTTTCGTTAATATTACGTTTATGAGGGTTGCTTTGTTTTCTGCTGTTTCCAGAGTCTTTACTAGATTCAACGCGTCGATGAATGATTTAAATTTGTCCACCGTTCCGTCGAATTGGGGAACAAGTGTGGAGGCGGTTTTAATGACTTCGATTAGAGTTGCCATTTTCGTTTTCGTAACTTTGTTCCTTAATCTCGTTATGAATTGTGAGCAGATCGATATATTTTTTATCGATGGTTCTGCTTTGTCCCCTAACTCCTTGATTTTTTCTTGAGCTATAAGTATTATGTTACTCGTTAGTGAAGTCACTTCTCTATTTACTTGCTCAAGCGTATTTATTTCTAAACACTCCTCTATTAGTGTTAATTTTTTATGAATGTTATCTTTGATTGTTTTTGCTTCTTTGATTTTATCGTTTAGGGTTGATTTTCTATAAACCCTATTAGGAGCCTTTTTAAAATTGGCTGATATTTTGCGAAGCGCATTTATTTCTTCCTCGATACTGTCCATAAAGAGGACTTAAAACCCTCAAAAAAATTTTTTTGTTTAATTTTGTGATATGTGTAAAATAATTTGATAGTTTCCTCCTTTTACTTTTTCATATATTCAAACAGATTCCTTAATGTTGTACTTATCTTGTTTTTTTAGCTGGATCGTTGATGAGTTGCTGCTACTGCTGTTATTATCCATACCGTAAGCTGTGCTGCCTCGTCGACGAATTTTCGTTACCGCTACTATTATGATTACCAGTGTCGTAAATAGTACTACCGATGCCACGTAGTAGTAGATATAGTCGTATTCACCAATTGTTGGGGTCCACTCGGTCGGTGCTGCTGTCGTAGGCGTTGTCGTTGTTGTGCGATCCAATTTCCGTATTGGCCAGCACCCTCGTGTGCCGCATGCGAGTCCGTACATAAAAAAAACTTTTTCTTGCTGCTTCACGTTTGCTTGAAAGTTTTTAACACTTGCTTCGTTACACTTTTATTCACTCATGGATTGTTCTTGTTTGTTAGAATTTATTGTTTATTGGGCAGTTAAGCGCTTCTGATGTTATTTAACTGGATTTCTCGTTGTACCTGATTTTGAGTACCTTTCTTCTGATACTTGTTCCACACTCTAAGTGCGAGGTAGAGTGTTACGATGATGGCCATGATTAACACGGTGCCTGCCAGAATGCGTACTTCATTCACAGCCATTTGATTATTAATGGTTGTTTCCGTGAACCAGGCCATCGTGATCTTAAACTTTTCCATAAACTGTTTTTCTTCGTGTTAAATGTAGATCACTTCACTCTGTTTCCCTACACTAACTCACAGTGTCACAGTGTCACGTTCGCCAAATGGTGTTTGGGTCATCGGACTTCGGATTAACTGACAAGATGATGTCACGTTGGGTACATGGATACGAGTCTCTGTTTATTTCGAGGGTTTGACTATTTAAACGGTTACACTAGTTTTTCTGTTTACCTGCGGTGACCCAGAGCCAGGCAGACGAGACCAGCGTAAGCAGAATGTATCATCAACATGTGCCGTGCAGCTGTGTCGTCGCTTTAGCGTACGCATCAGCAAGACGGTTAAGGTCATGTTTTGTTTTATAGTCAGCAAGAATGGAAAGTAGAAAGGTTAGGACTTGGTGGTGCAATTATGTAATTGGATAGAAAGGTTTGGAATGTGTTTGGGTTGCAAGGGTAAATCTTTGTTTGGAGATATTTTACGAGTGTCGGGTTTTAGGATGATGGACACATGTTGGGAGTGTGGAAAGTGTGGGAAAGTATGCAGGCATGCTACACACCATCGCACTTTGTGAGTGGCTCCAATAGCATCCTTATTATTGGTTTAACTCAGATCAAATCGGTTTCCAAAATATAAAAAATCTTTGTTTTTGAGAAAAAAACAATTTTTGTGTGGGCAAAGTTGTGTTGATCGGCGAGAACGGTAGTATTTAAATATTTAAGAGGGTGTTTGTGGCGCTGTGTAGGGGTGGGGGGGGGGGGGGGGGGGGGGAAAAATGTCCTGGGGGGGGGGGGGGGGGGGGGGTGGGGGGGGGGTGGTGGGGGGGGGGGGGGGGGAGGGTATCCTGGTCACGCTCATAAAAACGGATAAATTATTTGAATAGGATAAGACAACTGAAACTTCTCGCCCTGACTAGCTTGCTGTTCTGCTTCTCACATGCTGAATCAAACTGTAAGATATGATCAACATATATTCTCAATAATACGAAACTACAGTACCCTAAAACGGGGAAAGCGGGGTAACGGGGCGGTTTGACCCATGCCATGAATAGTTCAAATAAATATTTTTCGTTGATACTTTTTCTAACTATCAACTGTGTTTCTTAATCTTGTATTATTTGGCTTCTGAAAGCTATAGCATAGGTTTGAATATTCAGTTTTTTGATTAACCAAGAACTGAACATTTTATTGAGCATAGCTTCTTCAACTTTCAGCTAGCGAGGAAAAAAATCAATCAATGCTTATCTAATAGCTAACATTACAGATTAAGAGATATTTCCCTAGTAGCACATTTGTTTCAACCCAGTAAAGGTGACTGCTCTGTGACTCAATTAAGTCACAATAGAGCTGCTGAAACCAGTTTTGACTGTTGTGTGCTGCTTGGGGTTTTTAGATACTTTAGGCTACCTAGGTTGGGTTCTAGGTTAAAGGAAAAATATTGTAATAAAATTGTTACTCGTAACTATTTAAAAACTATTATATAATTACAACTTTTTTCTCATGGATGTCAATTTTTTACGCTTTTTTGCTACAACTTGTTACAAAATCGAGGCAACTTCGCGTAATTTGGCTTTTTTATTTAGGCAAAGGAGCAATCTGACAAACATCCCAAGCAACACAAAATCGTCATATTTGGTTACAGTGACTTGAGTGTGACTTAATTGAGTAGTATTGGAGTAACATCAACTGTATTGCAACAAGTTACCTTGCAACCTTCTAGAGATAAAAAATAAATAATAATATATTGAAACAAATAATAAAATTCTAAAAATAAAATCAAAACTTAGGGGGGGGGGGGCAACGCCCCCTGCCCCCCTGCCCCCTGCCCCCCTGCCCCCCCCTGCCCCCCCCCCCCCCCCCCCATTTGGGTTGGATTATTTGGAATGGGGATTATGGGTATTGCTTTGTTGGGAATTGTTTGTTCGGGGGTTCAAAAACAAAAGCCTTTGATATTAAAACGGAAAAAGATAATAACACACACTCTAAAATAAACCCACCTTTATTTTTATTTGTGTGCGAAAACGGTATTGTAAACAAACTATTTTTATCTCGTTTCTACTCTCGTTGTTTCCTGTTGGCAGCATCGTGGCGCAGTCATTTCGAATTGGATATTTCTTGCTGAACAATGCTTTATACGGTAAGCTTCCTTTACCCATTAATGGGTACGATTTATTATTATTGTTATTCCTCCTGTGGACATTTTTCCCATTTTACCGTAAAACTGCGTCTACCCATTTAAATGGGTGAACGCAATTTTTCAGTAAAATGTGTAAAAAATCCACAGGTGGAATAACAATAATAATAAATCGTACCCATTAATGGGTAAAGGAAGCTTACCGTGTAGGTCCAAGCTAACATTGAGCGATTCTCTCCGTTGACTTTTTTTCGTTAATTGTCTGTTGAAGGATTTGCTGATATTTTTGACTTATTGGATCCTTAGTTACAATTTGAGTATAATGAGTAATTATTTAAAATATGATTACCTCAAAACAACTGTATGAAAATAGTTAATGTTAAAATAAATTAATGTTAATCCGAAGTACACACAATAGTATTGAATGTAGGTAAAAAAAAGGTAAATTATAAACTTTGAATTTAAAAAATATACTGATAATAGTTGCTTCACCTAGCATTACATGTTAAGTAATTTTAAGTTTAATTACTTAACAAGTAATGCTAGGTGATGAAAATAATACAAAAGTACTATGATTACTATTCTACAGCTCTTAGTGAAATTTCAAATAACTACAGGGCAATTAAAGCATTATGAACTGTAATTATGTTGCAGTTTTTTGGCTGCGTAAAAATTAAAGCTTATTGCGTGTCCTTCGTGTTATGCTATAAATGATATTTCAATTTTTATAATGTAACAAAACAAATTATGAACAGAAATAATTTTATATAGTTGATAAATAGTAATGAAAAGGGATTAAAAGTTCCACAATAGAGTTTTAGTTATTTTTGAGCATTGAGTAAATATGTGGGGATTACTGCTCGCAACATCCTTTATTTAGTTTGATATAAGTCTCTAAAGTAAATGACCAATTTTGAGTATATTTTCATTTGTTTCTATTGATTATAGGCCCCCAGCCAACTGTCATGGATCGGACTGTTAGATCTGGAGTTGAGCATGTTCCACAAATAACAAATGTTATGTCAACGGCTATATTGCAACATTTTAAACCCGATCAAAACTTTTTGGTAGCTGTCGACGACCAACACAATTCTTCAACTGATAATATTGCTATGCAATTATTGGCTTGTGATGTAGATGATCAAACAGAAGTATCAATGGAACAAAATGTATTGACACAAGATGACGATGATATTTCAAATGCACCGGAAGTATCAGATTACTATGACCACGAATGTAATGAAAATCAATCACCAAATTCAACTGATAAACGTCCACAAAAAGATAAAGTTGATGCTCAGAAAAATGTTAAAAAGCACGCATCATGCGAGATGAAGTTTCGCTGTTTCGAAATAAATTGGAAAAAAGTGAGCGATAATGTGCTAGCTAGATTGCATGCTTTACAAAATTACAGGGACCAGAACCCTGAAATTCCAATACCACGGTCGTTGCGTATGAGCTGAAGTGATGTGAGCAGCCTGTTAAACAATATAGTGGATCAGCTTCGAATTATCGATTCTCGAATCAACGCAAAAACCATGGAGGTGGTTTCTAAGCAAGTGCTTCGAAAATATCCATGTTTAGAATTTACTGATGATGACGGATTTGGAAATGGAATGAGCTTTGTTGTCCTTAAACAGAAAATGATTAACCGCAACACTTATTTAAACAGATTCAACGAACTGTGCAATGAAAAACATCCGGTTTCTCACAAAGGTCGAAACGTCAGAGCAGGTACCCTGCAAAGTTATTGGCGAAACTCCTCAAAAGATTGCGCTAAAGAAGTACTTTCGAAATTACGCAGAGACGAGCCTGATCTCCTCACGGATGATTTTCTGGCGGCATCACAAGGATTTGTACGATTTAGATTCAACGAGACAAAGGATTTGGAGCAACTGTTTCTAGAGTTTCCTGTAATGAGACGAAGAAACCTAATGAATTTCCATTTCATGAAAGCGACGGGTGTACAGATCAGCGATTTTCGGAAATATTATTCAATGAAATGCTCAAAAATTCTTAAGTACTCAGGGACCTTCAGTCAAAAATATTCACATCTTTCCAAGGACTCTCGTGATTTGGATATTTTCAAATTTTTGGCCAAAATCGTTGGAGAAAATTTGAATGACATTATTTTCGAGAAAGAGGTACGTAATTTTTTATGATTTTTATTTTTACACATAAAACTAGTTTTTGGTGGGCTCATTATGTAACATTATTCAAGATTTTTCTAGCAAAATAGTCGATAACACTATCAAGTGCTCTTACACGTTCTATGTTTTTATGATTTTAGAATTAACACTTTATAATAGAACATCAGCTCACTTAAACACTTTTAGTGAAGTCATATTTAATCGTATGACGTAATGTTTTCAAGATTTTACATTGGATTTACATTAGAGATAAAAAAAAAAAGGTATATGAGCCGGACACTGTACGAGTAGATCTAGTTGATTTGGTTAAAATGAACTCAAAATTAAGTTGTTTTGTTGTAGTGTGTAGAAAATTCCATTTCTAGACAAAATCGTCAAAAGGTCGAAAGTAACAATTGTAAACAATGTCTTAAAACGTAAATTTACTGGAAATGCTAGGTTGCTTACATCTACATCCACTACTGACAGGAAGGTAATACTTTCCTTTATCTGTTTCTAGTGCTATTTTGTTTGTGGGAGCATGCAGATCCCAGAAAAAATACTATAAATGTCATTGTTTACAAATGTTACTTTCGACCTTTTGACTATTTTGGCTAGATTTATAGAAATAAAAATCAACCATCGACTTTTGCAATCCGATTCAAGATCGCGCAATTCTATAAATATCTTTGTTTTGTAAACATTGAACCCCCAGAAGGATTCAATAAAGTTAAAATCTACTTAATTTGTTCTAGCTGGTAGTAACATCAACTCACAGGATTATCAGTCAAGTTTATAGGTAAATTGAACTTGGACATCACGATTGACATGAAGGGGCTCGTGATGGTTCTATTAACGAGAATTAATTCAAGCGTATTATAATGAGAAAATGTATAAACTCGTACACACAATTTTCAACACGATTAAACGATCGAGCCTAATCAAAATATATTTTCTATTTTCTAGATCGGAACACAGATTGATGATATAACAACAGATTCATCAGGACCCTTGTTGGTATCTTTTGGTGAGTTAGTTTAACAGCAAATGTACCATATTATTATATATTGGTAGCTCTGCTTTTTATTTCAGACATGGGCCAAGAAAAGAAGATGTACTACGTATACGCCGACCAAACACGGCACTTTAGACATAATATGCGCGTTAGAAGATCTGATGGCTGTACACTTTGTACATAACTTTAAGTACATAAAAAAAGTTTCAAAGTTTTTGGAACTGTTACAGGTATACTTTTTAAAAGTGATTCCAACTTCGGGATCGAAATCGAACGCCTATCGTGTTGGCAATCAGCAAAGAGTTGTCAGCAGAGTGATTTCGCAACTATCCAATTTCGAATTAAATTGAAGGCATAGAGAAAAAACTATACATAAAGTTTCTGTAAAAATCATCGAAATAAAAAGAATAAAATGAAATAAAATGTGAGTGGTAACCACTAAAATACATATTTAAGAGTTTTATTTTATCGAAATATCCATATCCAAAATATGCCAGAACAGACTACTCAATACCCGAGACAGATCCTTCCCTGGTAAAGCTGAAAACAATAAATCAAACATATAGTTTTATGCTGGAGGAGTATTTTTCCGCAATCATAGAATACTCTGCGAAGCTTTGTAAATTTACATGATTTAAAACTGGATAAGTGTAAAGTTAATCAAACGTATAACATTAAACGATGTGTCGCGTTCACTTTATGTGCACTATATCAAGCGTAAATTTACATGTTTTTTTTCTAAGTGTGATATTTGTTTTTTGTTTGGAATCTACTCACTACCAAAATGTCATGTAAATTTCTGTCCCCTGAGACCGACACATGCAAGCGTCCTTTAGCACATAAGAATGAGTTGAAAGAGATGAGAAAATAAATTCACTCAAACACATCTTTTGTCGTATTGCGTTTCAGGAGACATAATTTTACACAAAATTTTTGTTTACGTTCCCCAATTTTTTACAAACATGAATTACGTCTCGTGTAAAATTCATAATGTCTAATTGTGTAGGATTACATCCAGATCCTTTACAATTTTGCTTTTTTCTACTGTTTGATGTTCTATGGATACTCTAATATTAGGTGTTTCAATTTTCTTGGTGAATACATTTTTTTACATTAAGTTACAGTAGGCTTTTATTACACCATATGTGAAATAAGTTTAATTCGTACTGGTATTCTTCTGCGTCACTAGAATTACTTATTTTCATGAAGAGCTTTATGTTATCTGTATATAAAAGTACCTTTATTTATTTTTAAGTAAATAGGATATGTCGTTTACGTACAAAATAAATAGAAGTGAGCCTTTGAGGGACTCCAAAAGTTACTGAAATGGGTTCCGAAAGTTTATTTTGAGAGCAAATTATTTGTTTGCGATGTGTTAAGGGTTCCGCAGACCACCGCGTTTCTGTTACGCCGCGGCAACAAATAACCGCGGCGAAAAAAATTGCCGCGATGAGACGCTATTGAAAAAGGCATCGCGTCGGTTTGTGCGCTCCCATAAGCCGCCATGTAATCTCATTGCGGCAATTTTTTCACCGCAATTATTCGCTGCCGTGGCGAAAAAAACGCTGCAGTCTACGTAATCCTTTAGGTATGACTGAAGCTAGCTCAAAACTCCAGGCTTGATTCCTATTTTTTTAATCATTTAAAGAGTAATAATGGTATGTCGATTCGGTCAAATGCTTTACTGAAGTCAGTGTAAAACGCTTCCACACGCTTGTCATTGCATTGAGAATTGAAGTTACAAATTCTAGAAGATTTGTAATAGTTGAGCGGCTTGTGAAGAAACCGTGAATTCAGATTTCAGATAAATTTTAAATGATCATGCAAATTTTTTTAGGGGTTCCCTGATAAAAAATTACCTTAAACGAACGATATCATAAATCCTCCAACCATTTCTTTAATGGTTTGGATGATACCTCAAATAGGTCGTACAGAAAAATAACCATATGAAATTTATTAGGGTCCTTGTGGGCATTAATTTGAAAGCATATGGTAAATGTGAATTTTAATATTGTTAAGCAGAATTCCAGTCTCTTCTATTAACTCATGTCTACTGTTCGGTCCAAAACAAATTAAAATCCCTGATTCTGATCCCTTTAGATCAGATTCGATCGTACCCAAGCAACACACAAGTCTTATAACGGTTGAACATACTTTTATTTGACTAGATTTGGTTATATAGAAGCTTACTCAACATAAAATCATGAAGATGTGTTACTCGGGTATCTTCACTCTCATGATAAGAGATAACCTCAATCGCTCGCTTCCCGAGAATATCTCGCATTAGGTCTATATCTATTCAATCGTGTCCAAATAAATTAGTTTGATACCAGTTAATAGGCAGAAAACATCTGTCAATTTACTTTAGCTGCTTAAAAACAAAGTTTAAATTCGTTCCGATAGTTAAGTGGAAAGTGTTTTTTTTTTTGTAGCCAAAAATCAGTGATCGAAGGGAGAGGTCATGAACTTCGACTAATACTCAGTCGAGTATTAGTACACGACACTGAAGAAGTCTGCACATTGTGGACGAAATACGCGTATCTGTCAAGATAAGCAATAAAGGTAGTTAGAATTAAATGAAAATTACTAATCATTATTCTTATTTTCTAGTTTGTTATAAACATGTTAATATATTTGCGTTTTAAATATCTAAATATTATATTTAATCATTGTTATTATTAATAGGATACATACAAGTTTTCACATACATGAATTCATGTTTAGGTTGAAGGTTGGCCCCAGCACCAATTGAAGTCATCTTTGGGTGCTCGGGTGTTTTTTTTTTCATATTATTGCATAGTTTGACCTTAACGTTTCAGTATACATTCATTAACTACTGGTTGAGATATATAGCTGTATCTTATAATTAATTGCATATCATTATTATTTTCATTTGGAAAATAATAATAGCAATAATAATGAAATTTTAACTGCGCCAAGGATTCAAGGAAGGTGATTCCAGGTTGTATAGATATTTTATTGCCTCGTATCATTAAGTATTTTTCTATTAATTTAGATCAGCGAATATTATTTAATTTAATTTTTATATGTATTAATAAATTCTGTTCTATTTTGCTACGTGTGTATTGAATAAGATTAGATTAGATCAGTGACCAACCAGTGGATGTCATCATTTAAAACTATGAGATCCACTACAAATGAGTAAAATGGTGCAAGGAATTGGAACAGCACATCGACATTTAAGATGAACTATTCTGTATGTATAATTTCAGGTCATCCATGGAGTTTTCAAGTTTTGTTAAATAACTTTCATCTTTTTTCTCGTAGCTATGATATATTGTATAAACTTTTAGGTTCATAATAAATACGTAAATCCTACTTTTGCAGCAGGACAACAATGTGCAGACATGTGTAATTATTATTATCATATTACGTTATTACGTTACGTTACGAAGGGATATTCCCTTCACTATATTTTATATTCTATTCTATGTGACATTGCATATTGATTTTACATTTTTATTATAATCATTACCATATTTTTCATTATATATTTAAATATGATTTTATCATTCTTACCTCGGAGCGTATGGTACAGTATGTCCATAGACTAAAGGGTCACCCACAATTGATACGTTGCGGATGCGTTGACGTAAATTTGACAGAAAACCTATGGGAAAACTGTCAAATTAACGCAAACGCATCCGCAACGTATCAATTGTGGGCCAGCCATAACTCTAAGACCAGTAGGTCCCGAACAAATACGATTTTTTTCTTGGCTCAGTCAGTACTAGCACATCGTTCCCAAGCTCGGTCCCAAGCTTAATAATACGCCCCTAATAATGAACTTACACGAACACCCTCTCAAATATTCTGTCAAAATAACACAGCAAATCAAAACAAAGGCGCAAATATGTATAGTTAGGTACTGGCTTCAAGGTGTACTTCGGACCAAGGGGTTCTACAACAGTACTTTTGCATATAAAAAGTAATAAACGTCCATAAAAAGAAGAAAACTTTTTTCCCAACCTGGGGACCCAAAAAAAAAAAAAAGGCTTTATAAAATTAAAATAAAATGCCGTTTTATATCTAGGGTGGGCGTAAAAGTGTACGGTACCCATAAACATATGAAATTATCCATAAAAGGTCAATAATTCTAATGAAATTGTCCTGAAGAACCTTGGGCAAAAAATATTCATTATTTGAAATTTTCCATAAATGAATTGCCAATGATCCATAGAATGATGAATAAAGAACCATAAGCTTATAATAATGATACATAGTAAATCAGTTTTGTTCGCTAAACCATATGGTATGATCTATAAATTATGCCTGCATTTTTCCAGGTTGGGGCACTTTTTTTAAAATGTTGATCCTTAAAGATTGTAAAATTGATCTCCAACCGCGTTACTTTTCAAATTTAGTTACATGTCCGTTTTTTCAGGTATCCGGATATAGTATTACTGCTATAGAAGGATTGCGGACATTTTGCGTAGCCGTGTTGAGGATTGAAGAACTAAACGGTCGATGTTTTCGACATCCGAAGTGTTAACATAGCGTAGATTAGATTCCAGGCAAACGGCTGATTCAAGCATTTGCCCGGTATAATGCAAACAGAGGATGTTTTTTTTAGTTTGGTCCGACGAGCGACAGCGAGTTGGACAGCAAGCGTCTGCCCGGCATAATTTAAATAAAATTTTCTGAAACAACAGTTTAATCAAGTCATAAATTTGACCTTAAGTTCTTTATGTACAGGAGAGCTCTTTACCAAATTTCTTTACAAGCATGTGACGCAGTTGCGGGGAGATCAAATAATGTTAAATTCACAAAGTTGGTTTGTTATGAATCATTTTTTGAAGACTATGATTTGTTATACAAACTATCAGGGGTCCCTTGCAATTTATTTATGGAACATTTACAATAATTAATAGATGATACGCACATTTGTTACATTCTGTGGATCAATTTTGCAAGTTTAAGGAAAAATATTGAACCTTTTAAGTATCATTTGCAATGTGTTAATGGGAAATCCGAAAAAATTTATATATTCTTCCCTTGATATAAAACGGTTAATTTTTGATATTTTATTGCTAAATTTTGTTGAAAGTATGGATCAAATTGATGAATTTTACGAATAATTTCTATTTTATTTTTTTGTGGGCTTTCACCAGAGTCTTATGGGTCAAGAATGCGTTTTTTATAGAACGATTTTCAATTTTTCA
This sequence comes from Aedes koreicus, assembly GCA_024533555.2. Lineage (NCBI taxonomy): Eukaryota > Metazoa > Arthropoda > Insecta > Diptera > Culicidae > Aedes > Aedes koreicus. The sequence continues at coordinate 710,322 of JAHHFK020000699.1, forward strand.
TGGATCATTTCTTGAGTGTTAAAGGTGCAAACATAGGGCTGCCGTAGTTCTTAACGTGCACGAGTGCTCTTTACCAAACTTATTGGGACACAAATGTCACAGTTACGGTCGTAAAAGAACGTGAGATCGCAAAAGTAAGTCAGCGTTCTGAAAATTAAAAATCTTCTCCAAAGTGATCCTTCTTTTACAGCAATATTTAAGCCTCATATATAAAGGAACGGACATTTTAATAATTTGAGTAGTAGCACAGTCAGGGATCGATTTTCCCGTTGTTAAATTTAAAAAAAATTTAAACCCAAAATTGGAATAATTCCGGCATAATTAATGGATCATTTATATTATTATAAATGCACAAAATTGATTTGCTATAGACCATATTTAGAAGTTTATGGTTCATTTTCAAACCTATTATGGATCATTGGCGATTTATTTATAGAATATTTTCAATAATTTATTGATCATGTACATATCTTTTAGTTCACAAACGTTAAATTCTAAGGATCAATTTACAAGTTTAAGGAAAGTTATTGAACCTTTTATGGATAATTTGCAATATGTTTATGGGTAATCGGTACAATTTTATGGATCATAGCCTAGATATATAACGGTACATTTTTGACATTTTATTGCTAAAACTTACATAAAGTATGGATCACATTGCTGTATTTTATGGATCATTTTAATTTTGTTATGGATTTTCATCAGAGCTTTATGGGTCAGAAATACGTTTTTTATGGAACGAATTTCAATTTTTCATGGATCATTCCTTCAGTTTAAAGGTGCAAACTTAGGGCTGCCCAATGCAGTAGGCCTGGCCGCTTTGACGCTTGTATCATTTCTTTGATGTGCTGCAAGCATCAATATTGACAAAAAATAATAATTGGGCGTCATCTAACCCAATTATTTCCAGGATGCTTTCTCGTACTGGCTGCGTTTGTATTAGATTAGATTAGATTAGATTATACTGTCCCCAAATAAAACCCTCAATTAAAAATTTTAGAACTGTTTAAAAAAAATGCTTATTTGAGCGGTATAGAAAGCCCCGTAAGGCGTATAAAGCGAAGTAGCAGAAGAAGAGCGGGCTCCATAAACATTTAATTTATCTGTTCTGAGTATGGTCGACCTATAGACCTGCCCGAGGAACAACTGATTCGATTTAGAGGAAAAACTTAAATTCCAGCCAAAGTACTTTTCGGTTGCGCTGGATAGTTGGACAGTATGAATTCATATAAGTTATTTAGCTTCTTCAAAAAGCTTATATTTGTCTGCAAACTAATCACATGCACCTGAAAATACTGATTGATAGAAAAAAGTTTCACAAACAGCTCCTTTCAGTTGTTCGAAATGATGACCTAGGACTACGCTACTAAATACAAGCCATTTTGATTGTATAACGCAATTTTCGTTGAATCAATATACTTTTTAACAAGAAATTTTCAATGAGCTGTTCAATATTTGAAATCAAAAATTTATATTGGATTGGATGCGTAGAAATATTACCGATCAATTGGTGCACAAAGTTTGATTTTTTTTTTTTTGAGAAATGCCTGAGATTTTAACGCTTAAAACCTGACCACTTTTCAAGACGGTCGCTATTAGATTTTTGTTTTAAATTGTACTCCAGTATAGAAAACAAACACGTTGTCTTACGTCAAAAGTGCTGCCGACAATACTCGAGACGTTTGGTGCTAAAATAAACACTTTCAAGCCGTTCTAGATAATTCTGTAGATTGTAATAGATAGAGGATCACGGAGCAAATAAATGTAAACAATCTAATGCGTCATGTCAAGCCAAACACTGAATTAGGTCCTAAGTAATAATATAAACAAAATCGAGTTGAATATCGATTTGGATGGAAAGCCATTACTTTTCTATGAATCATTTTGAAATTATGCTTTAAGATAAAAAGAAATTGAAAATACGACCCGATAACAAAACGTCCAATGTACCTTCCGTCCAGGGGGTAAATCACTCGGCCACCTTGTGTTACCACACTAAAAAACACAATCCGCCACACTTCAAAAACCCCCGCCACCACATGAAAGATAAATTCATATCTGGCACCACTTACACGAATCGATTGTTTGTTTTCTCACTGTTTTGTTTCCCTCTCGCCAAAAAGGTCCACGGTTGCCAATAAGCATAAATTTTCGATTGTAGTTTGACTGCTAAGTTGAAACACAGAAACACCTTCCGACACACTGAAACACAAACACAACGTGGCAGAGTGACGAGCCCCCTGCTTCCGTCTGATATCGCACAGCTCTGTACATGGGACTTTTGTCAGCCACTTGTCCAATGTACAATGTTTGTCTAAAATTTTGAGATGTACATAGGACCTACATTTCGCCATCTAAAAACGCGTGTTCTGATTGTTCGAAAAATGAAAACAAACTAAAAGTTCTTCGTTCGGATGGATAATATTCAACTACTTCAAGCAACATTTTTTGTGTCAAATCGAAAAAATATGATCGAAAATTTTAATTATTTTTTTAAAATCGTAATTGCAACTCAATCGTGTAATCTTTAATTTTTGTATGATTTTTTGCGCAAATGCCGTCAGGACTAAAAAGAAAATGTTGCCTTTGGTGTTTACGGTGATTCTAGGCGTGTAATTATTATAATTGATACATTTGTTACTTAAGACCTATTGCATTTGCATTTATACATTGGACCTGTTAGATTGGTCTTTTGTCAAGTTAGAATGTACATTGGACTATTGTGATTGCGGTATGCACTAGTAAAATAATGTTCGCATTAGATCTCTATTAGCTTTATTTTTGTACTATTGTACCCTCTAATTCTTGCAATTAGCAAACAGTAGCCTATCATATTTGAGAACTCCATCATCTCCAACATTATAATTCATTCGGAAAGCTCACAAATCGACACAAATCTCAATCAGTAAAGGACCAATGCATCTTATTTTCTAATTTAAGCTTTGCTGCGTGGCAGCAGGCAAAAAATAACAACATCAGATGCGTTGGTCCGTTATTGCACGGGTTTGCACGGTATGCTAGTTTCATCAATTTTTACGAAAATTTCACACATTTATGCCTGTTTTCAAACCTATTTGCTGGGTGGAATACAAATTGCCACTGTTATGCACACACTCCTAGGAGATCCCCCAAGGTACTTAAGTAAGTAAATTAAGTATGAAAAGAATGATTTGCGTGATATGTAAACCAGCAGTTTTGATTTTATATATGTGGGTCTAAAACTTTCATCAGGTCATATGGTTTGTACACTAACCCTATATAGTCTTGCCGTTTACGCTAAAGAACAAGTATTTCTCGTACCTAGTGCACCTGTTACAATAATCCCATTGAATAAATATGTAGCCAGTTGCTGGGGTTCTCTAATATAATAGACTACTTTTTGATTGAATGTTTGCTAATTGCAAAGATGAGGCGGTACAAGAGTACAAAAATAAAGCTAAAAGGGAGCTAATGTGAACGTTATTCTATTAGTTCTTATCGCAATCAAAAAAGTCCAATGTACATTCTAACTTGGCAAAAGACCAATCTAACAGGTCCAATCTACAAATGTAAATGCAATAGGTCCTAAGTAACAAATGTATCAATAACACAAGTAGAATCATCGTAAACTTCAAAACCAACATTTTCTTTGTAATCTTGACGACGTTTTACGTTGAAAACCATGCAAAAATTAAAGATTACATGATAAAGTTGCAATTACGATTTAAAAACAAAAACAATCCTATTTTTCTTTACGATTTAAAAACAAAATTCAATCCTATTTTTCTCTATTGGACACAAATGTTACATAGGACCTAATGCAATGTTTGGCTTGATATGTTCAACGACGCTGCGAAAATTGGCATAAAAGGGTGAACTCTCTATAGCTTGCCTAGCATAGGAAAATGGGGGGGGGGGGTTTTTTTTTATTTTTTTGGGGGGGGGCTTCCCAAAAAAAGAGCGTTTTTAATTGGGGGGGGGGAGAAAAAAAAAATAATTGATCAGAAAAGCGCAACAAATTCTACAAGCGTTTTAACCTAACTGGTGCGTGAAATTTTCGTGCAATGCACTGTATATTGGCAAAAATTTACACTTTCAGTGCTGAGCCCTTGAAAGAGTTTCACCTGGAATGCCAAATACAACTATCCGGCAGTGTATGTTTCTGGTGATAATAACTGGAAACACACAACGCTTTGTGTTTTTGCATCAGTTCGCTCAATAGTATGCTGTACGTTGGCTCGCGCGGTTCGAATCTGCTTAAAAGAGATTGTTGGTGAACGTGTATCGACTTACATAGAAAGCACGCGCGTTGGCTAGCTATTGTGGTGCGCCGTACTGTTTGAATTAGAGTGGCTGGCATTGCTGGCAAAGTGAGAAACTTGTTTCGTGTCAGGAAATGATAGTGTAAAGTTTAGGCTGTGAAGCGAAAACAAATCTTATTTGACACCATGAATCAACGGCTGGTCAGCGTTATCATTTTGGGATTCAGCTTTATGCTGCTATTCACCGCATTTCAAACGATGGGTAACATAGAAGTACGGATATGAATTGATTATAGTTTGTCAATTTTTCGTATAAATAGGATTCGCAATACAGACAAATGTTTTAGGATGATGAATCACAATTGTACGAAGACGGGAATAAACGGGATTAACCTTCATAAAGAAAATATTACCTTGTTAAATCTTAAGATTCTCGCACAGTTCGTTGTATTTCTTACTTTCTTCCGAAATCTCTTTTATAGCAAACGGTGATAAACAGCATCAAAACAGACGAGCCCACTTTTAAGGGTGATGGATACACTAGTCTGGCGGTAAGGTATCAAAATCATGTGTGAAATAAGAAACTGTTCATTGTCTTGCTCGCTGCTCGTTGTTGTGCAAAACGTAAACTGCTTTAATATTTTTATTTGTACAAAGCGTAAACTGTAAACTGAAACAGAAAGTCTTTCATCTGAATAGCATGATTAATTGAAGGAATCGAGCTTGCGAAGGTCATGATGGTGGTTACTGATTTTGTCAGTCATTCATAACTGTGAAACAAAACATATATGGTGATGGTTTTCGATGAATGTAAATTACATTGTAAGAACATCTGAAAAACATTAACGTATCCTAATAATTTCTGTGTGTTATAAATTAAAGATACAGATAATAAATACATGCACGATCAGCTAAGATATACGTAAACGAATAAAAAATGTGCATATTGCATGGAAATTTTATGTTGAAAGAGACACAGGTAAATGAATTGAAAAGTGAATGTGAAATGAATGCTAATGAATTTTGCATCTCTGTATGTCAGTGCGAGCCTGCGTCCAAGCCTGATTACAAAAACAAACGTTCACACTGATGTTTGCTAACAAATGTTGATGCCCGATATATAATGACACTGCCAACACATACGTAATTATTGTACGTTTTGGAAAAGCTTATGTGGGGTGTTGTATAATTGTCTTATATACACTTGTACTTAAATAACTAATAAACAATGTTTATTAAAGCAACATATTTTCGAAGAGAAATTTTTTTTGCTGGTTTCAAATGACCGTTTGAGGTGGTTATCCAAGATGATCTTCAACAGACATATTGTTCGCCAAAACTATAAAATACATGATTTCATGCGTTCTAGTAAATTATGCGTATTGAAATATCTCTGGTGCCGGCTTTGAACTTTGTTTTTGGAGAAAAAGAAAAAAAGTTTTCATTTGATCTAAGATTCCCTGCGCCATGCTAGGTAAAAATAGCTGTATCTTTGTTTGTTTTCCGAACTACTTCGAACGGGTTTGAACAACATATTCTTGACATGTTTAATTTGCAATTAATAAATAAATAAGTAATATAAAACGGTTTTGTATATAATAGAAAGAAAAAAATTAACAAATGTAGTATTCTATGTTCAGTAAAAAAAGTTTACGACAAGAATACAAGTTTATTTAAACAATACATTGTTCGGCTAGAAGATTTTAAGCCTAATCAGTCGTAGCGTTATCGGAAATGAATCGTGGAGCGTCAATCGTCAAAAAGTAGTTATCGGATCAAAAGCCTGATGTGTTTAAATTAACACATAATTTTTGGTTTCAAAACATCGAGTTTAATTATATTTTTAAAATAATCATAAAATAACATTCAAGCGTTTTTACATGTTTATTTCACTGTCAGAGAATCTTTGTCTTGTTAAACGCATCATTTACAACGATAATGTGATAACAGACTAGACAAATGTCTCATGTTTCAATTTATTTACCACTTTATTGAAAGACCTCATAAATCAGTTTCTTGCAGGAAGCATCTGCCTTCACAAGTTTGTCTCTAATGCCTAGTTTTGTAAACTCCAAACTGCTCTACCCGTTACTATACTACCATTTTTTTTTCAAGCTCATAATAAAACTTGAATGAATTACATCTGAACGTCCTAGCTATAAGAAAAATAATTGTTTCATTTGCGACAAATATGTTTCAGAATGTTAACAGATCTTTTCCCAAGTCATTTACCTTCAGTGAGCAAGCAATGATTACAGCACCAAATGACGCCCTGAATTTTCCTTTCCGATATTTTTTTACTTCGATTTTTTATTAAAAACAGGTCATATATGCAATGCTGTCGATCTCAAACTGGGTAGCGCCATCAGTGTTGTCAAAAATTGGACCAAAAATCGCTATGCTTCTTGGAGCATCCACTTACTGGTAAGTCATGTTGTATCGTGGAACCAGCCACTCGCCTTAATTAACTTGTTTTATGCGAAATGAAGGAGATGACTATTATCATAGTCATCTCCTTCATTTACTGTGTAAAAGATGATAATAAAATTGTTTGGTTTGTCTAACCCTGCTCCATAGCATTAACATAAAATAAGCCAAAATGCTTTTTCTTTCAAAATTCTACAAGAAAAACCCAATGGGGTTGTACGTAAAGGTGACGTAGGACTATGTAGCAATGTCTTTTGAATGTTAAAATCATTTATTCCAATATTTCGTGACGGTCGCCATATGTAAAATTTCTATTTGGTATACTACTCTTGCCATAAGCTTGCGCCTCGATATCACATAGAGACCCCTTATATATCGTTCATTGCTGCATATGAGATCTTCTTTACTTACATTTGATGTCTGTGATAGGAAAAATACTATGCATTTAATAAATTTTCTCAGCAAAACGTAATTATAAGCCATCCCATCCCCTTATATTTGCGTTACTTTCAATAGTTTAAGGTTGAAAATATTGGTGCAAATTTTGTAAAATCCTTGGAGAAACGACTGAGATATTAACGCTCAAAACCTGACCACTTTTCGTGACGGTCGCAATTCGATTTTTGTTTAATTGTACCCCAGTATAGAAAACAGAGATGTTGTCCTACGTAAAAAAAATAGATCGAACCTAAAATTGAACTTATAATCTAGGTTTAAAGCTTAGCTAGGCTAGGCTGAGCTTAGCGCGAGCTGGAATAATATTTCGTTGTTGCATGGAAAATTTAATTACTTTAAGATTAAATTAAGATGAACAGTCAAATAATTTCTGAAAAATCAACTGAATGAAGATAGGACAACTGTCTTTTTGGAATGTCAATATACAAATCGAAAAGTGGCAGTAGTGATCTACCTGGTTGTAAGATTTTTTTTAATTTAAAAAAAAAACTTTCATCAAAGCAGTAGCATATTCTATTTCAATTAGTCCAAGGAGACGTTGTGCGGTCATCCTTAAGCTCATTTGGTGAAAGGCGCAGCTAAAAAGCAACGCCATGTTGTAGGTGGCTGAGTTCGATTTCTAAAGCTTATAATGTTAACGAGCTATGAAGCAATGAAATCACTTTTGTCTAATCTCTGTCAACGTATGGCAGTGAGTGTGTTCACAACAGTAAGACAGTAAGTCTGATGATGTAATACAATTCCATACCATATAAATGGCAGGAATTGATTTATGGAGAACATTTAAATACGAAAAATTTCAATGGTTGTTCTTCAATTGCGATGAATGTTTATTCTGGGCATAAGCATCAAAATGTATGCTCAGCATATGTTCACAATCATATGAGAATTATAAATATTTATATAACTTCACTCAGTCTTACGGCATTTTGATCATATTTTGTCACACTTTGACCAGATCTAGCTTGATGACGTGTCATTGCTAACAAGTACATTCTTGTGAGACTAAAATGGTAAAAACTACAACAGTGATGTTTCGTTCATGGTCAACTGCTACTCTCACTTTCTTCGTGGTCACGTAAACCCATTCAAGTGGTGCATTCCGCAGCGCAGTTGAAGCCGGTCAAAACGAATTGTGAAAAAAGCGGCGTTATCTTATTTATTGTATTTGCAGATAGTTAACTTGTTTGCATTACAAGTAGCTCTAGTGTATCTTGTCATCACTGGTGTTTGATGATATTGTCATCGTTTGTTCTTTAACGTAGCTAGTTGATCAGTTTGTCTAGGTGAACTGGGTCAGTAACGGCTGCCATATTTGTTATTTCACTCTATAACGTTAAATTTTCCACTACACAAAGCTCGAAAACAACAGCGACTGCGTGTATGGAACTGCTAATCCAAGTGTGCCACAGCAATTTTGTAGGATTTAAGGGATCATTACTTATGCTGATGTAATTTTTTCCAGATACTCAACTCAACACGAGGAACAGTAACATCCTGAACATATTTGGAAATATCAACGTTTAGATGTAAAAATGATGCTATATAAATATTCCGTATATTTTTGATTCTCTACATTTAAAAAAATTGAGAAGATTGATCTTTTTAAATTTAAGTTGTTCACTTTTAATTTACATTTTCTTCTATAAAAGTGGAAACTGGAACATAGAAATGATTCAATAGTTTCTAGATTATGTTTTTGAGTATTAATAATGCATATCATATTCGTTAGAGAAGGTTAGTAGAGATAAGTTCAATTTTTGAGACATCGGCAATACTTTTTAAGAAACAGTTTGAAAAGATCTCTTTCCATGCAACTAACGCAAAGTATTCTCTTTTTATTAAATATTCTCAAAAAAAAATATATATTTATAAATGCTCTAAACAACCTAATATTTGAAATAATTCTTTAGCTTACATAGCAGTTCAACTCATTGCTTTATCACGACAGCAAGAGAGAACTTACAAACATGCGCAAAAAATTTACGCCGAAGAACGTCGTTTATCATTCATCTCAAGTTTATCATACATCAGACGTTGAACTCAAGCTTCGGATAGATTGGAAATAAGGGAAAAAAAAAGAAGAAAAGAGAATAATAATATATATATATATATATATATATATATATATATATATATATATATATATATATATATATATATATATATATATATATATATATATATATATATATATATATATATATATATATGGCTTCTTAAATTGAACACCTTAAATTGGCCAGAATCACGGACTTGTGTTTTTGGAACAATCCAGAATGCAAAGCGAATATTTATTATTTAGCCATTTATTGACGAATTTAAATGCTTTACAAAATATTGATACAAATTTGATTAGTTTTACGCGTTTGGTAATTAATCATAAATAAGCTATTGATAAATAATGAACCTGAACTTCAAGATAATTTTCATGACTCAGAAATGAAAATTACCATTCGCAGCTTACCACCTTACCTAAGTCGTATGTTATTTAATGAACCATTCGTTCATTAAATCATATCAGTGCATTTACAAAAAATGAATCTCAGCCGCTGTTCACATCTGCTCCATCAATATTTATGAACGCGTTTGGTTGCATAGGCCTTTGTCTTAGATAGTTGATGACTTAAACGGAGGCTTCCTAGGCTACAGAGTTTGTTATACACTAATTGAAAGTACTGTCCAATAACAAATACAGATAAATAATATAAGTTTATAATACTTTTTTCACTTTTTTTTACTTTAATATGATGTAAAAGTCGCAAAAATATAAAACCTTATTTATAAATTTAAAAAATCTGTCTTCATACAAAAATATAACATGGGTTTGAACAATAGTAATTGGTAATAGGTTCGCGAAATAGGTTTGTAGCTTATTTGCTCTGCCAACTCCGTTTGTAGAAAAGACCATTATTAGGCCGTTTTCAGCGGTTGCGGTCTATTCTAAATTTTGACAATTAAATAGACCAAACGAAATTTTCCATTTTCACCGGTGCGCTCCAAATTTCTTTTTCGAACAGTTTCGATGTAAAAAAAATAAAACTGTCATACGCTTTGTTTTATTTTATTCTGAATTTGAAACGAAATTCAGAGCGTTCTAAATTTGTTTGGGCAGCTGAAAAAAATTGTGTAAAATAACAACAAGGGCAAAGTGCACAACCGCGTCAATCGCTCGCTCGTTTTTCGGTAAGTATGAAAACAGTATTACGGTATTACTGATAAGATTACTGACTTTGCTCAAGTTCTCCTTTTTTTTTTCTTAAGCTCTTTGGACTTTATCATAGCTTTTTTTTCAAACAAGTTCTGCTGGCAATGGTGGAATGCTGAACACTGAAGTTCTTTGAACTGAACTGATATTTTGATAAATATGTAAGTTCAAACTTTGCAAAAAATCTGTGAACTATGCAGCAGCCCTACAAAGTTTGAAGAATTTTTGCGAACTACATTATGAAGTTCTTTGATGATTGATGAAGTTTTGTGAATATGGCTAAAGTCTACGAAGGGTTAGCTTTAAGCGGAAGTAATCCATCCCTATGAATATTATTTTCTGTATACTAGATACGTAAACACATATTGTCACTGCTATGACATGTTGTTAAAACAAGCCTAACGCGCTTTCAAAGCTTTATTTATTTTTATCATGCATGATTTTGTTAACAAATATGTTTTACACGTTGCTTGAGTCCTCCTCAAAAAGTTGTATTTCCCATATATTGAATTTTGTACACCTTGGAAGCAAATGAAGGCTAGCAAGAGAGATGCTATAGAAAATCCCAGTTACAAATATGATTTTTCCAAGGTAGTTGAAGCATTTCAACCAGCGGCACAAGTTTGCACACCTGGGGGTAAATTGAAATAAGTACACAAAAGGAATAATGACACAAGTTTTGCCATCCTGAAAAATCCCAAACATCTCACACTTTACGCAATCAACTAAAAAGCCTAAAAAAAGGCTTGTGAAACCTATTCGACCTGTTAGGGGTTGCGCGAGCTTGGGTATATTAGGGATTTTTCAGCTCGGCAAAACGTGTATCACTTCTAGACAAAATAGTCAAAAGGTCGAAATTAACATTTGTAAACAATGACTTCTAGCGTATTTTTCTGGGCTCTGCTTGCTCCCACAAACAAAATAGCACCAGAAACAGATACAGGGAGTTATTAGCTTCCCGCCGGTAGTAGATATAGATGTTAGCAACCTGGCATTTCCAGGAAATTTACGTTTTAAGTCATTGTTTACAATTGTTACTTTCGACCTTTTGATGATTTTGATTTTCTTCTGCTGAGAAATTATTTGCAGAACCGGGTGTTGGTTCACGAGACAGTTATGGGGTAGACCACGTTGAAGATTAAGACGGAAGTTTTGAAAGGTTCCATCCTCTGGATCGGATTGTACAACAGTGTGCTGATGTTGGCGTAATGATGATTGATTTTGCGGATAACATCGTACTGTCAATAACAGGCTGGCGGATGAGGTGTTGGGGTGCGCTGCACACCGCAAAACGGAGGTACTGTTAGTTAGTAAATGCAAAGTGTCATTGCTCCGAAAAGAGTGATGAAGGGCTGAAAATCAATAGCTATGTGATCTATGCCCGGGAGAAGGCGGCCAAGGCCATCAACGCGGTGGGTAGGATGATGCCAGACAACGGTGGACGAAGAGTAGTAAAAGGCTTCTTCTGGTTGGTGTATTCTCGTCGATATTGAGGTACGGAGGCCCAGCCTGGATTGCTGAGCTTGACACTTAACAGAATCGAGCGTAGTAGAACAATACATACCGTCTCATGACCATGCGAGTAGGGAGTGCGTACAAAAATATTTCATCGAAGGCGGTGTTCGTTATCGCTGAAATTATACCTATCGGAATCACCCTGCCGGAGGATAGCGAGTGTGATTGCTAGAGAGCAATACGGATCGTAAGAGCGGTTGCGATGACCAAGTGCCAGCAAAATGGTACATGGAGACAACTCTAATACAGGTTCTCTCGACCTGGGTCATCAGAAAACATGCAGAGGTAAAATTCCACCTAAAATTATATTATATATAAAGCCACATCAGATACTCAAAGATACCTCCCTATCTATATTCCTCATGCCATTCACCTATATAATATTACCAAATTAACCTAAAACTAATATGATTGAAAATAACAAAACTAATAATGAATGATATTTATAAAAAAAGTACGAAATTCTAAGTCTTAATCATCAACAATAAACATGTAACGGTGTGTTTTTTTTCTTTTCAATTTTATCATCTGCACTTCCTCCTATGCCAATCAGAAAGATGAATAAGTTATGTTATAATGAACGTCTCAACATCCAGTCTAGTTGTTCAGAACATTTTGATTTAAACGTCGTCTTCCGGCGTTTCCAAACTTTTATTCCAGTTGCTGTATCGTTTCGCGGAACTGATGGAATATATTCTTATGGGTTTTTGATGATCATCTGCGAGAAACCGTGGAAGTTCGTTTCCTTTTAATACTTTCTTCCCGGACAAGTGTAGTACTTGATGACGCGATGCTCAACTGACTAAGAAACGCGAACCTCTTGCATTGGTACTTGTAGAAAGTCCTGTCTTTGGAAACCTGTTGGCAATGAAGTTTCAACTCAGGGTTTTCAACCGGTTGGAATGCTTTATTCAGGCCCGAAATCGATGCTCAATACCGAACCTTTATGTCAGCTAGTGCCGTACTCTCATCCAGTCAAACATTCATAGCTACGCGTATGAGAGCTTCCTCCTAAAAAGGAAATTTCCGTGGAAATTAATTTCCATTTTTGACTGATTCAGAAAGACGGAAATCCTCCACATCGTCTATCATAAAACAGCACGAAGCAGCCGCGGAATTCAATACCAATGGTTATTCCGAGAGTCAAAGTGAGGTTTGTCTCTTGGTGAAGAGAGCAAAGTCACCTGCAGTGACGTGACTCGGGAATTCAAATGGAGAGTCACGTCACTGTAGGTGACTTTTCTCACTTCACCAAGTGACAGACAAACGCCACTTTGACTCTCGGAATGACCCTCACTGTCTTGAACCAATCGTTCATCTTAATATTCACCCAGCGCCAACAAGAATCGGCACCTTTTGACTCGTGAATCTCGGAAACTTTTTAGAATTATTTCGAAATGTCGAACGAGCTGAATCAACACAAACCAAATCCAAACGAAGCAGGCGGAGTTCCAAAACAAAACACACACATGGATGCCATCATACAAATTTAGAACAATGGTGGTGAAAATGGATAATAGTTGATCTATTTTTGGTGGTCTATATTTTTGGAACTGTTATAAAACTAGACCAAAATAATAGAACACCGCGGTCTATTCTAAATTTTGACATTTAAATAGATCAAACCGAATTCTCCATTTTCACCGGTGCGTTCTAATTTTTATTTTCGAACAGTTTTGGTGTAAAAAAAGTAAAACTGTCATACGCTTTGTTTTATTTTGTGCCGAATTTGGAACGGAATCCAGCGCGTTCTAAATGTGTTAAAACAGTTGGAAAAACGGCGTAAAACAACAACAAGGGCAAGGTGCACAAACGCGTCGATCGCTCGCTCGTTTTTCGGTAACTCTGTTTTCAGCGGTGTACGTTCTATTAAACTATTGTTGTGAATGCGACAATTAGCCATTAATTTGATAAAATAATTTCTCGATCAATTAAATCCGAAAGTTACGTGCCGTTATCAATAGTAGGGGAAAGTGCTCTAATGTGGGTCTATAAAGCTAGAATTTGGCACATATTGATACTGATATAGAGCGTTTCCAGATGAAATCAGCCGGAATAAGTCAAAATCTTGCACGACCCTCTCCGATTTGGATGAAACTTTGCACATGTCTTCGGAATTGGTGATGATGGATATTCCGCGGGTTAAGGGAATTTTTTGACTCAAGACATTTTTTTTCAAAAGGGCGTATGTGTTTTGTCATGCGTATTTTTCAAAAAATCATAACTCGAAAACCGTTGGTTGTAATAAAATTGCGTCTGAGAAGAAGTTGTAGTTAATTAATTTGACTTTATGAAAAAAATATGGACACTGTAAAAAAATTTATTTTTTCTTCAAAAAAAATAAAAAACTAGACTTAAAAATCAATTAGCAAATCTGTCGAACGTACGAATTTTATAAATTTTTTTTTCAAAATAGCTTTGAGTCATAAGAAGAAGAAAAGAAGTTGTTCTACGATGAAGCAACTTAAGATAAAAAAGTTCTTAGAAGTAAAAAAAGATCAAGTTTTTTCCAATTTGTTGTTTTTGCATTAATAACCATATTTTAATAAAATAATACGATTCTACTAAAAATTTTAAACAAAAATGCTCTTGGTGAGCAACATTCTATATGTACCCGTTTTCGAGATAATTTGAAAGTTATGTCGAAAAAATGGCTTTTTCATGAAAATATCCCTTTTTCAAAAGTTAGTCGTGATTGTCCATCTTCAAAAGTATTTTTTTTTCAAATTGTACATAAAATTTTCAACAACTATCCTTTTGACACCAAGAAGATTGGACATCTTCTTAATTAACAAAATTAACGAATCTTAATTACCAAATAAAAATTTTTTTTTGTTCATACATGATTTATTTATTTTTTCTACTATTTTTAAAAAAAATTGTATTTACATTTTTACAAACACTATTTTCTTACATTCCTATAAATATTAAGAAAACTCAGTGTTTCGTCAGTTGAAAATATTTTCGCAGCGATTTTGTTATCTGCAACTGGAATTCTGTGTACCAGGAATCATTTTTGTTTGCTGATAACTACCACCCCATTCTGCAGCTTCCTCTTCATATTCTTCTTGTGAAACATAGCAAAATGATATTTTTGTGAAATTTTCTTGATTTCTCTTAATAGCCCAATCATACAAAGTTTTCGCACTTGTTATTGGATGTTCATGTTGTTTGGCCAAGCTTGCTCTTGTTGCCATTCGTTTTAATGTGCCGCCAATTGCATCACATGGTCCCTTACCATGTGAAGTTGCGAAAAAATGCCACTCAGAATCAATGTTGTATTTCTCTTTAAACTTGCAGAGGCTTGCAAATTTTTTTCTATTTTTGTATTGGGAAGCAGCCCCATCAGACATAAAAATGGCCTTTTTTATATTCATTAGTTGATTTAAATACGTTAGTAATTTAGAAATAAATACTTGTACCGCAATTGTATCATGTCTTAGAACTTCTGATATTAGAACAAAACTTAGATTTTTAAGCATTTCTGACTCCATATAATAAATAACAAACGGATGAATTGTAGCCTGATCATTGTTCCAATGATGACTTTGAACAGCATCCTGAAGTACAAATGAATAATTCTCTGCAAAATCGCAAATAATAACTACTTTTCCTTCTTTTAATGAAGACTTTGTATCTTTTAAAAATTTAAGCAATCTGTTTTTATATAATCATGAGTTAATAGTTTTTTCTAATTTCTCGCTAAAATATTCAACAAATTCATCGACAGGTTTTAATAGCGTTTCTAAATTTCATCTATCAGTTGTAATCCATTGTTCGAACGATATTTCAGACAAGTTATGTTTCTCAAGTTCTTTTAAAAATCTTATCTCAAATTCTGACAGCGTGGGACAATTTTCGCATTCACGGAGGTAACAATATTTTGATCTTGATGATGAATTACACAATAACTTCTCAAAATGTTGATTACAATCAGTGTTGAATGAATATTTTTTTAAACTGTGAAGCATTAAATCAATATTTTCGTGAATTGCGCAAACACAAACGTTGTGGGAACCTGAAGCATTTAGCAATTTACAATGTTTTGGTCGTAATGCTGCAAAAGTACTAAATCCAATTTTATGTTCACTGACTTCTTTAAATCGAGTGAAAGTTTCTCTAAGTGATGAAAGTAATAACCGTTTTTGAATTTGTTGACGCTTACCATTAGTGTTTACAGATACATAATCTCTTTGTCCCGGCATGGCTCTGCTGATGTCGTCCTCGTCAAAAAATTTTATCACTTGATCCTTTATATCCGGATTGAAACGATTTCCCGATCTGTCGTTGGGGGTAGCCAATACTCCATTTTCGGCTGCCAATTCTTTTGTTTGTAATGCAAGGTATTTGTTTGTTTCAAATTTACTCGTTATCTGCTGAATTGTCCACGAATTAGGCAAAACTGTTAATATACGTATTTTATCTATTCTCGAACAATCTGGTTCTATGAATTTTTCTTTCAATTTGGAAATAATTTCATCATATTCCAAAACCTTTGTTTTCAATGTAGCTAACTCTTTGACTTCTTCTTGTGGTGGTAAGCTGAATAGATATTTTCTAATACCTGCTACAATTTCGGCAATTTTTTGCCGATGGTATTTATCGTTTTTAAACTCTCTCCTGCAATTCCATTATTGAATAACTCAATGTTGTGTATCCTGGAATAATCCGGTAGGTCACTGTCCTGAGAAGATGCCGAGGTAATTGAAGCTGCCGATGGTATTTCCTTCAAATCGTTCCGTGATGTGGTTGGTGCTTCGTCATGTCCACCGTTTTCTGGTTGCTCCACTCTTCCGACAGGTTTACGACGATACGAATATAACCGACATGAATCACAAATTCTTAATGACGTGTCCACATGGACCGTACACTGCGTGGTTAAAAGTTTTTCAATAATCTTGTCAGTTAAATTTCTAAGTTTAGGCGAACACCGTCTCCCGATTTCACGAAAAGGTTAACAACAATGCTTTGTTTCGAGTTCCATTTCAAATCGTTTTACACTTTACGCTACTTATGAAAGACACTGTTAAACTGATGTCATGACTTTGTAATGTAATCCTTTTTATACGTACTAGGTACGCACTTTAGGTACTTTTTTGAAATATTGGTATGTGCAGGGGTATGCATGTAAATTATATTTTCTGTCAACACCAAAGGGAATGCATGAATAGGTATACACTGATAGGCAAAATAAAGTGCCCACCTCATCGTTTTTTCAATTTCTCTCATTTACTTGGTTCAAATTAAAGTAAACACACTGTATTTTTTTATTATCTTATATTTTATATTCTTTTTAAGTTTCACTTATGGAATACTGAAAAAAAGGAGTTTTACTTAAAGAAAAAAAAATCAATTTGTGATGAAAAAAAAAAACAGTGACAAAATAAAGTGCCCACTTCATTTAGGCTACAGAAAACATAAATTAAAGTAAAATAAAAGCATTTCAATAATTGATGTGTCCTCCTTTGGCCTTCAGGACCTCCTGCAGGCGCTTCGACATACTCTCGACCAGGTTCTTTAGGTGCTGTGGATCTAGCTCTTTCCAGGCGCGCTCCAGGGCTTCAAAATAGTTATTTTTATTGGTAACACCAGTTTTGTCAACCCTGGCATCGAGAATCGCCCACAAATTCTCGATGGGATTGAGGTCCGGGCTTTGTGGAGGCCATTCCAGCGGTTTGATCCGACAAGACCGGAAGAAAGACTTGGTCTTCTTGGCAGTATGCTTCGGGTCGTTGTCCTGCTGGAATACGAACTTCTCTTCAAGGCCCGTCTGGATCAGCGAAACCTCCAGATTTTCTCGCAGGATGTTGATGTAAGAATCTGCCGTCATTATCCCGTCGATTTTCACAATGCTTCCCACTCCACCCCACGAAAAACACCCCCAGACCATCACATTTCCTCCTCCATGCTTCATCGTGCCTTGGATGTGGCGCTCCTGAAGCTCCTCTCCCGATCTGCACCAAACACGAACCCGCCGCTTTCGGTTAAACAGCTCGAATTTTGATTCGTCTGTCCAGAGAACCGTTTTCCAGAACTCTAGGGGCTTATCAGCACGCTCCTTAGCAAACTTAAGCCGTTTGGCTTTGTTTGCCTTGCTGATAAATGGGCGCTTCCGGGCAAGTTTGCTATTCAACCCCTGTGCTACGAGACGGTGACGAGCAGTTCGACCGGAAACTGATAACTGAAGGGTTTCCTGGATCTCGCGGACAGTTACCTTCGGGTTCTTCTTGACTTCGCGCATGATCTTGGTGTCCGTTCTCGCATCCGTTTTCCGCTTCCTGCCTCTGCCAGGGCGATCCACCACTGATCCAAACGTTTTAAGCTTCAGAAGAATTTTGGCAACCGCTGCCTTACTGATACTGTACTTCTTAGCGACAGCCCGGTGCGATTCACCGTTTTGCACATCACGAACGACCAATTTTCGGATACACAGGGGAATTGCTTTCGAAAGCACTGCGTTCTCCATTTTTATCAATTGAATCAAATGCGATCACGTATACAAATGCACCAGGTTGGGCCGTTTGCTTCAAAACATGTCAAAATATCAAAACATAAACAATCGAGGGGTCTTCCAATCGAAACTTATCGAAAACATATCGATTTTTGAGATTTTTGAAGTGAGCACTTTATTTTGTCACTGTTTTTTTTTCAACACAAATTGATTTTTTTTAAATGGGCGTAACAATTGTATTCTTACTGGTATAAACAGTTTAACTAATTAAATACATTATGTTTCTACCTGAACAAAATACGCTTGTACACTAACATGAAAACTAATTATTTTTGTTTCGGATTAGGTTTTCATAATATACTGTAAGTAAAAGCAGCAAATTTTGTCGTGTTACCTACAGTAAATATCAGGAATCAGTTTGTCTAATCTTCTCGGTAATGAAAGGTATATTGTAGAAAATTTTATGTACAATTTGAAAAGAATACTTTTGGAGATGGACAATCACGACTATCATTTGAAAAAGGGATATTTTCATGGAAAAAGCCATTTTTTCGACATTAATTTCAAATTATCTCGAAAACGAATACACTTAGAATGTTGCTCACCACAAGCATTTTTGTTTAAAATCTTTAGTAAAATCGTATTATATTATTAAAATATGGTTATTTATGCAAAAACAACAAATTAGAAAAAACTTGAATTTTTCTTACTTCTAAAAACTTTTTTATCTTAAAATGCTTCATCGTAGAACAACTTCTTTTCTTCTTCTTATGACTCAAAGCTATTTTGAAAAAAAAATTATAAAATTCGTACGTTCGACAGATTTGCTAATTGTGTTTTAAGTTTAATTTTTGATATTTTTGGAAGAATTTTTTTTTTTTGCGGTGTACATATTTTTTTCATAAAGTCAAATTAATTAACTACAACTTCTTCTCAGACGCAATTTTATTACAACCAACGGTTTTCGAGTTATGATTTTTTGAAAAATACGCATGACAAAACACATACGCCCTTTTGAAAAAAATGTCTTGAGTCAAAAAATTCCCTTAACCCGCGGAAAATCCGTCGTCACCAATTCCGAAGACATGTGCAAAGTTTCATCCAAATCGGAGAGGGTCGAGTTCAGTCATTTGCTCATTTGGCAGAGAAATGCTCTATAAAAGGTTGTTTAAACAAGCCTAGAATGCTTTTACAGCTTTGTTTATTTTTATCATGCATGATTTTTGTAACAAATATTTTTTACACTTTACTTGAGTGTTCCCTAAAAAGATGTATTTCCCATATATTGAGTTCAGTGCACTAGGGAAGCATATGAAGGCTAGTAAGAGAGATGCTTTAGGAAATTCCAGTCACAAATATGATTTTTTCGAAGTATTTGAAGCATTTCAAATAGCAACACAAGTTTGCACTCCTGGAAGTAAGTACACAAAAGGAAGAGTGACACAAGTTTTGCCAAGCTGAAAATCCCAAACATCTCGCACCTTGCACAATCAGCTAATAAGCCTAAAGGGCGATACGGTCAAAATTTGGTCAATATCAACTTGACGTATTTCTTTCAATTTTGCATTTAAAAAACCTGAACACCCCTCATTTTGAAGGTGTGTGTGTGTAGAATGTTGCTCCTATTTTGATTTTGGAATTCACTCTTCAGTTTTCAAAATGCCGTCCAAGCAAGAAGAGCAGCGTATCAAAATTTTGCTCGCGCATCGCGAAAATCCGAGCTACTCGCACGCAAAGTTGGCAAAATCGCTAAAAGTTGCCAAATCAACCGTTACAAATGTAATTAAAGTGTTTGGGGAACGTTTGTCGACAGCCAGGAAGTCTGGATCGGGGGGAAATCGAAAACCGGAAGCCGCTGAGACGACAAAGAGAGTTGCCGGTAGTTTCAAGCGAAACCCTAACCTATCTCTCCGAGATGCCGCAAATAAGCTGGGTGTATCGTCTACAACCGTGCATCGAGCCAAAAAACGAGCCGGACTATCGACTTACAAGAAGGTAGTGACTCCAAATCGCGATGATAAACAAAATACGACGGCCAAAGCGCGATCCCGGAGGCTGTACACGACGATGCTGACGAAGTTTGACTGCGTGGTAATGGACGACGAAACCTACGTCAAAGCCGACTACAAGCAGCTTCCGGGACAGGAGTTTTATACGGCAAAAGGAAGGGGAAAGGTAGCAGATATTTTCAAGCACACGAAACTGTCAAAGTTCGCAAAGAAATATCTGGTTTGGCAAGCCATCTGTACCTGTGGCTTGAAAAGCAGCATTTTCATAGCTTCCGGGACTGTCAACCAAGAAATTTACGTGAAAGAGTGTTTGAATAAACGTCTGCTGCCTTTCCTGAAGAAACACGGTTGTTCCGTACTGTTTTGGCCGGATTTGGCATCTTGCCATTACGGTAAAAAGGCCATGGAGTGGTACGCCGCCAACAACGTGCAGGTGGTTCCCAAGGACAAGAACCCTCCCAACACGGCAGAGCTCCGCCCAATTGAGAAATACTGGGCTATTGTCAAGCGGAACCTAAAGAAGACCAAAAAAACTGCTAAGGACGAGCAGCAGTTCAAGGCAAACTGGCTTTCTGCGGCGAAGAAGGTGGACAAGGTGGCTGTACAAAATCTGATGGCAGGGGTCAAGCGTAAGGCCTGGCAATTCGGATTTGGAAAAGCGGAAGCCTAACTGAATATTTTTCCTGAATTTTATACTAATTGAACTTGAAAAAGAAATTTAATTTGATTTTTTAAATAAACGATTTCACCGATTTACACGCGTTTTCCCTTGACCAAATTTTGACCGTAGCACCCTTTAAAAAGGCTTTTGAAATTTCTGCGACCTTTAAGGGGTTGAGCGAGCTTAGATGCGGGATATTTGGAATTTTTCAGCTCCGCAAAACGTGTATCACTTCCTCTGCTGAGAAATTACTTCCAGAACCGGGTGTTGATTCACGAGACAGTTATGGGTCAAACAACGTTGAAGATCAAGACGGAAGTTTTGCAAGGTTCCATCCTCTGGATCGGAATGTTCAATAGTGCTAATGTTGGCGTAGTGATCGTTAGTTTTGCGGATGACATCGTATTGTCGATAACAGGCTAGTGGAAAACGGAGGTACTGTTGGTCGGCAAATGAAAAGTGTCATTGCTCCGAAAGGATTGATGACGAACTGAACTTCAATAGCTATGTGAGCTATGCCCTGGAGAAGGCGGCAAAGGCAATCAACGGGGTGGGTAAGACCATGCCCAACAACGGTGTGTTCTGTGGATGTTCGAAATTTAGGCACAAAGTCGGAACTAATGGCGATCCCGGAAGAGGTACAGGCAATGGAGTTTCAACTCAGGGTTTTCAACCGGTCGGAATGCTTTATTCAGGCCTGAAATCGTTGTCAAAACAGAGTTGAACTGAGGTCGCAGATTACCCAGCACATTACCGATGGTTGGTCAGCTAGTGTCGTACTCTCATCCAGTCAAACATAATAGTTACGAATATGAAAGCTTCCTCCGTGTAAATTAATTTTTATTTTCAGCTGTTTCAGCAAGAAGGAAATCCTTCACATCGTTTACCATAAAACGGCACTTAACAGCCGCTCATCTTAATATTCGCCCAGCACCAACAAGTATTGGGAGGAAGAGATCGCGATAAACTGGCACCTTTTGACTCGGAAAACTCGGAAACTTTTTAGAATCATTTTAAAAAGTCGAACGAGGTTAACACCAACCAAATTCAAACGAAGCAGCCGAAGTTCCAAAACAAAACAAACGAACGGCATCACATAAAATTTAGAACAATGGCGGTGTAACTGGAAAACAGTTGATCTATTTTTGGTGGTCTATATTTTTGGAACTGTTATAAAACTAGACCAAAATAATAGAACACCGCTGAAAACGGCCTTAGTATTTATGATTTGCTTCTCGTTATCAGTGAAACCATAATCTTGTACAACAAATTCATCGTTTTGTCACAAAACACGTTAGCAAAACATGGTTGACGTTATTTTATTTCAACAGTACATTAAAATTTCAATAAAATCCTGTGCTGTTATATTTAGAAAAAATAATGAAGAGTAAATTACTTGCAGCTGTGAAAAAAGTATTTTCAGCTCAATTATTAGTGAGAGATAACTGACTCAGCACGTGACATGGTTTTGCAAAACGTTGATGATACATTTATTAAAAAAAAACTTTTATGAATCATAAAAGTATTTGGTTGTGTTAATTGAGTTTATACTATTTCTAAAGCCTCAAATATAAATAAATTATAATTTAGTACATTGACTCTATTCAAATCGTTGTGTTTTAATGAGATTTTACTAAACAAAAATCTCAAGGAAATTCATAATAAAGCCAAAGTAAGCTGATTATATGGAACATTGCTCGAGGCCATTACAGGTTAAACTAAAACTTTACTCACGTTTAATCACACATGGTCACAGAACCACAAAAAAAATGATTACATTTCGAAGAATTTGATCTTCTCTGTTTCATGTTTTCATTTCATGTTTTTTTGTTTGCACTTCTAGAAGATTAATGCCGCAGATAAGCTTTTATTACACAGAGAGATGATGCTTTGGACTAACATGCATCCTCAATGTGTAACAACTGGCGATCCCAAACTAACGCAATACCAGCGTCGACGTGATACTCGCCTTATTGGAAACTGAGAACACCTCTGCACATCCACGAGAAATCACTGGTATGTTAGATAACAGGATTGGGTGGCAGCAGAATTCGTTTTGGTAAACGATAAGCTGGATCAACACTACGTATAGTAAAATAAATAAACATTAGTACCGATTTCCAATTTGATCCGATTTATACCATCAGTAAGGATGCTATTCGGGCCATTCACAAAGTGTGTAGGTGATTTTTCATTGGGAAAACAAGGTGATTTTTAATAATGCAGAAAAGCCAATTTCGACCGATTTAAACTAATAGCAAAGATGCTATAAAAGTGGTTTTTCATTAGAAAAACATGATAATTTTTACTAACGTATGAGAGCCATTTCGGCTCGATTTATA
The DNA here is from genome assembly GCA_024533555.2 of Aedes koreicus. Classification (NCBI taxonomy): domain Eukaryota; kingdom Metazoa; phylum Arthropoda; class Insecta; order Diptera; family Culicidae; genus Aedes; species Aedes koreicus. The sequence continues at coordinate 733,632 of JAHHFK020000699.1, forward strand.
GTAACAGTAAGGATGCTATTGGAGTTATTCACAAAATGGGATAGTGTTTTACTTGTTCCAAGATGATGGCACGGCGAGTATGCCCAAGTAGCACACTTGTTACTAGTGAGTTAAAATAACTTCAACGTGACTCAATTAAGTCAAAATCAAATTACTGCAACCAATTATGACAGTTATGTGTTGCTTGGGTGGCGAACCAATAGTATGAATCACAATTAATTCCAATCACCGGCCCACCATACTCAGCAAACCAGCAAATTTCACCGGGAAACCGCTTTCAATTTGTAAAACTAGTGTAACATGATGTAATATTAGCATAGCTGCTTCCTTCGGCATATGTACCAAATATGTCCTTCGTCGATAACCAACAAAATCATGTTGCTATCAGGCTAACTGATTTATTTCGAAGCAATTGAGACATTATTAATAAATATATAATAGTTAACTCCCGCGTAGTTTTTGATTTCCTGAACTTTTTAGACATCATGACTTCACTGGGGAAGTTGAACTGATCATGTCTACAGATCTAATAATTTAAATGTGGCTAAATTGAACCGATTGACGGAGTAATGCAGCTTGGAAGTACAGATAAATTAACAAGAATACAGTAGACTCACTACTGTACTGTGTGTTAAACTTACTTGAACATGTTTTTACGTAGCCGTAGGAACGCAAAGAGAAAGTTGACGAAGAGAGTTTCCCAATGTTACTTAGGACCTAATGCATTGCTCAACTTTTTATGAGATTGCGGTCGTATATTTTTCTGATGGATCATCATAACACAATCCAAAGGAACAAAATCTGTGTAGAGTGAATTAAAATGTTTTTACTATCGAAGGGCCGATAAATCATATGTGAGAATTACTTTAGTGTTTCTAAGCAGTTTTATTATAGTTTGTATTTATTGGGAAATTTTCAGTTGGGTAGAGCGAATATAGCTGGCAACGCCTGAAATCAGAGATTCAGAAAAAAAATCCGTAAACTACATTTAATTAGAAATCTATCGAATGGGACGAAGTTGCATCCATGAATAGGCCCAATTTGGTTCTAATAGACCGACATTACATCCATATCCCTCGATAGTTTCTGACTTAACTAAATGAATTGTGTAACTTTTCGTGATACATACTACCAAATATCTTATTATACTAATTATCTAAGAAAATGTGTGACTAGTGTATGTGAATATCGCTTCCAGCACAAGTAATTTATGAGTTATGATAAAAAACGTAATCGATCGTTGCATATTAGGCTGAGATACGGGACACATACCCTATATTCAACAAACTTTTTCACTTTTGGAACTAACATTTACATCAAGCAATTTGAACGTCCTAAAGAGCAATATATTTTAATCCATCTAAAATTT